>OZ004712.1:68671359-69871359 GCA_963924515.1 Vespertilio murinus
TTTAACATTTCTGGCAATCATGGTTTGTTGTAATGAACTCCTTTAGTTTTATTTGTTTGTCTTGTGTCTTTTGTTTTGCCTGGAAACCTTTTTGTTTGGCTCCAGTTTTAAATTATAGCCTTGCTGGGTGGAGTAGTCTTGTTTGTAGTCCTTACTTTTTATCCCATTGAATATTTCATGCCATTCCCTTCTGGTTCGAAGTATTTTTGTTGAGAAATCAGCTGACAGCCTTATAAGATGTCCCTTGTAAAAACATACCTGTCATTAGCTTGCTGCTCTTAAGTTCTTTTTTTATCTTTAACTTTCCTATTTTAATTATGATGTGTTTCAGTGTGCATCTCTTTTGGGTTCATCTTAATTTAGAATCTCTGTGCTTCCTCAATTTGTGTGACTATTTTTTCACTAAGATAAGAAAATTTCAGCCATTATTTCTCCAAAAAAAGTTCTCAATCTTTTGTTCACCCTCTTCTCCTTCTGTTACTATGTTACACCTGACGTTGTCCCTTAGATGTCTCTTATTTTTTAAATATTTATTCTTTTTTGTGTTACTGCTCAGCTTGGGTTTGTACTGTTATCTTATATTCTCATTGATTTGACCCTCTGCTTCATCTATCCTGCTGTTGATTTCTTCTAATGTATTCTTCATTTCAAATATTGTAATCTTCTTTTCTGACTGGTTCTTTTTATGGTTCTATGTAGTTTTTAATGCTTATTATCTCTTTGTTTAAGTTCTCAATGAGACTACACATTTTTTTCACTAAGGTTCTTAAGTATTGTTGTAAACATTGTTTTAAACTCTGCATCTGTTATTTTTATTTAATTCTTCTTCTGGAGATTTCTCTTGTTCTTTCATTTGGAGCATATGTCCTTGTCTTTCCATTTTGTCTACATATATTAGTTAGGTTAGTATAACTCTCAAGCTTTTTATGTTGGCTATATTACGTAGGTGTCTTGTTGGGCTCAGTGGCACAGTTTTCCAGATGACCTGAGCTCTATGCTCCAAGAATGTTGTAGTTTCACCTTGATTGCCATTGGCCCATTTGTGGGTAGAGTTAGCACCTCAGGCTGGCTGACTATAAGGATAAATCTTTTTAATATTTTTTTATTAAATGTTCCAAAGCTTATAGTGATAGTAGGAGAAGGCCAATGTGTGTCCAAAAAAGCATTAACCTCACTATCATAACTGATAATCTGAATATCATTGTGAGTAGGTGGGAAAGATTAGCGAGTATCCATGTTAAATTTTTCATATCTAATAATGGAGGAGGTCTGGGGACGCAGATATTGTTTTCACTAAAAAACATGAGGATAATAATAATATGAAAATCATTTTATATACATTCAATCAATAACAATCAGATTATATAAAAACAAGGTTTAAGCAGTATCAGTTTGTGAGCATACAGGCCTGGTTGACATCATCTTAGAATAGCTGTCTGCCTCCGTGGTCAGCGACTTCTCATCCTCAAAAAGTCTCAGCTGTTTCTCGTCCTTGAAAAATCTTTGATCTCTGCTGCAGACTGAGATGGGTGTCAGAGATGGGCATAGACGTTCATTCACAGTCAGATGCCTTTTTAAAATGAGAAATGTGAATCCATGAGCTAACTCCTTTAAGTTTAGTGGCACATGGGTTAGTTAGTAATGCCTGGTAAGGTCCCTTCCAACAAGATTGGAGAGAGTCTTTTATTTGTTGTCTTTTCCAGAACACCAAATCTCCTGGTTGTAAGCCATGATCTTTGAAATCTTCGTCTCCCGAGAACTCACTGTGAAATGAATCTGTTACTAATTTGTTAGTTTCTACAATGCAGAATGTCTGTTCTTTACTTTTCCTTATATTTGGGAAACAAAAGATTTAAAAGTCAACAATATTTTTAACAGGGTCATAAGGATGATTATCCTCAATTAATTCAGTCCCATAGTTATTTTCATTTATCCTGATTATTTTCCAGTAGTTTTTGAATTCAATTATTCCTTGAAGTTCTATAAATCTTCATCCAGTTCAAAAATATGACCCACTTAGAAGCCTGCAATTTAGAGTAAGTCAGAGAACTTTTCATGGATTTTTATAAATATATAATATACCTACAAATGTATCATAATAAAACTGTCCACAAGTGACAAAATTAAAAATAGCATGGTTATATATTTGATTAAAAACAACAACAAAACTTTGCTTTTCTATAAAATATAACATTTCAAGACAACAATTTCTTGGTAATAATCCCCATAAAATGACATAGAGAATAATAAGTAATTTGTATACTTTTAGATTCAATTATAATTTCAGCATATAAAGGATAAATAATATGTAAGCTTTTAAAATGAGGCACATGGCTTATTGCAAGCAGTATACTGAGCATTGAAAATAATTCATAAACTCCCAATAAGTGAAATGCAAATATCCAGATTATCACTGGTAGATTCCCCCACAGAGAATCATCACTCTTGGCTTGCCTGGTGTCCCTGACTGGACACATGTTACCCCTTTAAAATTTCCTGTTTGAACTTAGCTCTGAATAAATAAATCTTTGCAAGTTCCTTTCTGAAGCAGAGTGCCTTAACAATGCATGTGATCTGTCCCTTGCTTTTGATTGGAGCTCAAGTGCACAGCCTTTCCCAATTGGCTAATTCAAAGGAAGGGGTTGGCCTTTTCTGTTTCAAGATGGTGGCCCCCAAGGGAGCAGCAAGCCATGTGTCCAACATGGCGGCTGCCAAGTCACACAGTCCAAAATGGTGGCTGTCTAAACTGTTCTTTGACAAGAGATATGATTTGTTTATTCTCACAATGAATAAGAGAAGAGCAAACCAAAAACCCTAAAGGATAGACAGCCAAAATTATATTACAGATAGACACTTCACTAGCTGTTTTTGGTGGCTGAACCCTGAGAGGAAGACAAGAAGATCCCCCAAAATTAAGAATTCTTGCCAGCTGCTGGGACAATCTTGCAACCTCTCTCCCACTTTCAATCCCACCACACACAACTAGGCTTCCCCAAAGTGGGACTTGCTTCTTCTTTAAGGAAGTTAAACAACAACAGAGACATAAAAATAGCAATGCTATTATACAGGTGCGCAGAACACACTAAAAGTTTACAACAGAAAATGTCCAGCATTAAAATTACCAGAGCAATGTCTTTTGTCCCTTGTTTGGGAACTGCCCCTCTCTAGAATTTCAGTATATTCCCAATGGACTATTTAAAAAACGGGCTGGGGTTTTTTTCTAGTTGCCTCTACCTCCCTTTGTCTGGGGGAATCTTCTATGAAGATAAACCAGAGGCATGCTTCCTATAGGGAAAAATGTGATTTTGACATTTATTCAAAATAGTTCTGAGACAGTCTATAAAATTTTTTAAATTTCCATCTTATTGGAAGAAATTTTTTTCCTATGCTTTTCCTTAGAAGCTTCTAATTTCCAAATTAAGATATGCTTCCCATATACTCATACAGTTTAATTTCAGAGCCGGCATTTTCTAATTTCTGCATGCAAAATATTAACATAGGTACCCAAAACAAACTGCATTTTTGGAACTTCTCAGTTAATATTTTTAGTGAAATCTTCCCATTTCTGTAAAGTATTTGCAAGTAAAGGCTTCCTATCAGGAGTGTTAAATGAGGGTTGGGGTTTGGGAGCATCTGGCCTTGGAGGCACAAATTCCCATATTATTATTATTATCATTATTTTTTAAATTTTGGATATCTTTAGTCGGAGCAAACTTTCTAGACATGTTATGTAGTGGGTCAAATGTGGCCTCAGGTCCTCTCCCGGCTGTCTAAAAAGGTTCGGGGCCCGGACAGACCAAGCCTTATGGTGGCCCCTAGATGAGCCATTTAGTTAATTACAGTTGCATTGGGACTTCTCAATGGGGCTCCTGCATTTCTGACATCGCCACAAAATTCTTAGTCGCCTAAGAACACCCCAATTGGACTATTCTAAAAAAAAAAATGTTACCCCTTTATCTTCGAAGCTGAATAAGTTCAGCTCATTTATACGGCGAAGATTATTTTTTGCTCAGACTCAGCATTTCCAATTGAAAAGCCAAAATCAAAACCAGCCACCCATTTTTTTCCTCCAGTCCTGCCTGGGTTCTGTCAACCCTTAACTGGGGGTTCTGTCAACCCTGGTTCCACCTCGAGGACTTTAAAACACAGGTCAAATAAAGTCAGACCCTCTACCAAGGCAAAGGGAATGTCCTGGATCCAAGAGACAAGTCACCCAAGTTCACCCAATGGGTGGAGAACCGGTGCTCAGTGGGCCCTTTGCTGGATCCTGGCACCAAGTCCAAGTCCAATTCCAAGGAGTGGTCCTGGGTGAGCCTCTTTGGAATCCTGCTGCAACTACGCCAAGTAATGTTAATGTAAAAAATAAAAAATAAAAAACACATTGAAACCTGTGTAAAGAATTTTTGTGAGTTTATTTGAGCCAAACTATCAACATATGCCAGGAAGAAGAACCTCAAGAAATTGAGATAATGCTCCCAATGAGGATAAATCCTGATCACTGTGTGTGAGTCACTCTGAGGGGCTGCCCTTGAGGAAGAGCTGTTCTCAGCAGGGTCCGGTGCTTCCTGGCATCCTTTCAGTGTGCTGCTTATGTGGCTGTGGGATGAGCTCTGGTGTGTTCTGACGATCACCACTGGTTGTGTTAGTTCTGGGTATATTTGGGAAAGACTCAGGTACAGGTTGATTTCACACATTGTGTTTAACTGGCTTTGGGTTACCTGTCTGACACTATATAGCTTTACCCTGTTTGTGGCTGCATCTACTTGGCCTTAGTGTGTGTAGGAAGTGCCAGTCTGTGTCAGACAGTCAGATTCCTCCAGATTAAGTGTGGGGACAGTCCTATAAAAGATCCTAGTGTCTCTGAGGTTGCCTGGTCTTCCTTCAGAGCCTTCTGAAGGAAGACGATAGAGTGAGCTGTGGCTAGTCTCAATGCACAGACACTTGCACAGTTTCATGATCTTGGTAGGGCAGGATGACCAGAGTAGAGTAGAGAGAAAGGGCTAGTGCATCTCCTACTAGAGCATTGCAGAGTTAGGCATTCAAGAAAGGGAAAATGGCTCATATTCCCAAGTCAAACTACTCAGAGTCTCTAACTCCAGCTCCCCGGGAGCCATAGGTTTGGGTTGGGCTCAGCCAGACATTTGCTCTGGGGGAGCAAGCTCAGCAGGGCAGAGCCACCCTGACTAGGGAGAACGGATTTTTAAAAATCCCCAGTTGCAGGTGGTGCTGGCCAATCCTGCAGGAGGAAGTCAACACTCTATTCCAGTCCCAGACAACAGACTTTGAGGGACACACAGTCTAAATGCCCCAGCTCCAAGCAGCGTGCCCTTCCCCATGTATAACTGAGCTCAGTGGGGAATGGCCACTGGAAGTTGGGAGGACAGAGCCAAAGAGCCTTTTGTTTGGGCTGGTGCTGGCAAGCCTGGGGGAGGTCAGCAGGCACTGCGTCCCCTTCCCAGGACAGCCAGGGGAAGTAGAGTTGCACATCCCACAGTATAGCCACACAACCCTGATTCCCAGACAAAAGTCTTTCTCGGTAATGCTCTGGTTAAGTCCCAGCTCTGTGCCGAATTCTGATAACTTTGCAAGAGATAATGCACAGGGCAGGTCCACAAAGTGGAAGGACAGGGCAAGTGATTCAGCAAGTTGGAGGGGGCGCTGGCTGTGTCCTCAAGGTGTGAAAGAATGGTTCTAAAATATCGATCATCTGCCTCTTGCACACCCCCTACTGGGGATGTGCCCGCCACCAAGGCACATGCCCTTGACCGGAATAAAACCTGCGACCTTTCAGTCCGCAGACCGATGCTCTATCCACTGAGCCAAGCTGGTTTCGGCAGAATGGTCCTATTTATAAAGCTACACAGTTCAATCACTGCCCGCGTCTTTGCCAAGAGCTTCTTCAGAAAATGAGCCCCCAAAGACCCCTGCTTAGTAGCCAAGAGGCATCTTTGCAGGAGCTGAGCATGCGGAGTGGTGTTGCCAGTGGTTAGAGGACCAGGCAGTGCACTCAGGGGCTGGCGTTGTGACAGTAGGAGTGCTCAGTTCTGGGGAGGTGGTATCTGGGTCTCTAGCAGACCCTCTTTCCTCCCAGGCAGCTGAATCTCCACTTATTTCACCGCCTGTATCTACGTGGGCTGCTCCTCCCGATTTTGTTGCTCTGGATTGAGACTGAGCAGAGTAGAAAGAAGGGTCTGTTTGGGAGGATGCTCTGCAGCCAAAATATCTTCCTGGCTTTTTAGCCACTGCACATAGGTGCGGGGACTAGCCCGTTCCCTGTTTCTGTTCTTCTGATCAGTCTCTACTAGCTTCTTCTGTAAACTCTTGGTTATAACATTTCATTTCAGCTAGCTTTCAGTCCGTTATTCGGGTGGACAGCTCTATAGTTTATCTGTAATTGTTTGGGGCCAGGAGCAGGTGCTACAGTTTCAACCTATTCTATAGCCATCGTTGGCTCTCAAAAATATTTAAATTTATTTCAGATGAAGATAAATTGGGAAAAAATCTTGCTCATGGCTAACATTTCAAACAGTACAGAAGACTTTAACCAGGTAACTGTCACGATATTTTAAATTTAATTACAAAAGGTCCACTGCTTGCATCTATAGATGCTTATGGTGTACGGATGGATAAACTAAAATAAATGAAAATTTTTCCTACCCTCAGCAGCCTCAGCTGCTGTGGTTAGATACAGCAACTGATGATAGCATCTTAGATCTTTTCAGGGATTTTCTATGCACATATATGTGCACATTTTTTCCACTTAGCCATTTTAGTTATCTTTTCATTTCAGCATACAAAGTGTTACTTTAAACTTTTTAATGGCTGTAAAACATTCTGTCATGGCTGTAAACATTATTCAATTACCTATTGGATATTTCTAGGATTTTTTAAAAAGTCTATAAACATATTATCTTCAATTACTTCTGCATACTTATCCCCTACTGATAAGGGCATATTTCTAGCTTGAGCATTCTGGGTCAAAGCATATAACATTTTTTATAGGTTTTTCCTCAATCGCTGTCCCCAAAGGGGACTCTAAATTAATACATTCAGAAATTAGCATCTAAACAGGCTGTTCAAACTGTAAAACTCACATTGAACTCCCCGATGTGAGTAATTTGTTTTGTGGGCATAAAATGGGAATTTTCCAAACATGAACATTTTATTCTACATAAATATTTTACTCCTGGGCAACACTTACCACTGCTCACTTATATTTTCAAGTCAATAACACATTACTTGTGCATATGTTTCCATGGATTTAAAAATTTTTTACTAGCGTTCAAAATAATGTATTTAACCAAATATTTGTTCTGGACATTGACTCATGCTATTTCTTCCACTTGGAAAATCCACGTTACTTCAACCCTGCAGGCCGATGTCTTACCTGCCCTTCATGGCTTAATTTAAATGGCACGTTCCCCTTTTAAGGCGTGTTTCCTTCCTCAGAGTTCCCGGCACTCCCAGTTAACTGTTTCATACCTCACATTTTACATAACAAGTCCCTTATAAATGGTAGCTATTATTATCAATAGGTAATAATAGCTACCATTTATTGGACATTTTCAATTCTATACATGTTCTGGCTCTCCCCTGGTGTGCTTGCCTGCTCCCATGGATTTGTTTTAACCTAAACTACATATTTAATATGGTGAGACTGCACTTTTTTTCTTCTTTAAAAATAAATGGGCCTTGATTTACTTTTTACTAACAACGGAATGAAATCACACTTTTATTCTTAAGTTCCAGGTTTCCTAGCACAGCTGAGCGTCTCTCCGGAATGCGGCTGATACACACATTAACTTTAAAGCGAAGAGGCGAATGTGAGACACACGGGTGAGAGCAGCAGCGCGGACGTTATCATATTAGAGGCCCTTGGAGGCGAGCTGGCATAGTTTACATGTCAACGGGCCTATTTATAGAGCTGACTCCTTCTTTTAATGTCAACCGTAACGCTACACTCATCTCAGCGCCCGGGTCTCGGGTATCAGCCCTCCTCGCCGCCGCCGTACAGTCCTCTCTTCTTTGCTGTCAGAGAGCCCCATGGAGCCTTCCGGAGCGCCGAGTCCCAGCAGCAGAGATAACTTTTTAGAAGTCCCCAACTTCTCGGACTCGCTTTCGGAGGATGAGGAAGACAAGGCCACGCTGCTGCGGCCGCCGGGCTTCTCGCCGCAGCCCCGGAGGCGAGGCTCCGACTCCTCCTCGGACGACTCCTACCTGGCCGCCCCGCCCTCGGGCACCAGGAGGGTCTCCTTCGCCGACACCTTCGGGTTCGACCTCGTATCCGTCAAGGAATTCGACTGCTGGGATTTGCCCAGTGTCTCGACCACCTTCAGCCTGCCAAACGACGCCTTCCGCCTGGAGGAGTACGTGCTGTGCCCGCTGTTCGACCTGCCTGCCCCCGGGGCGCTGGGCCCGCAGCTGCGGGCGCAGAAAGCGGTGCTGGAGGCGGCCGAGTACCTGCCGGGCGCTGCGAGCATCAGGGGCGTCGTCCGGGTGTTAAATGTTTCCTTCGAGAAGTCCGTCTACGTGCGGATGTCCCTGGATGGCTGGAAGACGCACTTTGACATTTTGGCCGAGTACGTGCCAAATTCATGCGACGGAGACACGGACCGGTTCTCCTTCAAGATCCCTTTGGTCCCCCACTATCAGAAAGACGGCGGCAAAGTCGAGTTCTGCATACGCTACGAGACGCCCGTTGGCACGTTCTGGTCAAACAACAATGGCTCCAATTATGTGCTGGTGTACCAAAGGAAAGAGCAAGAGCCAAAGCCCGTGAAACTCTCGGAAGAAGTTCCCAGCAGACAAATAAAAGGCTGCTTAAAAGTGAAGCCGAGGTGAGAACACATCTTACGTTCTTTTCGAAATCTGAAAGTTTTTATGTCATGATTTCATGGGCTGTTAAGGGCTCGCCACTCTGGTTAAAAAGATACTGCTTGTTGTGTGTGAGACGATGCTGTTAGGCCTCAACAAGGCCGGTGCTGTTTAGATGATAGCGCTGTGTTATCTCTCCTGCAAATATGAGGAAAAGTAGGGTATAATGAAACAGTTGGGAGGGGGAATGCAATGTGTGTATTGCTTGCCTAATGAGATACAGATCCCTTTAGTTGAAACTATGGAATCCAGATTCTTAACATGTAAAACTATTTTGTCTTTTAAAGTATATTTATTTTCAGCAGTTTTGAAATGCACTTGTTTTACTTCAAAACGTTTCTGATCAATATAAAAGTGTGTTGCAATACACTTAGTGCTCAGAAATCTTTAGCCTAAAGAGAAATCCCCATTTTTGTTTGGAGTGATATATTTTAAGCTAAATCATCAAAGCTATGATTTTCACAGTGAACTAAGAGCAACACATAAACACATGAGTGATGTATGAATGCACATAAAGCATTATAATATAATTGTAATCAGACGTAACATGGAACACAAAGTAGTATAAGTTAATAAAAAAATAAATGGGACAGAATTAAAATAAAAACAACTAGAAATATAAATATTCAGCTTTATAGATAGAGTTTGGGGCTATGTCTCCCTCGCTAGTAACCTTGCTCTCCTATGAATATGAAAGAAAGAAAACTGGCATTCACATCTCTACTGCAGAGATGGCTCATCTCCATGACACTGAGTCAGTAGAGGAGGAGACAGATCTCTTCTGCTGCGCAGTGTCCCAGTGGGGAAGTCCCCATGTTCCCCAGCCACAGGCAAACGTTAGATTATCCTCTGGGCTGTCCAGAGAGCAAATAACTGCTCCAGACACAGTATAATATGATGAAAAGGGAACCATATTAAGGATTCTAAACAAAATTAAATAAACACGTAAGATATGATGCGGGACATTTTTGACATCTTTATGCTTTGAGGTTCTGACTTACATGTGTAATTCTAATGCATTAATGAAGTAAATATAAAATAGATGGCAGCTATTAACCATATAAAATATTCCTATTTTCCTTATCCTTTAAAGTCATTTGAAAGGTTAACTTACTCAACTTTATGAACTGTGCCAACTTTCATAGTCCAAAGAAAACTTTCTCAGACTTTAACTGATGCTATTAAGAGAGAAATCATAATCTCTGCATGTGCTGAAATAATAATCTAGGTGTTTATGAAATTACTCGGCAACATGTTAGCTACATAGACAAAATAAGTTCAACACTACTTAACAAACTAATTTTTGTACATAAACATTTATGTGTTGAATATTTTCAAATGAGATCGTCACCATGATATTTATTAAACATGCCACAACTTGCTCTATATGTTAGAGGAAAGCAAAATTTAGAAAAGGCACATCCTTATTATCAAAGAGCTCATAAGAGAAGCAACATTTGACTTGGGATTTTTGAGCAAGTTAAAGATGCAGTTTCAAAATGACAAGAAATATATGCTGAAATATGGTATATAGAAGAGATTTCTTTGATAAACCTAACTTTCATTTGATATCAAGAACAAATGGGCAACTGATAGGCCTGCTCTATGCTAGTCTATATTATTGGAACTTCAAGTGTAAGGTATGTGCAACTACATACAAGATGGGGCAAAAATAAGTTTACAGTTGTTTGTATGGAAAATAATAAAACACTTAATAAATAATAACATAAGAATAAACTTAGTGTTTTGTGTACTCACAACTGTAAACCTGCTTTTTGCCCCACCCTGTGTATATATATATATATATATATATATATATATATATCCATACACACATTTGTATTCAGAACAGTAATCATTGGATTCATAGGGGACGCCATTCAAGTTTTTATTTATTGATCTATTTATTGTTGAAAGTATTACAGATGTGCCTCTTTTTCCCCATTGACTCCCTCCCACCACCAGGCCAACATTGCTTTGGGGGAAAACCTGAGAAGAACTAAACCACAAAATAGTCTGAGGGCTTGTAAAAGTCCCTAATGAATTATTAAAATGAAAAAAATAATCTCCTTCAACACTACAAATACACTGGATGCACTTCCATAACTAACTTAGAAATCACCAACGGCATTCCAGCCACATTTGGGAAAGCAGCGCTTGTCTCTGGAGGAGGCCGTCTGGGCTGTCTCAGCCCCACAGGAATGTTTGCCCTGATTTACGGGCCACTCACAAGGAAGTGTACAAAGGAAATACCGACAGGTCCTTAGGAGAGAATGTCCCGTTACCCAATATTTATACAGCTTTTCCATGACATAGTTTACATGCAATGGAGTTTCAAATATTCCCAAAACTCACACAAGAGAGCGTTTTCAAAATTTTTAATAAATATTATAAATGGATTTCATTGTGAAGAATTTGGTTAGAGAAAAATACCACGCTGTATTAATGCTATTTTATAAAATATGCATTAGGCTAAAGTAAAAATGAGCTAATGCTTATTTAATAAATAATTATAACCTCTAAAATATCCTCCTCCCCCTAAAAAGTAACAGAATCTAAATGGGCCTTTAAAAAAAAAACCATTCCCACACTTTCTATGTAGCTTACTTTGGAGGTCACTTGCTTCTGAAGATAAACAGGGAAGGGAAATGTATGTGAATTTTAGCTTCATACATTCAAGTAGGTTAATAATAGTGTACAATATGTCAGACTTAAAATGAATATAAAGTTATCCTAATGTAGAGAGTAAGATCTTAAGATCTTACTTGAATTGCTGTTAATACCAATGTTAACTTGCTATCAGGGTTTGGGAGATTGCATCTTCTGAGAATGTCAGTAGTCCCTTCTAATTAGAATGTTCAGAATGAGCCGTGAGAACGTGTTTAGTGAGGTAGGATTTCAGTTGAGTCAATCACCCTAGTAATACGTTCCTTCTACAGAGATTTTTCCCCCCAGATCAGACATTGCCTGTTTTCTTTGATGTAGTGATCTATTTTCTTTGATGCTTGTTAATCTATCCACTTTGGACAAAAAGAAACAGCACGAGGGAGCAGAAAGCAGAGTTTGTAAGTGCATGTGACTGAGAGCTGCCCAAAGGTAATTAACTGCACCAATAAGTCATGCTTCATGAGATACATGAAAAGTGTCATCAATTATCACTCACGTATGTGCTGACGAACTAAGCAGATTTCTGATCTACGTCTCATAAGCTTTATCCCAAAGAAATAAGTGGTTTTGATATAATTTGCAGTAAATATACATAGAGAACTAGGCTAAGAGTAGCATACAGAAGCAGTGTAATAACCTCAGAGTGAAAGTTATGGGCTTCAGCCTGGTTGGTGTGGCTCAGTGGTTGAGCATTGACCCATAAACCAGGCGCTTATGATTTGATCCTTAGTCAGAGCACATGGCTGTATTTCGGGCTCAATTCCTAGGAAGGGATAAGTAGGAGGCAGGCCCTCAATGATTCTCTCTCATCATTGACCTTTCTATCTCTCTTCCTCTCTCTGAAATCAATAAAAGCATGTTTTTTAAAAAATATATATATATGGGCTTTAGAGTCAATCATATTTGTATTTGAGTCCAACCTTTATCACATACTAGTTATGTGACCTTGAGCAAATTAAACTTCGTTTACTTATCTATTAATTAAAAACAATAATTGTAATATCTCATAGGGTTTTTGAGATGCATGACATCATATTTATAAACTTTTGACACAGTGTCTGGCACATAGTAAACTACCAGTAAATATGAACTGCTGTAAAAAGACAAGGTTCAGTCTAGATTTAGGTGGATGTGAAAAATCCCAGAAGGGCTCAACCTTCCCCGAAGGTCCTCTCCTCTTTCCTGTCAGGGCCCCTACATTTTCAGCAGTCAGAGCCATTTCCTTGTCTCTTGCAGGATTTCAATAAATAAGCAAAACTATTTGAATTGCAAATTTTCGGAGACGTGTGTCACTTTATATCTAGAACATCTTAAAGTTGAAAGAGAACTTAGTGATCATTAATATTTCCGTATTTAATAGATAAAATGATGGCGGACCAGATCAATTAAAAAGCCATTAATTTTGCCTTTACAAAGACATGTGCAATATTAATCCCAGTAAATGTACACTTACTAGCTATGTGACCATGGGCATGTTACTCAATTTCTCAGAGCCTCAGTTTACTCATCTGTAAATGTGGTAATGATGCCTGATGTTGCGATGATTAAAGCAAAATGAGATTGCACGCTTAAGGTTTTCAGTACAGTTTGGGGCATATATAGAATAGTCATCAAAAGCCAACTGTAATCTTATTCGGCCATTTCCTGACTCTTGGACCTGCATTGTTTCCCAGAGGGCACAGCCTTCCTGTTCAGGTTCCTAAACTCATTTCACACGTGTTGGGGGTCAGGCACTTGTTGTTAAAGTCAGGTACTTGGTGGCATCAGTATCCAACCAAGAAGCACGGTGGGAAACATGATCCTGTGAAAACAGCAGAGGCCTAGGGTAAAGGCCTCACAGGGGATGAGAGCAGAGAGCTGGAGAGCGAACATACCCAAACCAAGCTCAGGTTCTTTGCATACACAATGGAAGCCATGGATAAAAATGAAATAAGAACCATTTATAGTACATTTGGAGTTTTCTACAATGCGTGATATGTAACTGATTTTGTGCATGGGGTAAGAGAGTTACTTTTTCAACATTTTTTTATTTTTCTTCCTTTCACCAGCTGCTCTATGTATGTTCCCAACAATTGGGTACATAGACTAACTTCATCTGGTTTGTGTTTTAGTAAGTGAAACCAATTTATTATTTTAAATAAAGAAACTGTATGATATAGGTGTTGGATGGTATTTATAACTTGGCCAGGTGAATGCAAATACGTTTCTGAAAAATTTTAAAGAAGAAAATGGATCAGTGGTCATTTTTTTTTTAATTGAGAAGTAGAGCTGGCACATTCAAGAATGGGAGAGAAATACTTTCTAAAGCATGATTTTATGATTACAGAGAGTTTATATTGCAGGGTGGTAAAATCATTAAAAGAAGGCCAAGGAAAGCATTGGAAAATGGGGCATGAGGTACGGTCATGTGGCATGTTCCGTCAGTGCCGCTGAATGGTGAGACTTCTTTAATGTGTTCTTGCCGTATAATCTGGGATCCTGGAAATAGTCCAAATAGGTGTGAATGGCCCCAGGAGGCCCTTAGGGCTTCGTGTACTCCATAGCTAACTTGTTCTGCGTCCTCACTAATTGTGGGGGGACCTCTGTGAAGGCCACACAGAAACATAAAACACACCTGCACAGGCTCCACCGAAATGCAAGCTGCCAGCTGGCTGCAGAAAGGAGCCAAATAGCTCAGTGCTCCCATGGAGATCAACCAGGGTTTCATGCTTTACTGGTTTTTGGAAATTCATACCATTCCGCATAGACTTTCCCTAGAGGATCTGTGAACCTTTTCCGAGAGACGACGAAGAGGGTCTGCTCACACAAGGTTTCTCTCAAGCTCGAGCCGAAGAGATGCTCTATGGGTGCCATGCCCGACATCTATCCTCTGGGATCTCTGAACTGAACTTCCCACCCAAAGCCCATCTCAACCAAAGAAAATGGAGGCGGGCTCAAGAACTCTGGGCCAATAAAGCTCCAGCCCAAACACAAAACAAAGCACAAGATTGTGAAGTGGGACACAGTTTTATACCATCTTCCCATTCTGCTGACTGTGACTCATCCTTGTTCCAAGTTCTTATCCCATTGCCTCAACAGGAGGAATAGTGGAAGGGAAGTGACCCAAATGACACACACTTGAGGTGGGCCTAATTGCCCAGCGTCCTGTCAAACTTAAAAATCCTCTCTACTATGACACCTCACTTTGAAACTATGCCTAAAAATATAATATATATGGATACACACGTGTATGTGTACATACATATGTGTGTGTTTATATGAGTATGTACCCAGACATTTATCACACAAACACACATACATAAAATTTCCCCTCTTTAAAGGCAGACACCTCTAAGGTGTCAGCAATGTCAGGAGCGATCCCTATCTTCTACTTAATTAAGGTTGTTGTGCAAACAGGCTTTGATGTTGGATTGAGACCATGGATATGGATAATTTAAGAGGAGAAAGCACCATGAGGTTTCAGGCAGATTTGAGTACATTCTATAAGGTAAGGGCTCTATAGAAGCATGAAGACTCCCAAAGTATGGAGTGTGTGTGTGTGTGTGTGTGTGTGTGTGTGTGTGTGTATTCGAGTGGAGTGTGTGTGTGTGTGGATTTGAGTGGATTGTGTGTGTGTTTGAATGGAGTGTGTGTGTGTATTTGAGTGGAGTGTGTGTGTGTGTGTCCACATTGCTGACAATTTGTAGACCCTCAAAATAGCATAGGTGATAAAGTCTACATTTTAAAATCTTGTGTTGGCAAGTCATATGCCCAAGATTAATGGATAAATGCTTGTTTCTCTTAATATCATTTCTGCTGCCAGGACCCAGGATAACATAAATAGTTTCAAAATTAGTTATGTTATGGGTTCAATGTTTTTAGTCAGGAAAATGATGTTTATTTATTGCAATGCTTCTATAGGGGAAAATATTTCCAACTTCTAGCAATTTCTGGATTATAAAAGATTTTGAAACATCACTTCATAAGTTGGACACTAGGTAACTTTTTTCCCCACTAGGTAACTTTAAAAAAAAACATTTATTATTTTTATTTTCATTTAAATTTCATTTCATAAAAATTTAATTTTCATTTCTTGAATGCTTGAAATATGTTTATGTTTACTGGTGATTTTTAAAAATATATTTTTATTGACTTGAGAGAGGAAATGAGAGGGAGAGATAGAAACTTCAATGATGCAAGAGAATCATTGATCAACTGCCTCCTGCACACTCTTTTTAGGTATTAATCCCACAACCAGGGCAGGTGCCCTGACTGGGATTCTAACCATGACCTCCTAGTTCATAGATCAATGCTCAACCACTGAGCAACACTGCCCAGACTGTTTACTGGTGATTTTCTTCTCATTTTCTGTGACTGATTGTTCAGATCTTCTTTCATTTTTTAAAAAATTATCTTTATCATTGAAAATATTGCAGATTTTTCCTTCTATTCCTCCACTGACCCCCTCCACACTACTCCACAAGGCCTTTACCATCTTATTGTCTGAGTCTATAGGTTATGCATATATCCATATATGTTCTTTGTTTAATCTCTTCCCACCCTAACCCCTCTTCCCTCCAATATTCCTTCCCCCAACCTCTAATCTGAAAAACAACAAAAAATTCTCTATATCTATGAGTCTGTCTCTTATTCAGCTTGTTCATTTTGTGTGTAGATTCAAATGTTAATAGATATGTATTTATTGCCATTTTATTGTTCATATTGTTTATCTTTTTCAAGAAGACCCTTCAGCATTTCATACAATACTGGTTTTATGGTAATGAACTTCTTTAGCTTTTCTTGTCTGAGAAGCTCTTTATATGTCCATTGATTCTAAATGGTAGCTTTCTCAGGATAGAGTAATCTTGGTTATAGGTTTTTCATCACTTTGAATATTTCTTACCATTCCTTTCTAAACTGAAAAGTTTCTTTAGAGAAATCAGCTGAAAGTCTTATGGGAGATCTCTTATAGGTACCTAACTTCTTTTATCTTACTGCTTCTAATATTCTCTCTTTGTCTGGAGTTGTTCACTGGATGTGCTAGCTTTGGGACTTCTTAGGAGGTACAGGCCAAGGTCAGCCACGACCTGTGTTCAGGTCCACCAAGCATAAGCAGCAAAGTGCTCTGCAGATGGCTGCTTCTTGTGCTGGGCTTGGAGGTGCCCCAGCAAGACCAAGCTGTGAACCAAGGCCGGCAATGCTAGTGACAGGCCTGGGGCCACTAACAATAGGTATGGCACTCCCTGGTGCCAGTTGCTTCTTGTTTGAGAAGTTTTAGGAAACTATGAAGCCTGTGCTAAGATAGGCCATTCCAATGGTAAACCCACTGAAACAGCTTGGGTGGGCCTGAAAATTGGATGGAGTAGGGTCCCAGAAATCACCAGGGTAAGGCAAACAGTGTGAGTTAGGTTGGTTGCTGGAATCTCAGATATTGAACCCACTTGCTAGCTCTGTGGGGAGAAGGGCTCATCAAAGAAACAATGACCTCTGCCAGCACTTCTTTCTGGGGAAAAGTTGCCCCTCCAGCTCTCATCTCACCCTGATGCCAAACAGATCAGTTCCTCCCCATAGGTCTCTGGAGCCCTTCAAAATGCTGCTCCAGTGCTGGAGCTCAGAGGGAGTGAGTCTGAGTAAGTCTGAGCACAACCCCTGTAAGAGTTTATGCTACAGCCAAAACCGGTTTGGCTCAGTGGATAGAGTGTTGGCCTGTGGACTGAAAGGTCCCAGGTTCGATTCCGGTCAAGGGCATGTACATTGGTTGTGGGCACATCCCCAGTAGAGGGTGTGCAGGAGGCAGCTGATCGATGTCTCTCTCTCATCGATCTTTCTAGCTCTCTATCCCTCTCCCTTCCTCTTTGTAAAAAAACTAATATATATATATATATATATATATATATATATATATATATATATAAAGAGTTTATGCTATGACTACAGCAGCCTCAGCCTCCCTCCTCAATCCATGCTGGTTTTACAACCAGAACTTATGGGGACTTCTCTTCCTGGCACTGGAAACCTGAGCTGGGAGGCCTGGGGTGGGACTGAGACTCCCATGCTCCTCAGGGGGGACCACCACAGCTGAGATCACCCTCCTCATTTTTATCCACCACATGTGGATGCGGGAACAGCCCTTCCATGCCTCACCCCTTCCTACCAGACTTGATGTGGTTTCTTCTTAAATGTCATAGTTGTAGGATTTCCATTCAGCTCTGTTCCAGATGGTTCTGAATGGTGGTTGCTCTGTAGTTTAGTTGTAATTTTGATATGGTTGTGGGAGGAGGTGAATACCATGTTTACCTATGCTGCCATCTTGACGGGAAGTTGACACTAGGCACTTTTAAAAAGTGAACTACAAGCTGAAACTGGTTTTGCTCAATGGATAAAGCGTAGGTCTGCAGACTGGAGGGTCCCAGATTCAATTCTGGTCAAGGGCATGTACATTGGTTGTGGGCACATCCCCAGTAGGGGGTGTGCAGGAGGCAGCTGGTTGGTGTTTCTCTCTCATGGATGTTTCTAGCTCTCTATCTCTCCCTTCCTCTCTGTAAAAACTCAATAAAATATATTTAAAAAAATAAATTAAATAAAAGTGAACTATAATATGATGTGGGTTTTTTTTTTTAAGTTGTTCTTCCTAAAGTGGTTCTTTTGGATTAAATAACCGAATTGGCTGTGCAGAATATCACCTTATTACTCCTGTACAATATATCTATGAATAGAAGATAAAATTGCATTTTATGTAAATCTTTTCCTCCAAAAAAAAATACATCATATACCATTGCATTTCAGCCATTCTATTGTTTTAAACATTCTCTGTACCTCATCACCATATAAAAAAGTAAAAGCTCCTCAGAATATCTCTCAATTGTTTTCACATTTTTGTCCTGCTTCTCTAATAGTCTTACTTCATAACTGGCATGGTACTGTTAATGACTGGTTTTGACACCTTCATCATACCGTCTTTCTGTTTAAAGGTTGTATGACAAATAGAAATACATTGCTAGATAGCTATACATTGGTTAGTAACACTAATTGTACATTAAACAAACCTGTCTTATAAAATTCACTATTCCCTCCCCCATTAAGTTACTCTGAAAATGGCCCATATGTGTTGTACAGGAGTCTATTCAAGTCACAACTAGAAGTAGAATTTAACACTGTCAGACAATGATTGTCTTATGTGCAGTTGTGGATTTTAATTTTATTTATCCTTTTTGGAATTTGTGGTAGTCAAAAGGACAAAAATATTTGCTCAATTTATATTTGTAAAGCCTGCCAAATAGTAGATGCTTTCCCAAGTATGTGAGACAGATTTTAGAGCCCATTTAACACTCAGGGCATTCTGAATTGTTTAACAAAATTAAGCCATTATACCAACATACCCTAAGGACTCAAAATTTATAAGAAAAACTTCAAGCCGATTGCCATTCTTAAAAACTACTGTGGATGTCTTCACACAAATGCAAATCACAGAACTGCTCAGATATATTTCAGCCTCATAAGCCATATGTAAAATGAAGCTGGGCAAAAAATGCACATTTTTCTAATATCTTCTTTTGAGAATATTTATAAATAATTTCCTAATATATTGTTACAACTTAAATCTTTTGAGAATTTATCAATAGAAAAGTTGCACAGATTTTAAAAATCATGTTGAGGTGTAGCAGAAAAGAATATAATCTTCACATGGAATATTTTGTTTTGTTTATTGTCTAAAGTTTTGCATATGTCTCCTTTTTCCACAATTTACCAACTCCCCCTCCCCAGCCATTCCCACCTCAGGCAAGCCCCCACCGCCCCAGTGTCTGTGTCCATTGGTTATGCTAATATGCATGCATACCAGTTCTTTGGTTGCCCTTTAACCCTCTCCAGCTCTCTGGATCTATTCTTGTTCATCAAATTACATTCATCATTATATCCCACATATGAGTGAGATCAATTCACATGGAATCTTAAGTAGATATATAAAACTGTTGCATTTAGTGTAAAGTGTTAATCATTGTCTCTGATAATTTCTTCACAATTTTCATTGAATTGCATTGTTACAGAAGATACCATCTAATTTTCTCTTTTGTTTAAGGCAGAATAATTCTGAAAACTACTCAAGCCAAATAGTTTTAAATTTCTTAATAATCTCCTTGGAAGATAGTATTCTTCAGTAATGCATTCTATAGGAAATACTGTGCATTTTATGCAGCCACTCATATTATTCTATGTCTTTAATCTTATCATTTGTTTCTCTGATTTTTACTCGATTTAAATGTTGGAGTACTTATCATTATACTTTTAAATTTAGCAAAATTATCCCAACTGGTTTGGCTCAGTGGATAGAGCATAGGCCTGTGGACTGAAGGGTCCCATGTTCAATTCCAGTCAAGGGCACATGCCCAGGGTTGCAAGCTCTGTCCCCAGTTGGGGGCATGCAGGAGGCAACTAATCAATAAATCTCTCTCATCATCGATGTTTCTATCTCTCTTTTCTTTCCCTTCCTCTCTGAAATCAATAAAAAATATTTTAAAAGAAATAAAATTCAGCAAAATTATATTGTTTCTATCACTGGTTTTTATTTTTTATGTCAAATTACCCAGTAACTTTAGAATTTTTTTTTCATTGAGTCCTAACAAAAAATAAAAATAATTTGTAGTATTTTAATGCAGAATTCAGAAAGAAAACAACTCATGACCAACTGGATTCTCTTAAGCGGTTAATTATATTGCTATTTTAAGGACTGTGTTTTGCCAGGACGAATGTATCACGAGAAAGCCCAATAGGTAAATAGCAGGCAGCTAAGGAGCTGAGGGTTTATAGGACTGAGTAATAGAGGCAGTATTCATATTATTACTATACCTCCTCTGGTAGTCAGAGACAGGAAGGATACTCTTTTTTTTTTAAAGAAAATTACAAAATTGAAATATTTCTAGAAGATTACTTAGTTTATATCTCAATCCTACCTACCTAACATGATAGCTGTGTTAGAGTTTTTGAACCCCTATTAAACATATAAAAATAATTTAAAATACTAGTTACACTAATTTCTAGATATCTAATTTTTAAATAAAATTTTACTCAAAAATATAATTGCATAAGTAAGCCATTGAAAAGAAATATTGATTAGATTTGTAGAAATCAAATGTAATATAGATCAGCTGAAATTTAAGTTTGTTAGAAGTGCATCCTTTTGTAGAAAGTTTAATACTGTGTCTGTAGGCAGAATTCATTTAATATATGATAAATTTCTTGACATGCTTTTATGTGTGTACAGTTTTAACTAAGAGCTGTTTTTTTTCTAGTCAATGAATATGGGCAAATCTACTTAATAATTTATTTAGTTAATTGAACATAGGTAGCAGTATGCATTCAAAACATCTACATTTAATTATCCTTGGTGTGTTTCTTTTTAAGTGGAAAATACACACCTATGTATGCATGCGCTTTACTTAAAATTTGTATTGTGTATACATATGTGTGTATTAAATATAATAAAAACATTCTTCAGTTAGTTTAGTTTTTCTATTATGTTATACTTTTTGTATTAGTAATATGTCAATCAAAACAAACTTTGGCAAACCAAGTAGTTTTTAGAAAATGCTACCGTAGTTATATGAACATACAAGGCATTTGTTTCCAAATCACAAAATTCATGTAGTTCAATAAGACGCCTGCTCTTATTGCTGATTTATCAGTATTGTGAGACTTGCTTTTGCCATTTTCATTTCTTTGTTATACTCCCTTTAAATTACCAGTATGTTAGCAATATTTTCCCATGAAGTAACTACACCTATGCTACAAAAATAAAAACTTCTCTTAAATAAAAGGGTTTGTATTGGCTACATTTGCATCTGTTGTAATATATTTACAGGTAACAAAATTAACATTTAGCAAAAGACCTCCTGCTTATCAGATATTCTTTTCCTTTCTGTCAGTAAGGAAGAGGACTTTTGCTATATGGCCCACTATTTAGCTGGAATGTTCACAATGGTATCATTTACAAAATGGCGGCCTTTTAAATACCTTATGTGTGCCAACTGGGCAAGTCCCTTGAGGTCACCAGTGATATATTAGTCTAGGCATCATCACCCACTGTGACCAACTCAGGATTTTGCACATAAAAAACTCTGAAAAAATATTAAAGGAACTGGTTTCCTCATTGATAATGCTTAGGCCTGGTAAAACACAAAAGTGCCTTCCAAATATTCAGGGAATCAATTATGTTTATTATAGTTTTAATATTTAGTGCTTTTATTATTTTTATAATCTTTAAAAATAGGACACCTCTGAACATCTCCATCTGGATACCCAGGTGTCAAATTAATTTCCATAAAGTCCCAAAACAAAATTACATTTCTCCTACCATCTTAACTCTTCTTCCTTTATTCTACATTTTGTTCAAAATCATAGTCATCATTCTTTCCAGACAAATAAGAAACTTCAACATGACTACTGATTTTTCTTTTGCCAACACCTTTTAATTTCACATCCATATTCTATTCTATGGCTGTGAAGATAACTGTTCATTTGATGAAAAATAAAAATCACTTTAAATTATATTGTATATTATAAAAATAAAAGATAAAAATTAATTTTGTTTCTGCAATAACTACATGTTTGTTGCCTAAATTAACTCAAAATTAAATATAAAATTAAACAGATTAACCCATGTTAGTCTTGTAGACAGTCTAAATTTAGAGATTACTTTCAGTTACCATGATATCAATGAAGGAATTGAGGAATAAATTGATAATCTCATTATTGTATTTCCTCTTTTTTGATGCCTTTATGGAGATGATTCATTGCCACTACAATTTTATTACTTTTCAGTAATATTAGGCAATCTTAACTTCTCACAGGAAAGAAATACTTATTGGTCAGCTTCTGGCATCCTTTATGCTGTGGTCTAGACCATTGGCACCAGAACCAGAAAAATACAACAAGCTGAGTAATAAAGACCAAAGGCAGATACTGTGTGACCACTAATAAGAACTGAGTCATCCAGTCTTTGCTCTTGCCAGGACCAGGATCAGAGCCAGAGTTCTTGTTAGCTCTGCTGCTCACGTGGCACTCACAGATTCTGACACTAGTGGATCTGGACCCGGTTGTCCTGTCTGCTTCTTTTCACTGTATTGACTTCCCTTTTACCTCTACCAGATTCCTCCTATGTACCTAAACACCACCAAGCTGTGTACACTGTCATCGAGTGCACTCTTGGTCTTACCCTACAGCAATGCATCCAACCTAGAGCAATGCAGTGCATCTAAAGTGTTTAACCCTAAAACCAATAAAAAGACAGTGTGATCAATCTGCAACATTATACTGAGCACTATTAAAAAGTGTTGTTTTTTTGTTTTGATATAATTTTAGATTTTAAAGAAAGCAACAGGAAGAATATGAAGACTTCCCATATTCCTATACACAAATGTTTTAAAATTACATAACAGAGGGTTCTAATTTCATTGATTCTTGTAGGTAAAACCTTTTACTTTTGAAAACTTTAAGCAGTGGTAATTTTCTAGTTTGCAGCTAATGGCTTATTTTGCATAATATAAAATGCATTTTAAATGTTTTGTGAAAATATTAAAAAACTCAATTGGAAATAGTACTAATATCAAAATATTATAATGCTTTTAAAACTTTTAAAATTATATTATTTTTATGACAAATGTATATTTTAGGAAATAGCATCAGTAATTATATACTTTACATGGTAAAAACAACAACATATCTATAATATAGATCTTATATTAGTTTTCATTAAGACTTTAACTATAATGTTCTTAATATCCTAAACAAATTTATTATACAAAACCTAAAGTCTTCACCCAAAGTATACATATATTGTTGAGGTAGGAAAATACATGACTTTTGCAAATAGTTACATTTCACTTTCTCAGAAAATTCTCAATGAAATTAGTTGAAAATTAATATTTTATCATTTACATTTGCTATTTTCCAATTAATTTGCTATATGTAGACTGGTTCCCACTGGAAATGTTACATATAAGTCTAAATTAAACATTTTCTGGAGAAGGCTTAGCTGTTGGCTGAGCAATAATTTGTTGTACAATATAATGTACTTGTCTGTGATGAATTATAACCTCTGAGCTAATTAATATTTTGGAAACGTTTTTAAAATTATGTCAGCATGATTATAATGGTCAAGTGTGTGTGTGTGTGTGTGTGTGTGTGTGTGTGTGTGTGTGTGTGTTTAATTCCTGGGGAATCCCTTAGCCTCTTATAGTAATTTTGGACCAATTTCCTTTCATTCTCCTAATTTTGTGTCTATGCATCTGTAACATTTGTGAGAACTTGCTTGCAAAACCAGGTGATACTTCCATCGCATGTATGGACCAAAGCTTATTGATAACTTTAATTGTATGACATTTTACTGCTACTTTGACTTAGTTTGGATTTTTAATTTAAAAATGTCTAATCATATAAACTTAAAGAATGTATGTTTTTTAATTCTCTTGTTACTATTTCCTAAGCGATATAAAATGACTTTTGATTAGGTCACTTCTATATGTTTCAGTAAGCAAAGCCAGTCCCATTTCACATGAGAAGAAATTTAGGCAAAAGGATTTATTAGATCAAGTTCAGGAAATATATGAGAGGAGAAGCTGGCTTTGTGAGCTAAGATTTCTAATTCTCTGTAGCTCAGAACAACATTGTTTCAAAAGCCAATTATTCATGAAGAAATTATGGAGTTCTTACTTTATGTAGAACTCTTCCAGAAAGTTTCTATCTTCAAGCATCAGTTTGGTTAAGGGACAATATTTATACACATGATATGTTAGCAACCAATACATTATGTGCCAAAGTGAATAACATATGATCAGAGGAAAACATAGGGATTAAAGAGCAATAGGCATTAGAGATTCTACTACAGGCTGACCTAACTAGAAACAGTATCAAAAGCAATTGAACTTGACCTTGAAATGGTAAAACTTTGGTCAGTGGAGAACATGGTAGGAGAGCATTCACACAGTAAAAAAAAAAAAAATGGCAGCAAAAAGGACAAATTTTAAAGTTTTGTTAGTCAATCAGACTGCCAGGAATGGAAAGAATTGTGGGACTCAAACTTGAAGAACAAAGTTGAAAATAAATTGTACATCTTGGTAGGCTAAAAATTTTGAACTTGAGTTCAAAGGAAAAGTAGCAGTTCAGTTCTATTAATCCAGAAAGAGTATGCTGGGTAAAGTAGAGTGGAGAAAAAAGTATGAACTAGTTTGAATGTAATTGAAAATGTAAACTATAACTTCCCAAATTTTTTCCTCTTTAGGTATTTTCATTAATTATTTAAAGATTCTCATTGCCTTGAAAAATTCTTATGACATTTATGAATATCACCATACTTATGACTGTGTTTGGGTTATATCATGGATTAAATAATAATATTTTCTATATGTATAATCATTTTTCATTTACTGTCTCTACAAACTGAAATTTTAAAACAAAAGTTTTATCCTTTTCCATTAACAATTGAATTTTGAATTCTGCTATAGGTCATCTTTAACATAAGTAAGTAGATATGAATTATGCCAGAGAGTATATATATATATATGTACTAGAGGTCCAATGCACGAAATCCGTGCACGGGGGGTGAGGGTGTGTGTGTGAGAGGGTTCCTCAGCCCGGATTGTGAGAGGGTGCAGGCCAGGCCAAGGGACTTCACTGGTGCACAATAGGGGTCGGGGAGGGACGTGGGAGGTTGGCCAGCCAGGGAGGGACCGCAGGAGGGCTCCAGAGCATGTCTGGCTCATCTCACTCAGTTCCAATCAGCCAGACCCCAGCAGCAAGCTAACCTGGTGGTCAATGCACATCATGGCAACTGGTCTATGGTCCACTGTCTGACCCTGGTGGTCAATAAATGTCATAGCAAACAGTTGAGCAGCCTTAGTATATTATGCTTTGATTGGTTGAATGGCTGACCGGCCAACTGGATGACCGGACACTGAGCATATTAGGCTTTTATTATATAGGATATATACTATTTCATGAGTGATTTTTTAATATCAATTTTGTCATGCTTAGATTTATTTTTTACAATTGGTTTTGATCCCAATTAGTCCTTCAAAAATTAAGGTTGATATTTTAACTTAGTGAAAAAGATTAGCTCAGATATTTGAATCTTTACCCTCTTGGATATAAGGAAATCAGATGGAAATAATTCCACTAGTATATTTATTTTATAATATTAATGACCTCAAAAATTGAGAAGGTATTAGCCTTTATTAACATGAAATAAAAATTGCCAAAACTGGTTTGGCTCAGTGGTAGAGCGTCGGTCTGCGGACTGAAAGGTCCCGGGTTCGATTCTGGTCAAGGGCATGTACATTGGTTGCGGGCACATCCCCGGTGTGGGGTGTGTAGGAGGCAGCTGGTCGATGTTTCTCTCTCATCGACATTTCTAGCTCTTTATCTCTCTCCCTTCCTCTCTATAAAAAATATCAATAAAATATATATATTTTTAAAAAATATGTCACCTGCAAAGCTCTTATTATGCTCTTTAGTTTATGTATTGATCGGGAGTAAAAAATCAATAACTAGAAGAAATTAACATAGGATCGTTATACCTTTTACAAATATTTATTGAAACATACTATGTGTCAGGTACTATTCTAAGCACTGAGAATACATCAGCAAAAAAAAAACCAAAAACAATTCTTGTCCTCATGTAGCTTATATTCTAATGGAGGGAAACTAGTAAGTAATAAACATAAAGAATAAATATATTAAAAGGTGATACATGCAATTGAGAATATAAAATGCTGAGCAGCATAAGAAGAATAAGGAGCAAAGTATATTTTTCAGTGAGAAGGTAAAAATTGATTAGAGACTCAAAGATATCATGAAGAAATCTGGGGGACTAGAGTTCCGTGCTAAAAGAAGCAACAGTGCAAATACACTAAACAAGTTCAAGTGATGGACTTCCACTTCTGCTTTCATAGGGTTCTCCTTTACTCTATATCTCTTTTAGAGTCTTGTGCTTATTTCCCATAGCACCAGTACTACTCATAGAGTCTCTGAGAGAAACAGAGACTGCAGCAAAAGCATAGATGAAACATACAATTACCCATTGTCTTGGACACCAAGCTTTTTAGGGTCCCTTTCAGCTTTCTCTGGTTGCTTTACAGCTTCCTGAATCCCCATATGCTATATTTTAGATTCATCTATTTAAAAATAAAATCTTTATTGTTTAAAGTATTACATATGGGTCCTTTTCCCTCTCCCACCCTCCATTGATCCCTTCTAGCCCACCCACACACCTCCCAACCATAGATCTTCACTGTCCTAAAGTCTGGGTCCATGGGTTATGGATAAACTGTATGCATAGGAGTTCTTTGGTTGATCACTTACCACCAACCCACCCTCCCTTACCTTCCCTTTGAGATTACACACTCTGTTCATGCTTATATTTCTCAGGATCTACTTTGTTCATCAGTTTATTTTATTCATTAGATTCCACATATGACTGAGAATCTTGTCTTTCTCTAACTAGCTTGTTGTTGCTTAGCATTATACTCCCCATATCATTCCATGCTGTCCAAAAGGATAAGAGAGCCTTTTTTTTACTGCTGCATAGTATTTCAGGGTATAAATGTACCATGGTTTTTTATCCACTCATCTGGTGAGCACTTGGGGTGTTTACAGATCTTAGTTATTGTAAATTGTACTGCTATAAACATTGGGGCACTTACTTTCTTTCTAATTTGTGTTTCAGGTTTCTGAAAATATAATCTGAGAAGTGAGATCACTGGGTCAAATGGGAGTTCCATCTTTAATTTTTTGAGGAAACTTAATACTGTTTTTCATAATAGCTGCACAGTCTTCATTCCCACCACAATATACTAGGGTTCCCTTTTCTCCAGATCCTCGCCAACTCTTGTCATTTGTTGATTTGTTGATGGTAGCCATTCTGACAGGTGTTAGGTAATATTCCATTGTTGTTTGAATTTGCATCTCTTGTTTTGTGTCCTAACATATGGTCTATCTTTGTGAATTACCCATGTGCACTTGAGAAGAATGTATATTCTGCAGCTTTGGGGTGAAATGTTCTATAAATGTCAGTTAAATCCAGTATGTCATTTAGAGTTACTGTTTCCTTGTTTAACTTTTATCTGGATGGTCTAGTCAATGAAGTCAGTGGGGTGAAAAAGTCCCCTACTATGACTGTATTGTTGTCAATCTCTCCCTTAAAATCCTCTAGAAGTTTATATATAAATATATATATTTGGGTTCATATATGTTTACCAGGGTTACATCCTCCTATTGGATTGCTCCCTTTAGTATTATGTAATTACCTTTGTTAAAAAATATATATTTTTATTTTTTACAGAGAGGAAGGAGAGAGGGATACAGAATAAGAAACATTGATGAGAGAGAGACATCAATCAGCTGCCTCTTGCACACCACCCACCGGGGATGTGCCCGCAACCAAGGTACATGCCCTTAACCAGAATCGAACCTGGGACCTTTCAGTCCACAGGCTGATGCTCTATCCACTGAGCCAAACCGATTTCAGCTGTAATTACCTTTGTTGTCATTTGTGATAGCCTTCAGTTTGAAGTCTATTTTTTCAGATATTAGTATTGCTACCCCAGCATTTTTTTTTTTTTAGTTTATATTTGAATGGACATTTTTCCCATATCTTCTAATTCACCGAATCTTCACTTCCTCTAATCTACTGTGTATTTCTCCATGTGTTCTTTATTAGTGTTATATCATTCTTCATATTCTCTATATATTTTCTAATGCTGCTGAGCACCTTTGCCATGATTATTCTGATCTATATATCTGATATATTTCCTATCTCCATTTCATTTAGCTCTTCTTCAGTAGAATTCTCTTGTTCTTTAATTTGAGAACTGTTGTGGGTTTTTTGTTTGTTTATTTGTTTGTTTGTTTCCCCATGTTGACTACCTTTTTGGGCTTGTGACTATGTATTAGGTGGATTTGCTATACCTCTCAGTCTCTAGTGCAGGACAGTGTCAAATGTCATTCCTAAACGATTAGATCAGGTAAAGACTCAAAGCCTCCAGAGTCCTGCCTCTGCCTGCTGACTGGTTATATTCAATCTTGAGGTTTTATAACAGGGTGTGGGCAAGTGCTTCTTCTTGGAGGTTAATTGTTTTTCTCAGTCTCTTAATGGGCCTCAGAGACTTCATAAGGTATAAACAAAGGTGTTTCCAATTGGTGTAGCAACTGCCTTCCCCACAGGCAAATTCTGTCTGCATAGCAATGGTCCGAATGAGAAAAATGTCTTCCGCAACATGAGGTAATGACTCAGCATAAGAAACCAGGGTGTTTGCCTTCTAAGCTCTAATTCCAGAGCCCCCAACCCTGGCTTTTGCTCACACAGCTTCTGTCCATTCTGCCCTCTCTCTGCCAGAGTCAAGGTAAGTGGCTGTACACAAAATTTTCTGCATTGGCCCTTTAAGAGAATGTCTGCATTTATAGCCATTTTTGCTGGCAGACAGCAACTCTGCTGCTTTTCACAGCCAGGTGTTATGTGGGCACCTTTCTCAGTTCTGGTGCTCTCTGTTTGGGTGCCCAGCTTGGGGTTTAGACACCAGAGTTCTCAGTAGCAATCCCCACAGCTGTGATTTCTCTTTGGAACTTCAGCTTCTGTCCTTGGGAACCTGGCCAGCACGTTAGCACCTCTGTCCTTCCTAATAGTCTCTGTGCAGTCTCCACTTTCCGTCCTTGGTTATCAGGGTTCTGTTCGGCTAGTCTTCAGCTGATATTCAGGATCACTTATTTTGTATTTTAGTTATAATTTCAGTTTGGTCCCACTGTGGGAGCACACTGACCACCAGGGGACAGCTCTTGCATTGAGCATCTGTCCCCTGATGATCAGTGCGTACCATAGTAACCAGCCATTCTGTTTTTCAGTTGATTTTCATATTAGCATTTTATAATATAGGATATATATACATACATACACACACACACACACACACACACACACACACATACATACACACACACTGAGTGGCCAGATTATTATAGCATCAGACAATAACAGTCCTCACAGCAAAGTCCATACAGGCAGGCAGCCAGACACTGCTGGTGAACACATATGTTTCCCATAAAGCACCATCAGGTCTGTACCCACAGCTATTATCTGAGTCGCCAGACACTGCCTTCCAGACTCACCACCTCACATCGTAGTGGTACTGAGCCCTCCAGCTCAGCAGCTTCTCCTATCTCTCCTGCCCCACTGTTTTCTCTCTAGAAGACTTCTTCTCACTACCAGCTCAGCCAACAAGACTGGTGGGTTATCTACTTCTATACCATTTAGACAAAGAAGGCTTTGTTCCAATATTTACATCAATCATATTGGCTACTGAAGGGCACAATACACCCTGTGGCCTTGCACTTGCTCATGGTATCTTGGCCTGATTAGGATTCTCAGGCTCAGTGTCTTGAGCATCCATCCCATTTAGGCACATGCCAGAGTGGCATTTGGCCATTCTGGTGTATTGGTAACAGGCCTCTGTGCTTCCACTGGCCTTGGCTGTCTGGGGGACGTGGCATGGTTCCCACATAAACCTAGGTAGGATCTTTCAAGGAAGCAAAAATCTTAAAGCTAATTTTAAAATCGTATTACTTGGACATTATCCACATTATAATTTGGAACTTCAAAAGACACAAGGGAGACAGTGAAAAGACAACCCCTAAAATAGAAGAAAGTATTTTCAAGTCATATATCTGATAAGTGACTTGTGTCCAATGAACTCTCACAACTCTATAATAAAATACAAAGAACCCAATTTTAAAATGGGCAAAGGACTTGAATAGATTTTTTTCCAAAGAAGATATATTAATAATTTATAAGCCTATTTAAAAGTATTCAACATCATTAGTAGCTAGAAAAATGCAAAGCAAAACTACAATAATGTATCACATAACACCCTCTAGAATGATTATAATTAATGAGATAGATAATAAGCGTTAGGGAGGATAATGAAAAATTAATATAAACAACCACGTGTAAACATTACTCTGTTGAAAACCAATGGAGAGCACAGATGCTCAGGTGAGTGACGGCACATTGGTTCTCTCACACTTAGACACTCTAAGTTGAGCAACCAATTTACCATCTGAGAGGTGTCACTTTTGAATGACTAATCTCAAAATATGTAAGTCTTATGCCACTTTTCATTCTCTCCCTCTCCTAAACCTTCCAAACATAACCCTTCCAAACATATACTGGAACTATCAACTTATATTTTAAATTACCTTTTCTTTTTTAATGGTGTGACATTGGTAAATAAGGTTATATAGATTTTAAGTGTATATTTCTGTGGTACATTATTTGCATATTGCATTGTGTGTCCACCACCAAAAGTCAAATCATCTTCTCTCACCATGCATTTAAAACTACCCTTTCCTACTTCCATCACCCGTTCCCTCTGGGAACCACCAGACTGTTGTCTGTGTACCTGAGTTTCAGTTGTATATCCATACTAGAAGCTCATTGCAAAAATTCATGCACAGGAGGGGGTATCCCTCAGCCTGACCTGCACCCTCTCTAATCCGGGACCCCTTGGGGGATGTCTGGTGCAGGTTTAGGTCGGACATCCCTCTCGAAATCTGGGACCACTTACTCCTAATCACTCACCTGCCTGCCAACCTGATCCCCCTAACTGCCCTTATCCACCAGTCTGATACCCCTAACTGCTCTCCCCTGCCAACCTGATCACCCCTAACTGCCTCTGCCTTGGCTCCACCACAATGGTTTTGTCAGGAAGGACATCTGGTCTAATTAGCATATTACCCTTTTATTAGTATAGATAGAGGCCTGGTACATGAGTGGGGGCTGGCTGGTCTGCCCTGAAGGGTGTTCGGGATCAGGGTGTGGCCCCTTGGGGGGTGAGGCTGGCCTGGGCGAGGGGTTGAAGGCTGTTTGCAGGCTGGCCACAACTCCATCAGGGTGGGGGTCCTCACTGGGGGGGCGTGTCCAACCTGGGTGAGGGACTGATGGCTATTTGCAGGCTGGCCACGCCCCTATGGGGAGGAGGTCCCCGCTGGGGTGTGTGGCCAGCCTGAGCAAGGGATTGAGGGCTGTTTTCAGGTTGGTCACATCCCCATCAGGGTGGGGTCTTCACTGGGGGCATGGCCTGGGTGAGGGCCTTGGAGCGGTTTGCAGGCTGGCCAAGACCCCAGCTTTGTCTGGAAGGATGTCTGGAAGGTCTCCTGATCTAATTAGCATATTACTCTTTTATTAGTATAGATATGAGTGAATTATATGATTCTTGGCTTTTTCTGACTCAATTATTTTACTTAGCATGATGTTATTACAAATGGCTATATTTTCTTATGGTTAAGTATTATTCTATTGCATTAGATCTTCTTTATCTGATAGTTTATCAAATGACACTTTGGTTGTTTCCATATCTTGGCCACTGTGAATATTGTTGCATTGAACATAGGGGTGCATATATCTTTTTAAATAAATGTTTAGATAGATACCCTGAAGATGAATTGTAGGGGTCATATGGTAACTCTATTCTTAGTTCATTAGAGGCCCGGTCTATGAAATTCATGTGTGGCAAAGGGTATCCCTCAGCCCGGCCTGCACTCTCTCCAACTGGGAGCCCTTGGATGATGTAGGACTTGGGCCTAAACTGGCAGTTGGACATCCCTCTCAGAATCCATGTCTGCTGGCTCCTAATCACTTGCTTGCCTGCCAGCCTGATTGCCCCTAACTGCTCCCTTGCTGGCCTAATTGATGCCTAGCTGCTCCCCTGCCAGTCCTATCACCCACAACTGCTTTCTCCTGCTGACCTGATCACCCCCAACTGTCCTCCCTTGCCAGCCTAGTCGCCCCTAACTGCCTCCCCTGCTGGACTGGTCACCCCCAACTGCCCTCCCCTGCAGGCTTGGATGGCCCCAACTGCCCTCCCCTGCTAGCCTGGTTGCCCCTAACTGCCTTCCCCTGCAGGCCTGGTCACTGCCAACTGCCCTCCCATGCAGGCATGGTTGCCCCCAAATGTCCTCCCCTGCTGACCATCTTGTGGCAGCCACCTTTTGATGACAACACATGTGATACCACTTACACTTTTATTATATAGGATTGAGGAACCTCCATACTGTTTTTCATAGTGGTTGCACCAATTTATATTCTAGTAGCAGTGAATGAGAGTTCCTTTTTCTCCACAACCTCGCCAACACTAATTATTTGCCTTTTTTATAATAGTCATTCTAACAGGTGTGAGGTGGTATCTCATTGTATTTTTGATTTGCATTTTCCTAAGAGCTATTGAAGTTCAGCATCTTTTCATGTATCTGTTCATCATTTGTATGTCTTGGTAGAAGTATCTGTTTAGGTGTTGCCCATTTTTAAAATGTATTTTTTGTTTGTTATGTGTTGAGATGTGAGTTCTTTATTATTATTATTATTATTATCATTATCATCATCATTATTATTATGGTATTATCTGTGTACATATCTTTCCATTGCCCCCCCCAAATCCCATACATGCCCTCCATCCCCTGAGTTTTGTGTCCATTGGTTTTGCTTATATGCATGCATACAAGTTCTTCGGTTGATCTCTTAACTCCCCCATATCTCCCTATCCTCCCTGCTGTAATTTGACAGTCTGTTTGTTGCTTTACTGACTCTGTATCTATCTTTTTGTTCATCAGTTTATAATGTTCTTTATTATACATAAATGAGTGAGGTCATGTGGTGTTTCTCTTTCATTGACTGGCTTATTTCACTCAGCATGATGTTCTCCAATCCCATCCAGGTCTAGTTAGGTCTATTCCATTCTATTTAGGTCCATTGCCCATTTTTTAATTGGATCATTTATCTTCCTTTTATTTAGTTGTATAAGCTGTCTGTAGATGCTGGAGATTAAACCTTTATCAGTGATATCATTTGCAAATATGTTCTCCCATACAGTGGGTTTTCTAGTTGTTTTGTTGATGGTTTATTTTGCTATAAAAAAGCTTTTTATTTTGATGTAGTCCCATTTGTTTATTTACTCTTTAGCTTCCATTGCTCTAGGGGCAGTATCAGTGAAGAAGTTCTTTTGGCATATGTCAGAGATTTTGCTACCTGTGGATGCCTCCAGTATTTTTATGGTTTTCCATCTTATGTTTAAGTCCTGGATCCATTTTGAGTGTATTTTTGTGTATGGTGTGAGTTGGTGATCTAATTTCATTTTTTGCAAGTATCTGTCCAATTTTCCCCACACCATTTATTGAAGAGACTGTCTTTACTCCATTGTATGTTTATATCTCTTTTGTCAAATATTAATTGAGTATAGAGGTTTGGGTCAATATCTGGGTTCTCTATTCTATTCCATTGATCTATATGTCTGTTCTTGTGCCAGTACCAGGCTGTTTTGAGAACAGTTGCTTTGTAATACAGCTTGAAATCTGGTATTGAGATTCTTCCTACTTTATTCTTCTTTCTCAGGATTGCTGTGGCTATTCGGGGTCTTTTATTGTTCCAGATGAATTTTTGGAGAGTTCTTTCTAGGTCTGTGAAGTATGCCATTGGTATTTTAATGGGGAGTACATTGAACCTATAAATTGGTTTGGGAAGTATGGACATTTTGATTATGTTGATTCTACCAATCCATGAACATGATATGTTATTCCATCTGTTTACATCTTCCTCTATCTCTTTTTTCAGTGTCGTGTAGTTTTCTGCATATAGGTCTTTTATCTCCTTAGTTAAGTTTCTTCCTAGGTATCTTAGTTTTTTTGGTGTGATGGTTAATGGGATTGCTTTTTTAGTCTCTGTTCACTGTTGGTGTATAGAAATGCCATAGATTTCTTGGTGTTAATTTTGTATCCTGCTACATTGCCGAATTCATTTATTAAGCCAATTAGTTTTTTGATGGAGTCTTTTGGGTTTTTTATGTACAGTATCATGTCATCTGCAATTAAGGACAACTTTACTTCTTCTTTTCCAATTTGTATGTCTTTTATTTCTTCTTCTTGACTAATTGCAATGGCTAGTAATTCCAGTACTATGTCAAACAGGAGTGGTGAAAGTGGGCATCCCTGTCTTGTTCCTGTTCTTAGAGGAAATGGTTTTAGTTTTTGCCCATCGAGTATGATGTTTGTTATGGATTTATCATATATAGCTTTTATTATGTTGAAGTATGATCCTTGTACTCCCATCTTGTTGAGAGTTTTTGTCAAGAAAGGGTGTTGGATTTTATCAAATGCTGGTGGTTCCACCTTTTGGTCAATTTGCATACTAGACTTTTATTATATAGAACTAGAGGCCCAGTGCATAAATTCATGCACAGATGGGGTCTAATTGGGGCTGCCTGTCAGGAGGAGGAGATGGCAGGAGGTTGGCCAGCCAGCCAGCCTGGATAGGACCCGGTCAGGGCCAGGCCGGCTGGGGGAAAGGGCCACAAGTGATTGGCTGGTGGGCCTTGCCCCTGATTGGGGTTAAGGGGCCAATTAGGGGTGGGACCAGCCATGAGAAGGGGCTGTGGGAGGTGGGCCACTGGTCATATCCCCAAATGGGGTGGGGTTGCCAATTGAGGTCCAGTGGCCTGGGGGAGGGGCCATGGGTGGTTGTCCAGTCAGGGTTGGGGGGCCAGTCTGGGTTGAGGCTGGGAGGGGGGAAGGGCTGCAGGAGATTGGCTGGCCTGCCCACCCCCTATTGGGGTGGGAGGTGATCAGGGGCAGGGCTGTCTAGGAGGTGGGGCTTCAGGAGGTTGGCTGCCCAGCCCTGCCTGCTATTGGGGTCGGAGAATGATCAGGGGTGGGGCATCCCGGGGGAAGGGCTGCGGACCTATTGTGTGTGTGGGGGGGAGGGGGGCAGGCTGATTGGCCAGGGGGAATTGAGGGGGTTTTTGGCCAGCGGCCCCGCTCTATTTTTTTCTTTTGGCAACTTCACGACTTTTATTTGTGGTGCCTGTGCTATGTCTCAAAAATACCTTCTCTCCCTGCCTCAGACAGAGTCGGGGAGGGGACAGGAAAAAATAGAAGACAACCCTCCCTATTGCACACATACCCTAGAAACAGGCCCACCCTGCCCAGGCTGGCGGGATGCTTGGCACATTCTTGGATCCCTGCTCAGGGGCGGGAGGGGAAACTGGTGGCAGCACAAGTGAGAGGGGACCTTCGAGTGGCCACTCTGGTCCTGGCATTTCCTGGTCCTCGTTTCCTTCCTGGTCCTGCCTGCAGCCCTGGTCTCCTATCTGGCTTAGCCTTCCCTCTCCATCCTGGCCTCGGATGGCCCCCTTGGCTCCTGGGGGCTCTGTTCTCCCCTCCCAGCCTGGAGGTCCCCAGGGGAGGTTATGGCTTCTCAGAGACTCCCCGGCAGCCCTGTCACTCATGCTCACCCAGGGGAAGGGGTGTGTGTGGCAGAAGCAGCTGTATGAATGCATGTCCTCCAGGGACATTTGGACAGTTTGCTGATGACGTGGATCAGGGCCACATTCCTGTCCTTGAGGTGCTGGTTGTCAGCCCGGAGGTTGGACAGGCCCTTTAGCTCCTCTTCCAGCTCAGCGTCCTTGCTCTCCAGGGCCCTGCGCTCAAATCTCTCCAGCCCCAGGAGCGCCGGCCTCTCTGAAAAGCGCTACTGCCTCTGCGTGGTGCGCTCCTGCTCCACCTTGAGCTGCACCAGCCACAGTGTGGTCTGGTCAAGGCCTCAGGAAGTCTCTCGTTCTCAATGCACAACTCTGCGTAGGGCTTCCTGAAGTCTCCCTCGGGCTCTCCAATTCCGGCTGGGGTTCTGGGTTGAGGGCCCACTGACTCCGTGGGGAAGGGCTGGATTCTGGGCTGATGTCTGCTGGCTTCACCTCTGCTGCTCTGCAGGCCCGCTCCTCTCTTTGCCAACTCTGTGGTGCTCCCTGGAGGCCGTGGTCCCTGTGCCTGCCCGCCAGGTGCCTCTGCTCTCTGGGCAGCGCCATCAGAATTCTGAACCCCGGGGACTCGGGGCTGCCAGGAAGGGTCCCGGCTCTGTGCAGCCCTGTTGTTGATATGGATGGGAGAGTCCCATCAGGGCAGGCTGGCAGAGGGGAGGGCCCAGGAGGTTGGCTGGACACAGTGGGCGTCATAACGACTGGTCATTTGATTGTCACAGACACTGGCTTTTTATACATCTAGATAGTTCTGGAAGTCCTAGCCACAGCAATAAAGAAAGAGAAAGAAAAGGCATCCAAATTGAGAAGGAAGAAGTAAAAGTGTCACTTTTTGCAGATGACATGATTTTATATATAGAAAACCCTAAAGAAACCCTAATAGAAACAAAAAATAAATACAGTAAAGTTGCAGGATACAAAATTAATGTACAAAAATCTACTGCCTTCTGGGACACTAATAACAAAATTTCAGAAAAAGAAATGAAAATAATTACTTTTGCAATTGTAAATGAAAGAATAAAATACCTTGGGATAAACTTTAAAAGAACATAAAGACTTATACACTAAAAATTACAAATAATTATTAAAAGAGATAAAAAAGACCCAATAAAATATGAAAATATTCTTGGTTCATGGTTGAAAGAATCAACATTGTTAAAATGGCCTTACAACCCCAAGTGATATGTGGATTTAATTCAATCCCCATTAAAATACCAATGTCATTTTTTAAAGGAAATAGAACAAAACATCATCAGATTTGTATGGAACCACAAAAGACTCTGAATAACCAAAGCAATCCTGAGAAAAAAGAACAAAATCACCTGACTTCAAATTATACTGTAGAGCTACAATAATCAAAACAACATGGTAGAGAGGTGGCAGAAAAGAAGACTCATAGATCAGTGTAACATAATTGAGAGGCCAGAATAAAACCACATGAGTATGGGCAGATAATGTGTGAGCGAGGAGCCAGAAACACAACATGGAGTAAAGATAATCTCTTCGATAAATGGTGCTGGGAAAACTGGAAAGCCGCATGCAAAAGAATGAAACTGGACTACAGTTTGTCCCCATGTACAAAAATTAATTCAAAATGGATCAAAGACCTAATTATAAGATCTGAAATAATAAGTTACATAAAAGAAAACATCGGTACTAAATTTAGGAATTTGGTCATAGAGAACATTTTATGAACTTAACTCCAAAGGCAAGACAAGTAAAGGCACAAATAAATGAATGGGACTATATCAAACTAAAAAGCTTCTGCAAAGCAAAAGAAACTGACAACAAAACAAACAGGAAGATGACCAATGGGATATATTTCTAAAGAATAGCCCAACAAAGGTTTAGTATCTAATATACATAAAGAGCTCATAAAGCTCAACACCAAACAACAAACCCAATTAAAAATGGGCAGAGGACCTAAACAGACCCCTCCTAAGAAGACATACAAACAGCCAATAGATATATGAAAAAAATGTTAACTTTACTAGCAATTAGGGAAATGCAAATCGGAACTGCAATGTTATACCACCTCATCCCTGTTAGAATGGCTATCATCTACAAGAGGAGTAATAACAAATGTTAAAGAGGTTTATAGAAAGAGGAAGCCTCTCTCACTGCTGGTTGGAATGTAGACTGGCACAACCACTTATGGAAAACAGTCTGGCAATAGCTCAAAACATTGAGAATTGAGCGACCATATGACCCAGCAACCCCTCTCTTGGGTACATACCCAAAAAACTCAAAAACATATATTTGCAAATATATATGTACCCATGACATGTATGGGCAATCCTTGGTAGGAAACAAGGAGTTAGGAAATAAGGAAACTTTTTTGGGGGGTAAGGGGGAGGCTTATAAAAGAATTTTTCAATAAGAATTCTTCTTCCTACGCTATTAAAGTCTTCTGCATCAAGAAAGCAAGGTACCATTGTTTCCAGTACATTTTCAAGATTAAGTACCAAGGTAATAGGCAATGTTCTAATTTAGAAACAGAAATAGAAAAGGTTTCAGAAATGCAATATTTCCACTTCATGGAAAATAAGAAAATGACAATAAAACTATTGAGTCACTAACAAAATGGTAATATTCTTACATACTTGAATACTTCACTAGTGTATACTCAACAGATTTGTGGTTTGTCATGTCTTATGGTTATATTTTAAAAGTAATATATTAGCTTGTATAAAATGTATTATCCCATACATTTGTTTATCCCAGTCAGTTGTAGACATTGCTAACGTTCCAGTATTTGAAAAGTTTTGCCTGGACATAAGTGAAATAAGTAGGAATAAATCATCTCATAGTCTGCACTACAAATAATGTAAGACTAGCTAGCAAAGTGTGTGGATAAGATTTCTATCAATTTGAACTGATAATGCTGACAATAAGTTTAAGAATTTACTTTTGCAATTTTAACAGTTTTTTATATTGATTCTAGTAGTATTTATATTTCTTTTGGGAAAAATTAAGACAATTTTAATTAAATATTTTTAAATTACATTTATAGAATACTCCTGTTTATATATATATATATATATATATATATATATATATATATATATATATGTGTGTGTGTGTGTGTGTGTGTGTGTGTGTGTGTGTGTGTGTGTATAGGAACTCATGTTTATTATTACCACCAGAGGCCAATGCACGAAAATGCATGCACTTTGTAGGGTCCTTCAGCCGGGCCTGCACCCTCTCATAATTTGGAACCCCTCAGGGGATGTCCAAATGATGGCTTAGGCCCGCTTTCTATGGGATCAGACCTAAGCTGGCAGTCGGACATCCCTCTGGCAGCCGGGGAGTCCATGGGGAGCAGGCCTAAGCTGTTAGACATCCTTAGTGCTACCATGGAGGTGGGAGAAGGTCCTGCCACTACCGCTGCACTGACCAGCCATAAGCTGGCTTTTGGCTGAGCAGAGCTCTCCCTGTGGAAATGCACTGACCACCAAGGGCCAGCTCCTGTGTTGAGCGTCTGCCTCCTGGGGGTCAGTGTGTATAATAGCAACCGGTCATTCTGCTGTTACGGTAAATTTGCTTATTACCCTTTTATTATATAGGACTGAGAATTCGTTCCACTTGAGCATTTGAGGGTAGGTCAGTAGCTTCTTGCTTATGCAGAGAAGGGTCACCCTGAATCTGTATCAGTGTTTTTCTTGGGTGCCAGAGAGAGAAGCCAACATGAAGGTATTGTATTCAATATCCTTTATCTAATCCAGAGCCTTATCTTTGAAGAGAAGGAATGTGATATGCACAAAAGCCCTTGTTCTTTGCCATGTTAGTTTTAGCCTCCCTATTCCACATTTAAGAGAAATATAAAGCCATTAAAATTGTTTGAGATAATTTCTTGTTTCTTTCCTGTTAATGAAAGCATTTGTTTTTTTTCCTGGCATTATCATCAAGGAAGTAGATGTAATTTATGTTTTCATCCTAAATTACTTCTGCAGCATTTCTTTAACATTTTTTAGACTTCTCTTCACACTTAACACATCAATTTGTCTTTATTTTGATGGAATATTTTCCTTGTGTTTTTAGTTTTATTCTTGACCAAGAGAAGACTATAGGTATTGTAACACCACAAGGTAGATATTAAGTTCTATTAGTTGCTTTATTTATTATGAACTTCTCTTCTCATTAAGCACAAGTTTCTGCTTTCCTCCTTCCTCCAATTTTTAAGTGGATATAAAATGTCAAGTACTAGAAATAGCATACAATATATAATTATTTACCTTAGAAAAACCTTTTCAGTATTTTTATAAATACTCACTTATCAATGCCAATGCTAATATACCCTCTTTAAATGTCTTTAAAAAAGAAATCTCTAATGAGTTACACATTATTTCTAATTTAAAATTTCTCCATTCATTTTCTTTACTTTTGTTTTCCTTTAGGGGAGAAGGGTAGAGGAAATCAAATAAGATCACACTCTGAACAAAGATGACAAGCAAAGTTCTTGAGGAGTTCAACATTCATTTTTTTACAAAGATATTTTATTGATTTTTCACAAAGAGGAAGAGAGAGGGATAGAGAGTTAGAAACATCGATGAGAGAGAAACATCGACCAATTGCCTCCTGCACACCCCCTACTGGGGATGTGCATGCAACCAACGTACATGCCCTTGACCGGAATCGAACCCGGGACCTTTCAGTCCGCAGGCCAACACTCTATCCATTGAGCCAAACCAGTTTCGGCTCAACATTCATTTTTTTAGCTTTTTATCATAGAGTGAGAGGGGATGCGTAAGAGTTACAAGTTGTATTCCCTTTAGACAGTGCTGAGTAATTCCAGGCAGGGTGATGAGAGGACACAAATACAATATTTTTCATTTATTTATTTATTATTTGTTTGCTTGCTTGTTTGTTTATTTATAAATATATTTTTATTGATTTTCACAGAGAGGAAGGAAGAGGGATAGATAGCTAGAAACATTGATGAGAGAGAAATATCGACCAGCTGCCTCCTGCACTGCCCCCACTGGGGGATGTGCCTACAACCAATGTACATGCCCTTGACCGGAATCGAACCTGGGATCTTTCAGTCCACAGGCTGACGCTCTATCCACTGAGCCAAACTGGTTTCAGCTTACTCATTTATTTTAAAAATATAATATTATTAGTTTCAAGTGTACAACATGGTGTTTAGATATTTCTATAACTTTCAAAGTGATCACACTGATAAATCTAGTACCTATCTTACACTATACATAGTTATCAGAGCATTATTTGCTATTCCATATGCCCTCACAGCTCTGTGACTATTTTGTAATTACTAATTTGTACTTCTTAACCCATCCCTCTTTCACACATACCATCTAACCCCTCTGCCAGCTGGCAGCTATCAAAATGTTCTCTCTATCTATGAGTTTATTTCTGTCTCATGTGTTTGTATATTTTTGGTTTTTTATATTCCATAAATAAGTGTGATCATATGGCATTTGCCTTTCTCTGTCTTCCTAGTTTCACTCAGCAGAATAGCCTCTAGGTCCATCCATGTTGTTGCTGATGACAAAGAGTTCATTCTTTTTTTCAGGGATGAAACATATTCCACTGTATATATGCACCCCTTCTTCTTTATACATTCATCTATGTATGGATCTTTAGGTTGCTTCCATATCTTGGCTAATTTAAACAATGTTGCAATGAACATCTATACTAATAATAGCGGAATATGCAAATTGTCTGGGACGTTGTCACAGTGACAGTAATGACCAGCAGGCTGCCTAGGGCAACAAGGCCAGCAGGGGGTTAGTGAGGGATGACCAAATGACTGAATGGCAGGCTGCATGGGGCAATCAGGTCTGCAGGGGGGGCAGTTGAAAGCAACCAAGCTGGTGATGGGCGTCGGGGGCAGTTAGGGGCAACCATGTTAGTAGTGGGGGTCGTTGGGGGGATCCAGGACAGCAGGGGGTGGGGGGGGCAGTTGGGGACAACCAGGCTGGTGGGAGATGTGGTAAGGGGTGACCAGACCAGCAGGGGGGGGGAGCAGTTAGGGGTGACCAGGCTGGCAGAGGGGGCAGTTGTGAGTGACCAGGCCAATGCTGGGGGCAGTTAGGGACTATCAGGCAGGCAGACAGGTGAGCTGTTTGGAGCCAGCTGTCCCAGATTATGAGAGATATGTCTACTGATTTACATCTGATCCCTGGGATCTGGCCTAAACCAGCATTTGGACATCCCCTGAAGGTTCCTGGATTGAAGAAGGTGCACGCTGTGCTGAGGGCAGCCCCCCCCCCCACACACACACACACATGCACAAATTTCATGCACCAGGCCTCTAGTATGAAATATATGTGTTTTTGATTTAGTGTTTCGGGTGTCTTCTGGCAAATACTCAGATGTGGAATTACTGGGTCCACCTTTGCCTCTGGCTATTGCCTTTGTTTTACAGTCTATTCTGTCTGGTAAAAGTATTGCTACCCCAGCTTTTCTTTCTTTGTTTCTATTTTCATGAAATATCTTTTTCCATACCTTTACTTTCAGTCTGTGCATATCTTTCAATCTGAAGATAATCTCTTGTAGACAGCAGATGTAAGCTTTTTGTTTTGCTAGGAGCCCAGCGTGTGATTTGAAATTGCATGGTGCCACCCACCCTCGAGTCGCCAGTCTGGCCCTGCCTTGCTGCCCAGGCCCTGCAGCAGCCGCAGCCACTGCCAGTCCAGCTCTGCCTCCCTCTCCAGCCCTTGAAGCAGCCACAGCCACTGCTGATCAGGCCCTCCCTCAGCACAGACACACAGAGGCCCCTGCCACCCTGCCCCAACACTGTGCAGGCAACCGCCTCCTGTCCAGCCAGCCCTATGGCATCCCAGTTAATTAGCATATTTCTCTATTATATATATGTGCATTCAGCCACCTTATTTATTTTTATTAGAACCTTTAATCGATTTGCATTTAAAGTAATTCTTGATAGAGATGTATTTGTTGCCATTTTATTAGTCATATCTTTCTTCTTCATTTATCTTTCATTTATCTTTCTTCTTCTTAAATAACTTTTCTGGTAATATTGGTTTGGTGGTGATGAATTCTTTTTTTGTGTGTCTGTGTTTTTAATTTTTCCTGTGAAGCTCTTTGTTTGTTATTTTTATTCTAAATGATAGCTTTGCTGGAAAGAGTAATCTTATTTTTTGAGTCCTTGCTTTTTATCATTTTGAATATTTTGTGCAAGTCCCTTCTGGCCTGCAAAGTTTCTTTTGAAAAACCCGCTGATGGACTAACAGGAGCTCCCTTGTAGGCACCTAACTGCTTTTCTCTTGCTCCTTTAAAAGTCTCTTTGTCTTTAACTTTTGGCACCTTCAAAACAACTGCTCAGAACAGTAACTGACTCTAACCATTTCTGTCCCCCAACTTGCCCCACCTGATAAAACCTTATCTTGAAAACCAACCTTTCTTGTTTATATAACTTCTATATAATAAAACCCTAAATGATTGTTGTGGTGGAATGACCAAAATGACCAGAACGACTGGTTGTTATGATGTGCACTGACTACCAGGGGGCAGACACTCAATGCAGGAGCTGCCTCCTAGTGGTCAGTGCATTCTCACAAGGGGAGCTTCACTCAGCCAGAAGCTGGGCTCATGGCTGGTGAGTACAATAGCAGTAGCGGGAGCTGCTTCCACCTCCACAGCAGTGCTATGGAAGGAGCAGTGAGCCGAGTGGTAATGAGTAAGGCATCTCAGACTGTAAGAGGGATGTCCACCTGCCGGCTTAGGCCCATTCCACACAGGTCTAAGCCAGCAGGCAGATATCCCCCAAGGAGTCCTGTACTACAAGAGGGCACAGGCCAGGGTAAGGGATGCCCCTCCCCCCAAGTGCACGAATTTTGTGCACCGGGACTCTAGTTTTATTATATTCTATGTGTTCCTTGGCATATATATTTAAGTTATTTTAGGTATTTTTAGCTTAGATAATAAAATAACACCCTCTGATGTAATGTTTGGAACTGTTCATTTAATATCATTTGGTAAGATTTATCCATACTGTTGTAGTTCTCTGTGGTTTATCATCTTTGAGTGGTATATAAGATTCCTTTTGAGTTATGACATAGTTTTATGTTTACACATTTAATGTGCATTTGGGTGGATTCAAGTTTATGCTGTTGATAGCAATTTTTATCAATTAAGTGGTATAAAGAGCAACTCCTTTGGTCTTTTTTTCCCTCTGTCCTTTAATAATGCTGACCATCTCTTTATGTACTTGTTGGCTAAGTGTATTTTATCTTCTTTGAAGTGTCTGCCCCTATCCCCTGATTCTTTTAAAATCTATGGGCTTTTTCATTGATTTGTATGAGATCTTTATATATTTTAGTATGTAGTTGTGTTCATTTTACTCAAAGCAAGCATCTTCTCCAAGTTTGTAATTTACGTTTTTTTATTATAAGTATATCATTTTAAAAATTATATTTATTGTTGAAGTTTTACAGATGTATCCTTTTTCAGATGTACCACAGCTTATTTTTTAATCCACTCATCTACTAATGGATATTTGGGCTGTTTCCAGATCTTAGCTATTGTAAACAACACTGCTACGAACATAGGGGTGCATATATTCTTTCTGCGTGGTGTTTCAGGATGTTCAATTAATATTTGACAAAGAAGGCATGAGCATGCACTGGAGTGAAGACAGTCTCTTCAATAAATGGTGTTGGGAAAATTGGACAGGTACATGCAAAATAATGAAACTAGACCACCAACTTAAACCATACAGAAGAATAAATTCGAAATTGATAAAACACTTAATTGTAAATTTTGAAACCATAAAAATCCAGAAGAAAATGTAAAAAGAAAAATCTCAGACATCTCACATAGCAGAATCTTCACTGATACATCTTCTAGGGCAAGGAAAACAAAGGGAGAAATAAACAAATAGTACTACATCAAACTAAAAAGCTTCTGCAAAGCAAAAGAAACCACTATCAAAATGAGAAGGGAACCCATTATCTGAGAGAATATATTTGTTAGAGAAACAGTTCATACATCTCCACATGTTAATTTCCACAATATGTGTAGTACTCATACAACTCAACAAATGAAAGACAAGCATCCAATTTAAAAAAAAAAAAGGTAAAGGACTTGAATACGCACTTCTGCAAAGTAGATATATGAATGGCCAAGAGACATGAAAAAAATGGTTAATGTCACTAAGCATCAAGGAGATGCACATTAAAATGACAATGAAGTATCACCTCACACCTCCCAGAATGGCTATCATCAATAAATCAACAATCAAGACCCGGAGAGGATGTGGAGAAAAGGGAACCCTAATACACTGCCAGGGGAATGCAGACTGGTGCAGCCACAGTGGAAAACAATGTGGAGTTTCCTTAAAAAAATTAAAAAGAAGCTCCAAGTTTGCCCCTGTGATCCCACTTCTAGAAATATATTCTAAGAATCCTGAAACACCACCCAGAAATAGGATATCTTTTAATGAACAAGTTTTAAATTTTGAGAAAGTTAAACTGATCACTTATGTTGAGATCTGAAAGATATTCACATTTATTTTGTAGTAACAATTTTAAGGTTTTTGACATTTAAGATAATAATTGATCTTGCATTGATTTTTGAATAAATGGTGTGATGATTTCATCTTTTCCCAGAAGAGTTGCATTTTCCCTATCTCCATTTACTAAGAAGTTCCTTATTTCCTTGCTGTCTGATATGCTATGTTTGTCATATACTGAAGTTCAATATGTTTAGATCTATCACTAAGTTTCTCAATCCTCATCTGTCTCTGAGCCAAAATAGTGGTCTTAAATAAATCTTCATAAAAACTCTTAAAATCAGCCCAAACTGGTTTAGCTCGGTGGATAGAGCGTCAACCTGCAGACGGAAAGGTCCCAGGTTCAATTCCAGTCAAGGGCATGTACCTGGGTTGCGGGCACATCCCCAGTAGGAGGCAGCTGATCAATGATTCTCTCTCATTGATGTTTCTAACTCTCTATCCCTCTCTTTTCCTCTCTGTAAAAAATCAATAAAATATATATATATTTTAAACTCTTAAAATCAGGTACAGTAGCTTCTTCCTTCCTGCTCTTTTTCATAAATATCCCAGCTATCTTTAGCCCCATACTTACTTTCTTTAGAATCAGATTGTCAAATTTAGTGAAAAACTATTGGAATTTTGATTAGAATCTAATTGAAAATAGATCAATTTGGGAGAGAATATCACATACTACGTTCTTCCTATCTATGATCATGGTATGTTTCTCAGTTTTTCTATGTCTTGGTACAATTTTATTAATTGGAATTCTTACTACACATCTTCCATTAATTTTTTAATAGACATTAAATTTCATCTATTTCAGTTTCTCTTTCTTGTATTTATCACTGAATCTAATATCCCCCCTATATTTGTGTATAATAAATACAAAATATGTTACCTAATTATTTGTGCCCAAAATGAGTTAAAAACAGGGTCCTTTCCTTTTGATTCAATCATTTTTTTTAAAAAAATGAGATAGTTTAGAGAATTGAGTTTAAAAATAATAATAATAATTGCTAGCCCTGGCTGGTTTGGCTTAGTGCAGTGGTCGGCAAACTGCGGCTTGCAAGCCACATGTGGCTCTTTGTCCTCTTGAATGTGGCTCTTCTACAAAATACCATGTGAATTCCTACAGTGCAATTGAAACTTCGTGGCCCATGCGCAGAAGTCAGTTTTCAGCTCTCAAAAGAAATTTCAATCGTTGTACTGTTGATATTTGGCTCTATTTACTAATGAGTTTAATTACCATTGGCTTAGTGGATAGAGTATCAGCTCATAGATTGAAGGGTCTTGGGTTTGATTCTAGTCAAGGGCACATACCTTGGTTCCAGGTTCAATCCTGGGCTCTGGTCTCTCACATCAATGTTTCTGTCTCTCCCCTCTTTTCCTCTCTCTCTGAAAATCAATGGAAAAATATCTATGGTGAGGATTAACAACAACAAAAAAAGATTGATAGCATTTTGGTTAGGCAAAAACAAAAGGTTTTCAATGACTGTTGTTCCTCTACAAGTGAGATTTATTTTCTGCATTGTTTGTTATGGGAATAAAGAGGAAGCAGGAACAATTAAGTTATATTTAATGGTTTATATATTTTTAAACCCAAGATATTATGTAAAAAGAGAAGGAAAAATGTATCAGCTTGCAATTATATTCCACAAAAATAGACTTTTACATACTTATTGGTGTCATTAAACAATATAGATTTATAGATTAATTCAGTATCAATTATGTAAATACTACTAATGAAATTATATAGAAACATTATTTTCATCCATGGATCCATTGGAAGTTATCAAATATTTTAAGTTAAATTAAGCATCATAAAAACAAAACTGAATTACTTTCTTAGATAGTCTGGATGAAAGAATTTACATTTTTTTCATGATTTGTTGAAATAAGATTAGGCTACCTGGGATTTGGATCAACATTGTCTATTGAAAAATAGACTATCACACATATTTATCAGTCATTGCCAACTCTCTAGATTTCGTTTATTGCAGATTTAGCTGAAACCGAACAAGAAAATCTGATACATTGACTTATGACATAACTTCACAAAGTGGGCTTTTTCACTAAAGTTTTGTTTTTGTTTTGATGAGTGTCATGGACAAATCTAAATGTAATGATGCCACAAAAACACTTTTAAACAGATTACATTTGAAAGTAGAAGGTAGTTATCTTTCTCAATCAGTATGCAGAATACAAAAGAGGGAGTGTAGCTTGAATTATTTTAAAGAAAGAAAATATATGCTTTCGTATGAGCAAATCTGAAGTCTTGGTTGTAAAATTTGCCTGTGGCAATACACACAGAAAGTCTTTTAACTGAGTATAAATTTAGCTGCCTTTCAGTTTTTAGTGAGCTTAATGTGTTTTTCTTCTCCTTTTTTAGAAAGAAAGAGCTAATGTTATATCAATCCAAGTGAATTTTGATTAAGATAGAACACAAAAAAATTAAAAATTGGGATGTTAGAAAGCAATTTCCATGGCCACAAATGAACTGTCAGTTCATAAAACTTTATCAATTAAACTAAAAGAAAAACATTCTCACTTGAAAACATTAAATTCATAAATGATGGGATAGTCTACATTTACTTTTATTTTGGTTATAAAAGTTTTAATACAAGCAGCATATTCTTTGTTAGCAATATGACATTATGTAAATTACTTTTTTTTCTACAATAATACATACCTTTGCATCATTCTGAGGGATCAATTTTATTTGAAAAATATAAAAAGTAATAAATGAAAAGGTGAAAGTTTACATAACATTAACTTGGTTTGATATGAATACTTAGAAGATATTTTCCCAGAAAAATGTATAACTTTTTGTTTTAAATTTAACAGTAAAGAAGAATCATCAGTAACATCAGATGAGAATAACTTTGAGAATTCAAAGATTACAGGTAATCTTATTTTAACTTTTAAATAGAATCTGTGACTTGTGTTAAAACCTACAATTATAACAATCTAACATAGGTACAATTATATTAACTTTTCAGATACCCATATCCCAATAATCGTTTGTTCCCAAGAGGATAAGGAAGACTTGGAAACCGGTATTCAAAATGTAAAAGATGTAAACAGGGACCATGATGAACACGACAGGAAAGAATTAGAGCTGAGGGTAAGTGCTCTGGTTGCCACGTTATTAGAGAAGATGAATCCATTTATGCTTCAAAGATGCTGCAATGTGGCCTTTCAATAGCTTCAACTAATGTGATTTGCAAATGTGAAAGCACAGCCTTATTCTGTCCTTGCATCTCTGGCTTGATCAACAAGACACTTTGATTTCAGTGTGCTGCTTCTGCTCTGTACAGTAGTAAATTAATAACATTCATTTTTTTATCTCTTTACCAGAAGCAAGCTCTGTGTAATAGTTGGTAGGAATTACAGAAGAGGTAGAGCTATCCTGGTGCACATTCCTAATCCTTGTGACAAATGTACACTTAGCATAAACTTATCTGTAAAGTGAGAGGGCTGCACTTGATGATGTGAGGGTTCTGTCCAGCACGACAAGTATTGCATTTAGCACCATTTTTTCTTACATCTTTGCGAGAATCTCAATGTTCTATTTCATTGGACAGTACTAAGTTACAAAATAAGGAGAAAATGTCCTGGGCTATATTTTTAAACAGGAAACAAGTGCAGTACTGTAAAATGTAGTATTATATTTGTTATAAATTTCACACTTGGTGAACATTCAATCTATTTGAAATTTCGGGGGATGGTTTAGATAGCATTTTTATTACAAAGGAAGAAATAGGATAAATGAATCACATAATGTAATTTATCCTTTACTGTAGTTGGTTGGAGCTCTTGTCATTAAAATACATAAATTCATAATCATCTAAGATTAAAATTTGCTTTTTCAAGAGTCGGGGCTGAAACAGAAAAGAAATAAAGCTCGTCCTTTCTTCCCACACATTCTCCCTTTTCTCTAGTGATATGGAGGCTGCATCACTGAAGTATGCAATTTACTCTACTCTAACTTTAAAAAACTACAAAGTTGTCACCCATTGTGAGAATTCTCAGCAGCTGAAAGTTAACATTGCCATTTTTTTTCAAACAACAGAATATAATGAAAGAGCCTTAAAAAATCACATACTTCACCAATACATCTCATTACAATGAGCAGACTCAAATATAAAAGTTTGTTTAGAAGTTACAGAGATTGAATGTCCAATAAATGAACAGGGAGCTATAATTTAGAAGCTAATTTGCTCCATGCTGACATTAATGCATAAAACAATGAAGCTCCATAATAGATGGAAATACAACCAAATCTGTGGAACCCACAGGCATTGGCTTACAAGACAGCTGTGCAGTTGACAAGTAACATGAGCCTTATGTGAGAAGAAGGGGAAAACGTAAGATTTGCATATAATTATCGAGATCATGCAAATGTCAGTTATGAGGAGAGGGGAAAAAAACACACACACAGGCATCTCACTGTTAAATCCTGACAGTTGGCATCACTGAAGAGCTCAAATACATTTGAGTACCAGTTGGCAGAGGGTCATTAAAACAGAATTTGCAGAGACATTAACTCCCTCACTTTTCTTTGAGTGACGTTTTGCTATTAATAGTTTGCAGAGGCTTTGCAGAAAACATATTAATAAGAGAAACTGTAATAGGGGCACCTACAGCAAGTGTGAATGCAGCAAAGGGCACCCAGGAAGCTGCTCTCTAATTGATTAGCATGGAGCTATCAATGTGTATATCCTAAGTGAGGAGAAAGTGCAATGACAAGCAAGAATAGTTGAATAATACAATGTGATATTTGGAAGCTGGGAAGGAGAGTGATTAATTTTGGCCCCTTTTCTTATTAATATGATTCCCAAGTCACAGCCTGCAAGGATTCCCCCCAAAACACCTAGCTTCCAGAATTTGTACTAAGTCCACAAATGAAGTGAGCCAAGGAAATCTACCGGATAATCAGTAGCCAAATTAATGAGACCTATCTAGTTCATTTCGTATATTTATAATCAGTTGGTCATTATTTCTTGTTGTTTTTATTCCTTAAGATAAATCAAGACTTAATAAGAAGCACTGCTTCCAGCGATGAAAAGAATACATTTTCGGCAGATCCAATCAATTTTCCAAATAAAGGTGAGGTGTCAGAGAAGAAGCGTATGCATGATGAAGTATACAGTGACTTGCTTAAAAGGACTTTGTCTCCAAGTTCATCAGCAGAGAGCTCCTTAAAGAGAGATTTCTATAGCAATGAAAAATATTTCTCCGGAAATGAGCGTAGTCATCAACCTTCAGAAGAAATTACTTCAGATATGAGAAAAATCAAGCCATCTTTGGGAAATACTGGTAGTGGTGACCTAGTGCAATTACATAGTAGCAACAAAGAAGTATTGGATGATAATGCCAATCCAGCTCAAAGGATGGTCGGTGTGCAAATATCTTGTCCCTCTTCCGATCAACTAATGGAAGACAACCTTAATAAAAAACATGAAGGAGGAGCTATGAGAATTAAAATGAAAGATTTGGAATGTTTAAGAAGAGATTTCCATTCAGATTTCCATTTGGAAGAATCTACAGAAAAGGGACCTTCCAAGAAAGATTATGGAAATGGTGAGAATGAGGAGCAAAGAATGCATCTGGGTGTTAATGAAAAACAAAGCCAAAATCTTCAATCAACCTTACATGACCAAGAAAAGATAAGCCACTCTGAAATAAGTGTGAAAGAGATCGGAGCTAGTAGCAGAGGACTAACTCTTCTGCAGAGTAAGGACACCTCAACTCCCAACCAGGCAATCACACAAGATTCATTTCAATCACCAAGAGGAAATCTAAGTTTGGGAGAAGCGGTGTTAACAACCGCAGAGCATGATCTCTCAATTAGCAAAGGCACTACATCGGGAGAGATGCCTACTCAAGCTGGTTCACCAAGAAATGGAAATATTTTGAAGAATGATTACCTTTTCCAAGTTGAAGAAGAAAATGTAAGTAGGATTAATCCTGAAGATCAGAATAAGAACAAACGCCGTAAAAAACGATGGAATTTTCTGGAAAGTCAGGGAAAAGCAAGAGAGAGTAAGACAAATACAACCCAGCAGATCAAACAACACGCAGACTGTGAAGATGTGTTGGGGGGAAGAGATAATACGAGGAGTCTGACTGCTACTCCTACAGAGAAGTTGTTTACCTGCCAAGAAGCAGTGAGCTCTGAACTGTCTTCTCTAGCTGATCATGATATTACTGAGAAAGCAGGAGCAGTAACTGCTTATATAATTAAGACAATATCAGAAAGTACTCTAGAAAGCATGTCTGCTGGAGAGAAAGCAGTAATTGCTAAGCTACCTCAAGAGACGGCGCGAAGTGACAGGCCCATCGAGGTAAAGGAAACAGTGTTTGATCCACATGAAGGGAGGAATGATGATTCACATTATGCCTTTTGTCAAGGAGCTACAGTAGGTGTAACCTGTGATGATGGTTTTGAAAAAAAATCATATTTAGATGTTTGTAATGTGCATGTAGATGAAATGGAGAGTGAAGAAGCCACATCTATGCACAATCCTACGAAGACACATGACGGGAAGAAACGTGGCACTGGAACTGTAGCACCTGGAGAAGAATCCTCACAGGTCATTAGAAGCAATCAGAAAACAGTCTCAAAACTGGACTTGGGAATGTCACCAGTCGATATAAAAATATTTTCAGAAAATAGAGATCCTGGGCAGGTCCAAGAATTATCAAAGGAAATGGGTAGAGATGCTATTCTTCAGTCTGCTTTCGACGCAGACATGCATAGAGCATCTGAGAACGGCTCTCATGCTTCCAGTCACCGTGCTAAAACCTCAGTGTCATCTTTTGAGCAGGCAATTGCTGCAGGTAATACAGTTAGTACCATGACTCCCCAGTCTATTCTTACTGAATCAGAATATAATTGTAATCCAGCAAGTGGGGTGCAGGGTATTGGCAGATACCCGCATGCTGGGGATACAACTGAAAAAGTTTCCAGAAGTTCAGGAGCAGCGAGGCCAGCGAGCAGGAGAGGAATGCACAGAGGACAGTGCAGTGCAGACACGTGTGCAGGGCCAGAGCTTCTACCCACTGACGCTGTCCAAAACACAGCGGAGGTCAGGCACGAAAGCGAAGGCGTACTAAACTCTGGCCAATCACCGTGTTTTTCAGGTGACAAGGAATCTGAGAGCTCTGCTTCTGCTAACCTCCCTGCCCACGACAGCCAAGCTCAAAGCAGTCAATCTCTGCTTTTGAAATGCACCAACTCAAAGCTCTCTTATTTCCTATTGTTTCTGATATTTCTTGTAACCATCTACCAGTATGACTTAATGATCGGCTTGGTCTTCTACCTTGTGTCGTTGTCCTGGCTCTCCTGGGAAGGGGGGAGACAAAAGGAGTCTGTCAGGAAGAAGTAGCCTCGGCTTCACTGTTCCTCTCTCCACAAAGATAAGCTATTTAGCCCCAAACCTTTGGGTTGCTGAAAAAGACTATTCATTATTCAGAGAGCCAGCGCAGTTTTTCCTCTTAAAGGATCATTTAAAATGGAATGCGTATGAAGTTTGCTCCTTCATATAAGTAATTATCCTACATAGGACCATTATGTTTGGATCATTAAATACCTATATGAATATGAGATCTGAAGCACGTCAGGCTGAAATTAGGTGCAGCTGTTGCTCCTTCCCAGGCTGTGAAGTTGCAATGCTTCACGTCTCTTCACTTCAAGTGCCATTTCTTGCCTTCATTACGTTGGCAGTAAAGCTTCATTTTTCCCCCCTGAGAGTATTTTTTCCCCTCTATGTTTTTTAAAAATGGATAAAACATGGACAACAGCAGGAGACTTTTACTGTTTTTTTTTTAATTTATTTTGTTTTGTTTTGTTTTCAGTATTGGCCATGAAATTTTCATTTACCCCTATATCTTTATCATCACATTTTGATAGATCAAATCTTTCAACATCAATTTAAGATTTTTAAGAAGAACACAGATGTGTATTAAGATAGGTGAACTAAAATGGAAGGTACACGTGACTTGCTTAAATAATACTTTACATATACGCATACCTTTCACCTCCTTTATACCTACAAAAGCTGGGCATTCATAAGCCAAATCTGAGAAAGACTGAAACAATTTGGAGATGACCTTTCAATTCTACAAAATGTTGTGGGTGGCCTGTTTTTAATCTGCTTTTCTCTTATAAAGAGAGACTGTGCAACATAATTGAGTGATTTCAATGTCAATTATTATTCAAAGTTGAAAATTTAAAAATTCTACAAACATTGCTTTATAAGGAATTGTACCTATAAATTTTTAATTAATAGTAATAATTTTAAAATTCTTCCAAATGAACTGTTCTACTTGACAGTATTTTGTCCTCAAAAATTTTTTTTAATCTTTTCTCATTATAATACAATGAATTATTCCTCCAGGTGCATTTAGACAATAAACAACTAATCATCGGTGATATTCATTATATAATGATCAGGTTGTTAGGTAATAACTCACAATTTAAACTAGGCAAGTAAGTAATATGGAAATCTATTGACCCACAATAGCAGTGGTTTGGCTGTTATTATCTATGTCTAAGTCTGTGAAATAATGAACTAGTTATTTTAGTCACAAGGGGATAATGCAAAGATTCTTACACAGTTGATTTAAATAACCATTTATTGAGTGACTACTATATGAAAAACCCTGCTCTCTCTCTGTCCTATGGCAGAGCATTCTCTTTGGTACCCTGAAAGGCTAGTCTCAAGAGGAGGCATAAGTATGTAGTTAGACACTTACGACTTAGTCAGGAGTATGTGAAAGAGTCACATTGAGGGGGCACCTTTGGGTGATTTTTTTTCCATAGGAACTTTTTTCATAGAGCATATAGCATTGATCTCCAGAAAGAAAAATGCTTTCTGTTTATTTACCTGTAAAGGGAAATCCAGTGAGTAAAACTTGCATATATCATTCCACACATCTAAGAAACATTCATTTATGAAAAGATAAAATTAGAGTGAAACATTTTAACTGACTTTCATGTGGTAGTAAATGAAAGTTGAACAAATACAAACATCTTGAAGTAGAACTTAGGGCAGATGTTTGATTGAGAAAGCACATTTTTATTAAATATGAGTGGAATACTATAGGCTGTACCTAGAATATTCTCTCTAAAATTGATGTCCTGATAACTTTGTTGACAGATTTAAACTACAATGGAATTAAGGTCAGCATTTCTTCAGTTCTTAATAGTTTGGCTTTTTCATTCTATCTTTAAGAATTTTGGTCAAAATACCATATATTTCTACTTCAAAGAACACTATTACTTCATGAACACAGGTACATGGACTGTAATTATTCCCTTATGCATAAAAGAATATAACTTATTTTATTTTGTTTATTTGACTTTTGGTAACATAAATGTATTAACATTCTCATACATCTTTGTAATATGACAATCAAAGGATCTAAATAGTTGTGTATTTTTCTGCATGCAATAAAGAAAAAATTGGTGATTTTTGACTTTGCAAACATTACTTACAAAGCATTTGAAATCATAGTCTTAAGAACTTACAAAACTATTGCTAGGTGGAGAGATAGATTGTTGGAACATGTTTTGCTCATATTGCTATGTTAAACAAGAAAAGCAGATCTCAGAAAGAACTGTCAAAACCTGGCTAATCAAGATTTGGTTGTTAACCATCATGGCAAGGTAGCCTCTGCAAGGCATAGCTGCTTTCACCGTGTCTTCACAAGTCTTCATTAAGAACCCAAAGCGGGTGTGGCATGAGAATAAGCGAAGAGAAATGCATTGCACACTTGCATCTTATAGTGGGTAAGAAATGTGATGTATGAAACCATCACTTTTTATCTTGCTGTGCTTCTAACTATTAGAAACAAACTTATGAAAGTATAAAAATAAATTGGCAACTCTAGCAAGTATAGGTAGGAAAATCATCTTAAAAATTCACATCTGGATGACCGTAAAAAAAAAAAAAAGAAGAAGAAGAAGGAACTCCTCCTTTTGAGGCAGCATGAAGCATGAAGGGACCTGGAGAGTGTAATGCTAAGTGAAATAAGCCAGTCAGAGAAAGACAAGTATCTCACATGTGGAATCCAATGAACAAAATAAATTGATGAACAAAATAGATCCAGAGACATGGAAGCATGGAACAGGTGGGGGAATCTTTAAAGAAAGGGGGTGAGGCCAGGAAGAAATTAACCAAAGAACTTATATTTGCATACACGCATAACCCATGAACATAGATAACAGTGTGGTAGGTTGGGAGATGATGGGAGAGATAGGGAGTAGGAAGCGGAGTGGAGGAGATCAATAGGAAAGAAAGGGGACATCTGTGATACTTTTAACAATAAAGATCAATTTAACGAAATAAAAGAATGCATCAGAAAAAAAGGAAGGGAAAAATCCACATCTGTATAAGCCAAATATATTTTTAATGTAAGAAGAAATGTCATTGATATGACATTCATCCCTCAAGATTTAAGAACATTGGATTAATGCAGTGTGTTTCCCTGCTGAGCTCCAATAGTTTGATAGTGAACTATTTCAAATAATATATGTATTCTGTTAAAATTCTGCTAGAGAAACAAGATTATCTTTTACCTGTCATCTTACTAGTTAACCAGTCTGCAGGGTAAGTGAAAAACTTTAAAATATATACACCAAATTTGGAGAAATAAAATACTTTTCCCATTGGCATGTATGTTATGTTATTAATAATTTATTTTAGTCATGAATATTATTGTGTATCAGGAGGCTTGTTGTTTTCTTTATTAGGCTCACTGTTGTATATACATAAATCAAAACTGAAAAGAAAGCAAAAATAAAAAAGTCAACTAGCACCAGAACTAATACAGATGAGGTAGGAGGACTGTCACCTCTAGGGTCAATTCATCTACTAATTTCTGACCTTTCCTTCAAATTTTCAGTGAGTGGACATAGAAATTGAAATATACAATAAGGCTTGTCTTTGGTTATTTGAATCCTGTTTTAGCCAGTTCTTGTGGAACTGAAGAATAGGATAAACTCTAATTTTGCAGCAAGGTTCAACAGAAATAGGACAGGCCATGCTCTTCCGGCATCTCCTTGGTTGTAGACCTATATGAAGAGAACAGCTAAAAAGTCTCCTTTAGCCAGGCCATGTGGTTGAGAGGTGACCTGTGAACCAGGTGGTTGGCATTCAGTTCCTGTTCAGGGCACATGCCCAGATTGCAGGCTTGATCCTCAGTAGGGAGTATGCAATGATTCTCTCTCATCATTTATGCTTCTGTTTTTCTCTTCCTACCCCTCCCTCTCCCCTCTTCTCTGGAATCAATAAAAAAAAATTTAATGTGCTCATCTGATAAAAGCAGTGACATCACCTAATAAACTTGGAGCCATGTGGACCACTCCTTTCTTTTCATTTTTGCCTATTTATTTTAAACCTTTATTGTTGAAAGTATTATATAGGTCCTTCTATTCCCCCATCAACCTCTTCCATCCCACTCCCATCCACCCTCCCAATCTGGCCCTCACCACCCCATTGTGTGCATCCATGGGTTATGCAAGTTCATTGGTAGATCTCTTCCCACCTACCCTTCCCTGCCTTCCTTCTGAGGTTCAACTTTCTTTTGTGTTTCTATGTCTCTGGGTATAGTTTTGTTGACCAGTTTACTTGGTTCATTAGATTCCACCTCTGAGTGAGATTGTGTGATACTTATCTTTTTCTGACTGGCTTATTTCACTTAGCATAAAACTCTCTAGGTCCATTGTGCTATTGCAAATGGAAGGAATTATTTCTTTTTTATTGCCATGTAGTATTCCATTGTGTAAATGTACCACTGTGTTTGTTTGTTTGTTTGTTTGTTTGTTTGTTTGTTTTTATCTATTCACCTGCTGATGGGCACTTAGGCTGTTTCCAAATCTTAGCTATTGTAAATTGCACTGCTATGAACAAAGAGGCATATATTCTTTCTTATGAGGGTTTTGGGTTTCTTAGGATATATTCCTGGAAGTAGGATCAGTGGGTCAAATGTGAGTTCCATTTTTAATTTTTTGAGGAAACTCAATACTGTTTTTCCTTAATGGCTACACCAGTCTGCATTCCCACCAGCAGTGTTCTATGGTTCCCTTTTCTTCACAATTTTGCCAACACTTGTTATTTGGTGATTTGTTGATGATAGCCATTCTGACAGGTGTAAGGTTATATTTCGTTGTTATATTGATTTGCATCTCTCAGATTATCAGTGACTTTGAGCATTTATTCATATCTCTTGGCTTTCTGTATGTCCACTTTGGAGAAGTGTCTATTTAGGTCCCTTTTTCATTTAAGTTGTATGATTTCCCTATATATTTTGGAGAGAATCCAGAAACTCACCCAAGCCACTTTGCTCAATTAATATTTGACAAAGAAGGCAAGAGCATACATTGGAGCAGAGACAGTCTCTTCAATAAATGGTGTTGGGAAAATTGGACATGTACATGCAAAATAATGAAACTAGACCACCAACTTACACTATACAGAAGAATAAATTCAAAATGAATAAAAGACTTAAATGTAAGATGTGAAACCATTAAAGTCCTAGAAGGAACCATAGGCAACAAAATCTCAGATATCTCTCCTAGCAATATCTTTACTGATACATCTCCTAGGACAATGGAAACTAAGGAGAAAATAAACAAATGGAACAACAGCAAAATAAAAAGCTTCTGCACAGCAAAAGAAGCCATTCACAATATAACAAGAGAACCCACTATATAGGAGAACATATTTGCCAATAATACATCCAATAAAATATTATTTAAAGTTTCTTTTTCTTTATTAAATTAATTATTTTTTCTATTTTCAGAAACAACTTATATTAATCTATGGCAACATAATTTAGTTTTTATCTTTTAAAAACAGATTTTTCTCATTAGTCCAAATGTTTCCATAACTTTATCCAAACTCTTTAATATATATATATATATATATATATATATATATATATATATATATATAAAATTGATATTTTACAGAGAGGAAGGGAGAGAGATAGAGAGCTAGAAACATCGATGAGAGAGAAACATCAACCAGCTGCTTCTTGCACACCCCTTACTGGGGATGTGCCCGCAACCAAGGTACATGTCCTTGACCGGAATCGAACCCGGGACCTTTCAGTCTGCAGACCAACGCTCTACCACTGAGCCAAACCGGTTTCGGCTACCCAAACTCTTAAAAACCACAAATTAAACTTTTATTAGATTTTCATCCTAAGTTTGAATTATCATGTTTTACAAGAAATGTCATTATTGTAGTTTGGTAAAACCTTATTAAACAACTATTTTAAAAGCTTAGAATTTTCATTTTGTGTCATTTCATCATGTGTTAAATACGTAGATACTACCTTCATTTTTCAAATATAAAAATATATATTATGTGGAAGTTTAAGGAAAGTTTTCTTAAGTCTTTTCCTAATACATCCAATTCTTTATATTCATAATAAAGAGGGGCATGGGCAAACCAATAATGGATTACAGAGACATTATTTTTATCTGGCTGAGCTGCCACCAGGACCTGATTTTGCACACACATTTCAATGCCCAGTTACGTTACTCTTCGTTGTTAGAAGTAGTGCATCAGCGCTGCCCTTCATGTCCTCCTGCCTGTCCAGGCAGCCTTAGTTCCACTTCTCACTGCTGCCAGTCCTGTCAGCCAAGCCAGTCACACTGTCCCTAGAATAAGCATCTGGTTTCCCTGTGACTGCTCATGTGCGCCCTCTCCCTGGAGGTCGCTGTCAGGTGTCTTTAAGCCTTTCCCCCCATCCAACGCAGCACATGTTCTGGTGCAGCTCAAGCCTGCATCCGTGTGAAGTCTCCTCCTCCTTCAGATGATGCTGAGATCACACTGTTCCCACATCTCTCCGGACACCAGTTTTCTTGCGCGCATTGGGCATTTGGCCAACTGGCCTGGCTGCCTGCTCAGGACAGAGACAATGGTCTCTGCTTCCCTTTTACACCTCAGGAGGCCGGGTTTGTTCTGCAGGAATCCTTAGTCAACACTCGAGGCTAGACTTGAGTTGCGGTGCTGTCTCCTTCCTGTCCTGTTTCTGAAACGTGGACAGGGCATTCTGAGGCCTGGTTTTAAAATGAATAAACTAAATCAAAACAGAGCTAGGATGTTTTAGCAAACTGCCAAAGACAAAGTAGAAAGATACAAAGAGAATATGGAGACGAAAATAGAACAAGGCATGTTTTTAGATAAAGTAGTTCAATGAACAAACATCACAAGGTATAAAGTGTAAGAAATTCAATCTCCCCAACTGCTGCCGTGCCCTTTGAAATGGCTGACCTCACAATTTCACACCTGTTCTGCAGGTCAACCTTTAGGATAAGCAAATAGAACAACTAGCAGAAATAGTCAGTGTTTTTGTAAAAAGAAAACATTTGTTTGACTAACATATAATAGTATGCATATACACAAACACACAGACACATACATGCATGAACATACATGTAGACACAATATTCCAACATCTGATGACAGTAATAGCAGAGAACACAGACAACTAAAACAATGTTTAGTTATATACATAGACTATGTAAGAGGTTTATCCATTCCTTAAATAAACTCTATCTTATTTAGATATGAAATTAAAATGATAATGCAAAAATATGCTTATTTTTTTAGTCAGAGTCTAAAGAAAAGCAATATATGGCCTGGGAATGTAGAAGCATGTCATATAACAGCTTAAGACCACCAGCAATTGGTCTCTTCAGACTTACATAAAAGTCAAATACATGTTTATGTATTTCAAAAGTCATCAGTATCTTGTATCAGTTGATTTGTCTCTGAATGGAAACATTTAGAACTTCCTAAAGCCATACTATTTATATCCTAATGTTAAACGGCAGAAAGATGGTGCTTAAAAACAACTGTAAGAGGTTAGACATTCTCTTTGTAAACACTTAAATAATGCATAATTTATTTTTAACAATTTTATATCAAAGGCTATCAATGTGCAGTTTATAAAATATTTTAACATGAAGCATCTATGAAAATATTACACATTTAAATCTTTTTACACATACACTCTAAAATGATAGAGATATATTGCTTCTAAACATGAAGTGATCTTCACAATTAATTGAAAATCCTTTGGAAAATCAAATTGTCTTTTTTTTATTATGCACGTAAACTTTTCCCATGTTTAAGTAAAATAGTTCTGCATTAAAGAAAAGATAATATATTCCTACTTTTAGAGGTATGTGGAAATATCTTAAATATGTTCCTTCTCTTTGGAAGTTGGGTAGGAAGAGAGGAAGAGGTTTTAAATTCCCTTTGCATTTATTTTGCACTCTTCAATAATATTTGGGCTCTGGCATGTAGGTTTCCAATTAAGTCAACTGATTTCTCCCACGTGAATTCTTTGACCTACCTAATCTTGTTCCCGACCTTAACTTAGTACTTCATCTACGTACAACACATTGAATTTCATTACAAGAATAAGAAGGAACCAGGCTGTTGTCTGAATCTTTGAGTATAACATCTACATCTGTATCTCTATTGACCTATGCAAATGAGGTTCAATCTTTAATAATAATGATAGTTATAATTATTATTATAACAAGACCATAACTGACTGACTGGTGTTTATAATAATTGGGCACTTTTTTAAGCTCTTTTTGGAAACAACTCATTTATGTTTTACAACTCCATGAGATGAATACTACTGCCACCCCATTTTACAGATAGAATCGGATACACAGACAGGCTAGTTTTCCCAAGGGCATGCAGACAGGAAGTGGCAAAGTCTAGATTCAGACTCCAGCAGTCTTTCTCCATAGTTGACCCTCTTAACTATAGCACTATGTTGCGCCTTCAATCAGATCTACCAAGTTATCTTATGAATTATACGGTAATATATTAGCTTGCTTCATGGAGCTATGTTAATATACAAGTACGTTATCTATAGTGCACCATATATTTTATAATCCTATTTTTGTTAATGCACCTAGAAGGAAATGTTTCTAAAAATATTCTGTTCTTTCAGTTTATTTATATAACCTCAATTCAGAAAATACATACCACTTCCCTTCCAGGCCACAAGCAGTGTTCTAGTCCCAGTAGGTGAAAACATAATCCAGTAACTGCAATGCATTGTGACCGGTTCGATAACAGAGGTAAGCTCTACGAACAGAGGCTGCACTGTTTGGCCCTGTAAGCACTCTGCTACTTACATTTCAGAGATTTGCTGTATTTTTCCCCACCATTTTTTTTTAAATTAAGGTATTATATGTGTACATAGCTTACCATTGCCCACCCCCACCTCCCATACATGCCCTCCCTCCCCAGAGTTTTGTGTCCATTGGTTGTACTTATATGCATGCATACCAGTCCTTCGTTTGATCTCTTATCTCCCCCAGATCACCCTACCTTCCCCGCTGTCATTTGACAGTCTGCTTGTTGCTTTACTGTCACTATATCTATCTTTCTGTTCATTAGTTTATGTTCTTTATTATCCATAAATGAGTGAGGACATGTGGTGTTTCTCTTTCATTGACTGGCTTATTTCACTCAGCATGATGTTCTCCAATTCCATCCAGGTTGCTGCAAATGATGAGAATTCCTTCTTTTAATGCTGTGTTTTTAACACTATAATTTCAGGTGTGAAAGAAAACACAATAAAGCCCACCAAATGTCTCATTGCATTAAGTTTTACAAACATAATAAGTACAATGAAGATGCGATAGGCACCCAAACACCAGGAAAGGTGTGAGTTAGCCCCCGAGTTGAAGCAAAAGGGCAGTCCTCTCCTCGGTCCCCGTCAGTCTCGTAGGAAGGAATTCACGTGAGTGACTCCAGATGATTGCATTGTAGCAAGGCCAATTTATTAAAAGGTAAAGCAAATAAGCTTATTAAATTAAAAGAGCAGGGAAAGCAAATCTATCAAATACATCAAACGTATGAAAGCAAAGACAGACTTCCCAGCTAGTCTGAGAAGAGAGTGCGGTGGGGGCTCAAGGGGTTACATATCCTTCTGCCTATAGATTTCAAAATTCCTCTGCCAAATATCTTGATATGGATTAACTCTCAAGGTTTCCCTTTTACTTTGTTATGGCTCTCCCAGAATTTATGAGAAGTATCCAGGGCACGTGCAGGAGGCAACCAATCAATGTGCTTCTCTCAGATTGATATTTCTCTCTGTCTTTCTCTCTCCCTTCCACTCTCTCTAGAAATCAATGGAAAAATATCGTTGGGTGAGGATTAAAAATAATAATAATACAAAATAAACAGTAAGATAAACATTCCCTCTTCTCCCCTTAGTGCAAATGGCTGACTTCTTGGAGATAAGTCTCTCCCTAATCTTCTTCCCTCTGCACACTTCTTTCTGAATTCTTTGGTTTGTGGGAAGAGGAGGGTTAACCATTTGTTCAGAAGTGTCCTTGGAGAAGGAAAGGTTTTGGGAGTCATTAAGCTGGCTGTAAGCTGCCCAAACTATTGGGCCTTGTTTAATTTTCTTGTCTCAGTTCCCTATTCTTCCTGCCCTGGAATTTTTTTAGCTTCTCACTATCCTGTAACAAAGATACAATTTGATGTGGTTGGTATAGTGCTTATTTATCTCTACTGTCCCAATGTAATTATTAACAGCACTAGAAGCCCAGTGCATGAAATGCGTACACTCATGGGGTCCCTCAGCCCGGCCTGTGCCCTCTCTCAGTCCAGGAGCCCTCAGGGGACGCCCGCCTGCCCAGAGGCAGGAGAGGCTCCTGCCACTGCCACTGCTCCCCAGCCACGAGCCTGGCTCAGGGCTTCGGCTGAGTGTCATGCCCCCTGTGGAAGCACACTGACCACCAAGGGGCAGCTCCTGCATTGAGCATCTACCTCTGGGGTCAGTGCACATCATGGCGACTGGTCTTTCACCATTTGGTTGATTTGCATATTAGCCTTTTATTATATAGGATTCCTTTTACTTTCAAAAGTAACATGATTTGTTTTTGTTTGTTTTTTGTTTTTTGTTTTTAATTTCTTTATTGATTAAGGTATCACATATTTGTCCTCATCCCCCCATTCCCCCATCCTTCCCCAAGCATGCTCCCCTCTCCCGTTGTCCTTGACCACTGGTTAGGCTCATATGTGTGCACACAAGTCCTTTGGTTGATCTCTCCCCCTTACCCCGACTCTCCCCTATACTCCCTCTGAGGTCCAACAGTCTCATCCATGCCTCCTTGTCTCTGGGTCTGTTCTTGTTCATTAGTCTATGTTGTTTATCATTTCCCCTAGATGAGTGAGCTCATGTCCTACTGGAAATACACTTATAAGAACCAAAAATGAGACAAGCAATAATGGTTATGCTGAAAGGCAAATGAATCAGTCTGTAGTGAGTTTCTTTCTGGGCCAACAAGTAACATGATTTGGATTAAAAAAAAATTATAAAGTCAGCCTAAAATCCAAGAAAATATCCTAGCTCATAGGTGTAAATACTCTGTATCACATGAATAAAAGAGGCAGCCTTCAACATGAATGCCATCTACAACTTAAAGACAAAACTATTGTCCCTAGGATCATAGGGCATAATACAGATATACCAGCCCCTGGTCAGCCTAGGCAAAGTAAACCAACATTTTTGCAGATAGAGTAATGCAAGAGGCAATGATTAAAAACAACAACACAAAAACAAACAGACAAAAAAGAATACAACCAATTGGTACATTTGGTAAAGAATCCAAAATCCATCAGAAAGAAGTCATTTGCATTACTGATGCCAGACAATGATATCCCTGTGGAACCAGATACTTTAGTCTATAGCCTATTCAGAGGGTTCAGGACATGATCATTCCATCATCCGGGGTAGCATGGAACAAGATAGAAAAAACTTTTGCGAAAGTTATTGTGGCCACTGTGTGTTACTCAAAATTATAGTGGTATGTGTTCCTGGAAGCCATATTGTGAAAATACATTTAGCTAATCATCTGTAAGAAGAAGAAAAATTTTGGAAAGAAACTAGCTCATATTACTGGCATTTAACAATCATGAAGGAAGCTAGTATTAATACTATAGCAATAATATGTTAACAAATAAACAAATTGTCCAAGATAGTCAGTAAGAGACAAGGACATTTTAAAAGCAGAACCAGTGTCACTCCATCTAGTTTTGGCCTGTGCAATGCCTGTTCATTTGGTCTCACTTACAGATGTGCAGTGCTGAGGCTGTGAGTGACACTGAAACTACATTGCCTTCACTTCTACTTAAGGAATATGTGCACTGTTAATTTATCCAAAGAACTGCATAATTTAAGGCTGTAGAGCATGTTCATGCTAAATAAATCATAAAAGGCTAACTTTGCTGCCCTAAAAGTCTTTATAGCAGTATCTCTGCTGACTTCAACCCAATCGTACCCACACGAGGCATAGAGAAACAGTTTCTAAATACTGTCTTTCTATATCTACTCTTTGCTCATTTAAAAAAAAAATCAGTGGCATCAATTTTATATCTCTGTAAGTCATTCTGTCATTGAAGGTGTAGAGGCTGTGATATTTTATAAAGTTGAGCAATGTCATTTTTTATTGCTAAGCCCAAGGCCATTTGATAATAATCAATCTATATCGCTCAAAGCTCTTTACCTGGAAATAACCACAATCCCTCAAAGTAGTTTAAACAAAGGGGAAAAAATATATCATAAGGAAATGTGATACTCCAGGACTGAAGTGAAAATAGGCATCTCTAAGTACAGAATCCAGGACATAAAAAGCCATAAGAAATGGAGTTCCTCCTAGCTCTCATAATTTTCCTTTTTTTCATTTTTCTGTGTACAGTTTATTTTTTTGTTTTCCTCAGTGAACTATGTCTTCAAGATTCGTGGTTTCTAAAATAGAATTCTCCAATGGTAGTCATATATATATATATATATATATATATATATATATATATATATATGAAATTCATGCATGGGTCGGGAGTGTCTCTCAGCCCAGCCTGCACCCTCTCCAATCTGGGACCACTCAAGGGATGTCCCACTAAATGGGCAGTCAGACATCCCTCTCACAATCCAAGACTGGTGGCTCCCAACTGCTTGCCTTCCTGATTGCCCCTAACCACTTCTGCCTGCCAGCCTGATCACCCCCTAACCACTCCCCTGCCAGACTGATTGCTCCTAACTGCCCTCCCCTTCAGGCATGGTCATCCCTAACTGCCCTCCCCTGAAGGCTTGGTGCCTCCCAATTGGCCTCCCCTGCTGGCCATCTTGTGGTGGTCATCTTGTGTCCACATGGGACAGCCATCTTTGACCAACTTGTGTGTTACAGTGATGGTCAATCTGCATATTACTCTTTTATTATATAGGATATCCGATAATCCAAGGCATTCTCAATTACTTTTTTCTACCTTTGTGTAATCTTCCTTATGTTCCCTTCTTAATCTCAAATGCATTAAGGAAACTGTGAACTCTTATTCTCTGAGCATTTATCTCAGTCTGTTAAGATCTTGCTTCTCAGTATATCCTCTGTTTGGCTCAAATAAACATTTATAAAAATTCTTTGCAGGTTTTCACATTCTTACATAGACAAATTCTATCTTCATAATTCTAATAGCATACTCTATCATTAATTTATTTTTATCTTTATTGTTGAAATTATTACATATGTCCTTCCTTTTTTTCCCATTGATCCCCTCCAACCGCTCCAGCCCCACAAGATCTTAATTTTTTGTATTGTTTGTTGCTGGACAAGCCACTTACTATTTTTATCCTGTTTCCTCATTTTCTAAACAAAGGAGTTAAGTTGGTAAGTATGTGATCATCAGCTTCTAGAAGACATAAAATATCCATGCTTGACTTTGTGCTTGAATACTTTCACAAATAATTTTTGTTCATGATAGTGGTAATTTATTATGTTTATTTAATATTTACATTCATTTATCTCATAATACTACATGATCATTATTTTTACTTCACTTGTACTTCTCAACTAACTGTAAATTAATTGAAAGATCATATTTTATATTTATATCTGAACAGAGATTTGTATATCATTTAGATGCCAAAAATATTCACTTATTAAATTGATTAATGGCAATCTTAAATTCTAAGCTTTGATTATGATCCTTTTCCAGTGAGTTGAAAAATTTAGCAGTTTTTTTTTGACAAATTTGATATGTAAAATTAAAATGATGATTTATTTTACCATCACTACTTATGTTAAATAAAAAATATATTTATTTTTATTGTATGTATTTTTATATCTTACTACCACAAAAAATGAAAAAGAATGTTTCTTCCTCAAAATACACATACAGTTTGATATTGAAATTGGGTCTCGAAAGAACTGTTGGCCCAGAAAGAAACTCACTACAGACTGATTCATTTGCCTTTCAGCATAACCATTATTGCTTGTCTCATTTTCGATTCTTATAAGTATATTTCCAGTAGGACATGATCACTCATCCAGGGGAAATGGTGAACAGCATAGATTGATGAATAAGAACAGACCCAGAGATAAGGAGCCATAGGTCAGACTGTTGGACCTCAGAGGAAGGGTGGGGATAAAAGGGAGAGATCAACCAAAGGACTTATGTGCACACATATGAGCCTAACCAGTGGTCAAGGACAATAGTGAGGTGGGGACATGAGTGGGGAGGGATGGGAGAATGGGAATGGGGGGTTGAGGAAAAATATGTGATACCTTAATCAATAAAGAAATTTTAAAAATACATGTACAAATCCAGAGAGTAAGAGACCATTATACAAAGATTATTTTAAGATTATGAAAGGCTAAATATGTTATGTATCCCGATTAGGGAGAGCAGACCTCAGGTTAAATGAGTTTCATTTGGGAACCTTTGTTGTGACTTTTACATCATATTTTCACACTGCTCTTTGGACTACAGTAGCACACGCATGCCTTGCTATTAGAAGCCTCAGGGTCTCCTACACACTTTAAGTTGCTTCAGCAAACAAAGTCCTATTGGTCTGAGGAGCTACTAGAAGGAAATCTTAAAACTAGTTATGGTTCTCCTGCTGAGAATTTCTTTAGGAGCCACTTTCCAATTTCCGTCAAACATTTGCAGTTCTAATACAAATACTTTTTTCCCCCAGAATTAATTCATTTACATTTCAACTTCAAGATAGTGTTTGCCTTTCCGTTGTGAAACAGAGGAAGGTTATGAAGACATTTCCAAGGAATTAATAAATTAACTCTAAAAATCCTATTTTACTTTTGCAAAAGCCTAGTAGGCCCAGACCCAACAATCCCAGAGTTACACAGTTCCCGTATAGATTTAGGAAGATCTCATTGCCAATTCCAGCTTTGAAGACAAACGCGAATTGGGTTCTTAATAATGAACTCTCTGTGCCTGGCCAGGGTGGCTTAGTTGGTTGGGTGCTGTCCCTTGCACCGAAAAGTTGCTGGTTTGATTCCCAGTCCGGGCACATGTCCAAGTTCCTGGCTTGGTCCCTGGTGGAAGGGGTCCAGGAGGCAGTAGATCAATAGTTAGCTCTCACATAATGTTTCTCTCTCTCCCTTTCCTTTTCTTTTCCTCTTAAAAAAAATAAAAATAACTTTAAAAAATAAACCTCTCTGAATTGATAAACAGCAACAATGAATTCCGAGTACTGTTATCTGACCAACAAAGCCGAGGGGTATTGGCAGTGCGTGAGGGGACTTCCTCCAGCGGGGGGCTGCAGTGACACCTTTCAATATTGACGGTCATTTCTCTGGCAGACAAGAAAGTGGATTGGATTTAGTCCAGTTTGTCTTTCACGTCCATCGCTTCGTATTTGTTCAAAGAGAAGAATGAAAGTCAACAGTAAGTCTAATCAGGCCATTTTCACCAATTAGAAAATTCATTATTTAAAAATCAACATTTGATAGGTAGGTAAATACCACATATACCAGAATTAGTTATATGCATATAAAAACTGAATTTGCATTAGACTATAAAATGTTAAAGGTTTATTGTCACCATCATGTTAACTAAATAATTCATAGAAGCATCTCTTGTAGCCTCTATTATATTAACAACCTGAATGGAATGAAGGCCACTATTTAGAATTTACCAGTATGCATAATAAAATGTGTACAGTTAGTTCCATTAACTAGGTATACATAATGCATTTTCCTTATGACAACCATATACCTCTTATGACATTCAAAGACACAGCCACTTAATAAATTTTAAATAAATGACTCACTTTTTTTTCTTTGTTTACTGTCATTTGACTGAACCCCACAGTTACATGAGAAGTATGTTAAAATGAAGTTTCTGTCAACTCTTTTCCACTAGCAAACACAGTGACTCAACTTCCAAATAAAGGCATATCAACATGAAATTGTCCCAAGGGTATAGTCTAGGTCATAATCTTCATGTTAATGAATTCCTTACTGAATAGTAAATCACTACTCCTGTAATATATTACCTGTCAGCAGGTAATTACCCATCAAAACCTAAACAGAGGAAACTTGCCCTGTGACACCAGTGACCTCTACAGGTAACACTAAAGAAAAAAGTACACTGGAATTGGACAAAGATAAGTAACAGGATTCACATAGTACAGAAGAAGATGGTTAAGTGGTAGTAAGTGGCACAGCTAGGAAACAGGACCCAACAACTACAGGGAATAGAAAATATTTAATAAAAGTCATAAAACCAATATGTATACTTCAATTCTCAACTTAATGGCATATATTTAATGACTACTCATTTATTTACTATATATGGGTTGCTTACTTAATGTATCATTATGGGCTGGGCCTTAAAGAAATACGAAAAATAGCGAACAATTAGCATGAGGAAATTTTCAAAAAGACAATTTATCACATGAATGGTTTAAACTAGTGCAGTTTGGTACTCTAACTGGTGGTAATAAAGATTTCAGTAGCCACCAATTCAACCTTTTGATATATGTAATGGAGTCATTATATCAATATGAAAATTCCCAGCAGCCTATGAGTGGTTTGAGTAGTTTTTATAGCTCCACTATTTTTGTGATTTCTTATAATTTTCAGAAAGGATAGTGAGTTACTTCTCTAAATTTGTGCTTTGGAGTTGCGGTAATAAGTTTATTTTTGTCTTTTTATGTTCTCAATCTATGTAAAATGTAAAGCACAAATAGAAAAATGATTATCTTTGTTACTTTTAGAATATAATGATGGAATAGTGATCAAATATTATCTTTAAAAGAGCTGTCAATATACTCTTAAAATCAATGTTGTCATTCAAAAACACCACTTAACAAAAAGCAAGAATAAAAGAACATCCATGACTTACTATTTTATTTCTCTTATAGTAGTAAGCAGATCACCAAAAACAATATTAAAATGTGCCAAGAGTTCATTTCTCAAACGAGAAATACTTACTCAATTATTTTTCACCTTCTCTCTCCTCTTCTCTCCTCTCCTCTCCTCTCCTCTCCTCTCCTCTCCTCTCCTCTCCTCTCCTCTCCTCTCCTCTCCTCTCCTCTCCTCTCCTCTCCTCTCCTCTCCTCTCTTTCCTCTCCTCTCTCTCCTCTCTCTCCTTCTCTTTCTTTCTTTCTTTCTTTCTTTCTTTCTTTCTTTCTTTCTTACTTTCTTTCTTTTTCTCTTTCTTTCTTCTCCTGCCCTCCTTTTTTTCCTTCCCTCCCTCCCTCCCTCCCTCCCTCCCTCCCTTCTTTCCTTCCTTTCTTCCTTCCTTCCTTCCTTCCTTCCTTCCTTCCTTCCTTCCTTCCTTCCTTCCTTCCTTCCTTCCTTCCTTCCTTCCTTCCTTCCTTGCTTTTTCTTTTTGTTGCTAATCCTCACTGTAATATTTTCCCACTGATTTTTAGAGAGAGTGGGAGGGAGGGAAGGGGAGAGAGGGAAACATGATGTGAGAGAGACACATCAATTGGTTGCCTCCTGCACATGCCCGAGGGGACGGGGGGTGGGGGGGGGATGAACCTAGCGGCTGCGGAGGCCGGGCCTGGTGTGGAGCGGTGGGCGCCGGCGGAGGGGCTGGGCAGCGCGCTGCGAACCAGGATGGGGAGCTTGAATCCCCCTTAACGGGTCCCGGGTTTCAGATAGTGACTAACGGGGCCTCTTGTGCTGCGCACTAACAAGTCCTAGATGGAGGTAATTAGCACGGGAGAGAGAAAAGGAGGACATGATAACAGGTGAAGGCTAAGTATTGCCATTAGAACCAAGTCAATTATTTCCTCAGGTTTCTGAACGTAGGCCAGGTCTAGGGATATTGTCTTTAAAATATAAAGTTGTCGCCAAAACCGGTTTGGCTCAGTGGATAGAGCCTCGGCCTGCGGACTGAAAGGTCCCGGGTTCGATTCTGGTCAGGGGCATGTGCCTTGGTTGCGGGCACATCCCCAGTAGGGGGTGTGCAGGAAGCAGCTGATCAATGACTCTCATTGATGTTTCTAGCTCTCTGTCCCTTTCTCTTCCTCTCTGTAAAAAATCAATAAAATATATTTTTTTAAAATATATAAAATATAAAGTTGTCGTATTTGTGCTAAAATGAAAGGTTTATGCAGATTAAATTGAATTCAATATTGATTTTATCAGGGTAGACAAATATATTGTCGTATTTCAATGGCTTCGGATGCTTTGCAAATTAAGTAAAATAAAATGATATCCCTATCAATTTTTAAAAGACAGAAAATTCTTTATGAGTCTTTAAAATGACTGGTAGAGAAACAAATCTTCTAAAAGGGAAGGTAAGGGTGATTTTTTCCCCCACAGCCAACTATAAAACAACGATGAGTTAGTCTGTACGTAACGCCAAAACAACTGTTTAAGTCAGTGAGGAAAAATTAGGCAAGTCAGTTTTTTGGCTTAAGGTAGAATTCAAAAAAGTAGGTTTTCTGCATTTCACACTATTTAAGAAGGGATTGGACTCATGTAACTACAATTAATTTATTCACTTATATGTAAAATGGATAGAAAAATGCCAACATAATGGGATTTTAGGGAGAGATATATGGAGAGCTTCTTGCTCAGAATCTGCACGTGGTAGGCATTTAGTTTACAAACAGAGTTGCAGGCCCATCTAAAGAGAATTTGAATTGTAGCTAGAATTAAGGGTTTAAGGAAGCCATGCTAATTCATTAGCACTTAATTGGTAAACAGAATAATTGATTTCAGGTTAATTTTTTTAATTCCATCAAGCAAATAATAAACTAGGAAACTGTCCTTCAGTCACAGTTTCTACAGTTTTCTAATTATAATAAAGTGAGAAGAATGCTGTAATTAGATTGAGAAAAGTCAGTCAGTGAAATTCAAACATAGCATTAAGTAATCTGACAATATTGTTCCTTGCTAAGTTGGGCTCCTTACATGTAAATATATGACCCCAAACATATTAGGTTTAGGAAAAAAAGCATTACATGGAATTCACTTTGCCCTTCAAAGAGATATATTAAAGTCTTCTTCACCTTTAGTACCTGAGAATGTGAACTTATTTAGAAATATAGTCTTTTCAGATGTAATTACTTCATTTAAGATGAGGTCATAGTGGAGTGAAATGAACACTCAATACAATCTCACTGGTGGCCTTTTAAGGAGGACATGAAGACAGAGAGACTCAGAAAACAGCAGAGGCAGAGCCTGGAGTGAGGTGTCTACAAGCCAAGGATTGCTGGCCAGCACCCGCGGTCACAAGAAACAAGGAAGGATTCTCCGCTGCAGCTTTCACTGGCAGTGTGGCCCTGCTGACATCTTGATTTCAGACTTCTAGCCACCAGAACTGTAAAAAGAAGTAAATTCCTATTGTTTTAAGCCACTCGGTTTGTGGTACATGCTAAGGTAGCCCTAGGAAACTAATATAAGGATGTAGTCACATGGAGAGCCAGCTTTCAATCTACTGATTTTTCTTCATCAAAATAAGAGAAGCTGAAGACAAACGGGATGAGAAAATACCCATATGATTTCATCATTAACCTAATTTCCTCTGGACAACAGCAATTTTGTCTGGCAAAACAACAAAACAAAACAAAAAAGCCAACAGACCAGTACCCTCTACATTAATCGCATCTTCTAAGTCATTTATGTCTGACTTAGGTGACAAAGAAATGTTTATCACTGCCAGACCCCCCAGAGCCTGCACAGCTGTAGAAACATAAGGTCTATTCCATTAACTTGTGCACCTTTAACTAACGTGCCATTGTGGTTGAACACTAGAAATCTCTATTGGTGATGATAGATGAGATTAAAAGAACACAATTTACAATTATGTCAACATTAAATATTTTTAATAATTGTTTTTTAAAAAAGGAATGCAATCTGATGATTTTACAGACCCAGGTATGTGAAATTGAGCTTACAGTGCTGTGAATCAGGAAATCCTTGCTTCTAAGGCTACAAACTGCATATAACTCTGCGAATGTATTCATATGCATGGTATGAAAATAGCTTATGTGTGCCTAAAATCCTAGGTTATAAAAATAGCATCTGGCTAAAAACTGGATTCTCTCTCTCTCTCTCTCTCGGTGACCATTATGGTTTTCTGTGTCTTTTCTCCTGCACAGTCTTATTTGCCATCAGTCTTAACCCATTTTCAAAAACATAGCAAGGCAGAAAGCCAGATGAGGCATTCAACTCTCCTCTCTATCATCCACTTCCCTCTGCCTCTGTCAGGATTAATAAGTGTTCGCCCAAAGGAAGGGGGCTGGGCAACTCATTAGTCCTCCTGCTCACTGCTTCCAAAATGTGGGGGGCCTCTGAAAACTGCAATGCAAGCGTGTCGCTTGAGTTCCGTGAGAGACCCAGGACATCCCGGTGTTAATTATCCCGCTGGATGTGTGTTCTGGGATTCACCCCCTCGCAGCATTTCCCAAATACTTTTAATTCACGCACGGTACAGGTTGTCTTTGTTTTCCGGAACTCTTACAAGCCTGATGCCTCCTCGTTTACCTCTGTCCTTGAACATAAACAATACCCGGAAAGTTCCAATTTTGTACAACACTTTCCAGTGCACATGAAAGTGCTTCAAACTCAAAGGGGCGAATTGAGATTGCCGATGGCTCTAGAGAGAATGCTGAAGAGGCGATGCTGTGTGGGAACTCCTTCAGCAATTCCTCTGAGGGTTGTGGAGAGCAACTCCATAGAGATACACATGTGATGTCAGGGGTTAAAGGGAACCAAACAAATACGACTTTGAATGGATCTATATGCTCAGGTTTCTCACTCTCATTGTCCTCAGAGCCAGAAGTGTGAAATCTTGGGTTTACTCTTCTAATTCTTTGGTTGTGTCCAGTTTGGATGATTTTATTGTTATTCCTCATGGATTTTCTAACTCAAGAGAAATGATGTGAAAAGTAGCATTGGCCTGGACTCGGTAACCTCTACTTTATTTCATTGTATATATATATATATATATATATATATATATATATATATATATATATTAGTTTGACTTGGCTAAAAGTCTTTATAGCTGCTGTTTATTATTTCAAAATACCATTGATACTTAGTATGTGATTCATTTCCATGTAAATTTTTCTTTTAAAGAGCTTTGATTTAGAAGAAACAATGTGTGCATTAGGGAGAAAATATCATATGATTACTTACCCACAAAACAAAGGAAAAGAGGGTTAAAGAAAGTCTGTCCCATAAGGTTTAAGACTGACAAATTAACAGCAAAAAACCTTTTGCCTGGAAAGTAAGAAAATGATCCTAAGAACTAAGCACAATAAACTTCTCATTTAATCAAAACTAGCAAAAGAGCTTAATATGTAAGAAATGTCCAAATCTCTGTGCTCTTACATAACTAGTTAACCTGGAAATTCATCTGACTTGGAAAAAAAGTAAATTGAAAATAAAACTTATAATTATAAATGCAACATTTTTATACATAAAAATAATACTATTGGAGTTTTGCGAAATAGGATTTTTCTGTTTCATATTTTCAAATATTTATTCGGGTATATTAACTTATTGATAAACTAGAGCAAAGTAATAGCTTACCAATTAGAAGGTATAGATTATCAAAACTCAGGGGATATTGAAAAAATAGCTAACGCTTTCTAAGCACTTACTGTAGTTCAAGTACAATGTTAAGCCCTTTATTTAAAAACTAGAAGCCTGGTGCATGGATCCATGCACTGGTGGGGTCCCTCTGCCTGGCCTGTATCCTCTTGTAATCTGGAACCCCTTAGGGGATGTCACACTGTGGGTATCATTCTGATCCTCTCAGGCCAGGCTGAGGGATCTCCAGTATGCATATAATCGCTTCCTGCCCTCCCCACTCCCCCTTCCCTCAGATTCATCAGTCTGTTCCATGTTTCCATGCCAGTGCATTGAGCGTCTGCCCCCTGGTGGTCAGTATGCATCATAGCTACTGGTCAAACAGTCAAATGGTCTAATGGTTGCTTAGGCTTTTATACATATAGATTCCCTCTAATCCCTACAATAAACATATTGGCTTAATAGTATTATTCCATTTAATAGGTGATGTATCTGAAAAATCATAGAGGTTAACTAACTTGCCCAAGATCACATAACTGAAAAATGGAAGAGTTGGGGTCACTTGAAGATTTGTCTACCCTAAAGTAGATGTTTTGTCTATTGTGCTCAAGCAGCTATGCTGAACAGATGTTACAGATGATGCTTTCCTTCATCCACTCTCCTATAGAGTCCTATACCTGTTTTTAGTTAAATCAATGAAAAATATTTGCATAATTATGCCTGCAAATATTATACTATCTCAAGCTAACTTTTTCAGTTTGATTTATTTGCACTTATTGTTTTATCTCTTGGTTTTCATGTTATTTCTTCTTGCATTTCTTTTTTCTTACATTTTTTGCCTTTGTCATGTACACTTTTTAAAAATGTTATATTATATCAAAAATTCTATCAAATGGCATTTTCCCCAAAAAAAATTTTATTTCCAATTGTCTTGCTTCAGTTGGGACCTGTTGCTTTCCAGGCTATTGTCTATCATGAAGCTCCTTTCCCTGTTCTCCTGGGCTAGATCAGCTTCTTCTGGTCCTATCCCGCTTTCACTTTTGATTTACACTTGACTTTTAGTGTCACTGGAGCTACATCTTAATGTTTGGTGTAAGAGAAATGAAATTTCTGAGATTTCACATGTGTGGACATTTCTGAATGATAATTTTTATATAAAGTACTAAAGTAATTATGAGGCCATCATACTGAAATATCTATTATAATAAAAGCATAATATGTTTTTGAATGTATATACACCTACAAAACAAATCCTTGATTTTAAAACTAATTTGCACTGGAAAATAGTTGCCTCTGACTCATTCTCCTCCATTGGTTCTCTCCTCTCCAGTGCCACTGAGAAGGCTAAAAAGGTCTAATTCCAATGTAACCCTGATTTTTGAGGCTAGTGATCTGAAGCCATGCCAGCAAGCTCAGTGTACATTCTTGATAACCTATAATTAAGTCACTACCTCCTTCCCAGATACTGGTATTGCAAAACCTGTTATGTGAACAGTGCATTGCCCTGGATGGAGGGTTACTAACACTGGCGCCAGGCCAGACCATCAGCTATGGCCTGGGGACCCCCAACACTTGGGGGCCTTCTTGCAAGGCCCGCATAAAGAACCGGAAGCATAATCCGTATTTGCTGAACAAAGACCCCAGGGAGATATAAAGTAAAGCCCCATGCATGTTTCTTCACTCAGATTTGGAAGGCTGTTCCCCGAGTCTGCTGGTGTACTAAACAGTGTCCCTCCTCTTCTTTAAAAGTGTTTCTTGGTTTTTCTTTGGTCTTCTGCAACACCACTGCCAAGAGAATAAGAGTAGAAAAAAATTTGAAGCTTATAAAAAGACTGTTCAGATGGTAAGTCAAGGGACTTTGAAAAGCAGAATCAACTTGTTACAGAAAACTGAAGAAGAACAAAGCAATACAGTCACATTGGCATTCTACCTGTTCTTTGAACATGCTAAATTTGTTTCTGCCTTAAGTCTTCGCACTCCGCTCCGTGTTCCCTCTGACAATAATGCCCAGCCCCAGGTCACCTGATAACTTTTTCATGTCATTCATGCTCCAGTTCATATGGCACCTCCTTGAAAAGGCCTTCCAATTAAAAATAGAAACTCTCCTTTTTCACCAGCAGCCCTTCCTGCATTCTCTATCTCTGCACTTTGTATATCTTAGCAACACTTACCACTTTCTGAAATTACCTTGTTTATCTATGTCTTGTTATCTGACTTTGCCCTAAGTCTATACAAGCTTAAAAGTGGGACTCTGTCTTGTGTCCTCAGTTGCCAAAACCATGCCTAGCCTTGGGTAGGTATTCACCAAATGTTTTAGATGAATAACTAAATTGCTGAATTGCAGACAATGGTATAGGAATTAAGACAGAACCTCATTCAGCTTGCTGGTCTGAGAGGGTGGAAGAAGTAGGAGACAGGAAAAGTTATGACGTAGTAAACAGTATGATCAGGATAGAATAAAAGCTTTAATTTTATATTCTGTGACATGGGCAAGTTACCTATTCTTGTTGTATGTCAGTTTTCTAGCTGTAAAATGAAGATAACTATTTTGTATGTCCAATTGAAAAAGTTAAGGAAAATAATAAATATATAAATGTATGCATGAAAAATAAGCTGCAGAAAGGGTGCTCTATTTATAATAGCCATTATTACCATCAATATTGGACTTTTAATGTAAAAAAAAAATAAAACCTGTGAAGAATTTTTGTGAGTTTATTTGAGCCAAACTGTCAACATATGCCGGGAAGCAGAACCTCAATGCATTGAGATAATGCTCCGGAGAATGGCGGGTTACATTTGTATTTATACATTGCCATCAAAGGAGGGTCATAGATGGGTTACATGAAACTCATCGGTGATGGATTAAGGAGATGGGATAAAACAAAGCTGGGAAAACCCTGGGATTGGATAAGAAGTAAAATGGTGGACACATACTTAGGTGGGTGCAGGAACAATTTGTGGCATCAAATTCCTTCATTATCATGGTGCCGACCACATTTGGTTGTGTTCCAGGGGCTCCAGAAAAAGGGAAGTTACCCAAACATTTCAAAGTTATGTTGTCATAGATGCAAAAAGACAGATAGGCTCAGTTAAGGTAAAGGTTGACCTTGTCAGTGAAGATATCAGCCTACGATGTAACTGCTCACCATAACTGCATTTAGGTCAAGTTTAATTTCAGACCATCCTTTGCAGTTCCTTTGGGTTTCTGAGTTTGTGAGACCGCCATGCTTGTCAGGTCAGTATGGGCCCCTTTTGTCCCCAGAACCAAACGAATTTTTGCATTTTAAGATTAATGTATTGACATTACAAGAAAGCTTGGAAATACCCTATTCAATTTTCTTACTTTTATTCAACATGCCTTTTTATTTAATTTATTACATGTTTATAAAGGTAACAGTAACTTCAGTGTATTTTGCGTATTAAGTAAAATATGCATATAGACTTCATTTTCACATGCAGCCAAATAATAAATTGGACCATAAAGTATGAATACTGTACTTAGCAATGAAATAGTACTATACATGAATGGAAGAGACATAATGGCTGGTCATAAAATATGATTAACCTAGTTGTAACAAAAGGCCTTAGTACCTCACAAGTGGTGAACTCATTAGTGGGTTATAGGGGTTCCACATGAGTGAGGAAATCATGTATAATGGCTGCTCATTACATACCCTATTTATTCGTAGGCTGCCTTTTTTAAAGCTTGCGTTTTACATTAAGTTTAAGCAAAAGAGAAAAAGCATGAAATAAGAACATACCAACTCTATCTAAAAGCAGTATTGTTATAAAAAGTTGGTCTCTATTAATCAAAAGAAACTTAGCCCTTAATGATAAATGAGTTTGATGGGTATTTCATGTATGACCAAGCCATTTAACATTGCTTTCAAATCAAGATGTTTATGAAGCAGAACCTTTTGATGGGCCATTTCTGTTTTCTCTCTCCTTTTCATTATTACTATTACTGCTTCTGTAGCCCCATTTCACCACCGCCTCTGTGACTTTGGGTAGTATGATGAGCCATGCTGGGCCTCCGCTTCCACATTTATGATAGGAAAGAAGAACAGTAAGGTTGCCTACCTTTTAACTCAAAACAAGACAATAATGTGAATGCTGAAAGTACTTTCAAGTGCCATATCGCACACAATGTGCTATTACAGAGAAGGTAGTGCAGTGCCTTTTGCATAATGAGAGATCAGTAAACATTAATTGAGTGAACAGAACCACTGTAATAACTGGCTCAGCCTTCTTATACAGACTAGTCGGGCAAGCACCTGACTCACCTCTCTCTTAGGTGTTTTCTCTCTGTCTGTAACGATAGTGCCAGGAGATAGGAAACTTACACATGCTTACCTCATATTGCCTCCATAAAATATTTTGAGGATGAAAATTCAGCTATACTGGTATTTCACCAATGCAAAGGTTCTTTTGGTGCACAGTAGCAAATATTTTAAATTTTTCTTCACTTGAAAACTTTGTACACGTTAAACTTATTTTCAATGGGAATGAGTAACTTAATAGTTTTTTAAATGTACTGTAACATTTTAATATACTATGGTATTTGCTAAAAATGTTCATCTCTGGGTAAAATTTTGCGCTTGCACTGTTAAACATGGTGTTCTCGGTAAGCTAAGTACTCAAATTTTCAGGTTTGATTTTTTTGGACTCACAGGAATAATATCTGGTAGTTTACAATGCAAGGACACAGTAATAGACTAAGATAATTACATTAGCAATCAATTTATTTTTAGCCAATAAATTAGAGTACAATAGACTTCCCATATTGATAGATCCTCCCTTCCTCCAACTGATGGACAGACATAAACTCCACCTGCAGCCAGACGTTCCTGAGCACTGAACCACCAATCAGCACCTGCCAAACACCCTGAGCCCCAGATTCCTAAGTCCCTAAGTCCCTAATCATAGGCCTCATATCAGTGTTTCCCAAAGTGTGGTACACGTACCCCCAGGGGTACGGAAAGAGTTTGGTGGGGGTACGCATTGCACTGGAGTTTGGTGGGGATGTGCACTGCTCCATGCTTAGCTGCACCTAATTCTACATTCTCATGAGTCAAGTCTAGACAGTCTTGTGAGGCGTGAGATGGTCCGGTGTGCAAATAATGTTATTTATAATATGACTTTTATTTATATTTTATTATGAATAATTTTATTTTTTGTTTATTATTATTTTGTATATGTAGCAAAAAATAAAAAATAAATATATTTTTATTGTTATTAACATACATCCATTTTTTTTTGACGAGGAGTAATCAGCTTTACGAAAATTATAGAAGGGGTACACATATGTCAAAAGTTTGGGAAACACTGCCATCAATCAGTGTGTGCTGAGTGCCCTAAGCCCCATCCCCTATCCTCCCCTGAAGAAGTGCTTGTACCCCGGCCCTCGCTCTCTTCCTCTCTCTCTCTCTCTCTCTCTCTCTCTCTCTCTCTCTCTCTGTTTCTCTCTCTCTCTCTCTCATCAGCTGGCAGTGGTACTCTTCTCTTCAATAAAAGCCTGTGTCCAGCCCTCTCTATTTCATCTTTTGCATCTGATTAATCCAACCAAAGTATTTTACTGTTTCTCAGGAACAAAATTTCACCTTGAAGCATCCAATTATCACAAATGCTTCCTTTAATTTGCTATTTTGTTCAGTGGGTCACTCCTCCATGTATCTGTTCAATATTTTTTTTTTGAGTGTGTGACAGGCAATGCATAAGCTTCCGGGGAGCAGAAATAGTTAAAAGTGGTCCTTATGCTGGAAAGTGTCACAATATCACCAGCAGTGCTAATGGGGGAGGGGAATTTGGGGGGTGAAAAAGATAGGTTTTAGGAAATTTTAGAAATTAAGAGGACCATGGAGGAAGCACAGGGCTGCAGAGCAGCAGAAGGTATGTTCCCATAGAATAGGGGAGCTGAAAAGCTGCAACAAGTACATTCCCATAGAATGAGGGAGTTGGGAACAGCAAAAGGTCTATGTTTACAAAATATAGAGAAGGAAGCCCTTCCTCCAGAAGGAGGGGAAGAGAGCCCAAAGGGAACAGGAAACAAAAAGGAAGGAGGGGAGAACCTGAGCTCAGGAGTTACTATAGTAACCAGGCCAAGGGAAGAGTGACAATCTGCAGCCTTCATAAGCCCTAGCGAAAAGGACTCAGTGGGACCCTCTCCCTCCCCCACATGGAGTCTGTACTTGTTCTTTAATAAATCTCCACCTTTGCTATCACCTTCTGTCCGTGGATTCATTCTGCAATTCCGGCAGACAAAGGATCGGGTTCCAGTCCAAAAATTCTGCATCATAACCAAAATAAAAATATCTGCTGCCCCTTGGGCTGTTGCTAGCTTAACTCCACAATGGCATTTGAAGATGCTTCATTGTATATAGTTATTTAGTAAAGGCAATATAGGGTAAAGTTTGAGAGCATGAACCCTGCAGCCAGACATGTGGATTTCAATACTAAGCCTGTTACTTATGAATTGTGTGACCTTGATCTCATTACTTCATCTCCTTAAGTCTCAGTTTTCTCATCTCTAAAATGAGGATAATATAAGTACTTGTTAGGTTTGAAAGGAAACAGGAAACAGAACAAAGAATTTTAAGGTAAAGTTTATTCCCCCTTAATGGGCGGAAGCCATCACGGAGGTAAAGAGATCAGAACTGGAGAGGGAGGGGACAGGGGATCGGACCGGTCGGGCTGATGCAGCAGCAGCCATAGCCAACAGCAAGCAGCAGGCAGCAACAGCAACACATGTCTTGCCTGGGGTCCCTTTTAAAGGACCGAAAGGGAGGGGGTTGGGCCCAGGGTGGAACAGGAAGGGATGGGCCCCGAGGGCACACTGGCCCATGCTGATTGGTGGTTTACTGTCTTGGAGATGTCTCTGTGGCAGGTGCCAGTCATGTGTTAAACTCCGCCCACCAGTTTGGGAGGGGGAGATAACCTTTCAGTACTCACCTCACAGATTGCAAGGTGATGTAGTGTAAGAAGTTATAAATTATTATCAGCAGAATAAAATATTTATTTAAACTAACCATGATGAGTATAATTAAAGTGTTTCTGATGTAATAGATGATAATTGTATATAGTATATATAATTAAAACCTAATATGCCAATTGTCCCCTTGACTAGGAGTTTGACCAAGAGTTCAACCACTTGCTATGATGTGTGCTGACCACAAGGGAGTGGCACAGAACATGGCAGGTGTCAGTGATGCAGCGTTGGCAGTGGGCCACAGTGGAGGTACTGCTGGCCCCAATGAGAGCGGGACCATGGCGGGATGGTGGAGCAGGTTGAGCAGGTGGTACCAGAAGCTTTTTATTTTGGGATGGCAGGGGAGGGCGGGTGCATGGGAAGAGATCAACCAAAGACCTTGCGTGCATAGATGTGTAGTCTATGGACACGGACAATAGGGTGGTGAAGGCCTGAGGGAGGGTGGGGATGGATGTGGGTTAGAAGAGGCCATTCGGGGGAGGGGGGAACATATGTAATACTTTCAACAAAAAATATTTTTAAACAATAAATACATAAAATAAAAATAAATAAAAGGTAACATGGAGAAACATTTGAGCCTATGGAGAATCTCCATATCTATAGGACACTGAAGTTTCTTCTCTAGGAAAGGGAATAAAACCACTTTTATCTGAGGGTCACAACAAAGAGTATTTCTAAAATGCTGGGCACCTAAGGCGTGGGTACTCCCAAGAATAACTGGATGACTGGTTACATGTGGCAGATGCAATAGCATTGTTCACAGCACTTCTCCATGACCTAACCATATCCTTATTAATTTAACCTGTATCTAAATGTTAGCATACTAAAAAGAAAGTATTTGGCAAGTGATGCATTTTTAAAAAAATAATGAACACACTCACTTAGTAACTTGATAATGTGCATTAGACTATTTTTAGATCTAGATCGAGCAAGGTGACTCTGTGGTGTTAATCCCATGACTACTGACCTGACTTTCTTCTGGCTCCAATCTAATTTAGCACTAGATCTGTGTTATGAACTTTGTTACCTGGGTAACCCTAAATGTATTTATTTATCTGATAAGTTGATACTACCTGTAGGATCTATTGTGAGTATAAAATAAGCCTGCCTGTGAACAGCTCCTCTTCCTCGCTGCCTATGCACTAGCTGTTATAATTAGAACAATAGCTTTCCCTAGGTAAAGTCAGTGTCCCAGGAACCTGAGCTGCATCTCTTAACCTTCTGAGATTATAAAAGCTCCTTGGGTTGCCAAAATGAACTGGGATATTTACCGGCACTTTTATAAAACATGAGTTACCGGGTTAATCTCAGAGCTCAAGTGTTTCAGAGGACATTTGTCAGTTGGATTAGAAACATCTCTAGTAACCAGAAGAACTTACCATAGCATTGCCTGGCTCTACAATTGCAGGCTCTAATAATGTAATGGCGGAAGAAGAGTAAAAAGATAATAGTAAAAATAACAGTGACGTTGCTTTTTGGATGGATGCAAAAATTGATGTTTCTTTCAAAAGTGCAGGAAGCTCTGGTGGTTTCTGTAAGACAATGTTTGCTTGTAAAGAAATACAGTATACATGCCCACCACCCACTGTGTGTTCAAAAGCCATTCAGCCATTCATGAGTTAAAAGATTGGCTGATTGTGTGTGTGTGTATATATATATGTGCATATATGCAGGAAAAACAACTGGTTTAATTAAATAAATTGGAATCAGAGAATATTTAGAGATAGTTATTAGCACATATTTAAAAGTAGTGAAGCTATTTACAAATTAATCCCTTTTCATTAAATTAGGTTTGAAAGACTTTTACTTGAAATTCTTGTGTTAAGAGACAATAGTCTTCATTTTAGCCATCATTGGTCACCATTGAATTAAATCATCTGGATCAGTGTGGATTTACATTATAAACTTCAAAATTTGGTCTACATGACATACATGGCAAAAGAAATTAACACTTCAAAACACTACCAATTTAGTGACCTACTTTTAGGGACGATTAACCTATAGAGAGGATGTGAAACTAAATTAAATTCCAGTTACATACAAATACTTTCTTCACATACTGAGTCATCTGATTCAGAACCTGCAAGGTGCAATGTTAGCTTGGTTGGTGACTGCACAATAACTTACAGATCTCCTCAACATTAAGCCTACCACTTATCTAACTTCACTCAGGCAGTCTAGTTATTGCATCCTACAGAGACGCCCTGCTGCATAACATGGGCCACGTGGCAGGTCACAGCCCAGCTGATCCTCTTACTATTCTTTGTTGATGGTTTGAAAATAGTGGAACGATAGCTGACTGCATGCCATATTGATTTTATAATTCCTAAATCTAATGTCTCTACAGGGGACCCTAATTCCATGTAATGTGTATAAAACAAGGAGAAAAAAGTCACTTATTAAGAATGGAGATTCAAGGACTTATTATGAAGGTTTGTACTTATCAATGGAGTTCTAAAACTAGGTTACTTTAAAAAATCATTTCATTTTTTTTTAATATATATTTCATTGATTTTTTTACAGAGAGGAAGAGAGAGGGATAGAGAGTTAGAAACATCGATGAGAGAGAATCATCCATCAGCTGCCTCTTGCACACACCCCCTACTGGGGATGTGCCCGCAACCAAGGTACATGCCCTTGACCGGAATCGACCCCGGGACCTTTCAGTACGCAGGCCGTTGCTCTATCCACTGAGCCAAACCGGTTTCGGCTAAAAAATCATTTCTTGATGAAGCATTAATAAAAAATAAAAAGCCTTCAAGAGGCTAAAATACTTCACAAAGACATATCCATTTGATGCATTTTAGAAATATGAACTAATGAAATGTAAATTATATTATGAGGTACAATTTATAATTTTATGATGAAACTGGCTCAATGTTGAGAGGAATCCTTAAGTTCTTAAAGTAATAACTTGTGTGTGTGTGTTTTAAATAATAATTTTTGACTAGCATGCATAAAAGTCTGAGTAACAGATGCTAGAGTGTAAATGTATTCAGTTGCTATTAGAACTAGAGAAATTATATCAGATTAGAATACTATACAGTAGTCCCTCTTCTCTGTGGGGGCTGTGTCCCTAGACCTTTAGGAAATGCCTCAAACCATGGATAGTATCAAGTCTTTGATACACACAATGTTTTTTCTTCCTATACTTATATACCTTTAATAAAGTTTAATTTGTAAATTAGGCAATTTCATAGATAGAAAATGTGTTCTTTCCATAGATTGTGACAACCTCAGTATATGATGTTTTTTATTTCCTTATTGAGAACTTTTATTTTTTTCACCTAGGGGAGCACTTTTCACTTCTCTTTGGTATATCTGAATTGTGAGCATCACTAATTCTTGCACTTTGAGACCATTATAAGTAAGAACTACTTGAATACAAGCACTGTGATACCGTGACAGTCCACCTGACTACTGCCTGACTAATGAGGCGGGGACTTATGCTGCATGGATATGCCAGAGAAAAGAGATGCTTTACGTCCTGGGTGACACAGAGTGAGAAGGCACAAGATTTTAACATCTATTGAAAACTGTCCAATTTAACACTTACAAATTGTTGGCCCTGCTGGATGACTCAGTTGATTGAAGCGCCTTCTGAATACGCCAAGGTTGCAGGTGTCATCCCCGGTGAGAGCACATACAAGACTCAACCAATGAATGCATAAATAAGTGAAATAACAAATCAATGTTTCTCTCTCACTTTCCATCTCTCTCTATCTCTCTCTCTCTCTCTCTCAATCCCTTCTTCTTCTTCTTCTTCTTCTTCTTCTTCTTCTTCTTCTTCTTCTCTCTCTCTCTCTCTCTCTCTCTCTCTCTCTCTCTCAATCCCTTCTTCTTCTTCTTCTTCTTCTTCTTCTTCTTCTTCTTCTTCTTCTCTCTCTCTCTCTCTCTCTCTCTCAATCCCTTCTTCTTCTTCTTCTTCTTCTTCTTCTTCTTCTTCTTCTTCTTCTTCTCTCTCTCTCTCTCTCTCTCTCTCTCTCTCTCACTCTCTCTCAGATCAATAAATTAATATAAACTATTAATTGTTTATTTCTGGATTTTAAAAAGATTTAATTTATTGGGGTGACATTGGTTAATAAAATTACATAGGTTTCAGGTGTACAATTCTATAATACACCATCTGCATATTGTATTGTGTGTTCACCACCCCAAGTCAAGACTCTTTTGAGAGTCATCTGTAAGTCATGGACAGAGGCCTGTATCAGATCTTCCATCAAAATTCCTCCCCCTACTTACCCTTTACTGAAACCTTGGAAATTGAAACTTCAAATAAGTAGAGGAGAGGGAGGAATATGGAATATTGTATTCTAGTTTTGTATTCTCTCTATAATCAAGCTATACAAAGAACTAAATCATAATAATGAAGAAGTTATTTCAGAGTAGAATTTGAACAAAAGGAGTTAAATGAATCACATATAGAATTGCCTTATTCTACAGTGGCTTGGCCCTCCCTCTCACAAAGTAAAAGGTTTGCCAGTGGTAGCAGAAATCAGTAAAGTTCATCAGCTGTCATCACCTCCATCCAATCCCATCACTGGTGGGATTGCCTTTCCTTATGGATTGGAAATGAATGGGGGCTGAGGGCTGGGTCTTTGTCTGCTTTACAAAGTTAGGGTATTGCTAACAGCTGTTTCTATGAATTTTTTTATTTCTGTGATGACCAATTACCTTTCTGATGGACACAATGTTTTTGACCATGTGTGTATGTGAGTATGTGTGTGTGTATAATTGGTTAGGGCCAATTATACAGTCTATGGTACACCCTATCTCTTTCAGTGACTGCTTATCTCTTCTTCTCTGATGTGTTACTTGTTGCTTTTACAACTCCTCCATGGACAAGTTCATTTTACTTATTCCCAAGATCCAAGTAGCCTCATACTTATTAAGAAGTATTATCATACTAGTACACTTTCACCAAAATAAATGTGTAAATGGACTTAACATAATTCTGGCAACTATAAAACTGTTCTACCTCTTCAAGTAATGAAGTCTTTCTGGTAGTGCTAAGTAAATGTTCATTTTATGGTGCAATGATTTAGTATAATGACTAATTTGAATTATATGTGGTTGAATGGTTTATAGCATCTGAGTATCATCCATATAAATCCTATATTAATCATTATATGAGCTGACATATAGCATCAGGGGAAGTGAATTTGAAATTCTCAAATTTAGACTTCATAATATCTCCACATAGTCCTTGTCTTGGCTTGTTTTGGATAATATGATGAAAGCCTTAAAACATTATTATGAAAGCAAAAACATGCTGTCCTCTTAGTGCATATAAAAGAAAAATGGAATTTTAACTAATTAAAAACAAACTGTCCCCTCTCATTTTTTAAAAAACTGTGCTCCTGGGATTTGGTTAAAAGCATCATGGGACGGCACTGAGTGATACTGCATGAGTGAGGGCTTGGGTTTAGCACTTCAAATTATCTCATGATTGCTTTAAGAGGAGTAACCCTACTTTCTAAATTCTATTAAACAATCAATTTGGTTGGTAAAAAGAACACTCTAAAATTTTTTCAAGACATTAGTCAAACCATTTGTTAATAACTAATTCCTTATGGACAATATCAACACTTTAGAAGCTACTTACTGAAACCACAGTGCCAGCTGGCAACAGAGGGCCTTCCAGCTTTGTCTCTAGTGTAGTGGACAGAGTCCTAGACTAGGCGTTAACAGATCTAGACTTTAATCCTGACTAGCTATGTGATTGTAAACCAATTCTTAAGCTCGTGTCTATTGGCCTGTGTTCTGGGCTGAATTATATTCCCTCAAATACATATGTTAAAGTACTAAGCTCCAATGCCTCAGAATATTGGACGTAAGGTCTTTATAGAGGTAATCAAGTTAGAAATGAGGTTGTTGGAGTGGCTATAATCCAATATGATGTGTGGTCTTAAAAAAAAAGAGGACATTGAAATACAGACATACTGGGAGAATTAAGTGAACAGAAAAACAGTCATCTATAAGTCATGGACAGAGGCCTGTATCCGATCTTTCTCTCACAGTCGTCAGAGGAGCTGACCCAGCCAACAACTGGATTTGATTTTTAGCCTCCAGAGCTGTGAGCCAACAAACTTCTGATATCTAAGCTGCTCAGTTTTGGGTACTTTCTTACAGCAGCCCTAACAAACTAACATAGTCTCTGATGCCCCAGAGATGATAATGAAATCCTTAATGAAAGCCCTCAGACCTTTGTTGTGCGTTATTGAAACTTTTTTAAAAATCCTGTGCTGTTGCAATGACATCTTTAAAATACAGATCGGATCTTGTCAGCATCTGACTTAAAGCCTTTTGGTAGAGCACCTACCAAGTAAGAATCACACCCTCTTACGGCACACAGGCCTTTATGGTTACTCCAAAGCCACCTTTTCGGGTAGCCTCTTGACCCCCAAATGCCATTGTTGTTCGTTTTCTCCAAGAACACACCTGCCCTTTCCTTCAGTTTGGGAACTTGAGACCAAGTGCAAAGGAATTGTGGGAACAGGACTCTGGATAGTGCTGGAGAAAATTAAAAGGGACAAAATACAATAAAGGGAGGAAAAATAAAAATGGTAAATTCATTTGTTTCTGTGTAAAAATCTGTTGATTAATGTTTTGTTTCAAACAAAATAAATTTAAAGCATTATATGCCGGATATTTTTTGTCTTATCTTGTGTGGTTATAATTTCCCAAACTTCTAGTGGCATGAATGGCTGCTTTGTAAACCATTTTTAAAGTTAAAATGGCAGGTTTCTATTGCCTGAGACAGACACCTTAAAAGAAGCCTTTCTATAAGCCCAGAAAAGACTAATTAGCTTTGCTCGGTGTCAACATTGTACTTTGTCTAAACCTCTTCTCTGCCATGCAAACATGAGGCAAAGAGAAGTCTGCCTCAAAAGACTGTCAGCTATTTGAGGTCAAGGATACCTTAACTATTTATTTTAATTCACTTACATAGCACTGTACCTGACACTTGGTAGAGAACAAAACAAAACGCTAAAGTAAGTGGCTTTCCACTTGGTGTAGGCCTTGATTTCTTCTCTTGAAACTTGCATGGTGCTTCTCCAGAAATATTTTGGTCAAAGTGTAAAACAATAGAAAGCTATTTATTTATATCATTTTGGAAACAGTACAAATAATTTTTTAAAAATTTAAAGTTAAACCCGGCCAGCATGGTTCAGTGGTTGAGCATCACCTATGGACCAGGAGGTCACAGTTCGATTCCCGGTCAAGACACATGTCCGGGCTCCATCTTCAGAGTGGGGCATGAAGGAGGCAGCCAATCAATGATTCTCTGTCATCATTGGTGTTTCTATCTCTCTCTCCCTCTCCCTTCTTTTTTGAAATGAATAAAATTATGTTTAAAAAATAAAGTTAAAATATGGTATTATCATATACAAGCTGGATACTTTTGGAATTTTAGGAAACCCAGTTAATATGTAATTATATCAAAATTGAAAAGATAATCAGCAGTAAAATGGGACTTAAGGCACATACCAAAAGATAAGGTTGAAGGAGAGAAGGGTGGATATATAAACAGAAAAAATTAAAACAAAAATGGCAAGGCTCATAATTCAACGTGTGTGTGTGTGTGTGTGTGTGTGTGTGTGTGTGTACCAAGTGTGGAAGATTAAGGTCACCTGGGTTAGCCTTGAAATTTTCCACCATGTCCAAATGTCTATAGTTACACCTTCTCTTATGTGAACCACAGGGCCATATAGTATTTTCATCAAAAAGCAATAAAAGAAATCATCTTTAGGAAAGTTGAAAATGCTTAACTTAGAAAACAAGCTTCTGAGACTGGGATTTTTGTTTCTTCTTTTGGCTTCCTGGCAATCTGAGTGTAGTATGTGTGTACAGGGTGCTGAGAGATAGGGTATGGTTGAAGCGAGCAAGCAAATTAACCAAAAATCTGTAACTCACAACATCTAGATTGTTCATGATTTATACAAAAAATGGGGGAGGGGGGAGATGAGTGATACATGTAGAAACATAAATTTTATTTCTAAAAATCCTATGCCAAATGATAGATACTTGCTAAAAAGTAGATTACTCACTCATTCTCCATTATTTCTGGATTTACTCCTGACTAACTAGAAAATACTAGTAAGCTGAAGACTGCAGTTGTTCTCCATCTGTATTTTGACTGAACAAAAGTTGGTCTTAAATTCCCCTTTGTACCCAATGAATTAGGAATATGTACCTTGACAACAACTAGCTGGTCCCACGGGGAAGTTTGAGTTTAGTCTTGATCATACCCATAAATGCTCTGTGAGCTAAGCACCCAGCATGTACATTTTGGTCTGTATTCTCATAAAATGTTTGCTCTCTTTTGGGGGGCTTTAGTTTATGCTGAATTAAACATCCATACATTCTAAAATCTGCAAAGCATATTATAATAAAAACATCTAACTGATTGAGTGAGGGACAGTATTAAGAACATCTTAACCACACATTTTTTGTTGTTCCTCTACAGCAGTGTTTCCCAAACTTTTGACATATGTGTACCCCCTTCTATAATTTTCATAACGCTGAGTACCCCTCGTCAAAAAAATGGATGTATTTTAATAACAATAAATTTTTTTATTTTTTTGGTACATACACAAAATAATAATAAACAAAAAAATAAAATTATTCATAATAAAATATAAATAAAAGTTATATTTAAATAACATTTATTTGCACACCAAACCATCTCACGCCTCACAAGACTGTCTTGACTTGACTCATGAGAATGTAGAATTAGGCGCAGCTAAGCACTGTGCAGTGCATATCCCCAGTGCAATGTGTACCCCCACCAAACTCTTCCCGTACCCCTGGGGGTACACGTACCACACTTTGGGAAACACTGCTCTACAGCCAGGAGTATTTTTCCCCCTTAACAATGAAATGTATCTAAAAGTTGTATCATTTAACAAATTTGCCTATAACCAAAAAGATGATAAGCTCATATTTTACAAAACAGTCTTTTTTAAGAACATATTTTAAAGGATTGATACTAAGCTATTATTCAAGACTAATGGCCTGTTGCACAAAATTCATGCTCGGGGGAAGGGGAGTTCCTTAGCCCAGCCTGCACCCTCTCCAATCCAGGACCCTTGGGGGGATGTCCGACTGCCTCTTACAATCTGGGACCGCTGGTTCCTAACTGCTTATCTGCCTGCCTGAACACCCCTAACTTCTCTGCCTGCCTAACTGATCGCCCCTAACTGCTTCCCAGCTGGCCTGATCATCCCTAACTGTCTCTGCCGCCCCACACCTGGGACCCAGGATTCCCTCCTCTGGCCGGCCACAGGTACTTGAGACCTGGGCTTCCCTCCCTCTGGCCAGCTGCAGGCACCTAGGACCCAAGCCGGCTTTGCCTGGGCCAGCCACAGCCGGAGTGAACTATGGATGGATGGCTTTGCCTAGGCCACAGCCGCAGGTGTGCTGGACCTCAGGGCAGGCAGCTTGTCCCTCTCCCAGCTGCAGCTTATTTGTGCCCAGCTAGTCCTTATTCCTCTCTTCCCAATGTTGAGTGTCTGAGCAGTTCTGGCCCGAGGGTGCAATGGTGTGAAGACCATTTGCATATTAGCTCTTTATTATGCAAGGTATGCATAGCCCATGGACACAGTCAATAGTGTGCTCAAGGCCTGAGTAGGGCTGGTGCTGGTGGAGGGGTCAATGGAAAAAAACAAACAAAGGGGACATCAATAATAAAGATAAACTTTTTAGCCTTAACCTGTTTGACTCAGTGGATAGAACATTGGCCTGCGGACTAAAAGGTCCCAGGTTCGATTCTGGTCAAGGGCATATACTTTGGTTGTACAGGAAGCAGCTGATCGATGTTTCTCTCTCATCGATGTTTCTAACTCTCTAACCCTCTTTCTTCCTCTCTGTAAAAAATCAATAAAATATTTTTTAAAGATAAACTTTTAAAAAAGAAGTATTTATCTTTGCAGTTTAATTATGCTCTTATGTTAGCTATGAATACCAAGCATCATGTCATTTGCACTTATTTATTAAAATCACTTAATTAAAATATATTTCTAGTACCTTGATATTCAGGAGTCATTTATAAACAGTGTTGGGGCTTTGAAATAGAAGTACTTTTTCATGTGCAAACCACTATGATCCATTGCTCCTGAACTGATAGAGTGGTCACTGAGAGGACTAGCCCAGGACAAATATTAGAACGTGTGTCAAAGATCCATTGTTCGGATGGATGTGTTCTCAGGGATATTCTTCATTTTTTCCTAGGCATGACATTAGAAAATATGTAACTTTGAGTAGACTATACCTAATATGCCAAGAAATGTAAAAAGGGTAAAAATCTTATGGGAAGAAAATGCAGATTTAACAATAATAACCTAATAATAATAATAATAATAATAGAGAAGAATATTTTTCAAGAATAAATATGAGGGACAAGGGAATTTAACAGTAATAAAATTACACTGAAAGAACAGTTGTCATTCTCTGTGTTCATCACATATTTGTCTTTAATATATTAAATTTTAGAGAAAATTCCTTCTTTAGTACTTTTGAAATATGCTTATGTTTCTGCACGCTAAAGCTAAATGTTTAAGATAATTTCTTCTTGCCAGCAAGTAATTCTTATAAACATATATAGGTCCTCTGTGTTGGTCTCGTTAATTAATGCACAGAATGGTTGCATCTGTTTTGATCTTATCACAACTTTGAAACCACTGGCTCATGATTATGGCTTGTTTTTTCTATTGAAATGTCCTTTTTTTTTTACCGGTAATAAAGTTCTCAGTGTCATTTTTCTTAACTATATTCAAGGCATAAAATAGGAATTAGTACAAAATATGAAAGTTTCATGAAGAGCCACACTTTTATTTAATCTTTATTGTTGAGAGTATTACAGGTGTCCCCCATTTCTCCCTCAATTGCCCCCTTCCAGCTGGTTCCCCTCTCAAACCACCCTTCCAGGCCCTCAACCACTCTATTGTCTGTCCATAGGTAATGCAAATATACATATAAATTCTTTGGTTAATTTCTTCATGCCTACCCTCTCCCCTTTTCTTGTACTTACTTTTATTTTTAAAAAATATTTTATTAATTTTTTACAGAGAGGAAGGGAGAGGAATAGAGAGCTAGAAACATCGATCAGCTGCCTCCTGCACAGCCCCTACCAGGGATGTGTCCGCAACCAATGTACATGCCCCTGACCTGGATCGAACCTGGGACCTTTCAGTCCGCAGACCGACACTCTATCCACTGAGCCAAACCAGTTTCAGCACCCCTTCCCTTTCAGATTCCTAAATATGTTCCATGTTTCCATGCCTCTGGTTCTATTTTATTGAACAGTTTATTTTGTTTATTTTTCATTTAATTGTTATAATTATGCATTTATTGCCATTTTATTGTTCATAATTTTTACCTTTTTTATTCTTTTTACTGACTGCTTCTCTCTTGTTGCTTTTAAGATTCTTTCTTTGTCATTAGGTTGTGTAAGGTTCTTAATGAGAGCTTCAAGGGACTTAGTGAGAATTTCAAAGACATGAAAAAAGACCAGTCAGAAAGGAAGGATGCACTAAATGAAATGAAGATAATTTATAGGGATTCAATAGTAGAACAGAGGATTCTGAGAATCAAGTCAATGATTTGGAATATGAAGGAGCAAAAAACACCCCCAATCAGAAGAACAAAAAGAAAAAAATTCAAAAATATGAAGATAATGTAAGGAGCCACTCTCTATGAAAATGGCTTCATTTAAGTATGGAATAATTAAGAATTTCATAGTAACATTAAATAAATAAATTACAAAATGAAATTATTTTCTCTATAAAGTAAAATAGAAATTAGGTAACTTTTCTGGTAAATTTTACATATACTTGCAAATGTCACTCTTTAAAATGTATACCCAACAATTGACTTTAGAATGTATTGGGAAGTATTTTTTTTATCTCCCTCTACTCACTAGTTAAAATATTATTTTAGAGATAATTTCACAAGAAATGTTTTCAGAATATAATTACTTAGAGTACAGCCACTTGAATATTTTTTGAGGAACATCCTGCAAGCCCAATGAAAGGAAAAGCACAGTGAGATATATAAGACATTTGTATATAAAACATTTATATATAAGACATTTATATGTGAAATATTCATAAAAGTAAATATATAGGAATTAAAATTATAGATAACTAAAACATGTAAATTAATTATTTGACATGTATTATATTTATACATATTAAATTTCCAAAGCAAATAGATAATCACTAAGTCTAAAAGCCATATTTTTTACTCCCACGACCAGCTGCAGCAGTCTCTACATGGAGATCATCATGCAGGGAGACTGCACCCAGGCCGAGGCACAGCCCGCAGACAAGACCAAAGCAGAGGGTGGGATGGGAACGCTGAGAAAGCCCTTCAGCAAACCAGACCCACCCCCAAACATTAAAGCCATTTTTAACGCTTATTGTGCGGAGCTCTGTATCGCGTTGGCTTTAATTGCCAGCACTTCCTATGTGAAATACTGGCCCCAGTGGCATTACACTCCTGTTTTCTTGTCACTATTCACTGCACCCTCTTTGCAAAACACTGTCCTTTTCTCTGGCAGCTCAGCTCATTCCATCTCCACTACCTTGGTAGCTCATTTTCCTGTTCCTTCTCTTACTGTCTGCATCACAGCTGCAAGCCTCCACTCTTTCCTTCCACACACCCATTCTTCTTTAGTAATCTCATTGCTCATATTACCCATCCTAAACTGGTGACCACCAACTCGTCCTTCTCCTAGAGTAGACGACAGCAAGCTTTTTCTGTAAAGGGACACAGAGTGGCTAATTTAGGCTTTGCAATCTTCTGTCTCTGTTACAACTACTCAACCTTGCTGTTATGGCAGAAAGACAGGCATAAAAAACATGTGAACAAAGGAACATGCCTGGGTTCCAATAAAAGATTGGAATTTGAATTTCATGCAACTTTTACATGTGATGACATTGTAAGGTCCCAAGACCCCCGGTGAGTCCGACGGAGTGGGCGACGACCCCAAGTCAAACGCCGAGACCGAAACTTGATGCAAAAAGCATGAGGTTTTAATACAAGCGCAGCGCAGGGGCTTCTCAGGCAGACAGCAACAGTGCTGGCTGCCTGGAGCGCCGAGTAACTGCAGAACATGAGTTTATAAAGGCAAACTCCACACGCAGGTGGGGTTACACATGGAGGGGGAGGAAGGGAACAAAAAAATTCCAAGAAGGGGAGCTGGGCTCGTTAATTACATGTTTTAGTCAACAGTCCCATCTGGCCCCTTTGCCTCTCCCCTTCCCATTCCTCTGGGTAAGTCCTCAGGGTAGGGAGTTTCTGGGGACTGATTTCATTCTTGCCTAATCTTCAACCGTAAAGAACTGACCTCATCCCTGTCTAAACTTTAACCGTAAAGGTCACATCCTGGAACAGGCAGTGGGGAAGGTCAATTCCTCAATCTTGGGGCCCTACAACATATGCTATGGATGAATTGTTACCCTCCCTCTCCCCACCCCCAATTGGTATGTTGAAGCCCTACCTCTGAATGTGACTGTATTTGGAAATAGAATATTTAAGGTATCATCACATTCAAATGAGTTCATTATGGTGGGCCCTAATCCATTATGCCCGTCTAAGAAGAGGATATTTGGACAGACAGATATAGAAGGAAAACCACTGGTGCAGTAACACAGAGAAGAAACCCATCAGCCGGCCAAGGAAAGAGGCCTCTAAAGACACCAACCTGCCGACACAGTGTGGACACCTTGGCCTTCTAGGTGAGAAAATGAATTTCTGTTGCTTAAGCCAAGGCAAATATATTCTTAGTTTACAGGGTAAACAAAATTAGGTGATGCGCCAGATTGAACCTGTTGGCCCTAGATTCCTAGAGGTCTTTTTCAATCTTTATTTTATAAAACAGATTACTCCATATTTTATTTCCTCATATCCCTCACACTCAACTTGGCCCAAGAAATTTTTACTTCTTTTTGTCCCCTGCTTTGTTGAGTAGAAGCACCATCTACTTAATCACTCAAATCTTAAACCCTGTATTTATCCTAGATTCCTCCCTATCCTTCATTTCCCCATATCTAACAAGGGACAAAATGTTACTAATTTTACTCAATATTTCCTTGTCTATCTGACAGCTGTCACTTTGTCTATTGTAATCCTGGAAATGTGTCCTGATCTCTAGTCTCACTATCGACATTGCTACAAGAGAGACTGTCTAAAATCTAAATCTAATTACATTGTTCTGTTATGGGGGAAGTTGGGGTGTCATCTCCCCCGCTGAGTCCTGGAGGGTGGAGTTCTTACAATATCTGGAACAAAAGAATTTTCTGAGACTTGCACGGGAGAATGAGTGGTTTTTATTTGGGTGGAATTACATCCCTGGATTTCTGAAGTGCCATTTCCTCTCATCCAGTCCTGGGAGACATAGCTGGGGATTCAGTAGAGCAAGAAGCAAACCCAGTGTCCAGAGTTCCGTTCCGTGCTCCAGTGGGGTCCGCTTTAGCATCAGGCTAGTTGTAGCCCATTGGTCCATTGTGTCCACAGGGCTATGGGCCATGTGGGCAAATAGAGGAGAGTGTGCCCCACACAACAGAAGTCCCAGGAGCATAGGGTGGGTCCAAGAGCACAAGAGAGGAAACTCCTTTGTTTAGGGGGTCAAATACCACAAATTCCACACCTTTGTTGTGGCCCTGCCCATTCTGGCCAATGACCTGCCCCCAGGTGTGACTGAGAGGCAAGTACCTTCCCTATGTCATCACAGCTTTACTGAGCGTGTGTCTCTCCCCCCTCCGCCGGACCCACAGGGAGTGAGTGTAAAGTTGTAGCTTCCCGGTGAAGCTGCCTAACGCTGTGCCTGTGATATCTGGCCTTCCCTTTGCTCCTTTCCTTTCATTAAACTGGTATTGATTCTTGTGCTTAAGACCTTCTAAAGTTTCTCTGGTTTATAAAATCCAAGCTTCTGAACATGCTCTACTCTGTTTCCATGAACTCTCAAGTTCATTCCTGGATGGACACCTCTTTCAACAGTAGTTCAGATTAAATACTGTCGATTCCAGGAAGAGACATGGGCTTGTTTACCTCCTTGCTTTTATTTATTCTCTTTTCTTTACAATGTTTACCTTCTTCCTCTTCTCTGATGCCATTTACTCCTTGATTATGGGAACTAGTTTTCATCTTTAGTTCTTCCACAAGGCTTTAATACATTAATTAATACATAGATACATTAATTAATGAACTATAATTAAAAGAGCTGTGTGAGAGCTGACAACATATATATGTATACACACATGTATATGGCACATACATTATACCAATTTGTACACATAAAATGTCTGCTTTCTGGCCCAGCCAGCACTAGTATAACAGGTATAGCAACTTTTGGGACTGGGTTGAAGAACAATTGAACTCCATAGAGTTTGAGTCCAGAATGTATCCAGTAGCATCAGGAAGGCATTCCTGTTCACTTGCTGCTCATTCCCTCCTCTGCAGCTCTGTTTAGGCCATCTGTCCATACCATACATGTACTGTGTTCTGTGTCCAGTTACCCTAACCCTACACATCCTTCAAGGCTCACATACACATCATCTTCATGCAAGACTTTGTATGTAATTTTAAAAATTTATCAACTCTAATTTGCCAGACTATAAGTTCCTTTGCCTATATAGGAAGTGTTGTGTTTTTTAATACTGAGCACTGTACCTTGCTGCTCAATAAATCTTGTCTGAAATAAACAGAACGCAACTCAAGTCTTTGCTCGACTATATTTCTATATTTGTATTTTATGTAGTAGCTTGCACAATAGCTTGGTTATAGTGGTAACTTAATAAATATTTGTTAAATCAAATTAATTTCTGCTTTCTTAGTATCTCAAAGAAACACCAATTACAGTGACATAGGTAGATGGAGCTAAATAAATATTTAGAATAACTCCCTCAACACTTAATCTTATTGTTTTAACATTCTACAGACTTGAATCCACTAAATTAAGTATTTTACTGTTAATGGACAACTTTGTTGATCCTTCTTCATGATGTGTTTAAATTTTAAGTCATTTGGGTGTAACGAAACAAAGTAAAACTCATTCCTCCTTTATAAATGTCACTACGTTCTATTTTGAGAATAATGCGATTAAGGACAGGGTCTGAGAATTCTAAAATGAAGCATTTCTACCAGTGAAGGGAAAGTATGAGGCACCTTTTCCTTCCACAATCAACCCAGTGTCTCACCACTTAAAACAGATTCTCTTCTGCTTGGGTAGCAATCATGTTCTTAGCAGCTTTTGGAATAATGAACAACTTGCTTCCTAATGACAGAAGTTGAGCCTTAAAAAATAAAATAAATAATTAAAAAGGAGAAGGGAGAGCTGACTGATTGGAACGACACCAAATTCTTATTTTCAATGGCATTTGTAGCTGCTAGAAGTGACACAATTTCTGTCAGTCTAGGAACTTGAGGTAACCAAACATAAATTGTAGTTGATCAAATTAAAGTCAGAAGAATTGTAATTAGTTCATTAAATAAATGAGGCGGAAAATTTCCCAACTTAGCAGTGAAATATAAAACAACAGACCATCTATTAGAAAACAAGATAAAAATGGATAAACCAGGAGTAAAAACTGAAGTTTCTCTACATAAAAAAAGCAAAACAAAGACAGGCATTTAAAAAGAAAGATTTAATTAGCAAGGGAGGGGATAAAAAAGAAACCCAAGTGGGATTCTCTGGTAAGGAAAAGAACATGATAAGAGTTTAGATCATAATCTATAAATAGCCTTTTCTTTTATAAATCCTTCATGTTGTGCATAGATTACACAGTGAGCCTCTCTTATTCTCAATATGTACAACCACAAAGCATGTACGTTTTGAGGTGATTTGCAATAGGTCTGGAAAATGACTTGGGCTTCTCTCTCAAAAACCAAGAAGAAAATTGATGAGGAAAGAATCTGGGAACATTGCATAAATTGTCAGGAGGACACAGGAGGAATAAGTTTTAGTAAATTATGAAATAATCTGAAGAAATAGTACATCCTGTTTCTTCAAACTCACCGGTACGTGGAACACATTTAATTGGCATCCTATCATGAACCTTCCTCTAAATAACACAGGTGGCCACTTCACCTGTCACCCTGCACACACAGATCAGGTCTTGTGTTCTGTTTCTCTCCTCTCACTCCTTTGTTCTATTTTTCAGTTCTATGAGATGCCAGGAGTGATGGAATGGGGTTGAGGACTGAAAAGTAGAGAGTGTGAAGGGACAAATATTTTATAATTAATTATTTGGTACATTTTGTTGCATTTTTAAGGACTTCTTTACTTACTATTTCCAAACAGTTAAATAGGAGAAGCAGTCTTTGAAATTCTATACCAAATATTATACTTTCTGGTGTGTTTTTTTTAGCAGGACAAATAATTGGGAAATGCAACCATCATGATAGTTGGCAGTTAATCAGAATATTCTTTATCAGTAGGCATTAGGTCTTTTTCTTTAAAAAAAATGTATTTTTTAAGGAGAATCAAAATAGATGATTAAGGCCCCTGAAATAGGGATGTGTTGTACACACCTGTATTCTTAGCTCTCTCTTTCCATCTGGATGGAGAACCAGAAAGCACTCGTACACGGTGTGATGATCCTTATGAGGCAGGAAAGTTAGAACAGGGAACAAGGCCTCAAACTCCACCCCTTCCCTTTCCTGTCTTTGCTGGAACATGGCAGACATGATCCTCACTGACCACCTTTCTCTCGCTACCTCCTCCTAATTTCCTGTCATTAAGATAAACTAGACTGGTCTCAACCAGATTCAGCAGCCATACCAACCTAAACGTGACCAGCAGGCCATTAAAATACTTTATAATAAATCTGCATTATCCTTTTGGGACATGGCCCCCACCCTGCCCTCAGAGTCACCACAACAGTTCTGGGAGGACCAAACAATAAAACTGTTACCTGGAGAGGATGGACAAGAACAAGCAGTGTGGCAGTCAACCCATCAGAAGCCAACAATATTCTATTACCCCCTTTGCCCAAGTTTAATAAAAATGTTCCACCCTGCCCTAACCAGTTTGGCTCAGTGGATAGTGTTGGCCTACGGACTGAAAGGTCCCAGTTAAATTTTGGCCAAGGGCATGTACTTTGGTTGCGGACACATCACCAGTAGGAGGTGTGCAAGAGGCAGCTGATCAATGTTTCTAACTCTCTATCCCTCTCCCTTCCTCTCTGTAAAAAATCATCAACAACAACAACAACAAATATATATATATATATATATATATATATATATATATATATATATACCATATTTGCAGGCGTATAAGATGATTTTTTTGGCCCTGAAAAATACGTATTTGCCAGCGTATAAGACGACTGGGCGTATAAGACGACCCCCTAACATTTCCACTAAAAATACAGAGTTTGTTATATACTTGCCATATAAGACTACCCCCCACTTGGAGGCATATTTTTCAGGGCCAAAGGGTCATCTTATACGCCAGCAAATACGATATATATATATATATATATATATATATATATATATATATATATTTTTTTTTTTTTTTTTTTTTTTTTTTTTTTAATGTTCCACCCAGACCCTATCTTGCTCTCCAAGGCTGACCACTCTCACTTCTGGAGTGCATGTTACCACTGTGACAAATTTACTGAGCTTTGCTAAATCTTTTTGTCATGCTCTTGAGTGCTTTCTTGAGCTGTGACAAGAATCTGGGTCCTGGTATCAGGTTGAGACTCTCTTGGCCTCCCTGGGTTTCACCAGGATTCCAATAGATGTCAGACAGGTATCCAGCAATTAAAAAAAAAATCTATGACTTCTCTTTTAAAAGACAAATATATAATATCTTCCTGTAGTCACTTATCTTGAAAATCACTGTCTCCTATACATTTGTTCTAGCCAAAAAGATTGCATAGAGTTTTGTTTTCAGTCTTTTTATTACGAAAGAAATATTGTCCTGTATTTTAAGAATTTTAAAAATATATAATCTATACTCCCCTACTGACTTTCTTTTTACTGTACACATCTCTTTGTGTCTCATTGACCCTTTCAAAATGTCCATGAAAACAATTCAATGTAGTAGTAATGAGTTCCAATAAGAGCGGTTACATTTCTCTAAAAAACTCTTCCCTGTTTTTCAGAGTATATTAATTCTGAGTCCTTTCTAGTTTAATGCCCCTGCTTCCATTGCCTAAAAACTCTTTAATTAACCACAAAAATGTTGTTTTGTATATCTCCATCTTTGATATTTTTTGTCATGTTTCCTATGCCAGGGAATCTCATTGTACCATAATTTAAAATATTTTTTTTTGTATTAACAGTTCCCAAATCTACACCTCCAAGTCCAGAACTCACTCTTAAGCTTTAAAACTATAGAACATATCCACCTATTTATTCAACATGTTCTTAAAGAAGGTAATCCAGACCAGCTCATCCTCCCAGGTTTCATCTGGGTGCCATTTGTAATACCTTCCACTCCTTCACAATTTTTTTTAATCCCTGCCTTATATAGTGATATCCAGTGCTTCCTCAGATTCTATTAACTTTTCCTTTGATGTCTTTCTTGAAGTCACCCCATCACTTCCATTAGATCTTGCCTTGACTTTTGTAAGTACTTCTTAAATAGCCTCGGTGATTCCAATGTAATCTGTATATCCTTCCATAATTTTCATTCCAAATAAAAAATATAATCATCTAATTTTTTTCAATTAAAATTTTTTATATATCGCTTTAAGTTCCTCTGCCTATCTATTCAAGCCTCATTTCTTACCACTGTTGCTTAACTATGCTGGGCAAAGGTCCATATAAAATAATATACCTGAGAATTTGAACAGCTCATATCAATAACTACTTAGTTTGTATTGTATATATAAACCAAAATATATTTTAGTGCTCTTCTATTGATAAATATTTCTAATTTTTGCCATTGTAAACAGTACTACAAGAAACATCCTTATGCATATAGCTTTACGTATTTTTACCCAATGTGATTTTCTCCTTAAGATAAATTCTGTGGCCCAAGGACACAAGGTGAATGCAAAGAGAGTCAGATTATACCTGTATATTGTGGACCAAAAAGGGGCATTGTAGTGAATGTAACTGAAAGTAACCTCATAGGGTGGTTTGATTACAAATTCCTCTCTAGGCAGATCTTGGTGGGTAGTCATGCTGCAGGCATATAACTTCTTTAGTAAAAGGTTTATCTTTGCCTTAAGCAAGCCCCATTGTCTCTGCACATCTAGGAACTAACAAGATTCTAGGTTAACATACCTTTGAAATAAGAGGGCAAATAATCTCGTTAAATTATTCTTTAGTCCATTTCCCACCTTGCTTTCTTCCACCTTCACGTAACATTCCTTGTGTTCTTTCTTTAATTCCAAATGCATAAAAGAAACTGCAAAACTATGATTCTCCGGAACATTTGAGATTTCTCCTCCCAGTGTTGTCAGTTTCACTCAAGTAAACTCATAAAAATTATCTACAAGTTTTCACATTCTATGTCAACAGCAGGCAAATGGTTGCATTGAGAGAAGGGAACCCTGAAATAGTTAAACCTGGATCTCCTCCCACCCCCATTTTATTTTATTGATTTTAGAAAGAGAAGGGGAGAGAGAAAGAGAAACATTGATGTGAAAAAGATCCATTGGTTGTCTCCTAAATTCCCTAACTTGGAATGAAACCCACAACCATACCAATCAAACTTGCCACCTCCAACCAACTGGATCACAGTGGCCAGGGCAAACCTGGATCTTTAAAGTGGATGAGAAGTATGCCTGCTCTTGCCCGGAGGAAGACACTATCATTGTCACACTGGAGAGCAGGTAGGTTTGCCCTTTGCTCTGGGGAGCTACACTCTCTTCTAAGTCTGTAACCAAGCTTGCTGGGGGTGGAGACATTATCTCTATTTTTCAAAGCTGTTCACTAGAAAAATATCCTTAAAAAACAGGTCTGGTATAAAATACAGCCAATGCCTCACTTCTGAAGATAAGCAGAATCTCGAGAGACCTGAGGATAATTGTCTCCCAACAATATCCATTTTTTGTTTCTAAACCATCTAGGCTTCTGGAAGATTTTCCTATGAATGCATGATTCCATTAGCCACTCTGTTAATTTGACCACTATCACAAAACCTGACTTTGTTTCTAATTATCTCTACTCATACTAAATGGCAAAGAAAAAAGCAGGACATGGGCATTTTTTATAAAAGTTATTAAAATCCGTATGTCCTCCACTTTGATGGATGTTAGTCATTGTACTCAACCAACTGTTATCATCCTTGTGTTCCAAGACCATGTTAATCCAACAAGATAAGCCACCTGGCTGACCTGCAGAGAGGGCAGATTGTAACTGCACATTGTGGACCAAAAGGGGTCCCTGTAGTGAATCTAACTGAATGCAACCTCACAGAGTGATCTGATCCTAAATTGTAACGGGGAAGGTCATGGTGGGTAGTCATGTCCCTGGCATATAAATTCTTTGACTAAAAGATTTATCTTTTTAAGTTAGATTTCATTAGGTACCATTTTGATTGGCTGCCACTCAGGGAGTAATCCCAATCAGACCATTCTGAAATTTGCTTTTAGGAACCAGAAAAATTCAATCACGCCTGCTATAGAAATAGATTAGAATCAAAGTGCATGCCCACTACAAGGTGGGCCTGGACCATTGGGCAACTGGGGAGCGGGGCGGAGCTATAGAAGGCAGTGAGCTCGATCTGGAGCTGGTTTGGGTGAAGGGGTGGGTTCACCCCCACGTGGTCCTGGGAGTGGGCTGAATTCCCTCCTCAAGAACAAAGCTAAAGCTGCCTTTCTCTGTTTTATTTTTTGAACTTTAAAAATAGTTTACTGACTTTGACCCCCCCCCCCGAAACAAAAAGAATAGCTTAGTATCCAAAAGTCTCTAAAAGTCTATATTCCTTTGTCCTGATCACTATGACTATCTAGAAAGTGGCCGAGGGGGGTCCATCCATTTGAAAGCCATATTCAGTGACGAAGCTGTCTTTCTAAATTGTGTGGCCCAGGATGGGATGAAGGAATTAGATCCAGCCAGACAGCTTTTCAAGTCAATGTTGTAGTAGACTACTGCAAAAATCAGCAATACCAGATGATTGTGAATGGTAGAGTATATGGAAGATCATAAACAACCCTGACTATCAACCCCTTGTTCTTGGGTATTTGTCAAACTGAAAATGACTGGAAAGCTGAAAACCTGACATCTATCAGTAGCAAGAGCTGGTGGATTGAACTGGAAAGGTAACATTGTAATTTGAAAAAAGTGTCAATGGTGGTGAGGTACCATTAATGACTCTGAGGTGGGGTCAAAAGCCTGAGGTAGACAATCTATCAGGAAGATGCCTTCAGTCTGCCAGACTATAGTTTTCCACGTGGAAGACCAAACATCAAGGCCATTGGCAATCATTAAAACCATAATGAGATTTATCAAAGCCAGTAATCAATAAAGCTATAAGAACTGTCTTGAGCTCTGCCAACTGAGTTGGAGCAACCACAGTCATTCTTGGTTCTGTATAGCTGTCACTGATCAGCCCAGTGAACACCCCTGGGTTTCTGCTCAGCTGAATCTTTCATGAACAGGTATTTAAGGGATCTTCTTTGTTGTAGGCTGCAGAGATGACAGAGATAGATGGATTCTAAAGTATGTTATGTGTCCCACTGGCACTTCTCCAGATATAGTTCATCCTAATCAGAAGAATCCCCCCTGGACTTTAAACATTCATGGTATCAGCATATAAAATCTCTATATCAATTATGCATTCATTAAGGGAAGCCATCACAAGAGTACATTGAATTAACCCAGACTCTCAGCTACAATGTCACGTTAACTTCTTTCCCCACCACAAAACTTGCCCAAACCCCAGTAGTTAAATTTTGGTGTCCCTTTTCCCCCATTGACTTTCTGCCTGTACTCAACAAAGCTGTAAAAAAAAAATGAGTCCTTAGTTTCTACACAGATCCACAGGTTCTTAGGATGTCTTTGTATGGACTTCAGTCCCCATTAGGAACATATATGGAAACTGTAGCCTTTCTCCTTAATGATATTCTTTTTCAAAGCAGCTGAGATCAGGCCAGAGAGAGTGAGAACACAGTTGTGCTATTAAGTAAGGCACACCAATTTTCTCAAGATATCGTAACAACCGCACTTCCACTAGCAAAGGAAAAATTCCATCTGTGCAATTCTCTGATAACAGTTTCATCTGTATAAGAGCCTTTGGTTTTTATACATATACTAGAGGCCTGGTGCATGGATTCGTACACGAGTGGATTCGTACACAAGTGGAATCCCTCAGCATGGCCTGTGCCCTCTCGCAATCTGGAACCCCTTGGGGGATGTCAGACTTCCAGGCCTGTGGGGATTGGGCTGAAATTAGCAGCCCAATATCCTCCAAGGGATGTGGCAATGCTCAAAGTGGCAGGCGGCCAGGGAGGAGCCCAAGCCAGGCCAGGTGATGCTCCCATTCACCCAGGCCCCACTGTGGCTGTTGCTGCCATGCTCAGTAGCACTGCCGTGAAGGTGAGACAGGCTCACACTGCTGCAACTGCACTCACCAGCCGTGAGCCCAGCTTCTGTCAGAGCTGCATTCCTGCTGTGGGAGTGCACTGACCACCAGAAGGAAGTTATTGCATTGAGCATATGCCCCCTGGTGGTCAGTGTGTGTCATAGCAACCAATCAACTGGTCATTCAGTTGTTCAGCTGTTCAGTCACTTAGGCTTTTATATATATAGATAGTTAACATAGTACTCAGATCATAAACATTTCCTTTCAGAATTTTTGTTATATTGGCGGACATATGCCAGTTGAAAATCAAGGCATTCAAAGGAAAATTATGTTTCACAATATAAATCCTTATTTATGTATCTAGTTTTCTACTTCTTTTCCCTCCTCTTCTTACCCTTCTGAATTCTGGCATGGGGGATGGGGAAAAGTATCTACTAAGAAGGGCTCCTGGTGGCTAACTGGGCTTTAAAAATCAAAACACAGAAACAAACAAACAGAGCCTAGCAGCAGTTACTACACAGGGGCCTCTCAAGCAAACAGCACTTCTCTCAGAAGCCTCCGCACTGGACTGCCTGGACTGTTAGCACCTGCCTGAGCTGTTTCTGCCATCCGAGCCAGCCCTTATAAAGGAGTTCCTGCATTCCCATTTCAACCAACAGGACTGAGCCTTTCTGCGTCTAATGGGAGCTGCCCAGCTCTGACCAATCAGAGCAGCTCTATTTTGACCAGGTGCCAGGGTGGGAACTTCAGTCTAAGCCAGCTCCCTTCTGGCTCAGGGTGCATTTTGCTAACAGGCTGAAAACTGCATTTCCCTCAGTGTTTGGCTGGGGCTGAAACACGTAAGTCATCTCCCTATAGAGCAGACCAAATGGCTGGGGATCAGAGCCTACGCCACGAGAGAGCTGCCTAGCTGAAAAAGGACCTGGTCCCAGTGTGCATCACGGCTGCCCCAGCACTATTCGGCTGTGCCATAGCAGTGCTGATTGATTCTGTGGCCGTGCTGTGTTGTGGTCAAGCTGTTTGCACTAAAGTTCCTATCTTCATGCCCCAAAATGAGGATTCCTGTTGGTGTCTGAATTGGCTCCAATAACCATTGTTTGATACCCTTTTCATGGAAAGTGTTTCATATTCGATAGATTACATTTCTAAAATGTGTGTATTACTTTAATAAATGCTATAGATTTTATTTTATTAAGTACTAAGGGTCCAGTGTACAAATTCATGTACCTTGAAAGAAACTGTGAGCCGCGTGGCTGTGGTGGGCACAGGGGCGGGTCTCGGCCCTTGCCTGGCCCCTCCCACCACAGACCCCAGTCCCCATCTGCTGGCAGCCCTATTCCCACCGCCACTGCTCCCATGTGCTGAAGGTCTTGGTCCCATTCACATCCACTAACGGCACCGAGCGATTGGGGCCAGCACCAGCAGTGGGTGTGAGCAGTGGCTGCTGCCCTGATCACCCCTCAGGAGCAGGGGGAAGTGAAGAAGCCCTCAGGGGCAATTGGGGCCAGCAGCCACCACTTGCACCCATTGACAGCGCCAAGCAATTGAGACTGTTGCCAGGCATCAGCAGCAGGTGCAAGTGGCAGCTTTGGCACCGGCAGTGGGTGTGAGCAGGGCTGGCGCCAGCAGCAGTTGGAAGGACCCAGGGGGACCACGGGAGCAAAGAATTTTCAGTAGCCACCAGAGGCTTGCCCTGATGACAGCAACTGGCATCCCTCCTTGGTCTGGCATCCCTGCTCACCTGTTCAACCATCCTGCCGCAGCAATGTTTCGTACGTGCCCTCTGGTGGTCAATGCACATCATAGCAACTGGTGGTTCGGTGGTTCCGCCATTCAGTCTATTTGCATATTAGGTTTTATATATATAGATTATACTACTCAGTATGTTTAGAATATGACTGGGAAAAATTGACTTTATTCTGGACAACTATCTAAAAACCTAGAAAAATATAGGCTGTATTCAAATAAAATAAAGAGGGAAACAATATTGTTATGCTATGAGCAAATGAAAATTTACACTCTGCACAAGATTTTGTATTTGCTATTTCTCATCAAATCTGAGAATTGCATGATAGAATGAAGTTGAGAAGTCAAGAATCTTTCTCATATGTCATTTAGTTTATTATATTCTTATAGAGGAGGTAGGATTTCAGCTCAATAATTCTAAAATAAGTTGTTTTGGTCCCTTAGTTTAATAACTTAAGTCAGGTTGTATATTATATAAGATGTTTAAACAAAGAGTTGATGGAGGGTATTGGTATAAGATCAGAGTAAATGTTAGGATATCTAGAGTAGAATGTACTAATGCTTTGAATTAATTAATTCCAATGGGATGCCCTTAAACTAGGTCAAGCTCAGTCATAGGAAAACATAAGAAGTCTGGAATATATGCATTTATTCTGTAATGCATAATCACAAAAAATATTATTTATAAAATAAAGAATTGAGGGTAAATGTCCTTTCATCGTCCTTAAAGTATATTGTAATGTAATTCAAAGAATTTCTTAAAATCCTAACTTGTTAACATCAATCACATAGCAAAAGACTCTAAGTAACCTTTGTTACAATTTTCTTTAAATAAAGCATTACCATTTCTAAGATGCATATATGACTTTAGAAATACTTAAGTAACATTTACCAATGAAAAATCTCAGCATTACTGATAGTGAGACTGAAAGAATTACATTTTACACTATATAAAAGTTGCTTTCATTTTCAGAATACAAGCAACATGAACGATGAGGCCTATCACATGTCCTTTAAAGATACAAGGACAGAAATCCATGCCATTTGCTTCTAATTTTAATTGTCCTAGTGAACAGTCATTGTCCAACCCCTTGTCAAGGGAGGGGAAAACAGTCAATTAAGTTCTCATGTGCAAATTCATCCCAAGACCAGGATTCCTCTGCCTTTATCTAGAAACCACGGGATCATCACAATTTAGCTGAGTCCCAGGGAGAACACTATTCAAACCCATGTCTGGATTGCACAAGTGGTCCCATCTGTCAGTCTTGTGAGACCCTTCCTGCCCTCGCTGACCCTGTTTTTCTGTTTTCAGGGAGTCTTCAGGCAAGAGAACCCTAGTCAAGGCAGGCTGGGAAACAGTGTTGTCACCTTGCTTGTTATGCTTTCTCACTTGGCTTTATGCAAAGCTCTAATAACAAGAAAAGGAGGTATTTACCAGTTAATAATTAATAGCACTTTGCAAAAGAAGCACTTCTGTTATAGGGCTTTGTCAGGAAGGTCAAGCGTAAAAGGGGTTGCAGGTTCTGTAAGCATGAGTAGCATTTGCATATGTCAGAACAGACTATGCATGCTATCAGCACAAACATTTCACATCTGCTTCTGTTTATCCCCATGCTAACACCCCAGAGTACAGAAGTCCTGTGCTAATTGCTCGGTTACATATAGACTGTTGATGTGTTCTCCATAGAGCTTTTCGTAAGTGCACTGTTGCAATAAACTGCTAATGACTTTGCTTATTCTAACCACCCTTTTAAGGAAATCTACAGTGTACACAGACTAATGTTTCCTCTACTTAGCACTGTACTTGTGAGTAGGTCTGCATAGAAGAGTATCAATTAAGTAGCAATTATCTGCAAAGTGGAATTTAAAAAAGGAGGATATAAATAAGTAATGAGCATGATGCTAAAATCTCCCAGAACAGCTAAAATGAATTCTGAAGACTGGGCACCAACTGGTGAAATACTTCTCATCTTTTCTTACACCTAAACCCCACTGAGCCCCTGTGAAAACCAGAACAAGCACAGACACTTAAGTTCTTAAGTGATTTTTTTTAATATTTGATTTGCAAAGTGACACTTTTTGAAAAATCCAAGAAGCAAGGAAATACAAAGCTGAACCTGAACACCATTAACAAGACAGTTTACATAAAAAAGATTGGTCCTATAAATGTCTATTTTATGAAAACATATCAGATTCTCTATATGTCTTAGTAAAAGAGCACAGAGTCTCAATTTATCACTCTATCCTTGTCAATGGCCTATATCAGTAACTCATGCTTCTCTGGAAAACTCAACATTACCTGACCAGGTAGGGTTCTGAGAATATGCAAATTGTCAACATTACCTGACCAGGTAGAGTTCTGAGGTTATGCAAATTGTCAACATTACTTGACCAGGTAGGGTTCTGAGGATATGCAAATTAGTAGGAGTGGTAACAAACTTTAAAAGATCTGTGTTTGTCTACTAATCTTGGCATATAGCAGCCAGAAAGATTCTTACAGCTCAGTCTTCTCTCAGGAGACAGTCAGAGAGGCAGAGACCTGGCATCTTTGCAGGATAAAGGACTGGCGCCGGTTGGGTCTTACTCCTGTCAATCATGACTGGTTTGACTTCAGTCTCTTCCCTCCACAATGGACTGGAAAGGACTAGAGCAGGGAGCCAAATGTTTTAAGATTCTCTAGAAGATTTAGAGCCCAGTAATTTCTGTGATAGCTTTTTGTTTTTTATTAAATGGCAACTAAAGGTCAAAATTTTATTGTATTTTTAACTATAGTGATCCTAAATGAAGACATATGTTTTGACAAATATATATGGAGAAAGAGAGTTAGAAATGTGAACCATATTGACTACAATACAATTAGTCTCCTGTGACAAGATATTTCAGGCAAATGGAAATGAGGAAAAAAAAGCTGTGGTAGCAATACTTACATGTGACAAAATAGATTTTAAAACCAAGGCTATATTAAGAGATAAAGAAGGGCACTACATATTGATAAAGGAAGAAATCAAGCAAGAGGATATAAACATTCATGTAGCCCTCATAGGAGCACCTAAGTATATAAAGCAAATATTAATGAAAATAAAGGGAGAGATTGGCAACATTACAGTAATAGTAAGGGATTTAACACCATTTTGACATCAATGGATAGACCAGTGGTCAGCAAATGCGGCTCTCAAGCCATATGTGGCTCTTTGGCCTCTTGAGTGTGGCTCTTCAACAAAATACCACGTGTGGGCACGCACATACAGTGGGACTGAAACTTCGTGGCCCATGTGCAGAAGTCAGTTTTCGGCTCTCAAAAGAAATTTCAATTGTTGTACTGTTGATATTTGGCTCTATTGACTAATGAGTTTGCTGACCACTGAGAGAGACCTTCCAGACAGGAAATAAAAAAAGAAACAGTTGCCTTAATTGACATAGAACATCAGATGGATTTAATCAATATCTTCAGATCATTTTACCCCAAAGCCACAGAATATACATTCTTCTCAACATTTTCTAGCATAAACCACATGTTACAACACAAAGCAAATCTCAGTAAATTTAATAAGATTGAAATTATATAAAAAAATGTTTTCTGACCATAATGGTATAAAACTAGATACCAATCACAAGAAAAATACCGAAAAGCAAACAAATATATGGAGGCTAAATAACATGTTACTAAACAATAAACTGGTCAACAATAAGATTAAAGAAGAAAATTTGAAATAAAAATGAGGACACAACAACCCAAAATCTACACTGAGTGGCCAGATTATTATGATCTCTGAACGCATGTGTATATATACATGTGTGTGTGTGTGTGTATGTGTATACATATATTAAAGGTCCGGTAGATGAATTTCTGGCCAGGGGGAGGGGACATGGAAGCAAGAGTGGTTGGCCAGCCTGCCTGCTGGTCTGACTCCTGCTTGAGGGGACAATTTGCATATTAGCCTTTTATTATATAGTATATACACTGAGTGGCCAGATTATTATACACTCAGAGATCATAATAACCTGGCCACTGAGTGCATAAGACACAGCCAGTCCTAACCAGTTTGGTTCAGTAGATAGAGTGTTGGCCTGTGGAAGGTCCCAGGTTCGATTCTGGTCAAGGGCATGTACTTGGTTGCAGGCACATCTCCAGTAGGGAGTGTTCAGGAGGCAGCTGATGGATGTTTCTCTTTCATTGATGTTTTTAACTCTCTATCCCTCTCTTCCTCTCTTAAAAAAAATTACACAGCCAAAGTAATCCAAAACAGAAAATTCATAGTATTACAGTCAAACCCTAAAGAACAACAACAAAAAAATCTCAAATAATTTATCTAACTTTACACTTAAGTGGAAAAAGAAATACAAACAAAGCCCAAAGTGAATAAAAGAAATTAAATAATAAAGATCAGAGCATAAATAAACAAATTAAAGTCTAAAAAACAATACAAAGAATCAATGAAACCAAGAGCTGGTTCTCTGAAAATATAAGCAAGATTGAGAAACCTCTAACCAGACTCATAAAGAATAAGTTAGACCCAATTAAATATAAACAGAAATGAAAGAAGAGCAGTAACAAATGACACCAAAGAAATACAAAAAATTATGAGAAAATATTAAAAACAACTATGTGCCAAAATATTGGACAATCTCAAAAAATGAATAAATTCTTAGAAACATACAATCTTCAAAAATGAATCAAGAAGAATCAGAAAATTTAAATAGATAGATCAAAACTAATAAAATTGAAGCAATAATTAAAAAAAAAAAAAACTCCAGCATACCAATGTCCTGGACCAAATGGCTTCACAGGTGAATTTTACCAAACATTTAATAAAATGACACCCCTCCTTCTCAAACTATTGCAAAAAATTCAATAGAAGACTGTCAAGCACATTTTATGAGCATTTTCATTATTTTAAAACCAGATAAAGACACTACAAAAAAAGGAAAATTCTAGGTTAGCATCCTTGATGAACATGGACTCTAAAATTTTAAATATATATATAATTGATTTTTTTACAGAGAGGAAAGGAGAGAGATAGAGAGTTAGAAGCATTGATGATAGAAACATCCATCAGCTGCCTCCTGCACACTCCCTATTGGGGATGTGCCCGCAACCAAGGTACATGCCCTTGACCAGAATCAAATCTGGGACCTTTAAGTCTGCAGGCTGACACTCTATCCACTGGGCCAAATCGGTTTTGGAGGATTCTAAAATTCTTAACAAAATATTAACAAAGTTGATTCAGCAATCCATTAAAAAGATCATACACTATGATAAAGTGGATTTATTTCAGGGATTCAAGGTTTGTACAATATTAGCAAATCAATAAATATGATACTTCACATAAACAAAATAAAAGAAAAAATTATAAGACAATATCTCTAGAAAAATCATTTGGAAAAATCCAGCACCCATTTATGATAAAAGCTCTCAGTGGGAACAGAGGGTACATAACTCAATGTAATAATGGCTATATATGATAAACCCAAAGTCAACTGCATACTCAATGGGAAAAATTATATAAGCATTTTCCTTAAGATCAGAAATATAACAGGATATCTGCTTTCCCCACTCTTATTCAACATAGTATTGGATTTGTGGGAAGTACTAGTCACAGCAATCAGAAAAGGAAAAAATAAAGGGCATCCAAATTGGAATGGAAGAAGTAAAACTCATTATTTACAGATAAATGGATACTATATATAGAAAACCCTAAAGACTCCACCAAAACTCTGCTAGAGCCCTGGCTAGTTTAATGGTTAGAGCATCAGCCTGCTGACTGAAGGGTCTTGGGTTCTATTCCCAGTCAAGGGCATGTACCTTGGTTACAGTTCCATCCCTGGCCCTGGTGAGGCATGTGTGGGAAGCAACCACTCAATTTGTCTTTCTCACATTGATTTTTCTTTCTTTCCCCTTTTTCCTCCCACCCTTTCACTCTCTCTAAAAATCAATTTAAAAAAAATATTCTCCACTAAGAATTTTTAAAAAGCAAAAATATTAGAGCTGATAAGCAAATTCTATAAAATAGCAGAATACAAATTTAATATTCAGAATTTGGTGGCTTTTTTATATAACAATTAGAGGCCCAGTGCACAAAATTCATGCATGAAGGGGGGTTCCTCAGCCTGGTCGGCACCTTCTCCAATCTGGGATGACTGACCCCTAACCACTTGCCTGCCTGCCTGCCTTCCTGATCACCCTTAACCCCTCTGCCTGGCTGCCTAATAGCCCCTAACTACTCTCCCCTGCCAGCTAGATCTCACCCCTAACTGCCCTCCCCTGTAGGCCTGATCTCACCCCCAACTTCCCTCCCCTACTGGCCTGATCGCCCCTAACTGCCTCTGCCTCGGCCCCCACCACTATGGCTTTGTCCAGAAGGAAGTCAGATGTCTGGAAGATGGTTGATCGACCTGGTCTAATTAGCATATTACCCTTTTAGTAGTATAGACATATTATATAGAATAGGATTGCTTAAATGGCGGGGGCGGGAGAGAAGCCTTTTTCATCAGGAGGAGATGCTCTTGGCAGACAAAAATATGTAATCCCTGTATCTGTACTGATAGCCAGACATATGCACTATACTGCCAAACCAGTCATTAAAGAATCAAACCGCTTTCTTACACCTTACACCAGACAGCGGTTGCCCTTAAAATCCCTCCTCAGTCCTGACCTTAGGTTCTGCCTTCGTAGTTCACCCAGATTAGGTTATGATTGGTTGGTTTCAATGCTAGTCAGTGTCAAAAGCTCCACCTCCTAGGCAGCCATTGGCTCTTCACAGTTCACCCAGATTTGGTTCTGATTGGTCGGTTTCTATGCCAGTCAGAATCTCCAGGCCTATTTCTGGGCCCGATCATAGAGGCGGGACTGATCAGCAGCCATCCTAGGCTGCTGGCTAGTGGGCTTAACTGCTTACCTGGCAGGGGGAGAGACACTTGGCTACTGGCAAGGCCTGGAGAGAGAAGCAGGGTTGAATAGCCATAGCAATCTTAAGAGAGAAGAACAAAGTTGGAGGGATCATAATACTAGATATCAAGTTATACTGCAAAGCCACTATAATTAAAACAGCCTGGTACTGGCACAAGAATGGACACATAGATCAATGGAACAAAACAGAGACCCCAAAAATTGACCCAAGACACTATACTCAACATTTGACAAAGGAGGCAAAAGCATACAAAGTTAAGACAGTCTCTTCAGTAAATGTTGTTGGGAAAACTGTGGCTTTGTCCGGAAGGACATCCAGGAGGACATCCCGAAGACATCACCCTAATTAGTATATTATCCTTTTATTAGTATAGATTGGTTTGATTGTGATGAACTCTTTTATCTTTTTCATGTCTGGGTAACTATATATAACCTTTGATTCTAATTGATAGACTTGCAGGTTAAAGTAATCTTGGTTGTAGGTTCTCTCTTTTAATATTGTTATACTAGAGGCCCAGTGCACAAATTCATGCACCTTGAAAGGAACTGTGGGCCATGAGCCTCTGTGCCCCTGTCCAGCCCCTCCCATCATGGACCTGGTCCCCTATCTGCCAACAGCCCCACTACCACTGCAACTACCCCATACACTGATGGTGCCAGCCCCACCCACACCCATTGGCAGTGCAGAGTGATTGGGGCTGGCACCATCAGTGGGTGTGAGCAGTGGCTGCTGCCCTGATCATCCCTCAGAAGCAGGGAGAGACAGAGAAGCATCAGGGCTGGCAGCCGCTGCTTGCACCCACTGAAAGTGCTGAGTGATCAGGGCCAATGTTGGGAGCTGGCAGCAAGTGTGAGCAAAGGCTCCAGCTCTGGCAGTGGGTGCAAGTGAGGCCAGCACTGGCAGCAGGTGTGAAAGCCCAGCGGGACCTGGTGTGCAGGAACAACAAATTTTAAGTAACTAACAGAGGCTTGCCTTGATGACAGCAACCAGTGCCCCACATTGGTCTGGCACCTCCACTCACCTGCTCTACCATCCCACTACGGCTGACACCTGCCATGTTCCTTGTACGCTCATTTGTGGTTAGCGCATAGCAAAGCGACCTGTTCTTCAGTTGTTTGGTTGTTCTGCCATTCAGTCTATTTACATCTTAGGGTTTTATATATACAGTTGTTTCCTGGAAATTTCTTCTGGCCTAAAAAATTCCTGTTGAGAAATCAGAAGAAAGTCTTATAGAAGATCCCTTTTATGTATCTGACTTTTGCTTGTTACTTTTAATCTCTCTCTGTCTTTTAACATTTGGCATTTTGATTATGATGTGTTTTGATGTGTGCTTTTTTGGATTTTTTTTTGTTTGGGAATCTCTGTGCTCCCTATACTTGTATGTTTATCTCCTTCCCCAAATTAGGGAAATTTTTATCAATTATTTCTTCAAATAGATTTTCAATTCATTGTTCTCTCTCTTCTTCTGGTATCTTTATGATGCAAATGTTGTTATGCTTGAAATTTTCCCAGAGGCTCCTTAAACTATTCTTATTATTTTAAAATTTATTTTATGTTTTCTCTCAAAATTAATATATTTGATGCACACTTTTTCTACTTGATGTTTCTTATTCATTGTTATAGTAAAAGAAATAGAGAAGTGGGGAACTGTAATACATTTCTCAAGTTTTGCTTGTTGAAAGCAAACTAATCAAGCTAGTATTCATTTACTCCTCTGAAAAAGTTGCCCATATTAACCATTCATTTACTCTTTAGCCAGTCATTTCCAGACCTCATTGATTTTGTTTTTGTTTTGCTGTTGCTAATCCTTACAATAAATAAATTCCATGGATTTTTAGAGAGTGGAAAGGGGGGGGGGAGAGATAAGAGAAACTTTGATTACCTTCCACACATGCCCTGACCAGAGCCAAGGATGGAGCCTGCAATCAAGGTACATGCCCTTGACTGGAATCGAACCTGGGACCCTCAGTCTGTGGTTGACACTCTATCTATTGAGCCATTTAGGCCAGGGACAAACCTGATTGATTTTAATATCCACTTAAAGTACTAATAAACATATATAATCTATGATCCCTTTCATATAACAAATCTCTGGGTAAAGGTACAGGCATTTTTATCTAAAAAAATTCAGCAGATCATTTAAAAATAAGATAAGAAAAGGAAATAAAGATATACAGACTCAGAAGGAAAAAATAAACCTTTTTTTCCTTTTTGCGGACAACACAATTATGTAAAATTTCCAGAAAATAAGCTGGAAAAAAAATACTCTTAGATCCAATAACTGATTATAACAGGATTTCAGGACACAAGGTTAATCTATAAAAGAAAAAGAAAAGAAGTAATATAACTATATCTAGTATTTCTGAAAACAAAGAAGATAATCAAACAAGCCTACACATAAATTCCTTTGAAAATCTTAGCCAATAGCTCCTATTGAACTCTCTTAAAAATACATGTTTTTTAAATATCTTGGGAGCGTGGATATTGACATATAGTGAAGACTTATATAACATCACCCATTTCACATACTCTGCAAAAGTCAAATTTGGTGTAAAGCCAGTTTAACTTAAGCTTCATTGAAGTGAATTCATTACTGTCAGGATAGGGAAAAAAAGAATTATGTAACTGAGACTCTTCTTTAATGTCAATCTTGAGATGACAGCATGATAGCAAAGTACTGTTATACTATAATTTCCAACTAAAGTATGCACATAGGTAATAAAACAGTGTTTGTATATTCATCCATTTGTTGTTTTTATTATTTTTTTATTTGTCAATCCTAAACTATACATTCCATCTCATAAAAATTACAATTTTTCCCACTTCCTCCATCTATTGAGATTAGAGAATCTACTATAACCTGGGACTAATGATGTAAACAATTTATGTATTATTAAAGTCTTATTCTAATGACAAAAAAAAATCTGACATTCCATCATCTTTCTTAATTTGTTTTAAATTATAGTCTGCATCATAGATTATGCTAGGCATTTGCTATTTAAAATTAAGTAGGATGCAGTTTATAATTGCAGAGATCTTAAAGTCTAGACAAAGGACAGACGGGTAAACAATATATGTCCATTACATGTTTCTAGCATCTAGTTCAAACCTGGGGCAGGCACTTTAATAATAGTAGTAGCAGCAAACCCACAGCACGACTACTATGACTATGAATGTCAGACATTTATTTCCATCCTAATGCTTTTTTATACACCAAGCACTTTTCTGAGTACTTTATTCATTTAATTGCTCTTAAAAAATGAAATGATAGCCGAAACCAGTTTGGCTCAGTGGCTAGAGCGTCAGCCTGCGGACTGAAAGGTCTCAGGTTTGATTCCGGTCAAGGGCATGTACCTTGGTTTCAGGCACATCCCCCATGGAGGGTGTACAGAAGGCAGCTCATTGGTGTTTCTCTCTCATCGATGTTTCTAACTCTCTATCCCTCTCTCTTCCTCTCTGCAAAAAAATCAATAAAATATATTTTAAAACAATGAAATGATATAAATTCACTGCTTGCCCATCTTATTGATGACAACACTAAAATCTAGACACATATTGGTTTGGTGCTATGGCCAGCTCTATCTGGTCATCATGTGCTACTAGTAAACCCTGAATAGGGACACAAGTTCAGCAAGCTAAAAATCAAGACAGCCTGGCTGCTATGGCTTAGTGGTTGAGCATCAACCTGTAAACCAGGAGGTCACAGTTTGATTCTTGGTCAGAGCACATGCCAGGGCTGCTGACTCAGTCCCCAGAAGGGGGTGTGCTGGAGGCAGCTGGTCAATGATTCCCTCTCATCATTGATATTTCTATCTCTCTATCCCTTTCCCTTCCACTCTCAAATAAATAAAAACATGTTTAAACAGAAAAAATCAATACAGTGGATAAACAAAGGGAATAAGCAGTGTCAGAGGCAGGAGAAATAAAAGGAGATGAATTGTATTTCAATCTCAAGGGCAGGATCAAGATAGAAAATAAATATAATTTTGAGAGGCAAATAGAGGCCAACCAAGAAAAGGAAATTTACTTGCAACACTGAGTTTGAATGGGATAAAGAAGGGATTAAATGTAGGAGATATTTAAAAGATAAGGATCACAGCACTGCCTGATATACAAGATGAAGGAAAAGGAGAAATCTTAAAAACTCCAGGTTTCTGGCTTGGGTGAGTGAGTGTATCATGCAAAAGGATGAGTTTTACATAAGGTGATTTTGACTTACCTATCAGATATCTAGGCAGTGTGCTCTGTAAATCTATATTCCAATGGGAGCCCAGGGAGAAAGCTGTACAGGAGGAACATAGAAATATTACTAGTGTATATGCTGTCAGCCAAAGCCATGGAAGTAAATAGATGAGAGCATCTTGAGGGAATGTGTAGAGCAAGCATGTCAAACTCTCGGCCCACTGGCCACATGCAGCCCACAAAGAATATTTTTGCAGCCTAGTCAATATATCTGTGTGTAAGAAATGTTTTAATAGAAATTTCTTAAGTTAGTTTTTATAATATCTTGTTATATACAATAATTAATAATGAATTACAACTGTCACTGATGACTGATTACTATAATTGTGTTGCATTCACTTTCCTTTCATGCCTTAAACACAGACACTCCATTTCTCCCCTCTAATACTAGCAGCGAATATTTTAGCAACCAATGGCCACATCATTAGTCTTTTATTGACTTGTTTGGTGTTTGCAAAAGAAAACATTTCACTTTCGGAAAACAAGAAAATAGGTTTATTTGGATTATGTTTATTAATTGGTGCATTTGTTCAGTGTCTGGTAAGTTGGTGTTCAAGAAAAAAATAATTTTTATTAAAATATTCTATTATTTTATGTTAAGGATTACTTGTGTATTTCAGCCCTTTGTATTCAGAATGTCTCTATCGAAATAAACCTATGTTTCTATAAAAATTGAAGCTTTTGGGGTTTTTTTGTGGCCACAGAAATCTAAAGCTTGTTTATTTGGCCCACGTTAGCCTTTGACTTTGACATGCTTGGTGCAGAGTGAGGAGAAAGGATGGAAAAGGAAATGAGAGAGCAAAATAGAGTGAGAAAAAAATACAAGAAATATAGAAAAAAGAAGGAGTTAGAGAAAATGATACTTTGGAGGACATGAAGACATCTCTCTTCCCTTCTCATGCCACAATTAAATTGTTTCTCAGTATCCTATATAATAATCCTATGTAATAAAAGAGTAATATGCAAATTGACCCTAAGGCAGAATGACCGGAACAACCACTTGACTAGTCACTATGTGGGGACAGTGACCACCTCTTGGTCCCTTTCCCCAGCCGGCAGGCTCCAATTGCCCAATGGTGAACAGGGAGCTGGGGTGGGTGGTGGGGGATGTGGGTGGTACCAGGCCAAAGTCCCTACCCCACCAGTCCTCCCAAACACAGAGGGCAGCCCATGGTGGGGGCAAGTTCAGCGAGTGGGCAGGAACAACCAACCCCTTAGTCCCTTCCCCTAGTTGACAGGCTCTGATCACCCAATGGCAAACAAGGACCCGGGGTGGGTTGGTGGCAGGGGCTGGGGCTGGTGGCAGGCAACCCGGGAAGATGGCCCTGGTCAGGCCAGGCTTAGGGACTGTACCCACACATGAATTTTGTGCGCCAGGCCTCTAGTGAAAATATAAAACCATGTGGAAAAAAATAAACATTTCAGTTAACATTTTTAAATGCTATGTTCTTACTTTATTTTTGTCTAAATCTTATTTCTCTAGGTTTATTGATGATGGTAAATCTACAATCACTTGAATGTTGCCATTCTTTTAGATAACTTATTAGGCATTAAATATGAATTAAAATAGGATTTTTTCTTTTTTGTCTCATGTGAAGTGTTATGGAAAGATAGTCATACATTCAGATGCTACTATGCACAGCACAGGCTTTTGTCATAGGTATTGTCCTAAAATATTTGTTGGAGTATTAATAAATGAATAAAAGGGAGGTCTGTTACTATAAATCTTTTAAAGGTAGTGTTGGTCACAAGCATCTCTTTAATTTTAGTATATTGAAATTATACCTTAAATTTGGCTTTAGAAAAATAAAACTAATGCTTAAACTTAAAGAATGAAACATATTTAGTGCACAACGGTCTTAATTTCTACTTTAGAATGATGCAAATCAATTTCCCTATGTAAGAAAATTTTAATTTTACATTTGTTCAGAAGTTAGAAAACCTGGGAACAATAAAAAGGCATTATATATTTTCTTGTGTAACCAGAAAATCACATGCATTTTAAATTTAGATTTCTGACAAGGAAGTGTTACATGTTTGTGGCAGGATTAATTCTTGTTCTGTCAGAACTGACCTGGTGCTAGAGTTATTTTAAGCCATAGAAATAGTGTTATGGTTGCCAAATATTAGGTGCCATCTAGTGGGCAGTAATATATAACTCAAATTTTCAGGAGAATTCCAAAGTGTTCTGGGGTTATTATCTGCCACACCCACTCCCCCCCACCCCCGCCACAAATTTTTTTTAATCTTCAGAATATACATAAATATTTAATTTTCTTTTTCAATTACAGTTTACATTCAATATTATTTTGTATTAGTTTCAGGTGTACAGCATTGTGGATCACTTTCTGATTGATATAATCCATTTTAACCATTATGCTAAGTGAAATAAGCCAGTCAGAGAAAGACAAGCTCCATATGATTTCACTCACATGTGGAATCTAAGGAACTAACAAGCAAAATAGAAACAGACTCATAGAGAGATAGAGAGCAGGCTGACAGCTGTCTGGGAGGGTGGAGCTAAGTGTGTGTAGGCGGAGGGGGAGGGGGGAGTGAGTCAAAAATAAAATTGAAAAAAAGAGAGAGAAAAAAATCATAGGCAGAAACAACAGCGTGGTAATTGCTGGGGGTAGGGTGAAGGAGAGATGGAGGAAGGTAGAGGGGAAAGAAATGGTAATTGAAGGAGACTTGACTTGGGGTGATGAATACACAATACAGTGTACAGATGATGTGTTTTGAAATTGTGCACCTGAAACCTGTGTAATTTGTTAACCAGTGTCACCCCAATAAATTCAATAGAAAGAAAAAAGCATAAAAATTAAAATAAGATAGGAAAAAACAGGTTTCAAAAACTTCAAATTTATATTTCTACAAGTGAAAGGTCCTTCAGGGCTATGGTGTCTTGTTAGCATCTTGATTGATTTAATGTTTCAACTTTGTGTCAAGATATTTTCTTACTTGATTTTTAGTAGAAGAAATAGTAAATTAAAATTAAAATAAATGCTAAAGATTATATTGTTTTCCAAACTTTTTAAGTTTTTCTTTTACTTTTCTTTCCCAAATTAAATCTAAGTATAAGTTAGGGATGTTCTACAAAGCCTGACTAAGGGTCAAACAGCAATAATTGATTGACATTAATAATTTCATAGTTAGTCATTTTGAATGTAGAAAATGCTATCAAGTCTCATGGATATCTTTGACATTTGAGAATACTCAAATGTAGAACTAGAGAGATATGTCGGAAAAAATTCAGTTCTGGTGAATATTAGGAATTTCATTTGCAAGAACTTGTGGGGAATTCAAAATTAATAATTTATAGAGCATATAATCTGTATCTTTGATAAGCATGATAATGTGGTGATGCATTACTTAATATTGATACTTATTCTAATTATAACAAAAATCTATAAAGAAATAGTAAATAAGATTGCAGCTCATTTTATCAGATCAAAGTGAAAATTGAGGAAAGTTAACATTATTATCATGACTTCTGGCATTTATATACATTTACTATATAGTTTGATATAATACATTGATTTTATTTGGCAAGAATTATCAATCATTTATTTTGAGTAGTCATTGCCAATTTGAAAAATTCTTCACTAACCCTAGGATAAAGAAAAGCTTTATTAAGGTTCTCTAATTTGGCCTGGAAAGATATAATTTCTGTACAGCAATTCTGATGAGTGAATGGAAAACAAATATTAGAACTTATGAAGTATCATTCATTCAGTAAAAATTAAATGTAAAATGCATAGGCTAAGGTTACATTTAATCAACAAATATTTATTGAATATCTATTCTAAGCAGGAAGCTGGGGACATATCTGTGAATAAGAATAAACAATATCACCTTTAATTGGATAGTATTCAGGAATAATATTTAGGTGAGATATTTGATAGATCTTTAAAAAGTAACTAAATTTCAGATAGTAAAAATAAACTCATTGTTGGATTTTAGGATAGGAGACCATTCGAATGCAAAATAATTAAGGGGTCCTAAATAACATATTTGATTATTTGAAAAGGTTGGATATTACTTGCCTAAGCACTTCTACAAGCACTCAAACTTTTATATTCAGACAGCAGTTTGGTGCAATATACTTTCTTTTCATAATCCATGCTATTATAATAAGCTTAAAAAAATACAAATGCAAACACTAACCAATCAGTATATCAGTGCCTCATTCTCTAAAGATTTGAAGAGGATATTGAAACATTTAACTAAGTAGGATATAATATAAATTTCTTTTATTTTTTTTTAATCTATCACTGCCCCAACTGGAACTATGTTGAATTTTATTTTCCCTAATGAGTTGCAGATCTCCCAAGAATACCTGAACAGATTTTTATAGCTTCCCAATTATGTACAATTTCTAAAGTCTTAGTCACTCTTAGTCCAGTTTATCACCTACCAGCTAGAACCTGAATCAAGGGAAGAGGAAGAAAATCGGTTTGCTGCCTTACTGTTATCTTGCCTCTGATTACAGCCATACCTCGTTTCTCGAACATCTTTCTCAAACACTTCACTTCTCAACCCAACAACCCTTTCAAACTGATTCCTCTATGATCAGTCACATGTTCTTCGGGTAGCAAACAGATTAGAGAAATCACAAGTATGAGGCAGTTTACCACTACACCTCGCATTGTTAACATCTCAGGAAATTGTGCTATTTTCATGTGTTATTTTTGGCTTTCGTTGCTGCTTGTTATTATTAATTTTTAACTTTTACTGTACATTTCATTTTCTTTTTATACAATGTTCATTTATATTTCATGTCCTTTTTGTTTGTAAAATGTTTATAAATTAATCAGTACATTCGATATGTACTGTATGTAAGAAAAGTTAAAACAGTGAAGCATTTGGAAGTCTGGAATGGATCAATTCAAGTTACATTATTTCTAATGGGGGGGAAAAATGATTCTGTTTTGAACAGCTTTCCAGAATGAATTAAGATAGAGAACTGAGGTTCCACTGTATAGTTCTTCAAAGTTTGGATCGGGGTGCTCCAAGATGGCTTCAGAGTAGTAGTGGAAGCTACGCTCACCTGCTCCCTTCGCCCAACCGTGTTTACAGCTAAATTGTAGAGCAACCAGCCTCATAACCAACTGAAAGCTGGATCAAATAAAATATTATAACCAGGGATTTACAGGAGAAGCCACATAGAAGCTGGTAAGAAGGATGGAGATGTGGAAAGGGCTAGCCCCCCGCAACCATGTGTGGTGGCTGAGAAGCTGGGAGGATATCTTTGCTGCAAAACTCCCTTCCCTTGTGCGCATGGAGTTTCAACCTCACGCAGGGGTCACAATGCAGAGCTACAGAGACAGAAAGAGGAGCCCGCATAGCATCTGGTGGTGAAAATCAGTGGGAATTAAGTTTGTCTGGACGGGAAGGGAGACTACTAGAGACCCAGAGGCCACCTTCCCAGGGCTGAGCGCTCTGATTGTTAGAGCACCGGCCTGGGTGGTGCACTGCCTGGTCCTCCAACTACTGGTGGCATCAGTCTTCCGAGCTCTGATTCTGCAGAGGGACCTGCTGCCAGCACACAGCGGGCACCTTTGGGACACTCTTTTCTGAGAGGCTCTTGGTGGTGTCTCAGACAGCGATGGATTGTGTAGCTTTGGAAAGGGAATACTTCTCCACTTTGAGTGCATAGCTGGCATGCCGCCCAACCTATTGAATCACCCAGCCTGCCTTTCCAAAACCTGTGACCCCGCCCACAGAGCTGGGACTTCCAGAGTGCATCTTCAAGGAAGCCTTTGTCCAAGATACAAAATGGCAGGTGCTAAGTTTTGTGTTGTGTTGTGTTGTGTTGTGTTGTGTTGTGTTGTGTTGACACCATTCCCTCCTATCTCTCCTGTGAGCTTAGCCTGCACTATTTCTTCAAGTGGAGACTCATTTGACCGACCTTTCTAGCAGCTGGGCACCTTGACCTAATGAACTCAGTCCTGCCAGAGGATCTCAGGGCTTCTCAGAGCTGGGGTCTTTGGTGCAGGTTTCTCTTAAAGGTGCTTGCCGGGGTAGGGGAGGCTCATACAGGTTTGCCAGCACCCCTTCCAAAGGGAGACTATTTGAATCCGCACTTTCAAGCCCCAGCGGCCCTGCCCTGCTGAGATCAGCCCCACAGGGAGGATCGAAGAGCTGCTCAGAGCTGGGACCTTCAGAGCATGTCTCCTTCAGAAACCCTTCCCTGCCTTGGGGAGTGCCAGAGCCCCTCCTACAGGCACCACCTCAGTGGCCGGCCACTTGGATCTGTCCTCACAAGTCCTGGTGCTCTGCCCTGCTGAGCTGAGCTCCATGGGGGTACGGAGAGCTGCTTGTGGCTGGAACATTTGGAGTGTGTGTCCCTTGAAGGAAATTGCCTGGGACTGAGACACAGTACTTGGCACCCTCCTGCAAGGTTGGCCGGTGCCACCCACAATGGGAGACTCTTTTGATCTGGCTTCCCAAGCCCCAGTGGCTCCACCCTACTGAGCTTGCTTCCACAGAGGAGACAGCTGGCTGCACCCAACCTGCACCTGAAGCTTACTCCTCCTGGGGGAGCTAGGGCTAAGGACTCTGAGGTTGAGTGCTATGACTCTGGAGTAGGGGTCACTTTTCCCTCACTGAATCCCTGACTATGTGGCCCCTAAGCAGGGTACTGGCTAGTCCCATTCTCCTGACCCTAATTGCCTTGCCACATCAAGCTCATGACCTGTGGAAATGTTTGTGGGTTGCAACCAGCCTTTCTTCAGAAACACTCTGAAGAAAGACCACACAACCTATGGAGGAGGTGGAGTAGCTTTCAGGTGGAGGCCAGCCCCCACTAAGAAAAACTCTGCTTCTGGGGGCAGGCCCTTACAGCGACTCATAAAGGATTATCAAGATTTATCCTTACATTCAGCCAACCTAAAGCATTAACTCCACCCATGACACCACAGAAATACAAAGGATTGTATGAAAATACTAGGAGCAACTCTATGTCAACAAGCTGGACAATTTGGACAATTTGGATGAAATGGAAAAATTCCTAAAAATAAATAAATAAATAAAACAATCTCCCAAATGTGAATCAGGAAGAATCAGAAAACCTGAATAGAATCAGAAAACCTGAATAGAAGAATCAGAATCAATAACAACTAAGGAAATAGAAGCAGTAATAATAATAATAATAATAACCAGTAAACAAAAGGTGTGGTGCGGATGGCTTCCCAGGGGAGTTTTACCAAACAGTCACAAAAAAACTAATTCCTGCCTTCCTCAAACTATTCCAAAAAATCCAAGAGAAAGGAATATCTCCAAGCTCTTTCTATGAGGCTAGAATTATCCTAATTCCAAAAGCAGACAAAGACACTGCAAAGAAAGAGAATTACAGACCAATACACTTGATGAACATAGTTGCTAAGAAAATATTAGCAAATCAGATCCAGCAACATATTAAAAAGATCATACACCATTACCAAGTAAGATTTATTCCAGGAACGCAAGGCTGTACAATATTCGAAAATCAATAACGGTGATGCACCACATAAACACATTGGGGGGGGGGGAGAAATCATGTGATCCTATCAATAGATGCCAAAATAGCATTTTACAAAATCCAACACCCATTTTTTAAAATAAAAACTCTCAACAAAGTGAGAAAAGAGGGAACATATCTCAACATAATAAGGTCATATATGACAAACCTGCAGTGAACATATACTCAATGGGCAAAAACTAAAACCATTTCCCCTAAGATAAGGAAAAAGAAGGGATGTCCACTTTCACTCTTCTTATTCAACATAGTACTGGAATTCTTAGTCATGGCAATTAGACAAGAAGGAGAAATAAAAGGCATCCAAATGGAAAGAAGGATGTAAATCTCTCATTATTCTCAGATGATTTAACATTGTATTTAGAAAACCCTAAAGACTAAACCAAAAAACTGCTAGATTTAAAAAATGAATTTGCCAATGTAGCAGGATGCAAAATCAACACCCAAAAATCTATGACTTTTTTATACACCAAAAATGAAATCTCAGAAAGAGAAACTAAACAAACAATCCCAAGTACCATTGCAAACCAAAAAATTAAGATACTTAGAAAAAGACTTAATCAAGAAGGTAAAAGACTTGAACTAGAAAAACTACATGATGTTGAAAAAAGAGATAGAGGAAGATATAAACAAGTGGAAGAATATATTGTCTTCATGCATTAGTAAAATTAACATCATTAAAATGTCTATACTAACCAAGGCAATCTACAGATTTTAATGCAATCCTTAATAAAATACCAGCAGTATATTTCAAAGATATAAAACAAATACTCCAAAAATTTATATGGAACAAAAATACCCCAAATATCTACAACAATCTTGTAAAAGAACAATATTGGAGGAATCACAATACTAGATATTACATTATACTACAAAACCACAGTAATCAAAACAACCTGGTACAAAAACAGGCATAAAAATCAGTGGAACAGAACAGAGACCTCAGTAATTGACCCAAGCCATTATGCTCAATTAATATTGGCATAGGAGGCAAGAGCATACAATGGTGTCAAGACAGTCTCTTCAATAAATGGTGTTGAGAAAATTAGACAGATACATGCAAAAAAAATGAAGCTAGACCACCAACTTACACCATACAGAAAAATAAATTTAAAATGGATAAAAGACATAAATGTAAGCTGTGAAACCATAAGAATCTTTGAAGGAACCATAGGCAACAAAATCTCAGACATCTCTCATAGCAATACGTTTAAGAATACAGCTCCTAGGACAAGGAAACTAAGGAGAAAACAAACAAATGGGACCACATCAAAATAAACAGTTCTGCACAGCAAAAGAAACCATCAACAAAACAAAAAGGGAGCCCACAGTACGGGAGAACATATTTGGCAATAATATATCTGATATAGTGTTAACATGCAAGATACATAGAAACTCATACAATTTAACAGAAGGAAGACAAACAATCTAATAAAAAAATGGGCAAAGGACCTAAATAGACACTTCTCCAAAATGGACGTACACCTAGCCAAGAGACATATGCCTATATAGTTTTATTAACCAGTGTCACCCCAATAATTCAATTTAAGGAAAAGTGTTATTCCTTTTAATAAGAGTCCATGCAGAGTATATAAGATTTGGGTAAGCCAGCCATTATAGGCATGTCATTTGGATAGCCGCTCTAGGAAGCTACAACTTTACACTCTCCAAGGATCCAACAAAAGAAAGATAGATGCATGCCCCGTAAAGTTGAGATGACTAGGGAAGGCGCTTTCTGTCTGTCACATGGGAACAGAGGTCTGTGGCCAGAATGGTCATGGCCACTGCAGGAGCATGGAAATTTGGGATATTTAATCCCCTGAGCAAAGAAGTTCATTCTTGTGCTCTTGGTTCCTCTTGCTGCCCTTGGGACTCCTGTTAGGTAAGATGTGGTCCTTTGGGTCACGTGGGCCCTCACATGGTAATGGTAATGGACTGAAACTGGCCTGATACTGGACTGGACCTGGCCACAACTCTGCACACTGGCTTTGTTTCTAGCTTTACTGAAACTCTAGCTACACTTCTTCTATGACTGGACTAAGGGACATGGGACTTTGAAAAACCCAGAAATTTAATTCCATGCAAATATAAATCACTCATTCTCCAGTGCGAGTCTGAGAAAATTCTTTTTCTTGCAGTACCATAAGGACTCCACCTTAGCAGCATCCATAGAGGAAGAGGACAGTCCACTTTGTCTGATAACAGGATTGTATTATCTCAGGCATGGGATGAACCAGGTACTTCCTCAAATTAACCAATCAACATTCCAAGCTTTTATGGCTTCTGATGGGTCCACCCCCTAACTAATCTATTTCCTAGATCTTCAGGTTTCTCTGTCCAATCTGATCCTTTTCCCAAGCAGACAGACAGGCTCCTATGGCACATGTGCTTACCTCTCCCCATAGTCTGGGCAAATGGACCAGGGAAACTGAAAAGCCCAAACAGGGGAAAGGAGTATTGATCCCCTTGGTGGGGAGATGCTATCATCCACTGGGATTTGTGAAGCTGTAGCTTCCTTGTTAAGCAGGCTTATGCTCACTAGTTGATTATGCTTAGTCATATCTGATTTCCATTGTTCCTTTTATTAATGTAGCTACTTACATTAACAAAGTATTTTCTGAGACTATTTGAGAGTCTTAAAAATAAATTTCTCCACAGACCTGCTGAGCTAAACTTTCTCAGGATTTAAGAATTTGTGTTTAAAAATAAATCTTTACTGGTGGTTTTGATGGGTGGGCATTAGAATCCTGGACTAATTTGATTATTTGTAATGACTTATGTAAATGTCTACTAACTTAAGGTATGTAAGATATTTTGCGTTCAACAACAACAACAAAAAATTTCTCAAGAGTAGGGCTCTTCCGTATTGAATTTTGATTTTTATGCACAATCAGTTCATATGACACTTAACAAGTAATGGTGACTCATAAATCCCACTTTGCTGTTATTTTCACAATGCCAAGAGGAAAAAATCTATAATCTCTTTCAGAAATTTATTCCAATTTCTCTCTCTTATTGACCTTTAACTATGTGTACTAGGTTATTGATATACTCCTTAAAGTACCATCATTCATTTTTAGCCTACTGATTAGCATAGTACATTATAAATTTAGTAAGTTTTCTAAATAAACTCTACCTTGAATTATTATTATTATTTAGGTTCCCTCTACTTAAAAATATATATTTAATTACCAATTTTGAAAGCAAAGAAAAGAAGAATAAAACATTTGGATCATTTTCCTTAATTTTCAGGTTGTGGTGATAGTGCCATACATTACATTTTTATAAAGAACGCCATATAACTGAAAATATTTATTTGGCTAGCCGCACTAGGAAGCTACAACTTTACACTCTCCAGGGATCCAACAAAAGAAAGTTGAGATGACTAGGGAAGGAGCTTTCTGTCCGTCACACCTGGGAACAGAGGTCTGTGGCCAGAATGGTCATGGCCACTTTTTATTTTATATTTATTTAATATTTATTTTCAGTTATATGGCATCCTTTATAAAAATGTAACTTTAACATAATTTAGTTTTAATGTAATTATGAGTTTAATAGACACTGTAGGGAAGCAGGTCTTTGCTACCCCAAAACCTGTCTCTTGGTCACAAGGATTGTTTCATGTTGATTATTTTTGAGAAACTAAAGGTTCAGGAAGAGCTTTGTATCTTTCCTTTAACTTTCTAAAAGAATTTAGATAAACGGCCTATTCCAAGAAAAGAGCTGTCACTAGAAATTTCTATCAAGAATATGGGCCAGGAGGTAGTGGGGAAAACTCGGCAGGGCTTAAAGACCTAAGTCTATGGTCTACTGTGTCTGCATGGCCCAACACATATTTGTTCACCAAACATTCGCTCTCTATTTTCATGTGAATTGCATTCTTTCCCTTTAAAATTCCAGGCTCTTTTCCATCCTCCTTAGTTCAGAATCACATATAAGCCTCAATTGCCTAACTATGTGTGGGCAGCCTACATACTTATGGAGTCCCTGCCAATACAAATTAAATTTAATTCTTAGGCCAGTCATCAACACTATTCTCATTTTATGGGTGGTTAAATTTATTTTGCATAACAACTTGTGTTGGAAATATAAATAAGAAAAAATAGTTCATTTATTTAAATATTTAAACAAATTTTAAGAATGTGAACTGCCAAATAATTGTCAATATTTAAATTTACTTCTAAGTTTTTCTCATTTACCTTAATATAAGCCTTAACATGACAAAGTTTTCTAAACTAATGTATATATGTATGCCTGCGTTTATTATTAATAACTAGAGGCACAATGCACAAAATTCGTGCAAGGGGCTCGGCCCTCACAGCTTCAGCTTTGTCTGGAAAGTTGTTTGACTGTCAGGTCTAATTAGCATATTACCCTTTTATTATTAGACTAGAGGCCTGGTGCAAGAGATTAGTGCACGGGGGTGGGGGCAAGTCCCTCAGCCTGGTCTGCATCTTCTCCCAGTCGGGGACCCCTCAGGGGATGTCCGACTGCCGGTAGGACATTCCTCTTGCAATCTGGAACTGCTGACTCCTAACCACTCACCTGCTTGCCTGCCTGGTTGTCCTTAACCACTCTGCCTGACTGCCTGATTATCTTTAACCACTCACCTGCCTGCCTGATTGTCCCTAACTGCCTCTGCCTCAGACCCCCACCATGGTGGCTTCATCTGGAAGGAGACGTCTGGAATGATATCCAGAAGGTTGTTCAGCTGTCTGGTCTAATTAGCATATTACACTTTTATTATTATAGATACTATTATTAAAAATCAGAGTTAGACAAGTAGGTTTGAAAGGTGAACAAAGTGAAGCAAAAATGACAAATTATTCAATAAATGGTGCCTTGATAATTCTCTATGGAACAAAAATTCTATTTGTTTTTCTTGTCATAACATATAAAAATCAGGTCAGGAAGAAAAAAAGATGCAAATAATAATGGCAAACACTTGAAGTTATTGTTTACTTGGTAAGGCTTTCAGCATTTTATGTATGTCAAGTCACTAATAAAAACCCTGTGAAGAGGGTGAGTACTATTAATATCATTTCCCTTTATAGATTATGACACAGAGGCAAAAGAGGTTAATTAAATCACCTCAAGCTACAGTCATTAAGTAGAACTGTGGTTTGAAATCAATGATCTGCCTGCCTCTTGAGTCCCTGTTTTAAACCCCTACATGTACTGACTCCCATTCAGGAAGAAAGTAGGGACAAATTTTTTGAACAAGATTTTTTTTTTAATGCAAACCATAACAAAAATAATTGGACTAGATTAAATAAGATCTTTTCATCAATAGTCAAAGATAGTGAAAACAGAAGCTACAAACATGAAAAGGTATTTATACTACAGAACTATCCTAAATAATAAAAGGCTAATATGCATATTGTCCCCTCGGGCAGGAGTTCAACTTACCTGGAGTTCAATCAACTGGGAGCGTGACCGCTCACATGACGAGCACTGACCACCAGGGGGTGGTGCCGAACAAAGGGAGGCCCCGGCTGGCAGCCAGCAGCTGCTAGGGACCCTATCCGTGCACAAAAATTGTGCACTGGGCCTGTAATACGGTAATTAATAAAAATGGCAAGCAACACAATTCCAAAATATGCAAGTGACAACCACATCCCAAAAGAGGAACTTGAATGGCTAATAAATGTTTAAATGTTCTCAAAGTCACTATTATTTGGAGAAAATGTAAACTTTAACTGACTTGAGATTGGCAGAAATTAAATATCTGTAATCCCAGGAACTGGCCTAAATCTGAAACGAGTACTCCGTATTTGCTGGTAATTGTCCATATAAATTATTACAATTTTAAAAATATTTTGGCAATAACTAGTAAAGTTCCTCAAACCTTCTGATCCAATAATTTCACTTTGAGATACCTACAACAATGTTGTAAACAGAAAAAGAAAACCATAAATGATTATATTCAGAGAAATATGGACAAATACATTTAGAATATTTCTAAAATGTAATACCATATAGCAGTTAAAATAAATAAAGAAGAATAGATTTCAAAAACAATGAGCAAAAAAAAAACAGGTTGCAAAAAATATATACCTTTATATAATGGTAAAAATGTGCAAAATCATACTATAGCTTCTTATGGGCGTCGCTACAAGCATGATGGCGGCTGCCTCTAGGGGCAAAGAAGAGGAATGTGATCATTCAGGAAGAAACTGAGTTTCAAAGATGTCTGTGATACTTTATTTCTTGAGTTTCTTATGCATTTATTTATTTTACATACTTTTTTATGACAACAAAAGCAAAAAGGAAATATTCCCTTGAATATTTATATTTGAAAGGGTAGACTTTGAAATTTGATTTGGGCAGAATACCTTCAACATGAGGATGTCAGCTACTGAGCTGTTCTGTATGATGAGCAGTTTTCCCAGGTCAAAGGGCTTGAAACAAACTCATATTCTCCCATGGTCTTATTTTTAAACACGACTAGGATAACACGGGACTCTGTGATGCATGTAGAGAATGAATACTATATCCCACTGTTAACGCTATAGATATCAGAGAGTTTAAGTGGTTTTAAAAGCCCCACCTTTAGACCATATCTGAAAAGGCTTCGAGGTTCCCAGCCTCACAAGCATGTTTCCCTGTAAAACTTGGTCCCTTGAGACCCTTGAGTGGCTGCATCAGACACGTAGACACTAAATGGTAACTCTTTTCTTATTTTTAATTCTGAATGTTTTTAATTCTGAGCTCCTTACTTCCCACCATTTGTTTGTGTCACGATCATCTTGGGGCATGTTTCCATCTTCCTACATCGTGAGCTTGAGGGAAAGAACTGTGCTTATTGCTATAAACTTTAGTCTTGTTTATAGCAAACCTCCTTTCCTCGTAAGGAATCATGCTGCTTATTCTGTGGTGAACTTGTGGAGACCACCGAGGGCTGTCTCGTTTGGGAATGTGGGTGTTGACACTAAGAGCCAGGATGCATGGCACACACGCCGCTGTGTGGCCTCCCTGTACACAGGGTGAAGCAACTGCCGGGTGCGTGATCCGCAGAGTCACAGTGCTCCTGGGCTGGAGATAAGGTAGTCCTCGAGGCATAAAAATAGTGCGAAACTATGCCTGCTGGTCAGCTGTTAGTGCCTGAGCGAGGATATGGTTTCAGGGCCAGGTGCTTAGGAGCGCTGGTAACCCAGCTGATTGAAGGAGCCACGTTTTAGGAGACTGTGCCAATAGTTGAGAATTTTTTTTTTTAACTACTGAGGAGCCAGGAGTATGTGACAACGTTTCTTATGAGGGACTTTTATCTGGTTCCTCTGCCTTTTATAACTGTTAAAAGCAATAGGACACTGTAACATCTCTGGCTGCTAAAAAGACATGGTCTGATGGTGCCAGGAAAACTTGTTTGGACAAAGGATAGCGAAAGGGAGGGGTGCCAAGGAGGAGGGGGCATCTCCCACGCCTGGTGACTCTGGAGCCAAACGAAGGGCAGTTTTCAGATAAAAACTTGGTTACCGTGTGAGACCAGCCAGCACATGGAGGGCAGAGGCGGCGGGGGAAGAGCACAGGAAGGGACAGAAGACAGAAGCCAGGAACCACGCACAGCTTGTAGAGGAGAATGGCAGGCGGTCTAGCAGTGGACGGTAGGTAGTCATAATAGCAGTTGTCGTCATTATTTTTACTTACACGTTATCATTTATCAATAACACAAAGAAGTACCTTGAATGTAAATTTCTTTCATGTACATGAAAAATGCAGGTTTTATCACTTTTAGAATAGTGATGCCTGTGTTGTATAGAAAATAGATATTCTGATTACTGTCCTCATCGTCGTCATTAGTGTTGTTGTTATACATATAAACTTTCCCTAGTCACGAAAGAAAGGATTTTGTAGACTGCAGAGGAAGAGGGGTTCCTGGCAGTCCCCCAAAAATCAGGGTCAGGACAGACACACTAGATTCTGTCTTTTTTTTTTTTTTTTTTTTTTTTTGCCAGCAACTGAGAACACCCCTGCAGACAACCCCAGTGTGTACCCAACAGGGAAAAGCAAGTATGCTCCACCTCATGGAATAGCTGGGAAGCCCCTCTTCTCGTCAGCCCACCTGCCTCCAGCTTCCCAAGGCTGGTCCCACTTCTACTCTGGACGGACCCTCCCCTTCGCCCACCATTGAAGCTTCCCCACTCCTTCCCTGCCTTCAGTTTTGTCTCTGCCAAATGTAAGCAGCAGCGAGGCCTACTACCAACTCTCACAGCTCTTGTTCTCCTGTGGGAGATTGTTGTTTAACTCCGCAGAGGTTATTTTTTGTTTTGTTCCAGGAAAACAATAAAAATAAAAATAAAACACTCAGAATTAAGCATACGAAAAGAGTTATGAGTTAGTGTCTGAGTGTCTGATGCAGCCACTCATGACTCTCAAGAACTCCTAAGCTGAGTCCAGTGACAGAAATCCTTATTGAAGAAATTAATATTTTTATTTTTTTTGGCAATCGGATTTTATTTATTCTATCTTATAATTTCAGTTCATTTAAATTTTATGTACTATAAATGGGCCGTTTGACTGTATGGAAGGAAGTCAGCATTGTATGTCTCTTCCTACACTGTGATGCACTCGGCTTATTGTGTATACTGACAATGTAGAATAATGAAGATTTGAGTAAAATGATGAAGTCACATTCCACCTCAAAACAAAAAAATCATGGTATGGGAAAGTGTAGCTTTAGAGCCATAGTTCTCAGTCAGAGCGATATATTCCCCACTATGCCTACCCCTCTCCTGGGACATCTTGTATTATCTGGAAATATTTGGGGTCGTCACAAATTGGGGTATGGGGAGGGAGTAGTGGCATCTACTGGATAGATATTACTAAACTTTCTATGATGTACAAAGGAGCCCCCAAACCAAAGATAATTATCTGCCCCAAACATCACTAATGTTAATGAGATAGCCTGCTTACGGAAACTGCAGTGTATTTGAAGGCTCCATATGTCTATATGATTTTCCCGCTTACATGTGTACACATGATTACAAACTCTTGCAGTGAATCCATATGTCTGGTTTTCATGCCTCAGCACAGACATATATATCTTGGTCTCTTTAACATTTAGTCATTGACAGAAAAGTTCTTCAAAATGGAATGAGGGGTGTTGTTTATGCTGTTGTTCAGGTATTCCCCTTCCCAAGACCATATCCCAGGACTCCCAGTGGATGCCTGACACCATGAATAGTCATGAACCTTAGACAGTCTGTGTTTTTTCCTAAGCACAGATTCTTATGATAAAGTTCCATTTATAAATTAGGCAGATTAAGAAATTAACAATAACTAATAATAAAAAGAGCAATTATGATAATAAACTGTCAATAAAAGTTATGTGAATATGGTCTCTCTCAAAGTATCTTTTTTAAAATATGTATTTTATTGATCTCAGGGAGGAAGAGAGAGAGACATCAATGATGAGAGAGAATCATTGATCCACTGCCTCCTGCGTACCCCCTACTGGGAATTGAGCCCGAAACGCCAAAACCCAGGCATGTGTCCTCAACCAAAATCAAACCTGAGACCCTTCAGTCCACAGGCCTATGCTCTATCTACTAAGCCAAATCAGCTATGGATAAAAATATCTAATTGTACTGTACTCACCCTTCTTCTGCTGCTGACATGAGATGACAAAATGCCAACCCTATTCTGGAATCTGTGTAACCACACCTTGCTTGTTTCAGGGGATCCCCTGATGAAGTCTTCATGGAGAATTAATGAGTTCTGGTGCAATGACTTACAGTGAATCAGAACACTTTTTGTTTATATCTGCCATCCCCAAATTTAATTTCATTTTTATCTTAATTAATCCTGTATGCACTGTGACCATAACTTCTTCAGTTTGAGGTACAACAACAAAACAACTAGCGCTAACTTCTTTTTCTTTCTTTACTGTTTCACGGATGGAAGATTTGTTTTTACCATAGATTTAGCAACTCCAGAGTCTGATTTCTATTATCTTTAGTGAGAACTTTTAACTTTTCACTTAAAGGAAGCAGTTTACAGCTTCTCTTTGGCCGGCCTAATTGTCAGCATTATTACTCATGTACCGTGGGGACATTATTAAGTAAAACATGGGTTACTGGAACACAAGCACTGCGATACCATGACAGCGGGTCTGATAACGAAGAGGGCTACTATGAGACTGGTGGATGGGAGCATACACCGTGTGGAGACACTGACCAAGGAATAGTCATGTCCCAACAGGACAGAGGAAACCCATGTAAGGTATCATCGCCTATTCAGAGTGGTGTCTACGGCCATACCACCCTGAACGCCCCCGATCTCGCCTGATCTCGGAAGCTAAGTAGGGTCGGGCCTAGTTAGTACTTGGATGGGAGACCTATTCAGAGTGGTGCACAATTTAAAACTTATGAACTGTTTATTTCTGTAATTTTCCATTTAATATTCTGGACCACAGTTGACCGTAGGTAACTAAAAGTATGACAACTGAAACCATGGATAAGGGGACTGCTGTACTGGATTTTAGTAGAGACACAAAAGACTCACAAATGTATGAAAATATAGCCGTGGGTAGTGGAAATTCAGATATTTTGGTTTATTTATTTTTCTTTCCTAAATTTTCCTAATTCTAAATCATGTTGCTTAAGAGTTTTGTATAAATTATTTTTATTTTATAGTAACCACTTTTCACAATAGTATAATTCTTTAAATCATTATAATGATGGCTATGAAATATTCCATTAGATGAGACCTCACACTTTATTTAACAGATATTGTATTTTAGACATTTTGGTTGTTTCCAATCCTCCTGCCCCCAGAAAAAGTGCAATATGTGTCCCTCCTGAAGTCCCAAATGCTAAGTTATGGGTCAAAGATTATGAGAAAATGGAAAAGCCTCTTGTTACTTATTTCCAATTTACTTTTTAAAAGATTATACTGTCTTTAACTGTCATGCAGTTTTCACTACTATTAGCCATTAATATTATTGTAAAACTTTCCTGAACTTGTGAAGGAAGTCAAGCGCTATAAGATGATAAGGAAGGTTAGATATTTGGATGTTTCTTTCATCTCAGTTTGCATTTATTAGAGGTTGGCATCATTTCAAAAAAGAGCAGACGTTGCCTAGGCTCCGAGTACACCAGCTCAAACTTGTTAGGAGTCAGGCAGACAATTTACATGTCATGGAGGCCTCGAGAAGTATGAATGTACCTGGCACCTGTGGAGGGAGGAAAGGCAAAGTTGGTAATTAAAGTTTACTGAAGCCAAACCACCTTTACTTGTGTTTTTCCTCAATCACAGAGCTTTAAGATAGGAAGGCATTTTAGATAATTTAATCCAACCACTTCATGCTACCAACAAGAAAAATGAAGTCCAGAAAACTTCAGTGATTATCAGAATTCACAGAGTTACAAGTAATGGTAGAATTACCATATTTTTTCATGTATAAGATGACCCCCACTTTTCCAACCCCAAATTAAGAAATAAATATTTTAAACATAAAACGGAACACATTTTTATTTAATTACTGCAGGTAATTTTCACATACCAGCGCTATGACATTATTATGCATATTACTTTATTCAGCCTCTGTTGCATCACTGTTTTCTTCTTCTCACTGTTAGTTCCAGACATATCAATTTCTTCAACTTCTATTAAATCACTGCTGTCTTCTGAGTCACTGTCCATATATGTGAGATCATCCTCATAAACTGGTGGCATTCTCTGAGCTAACTTTGTTTGTATTCTCATGGCCAACCCTTCTCTCCTCATGAAATTGAAGCACCATTTTGCCTCTCCTGTAAAATTAACCATGTTCATTTCACTTGCAAACATTCTTGCCTGACATTGAGTAAGCTTGGTTGACATACTTAAGCCATTCTGGCATTCCTCCATGACCCAAAAGCCAAGCCTCTGCTCTAAGTTCACCAATTTTGCTGGTTTCCCTCTTGAGGCCTTCTTCTTTTTTGGCATCTTAAGGAGTTGCTCCTCCTGTTTTCTCCACTGTCTGATCATGCACTCAGTGAGAGGAGGTCCAAATTGTCTCTCCACAGCTCTATTTCCATGCTCTTTTGCATAGCTGATCACATTCAGTTTGAATGGCTGGCCACTCTTTATCTTTTTATTTTTTTTTTAACATCTTTATGGGCTGAGAACACTCTGTCCCTGTTGTATCTGTACAGTCACCACCTCCACCTCCAATTATGGCATCGTTGACATCAGTAACAATAAGGCTCCTGATTGGAGGAAGACGGTTTGACAAGGTATGGGCAGCTATGCACCCATTTGGCTCCCTCCTTGGCTAACTTTTGTGTATAAGATGCCCCTTGATTTTTCAGTCTAATGATTTTAGAAAGAAATAGTTTCTTATAAATAAAAAATATGGTAAATTGAATCCCAGGCTGTATATATATAATTTTTTACAGAGAGGAAGAGAGAGTGATAGAGAATGAGAGAGAAGCATTGATCAGCTGCCTCCTGCACATCCCTCACTGGGGATGTGCCTGCAACCAAGGTACATGCCCTTGACTGGAATTGAACCTAGAACCCTTCAGTATGCAGGCTGATGCTCTATCCACTGAGCAAAACCAGTCAGGGCTCTAAGCATTTATTTTTTTTTTTTTTACTGAATAATGTTTGATTAGGCTTTGGCTCAAAGTTATAAAAATACACCCACAAACCCAGAACATAAAAGGATTCAGAGGAGCCCTAAAGGAAATTAAATTGTTTACTTATAATCTGTAAATTATTTTGAGTAGGCATTTACTTGATTTCCTAAAAACTATATTCACATAAGCCATTCCTTTGGTCTGGTTGAAAAACCAAGATTGAGAGTGATTGAAGGCATTGTGAATGGCCACAATAGTGACAGGTGACCACATAGGTGAATTAAAGCCAGTGGACATACATTTTAAAATAAAGGCAACATGTACTTTGATTTCATCACACACATTGATCCATTACACAAAATCAAGTTAAACATCATCAATCCTTTGGGTAAAATTAACTTTAGCCAAGAGACAATTATGTGGGAGAAAATCATATAGAGTAATGAATTATATATAATTATATTATACTAGAGGCCCAGTGCATGAAATTCATGCATGGGGGAGGGGGCAGGTGGAGATCCCTCAACCTGGCCTGCACCTTCTCGCAGTCCAGGACCCCTCAAAGGATGTCTGCCTGCCAGCCAACAGTTGGAAATCCCTCTCGTAATCCGGGACCTCTCGCTCCTTGCCACCTGCCTGCTTGATGTTCCTTACCACTTGACTCGGTGTTCCTTAGCACTGCCATGGAGGCAGGAGAAGCTCCTGCCACCACCACTGGGTTCTCCAGCTGTGAGCCCTATCTTTCTGTGTAGTTGTCTGTGGGCCAACTGTTCTCTTCCTTCTCATTTAGGGCGAGCAGCATGTGAGGGCAGAATGCACTGTTGTGGAATGCAGAGGGCTGCCCAGAGCTGAGGGGAATGGCCGGATCCACGGGGTTAGAGGTGGACACAGAAGATGCTATCTCACCCAATTGTGAGGTGGGATGGCCGGCCTTCATCTATCTGACCCCACCAGGGAGGGACCAAGCAGGGTGTCCGCCTCTCCATTCATCCTTTCATCTGTGACACCTGTCACCCTTGCCAGGCCTCCCCCAAAGTGAATGTGTATAAGAAAAGGGGCACGGGAGGGGGCCTCCACTCCAGTGCCTCCTGATTCCCAGCAACAGGACATGGTCTCAGGACGGTGGCCACAGCTGCAGAACATAGATGTTTCAAGAAAAGTTGGGAATGCGGACTTTCATATGAGCCCCTATTCCAAAAGGTGGCAGTTTATTCACATTGTGGCAAAGACACCTTCAAGAGTGACTTTACGTGGGTAAAGTCAGGACCAAACCAGGCCATTTCCTCATCCAGTCTCTCTGAGGTGCGTGGACAGAACCAAGTCTCAGCTCTTTGCAGGACACTTCTGGGGTTTTTTAAACCTAAAGGATAGTAGTCTGTCTCCATTCTTAGTCTTTGGGATTTTTTTCATTGTTGGATAAAAGGATAGGTACATTGGAGCAATCCTCTCAAGGACAATGGGTACAATTACATAGGTACAATATTCCAGTTGTACCCATGCAATGACGACAGTGCCCCTCAGAGGAAGGGAGCCAACAGATGGGGAGCAGGAAATTCTGAAACCAAAGCAAAGGTTCAGAACACGGGAGAAGTCTTTGGTGTTCTGATGAGAAACTTGGACTCCTTCTTCTGTGGTCACACAACTGTCACACGCCAGGCAGTCACTCAGAAATATCTTGGCATCAGCCAATCTATGGAATTCTCCCTTCTCTTCATTCCCCTAAGCCAGACTCCAGACGTTGACCACGGCATTCTCTTGGTCATTGGTTTGTTTTTTTGTTTTTGTTTTTCCCCCAAAATGTTACAAAGTTTATATGAATATAACATACAAAGATGCAGCCTCCTTTGTAGGAACAGAGAAGGAAGGGGTGGTTAAGTAAGGCACATGGAGCTGGAGCAAGCACCATCTGTGGGGAGGTTGGTACTGTGGCCAAGGTCCTAGAGCCGTTGCTGGGGGGTAGGGATCCACTCTAGTGCCACATTCTGAGGCTGAACTAAATGGTCCAGCTGAGGCAGAGGTGGGTGGCCACATCAGCCATCTTTGGTGCTGCTTACCCTTTCCCACCCCAACTCTGTTGCAAAACCCCAGAGCCCTGGATTCCAAAGGCCCATCCAGAGCAGAGGTCCTGGAAGGGGGTGAGAGGAAGTGAGTAGGGAAAGTTTGAAAACCGATATGCTTGTGTGCTGATGGATGGCCAGAGACAGTGGTGAGAGGTAGCTGGGAAGGGCTCTCATACATACACTCCGCAGGTGAAGGAGGCCGGGGGAGTAGGGTAGGGATGGGACACCATGGCCCCAGCCTCTAAGGCATCCCTGTCTGCCTTCTGCAGTGCACATGGAGGAAAGGGGCTGCCTCTGAAGCCAGGTGACCATCTTGAGTTCTGACTGAGGTGATGGGTTTTCATCCTGAGATGCCTTCTAACTGGTGATGCACCCAGGCGTGTCTCCACCACCGCTGCTGCCAGGACTCAGGCCTGACTTCTGCTGCCGCTGCTGCCACCACCAAGGCCCATGCCAGATTCCCACCACCACCACCACTGCTCGGACCCAAGTGTTTGGTCGCCCATGTGGTCAAGACAGCCCTTGGCTACTATTACTATAGACTAGAGCAGTGGTCGGCAAACTGCAGTTCTCAAACCACATGCAGCTCTTTGGCCCCTTGACTGTGCTCTTCCACAAAATACCATGGCCTGGGTGAGTATTTTGAATTGGCATTAGAAGAAGTTTAAGTTTAAAAAAATTTGGCTCTCAAAAGAAATTGAAGTTATTGTACTGTTAATATTTGGCTCTGTCGACTAATGAGTTTGCCGACCACTGGACTAGAGGCCTAGCGCATGAAAATTCATGCACTGGAGTGGGGAACCCTCAGCATGGCCTTCTCCTCTCACAGCCCAGGAGCCCTTAGGCACAGGAGATGATCCTGTGATCAGGGGAAGGTGACAGCCCATCACATCTCTGCTGCTGCCACTGCCAGCAGCACAAGCCTCGGCCAGCCCTGGTTACCTGAGCCTCGGCCAGCCCTGGGCAGCTGGGCAGCCACCATCAGAGGCTTGCCTGTGCTTTAGGCTGGCCCTGAGCAGCTGGGGGGTGAGGAAACTGGGTGCTGCCATCTTGTGGCTATGGGTGCTGCCATCTTTGAGGGCATGGAAGTCAATTAGCATATTCCCTCTTTAATGGCTGTGGGTGCCATCATCTTTGCAATGGTTTGAGGGTCAATTAGTATATTCCCTCTTTATTAGATAGGATTATTAGATGTTATAATTTATATATTAATTATATATAATTATATTTATATATTATCTATAAAATCAGCATCCATACACATCCATACACTGCATGACACATGGCTGGGGCGAGGGACCTCAAGCCACATCCCCCACCCTGCAGGCTTGACATGGGACCACAGATCTTGATGGGGACCTCAAGCCATGCCTCTCACCCGGCGGGACTTAATGGGGACCTCAGGCTGTGCCCCCTGCCCCAGCTCCGGGCCAGGGGACCTGAGGCTGCACCCTCACCTGGCTCCAGGCTGGGAGACCTGAGGCTCACCCCCCTGCCCAGAGGGGCTTGACGGTGGTGAGGTTGGCCAGGTCTGGGTCTCACCCAATGGGGATGGGGCTGGCCAGGTCTGGGTCTCCTGTGCTTTCAAAGCACATGAAGGTGGTAGGCAGGGACCTGACGTTAGGTCCCACAGTGTGCCCCAGACTCTGACAGGAGGGAGATTTTCATATATATTTTACTAATTTTCTTTCATCTCTGACACTTCTATTATAGAGAAAGGACAAATAACAATATTAAAATATTTCCTCTAATTAATTCCCTTCTAATGTGCATGTATTTCGTGCACTGGTCCACTAGTGTGTCTGTGTGTGTGTGTGTGTGTGTGTGTGTGTGTGTACACACATGCTATATATGTTTCTTTCTCTTCTTGGAGTCAAGAATAATATAAAAAGTAAAAACCTGGATAGCAAATAAAGAACTGAACAGTGAAATAATGAACTTTTGGCAAAGTCTCAGCAGCTATTGAACTCAAGGGTATTGCGGAGATCTCCAAACGTACAGGCCAAAGGAACTAATAAGGGAAATGGTAAATTGCTTTATTCTCGCATGCCCTAAATTGCTATTCATCACATCCCACAAGAGAAAATGGCTATTAATAAGATTTTTCAAAATAACTTAAGTTTATATTGGACTGTGTTTGTCAAGTTAAAACTATTTTGGGTTGTATTAGATACATAAAATGCTTTAACTCTTTTAGCAAAAAATTAATGATCATACAACACTTCCAATTCTCTTAGATTCTAAAAGATTCTAAAGATTATATCTAAATGGAAAATATTAATAATTCAGCAAATAATTCAGTTTTAATTTTTACTTAAGCACTTAGCCATTTAGTATTTAAATAATAAAATTATTGTATGGTAAATAAATACTCATTAACATTAAAAAATTCTTATCTGATTATCTTTAGGTATATCAAGTTTATTTAGCCAAGCATATAGCTGCAAATTTAATTAAGCCAATTGATGAATATCTATACTAAACAGTAAATGTTTGAGTTCCTAAAATCTTGCTAAATGAAAAATAGTCCTCCAGGAAGTATAGATAATTTATGTGGACATGGCTGAGAGATGAGTTTCAATTTGCTGTTGCCATAAGCTGGAACAGATGTGTTCTGCCATTGATGATAATAAAGAACAGACAGTTTGAGAATAGCACTGCCTCAAGAGAGTCAATTTGGGTGCATAGATATTCAGTATTGCTGGCGGGAAGATAAACATCAATGAGGTATAAGCTGTGGAAATTACATATGAAGAGAAAAAAAGGCTAGAAAAAGTTTTGCTAATCACCAAAATCATAAAGGTTTTCTAAAATAATTATAGATAAATGTAAGAACTATAAAACTGAGTAGGATAGGGTAAAAGATGAAATTGCCAAATGTGAAAGACAATGAATTTGAATATAATAATGAACTGACAGTTGAATATACTGTTCATTAATTGGGGGGGGGGGGGAATCAAAGAAGTTGATCAATAATATCAATTCTGCCCTGGCTGGTTTGGCTCAGTGGATAAAGCATTGGCCTGCAGACTGAAAGGTGCCAGGTTCAATTCCGGTCAAGGGCATGTACCTTGGTTGCGGGCACATGTAGGAGGTGTGCAGGAGGCAGCTGAATAAGTGTCTCTCTCATCGATGTTTCTAGCTTTCTATCCCTCTCCCTTCATCTCTGTAAAAAATCAATAAAATATATTTTTAAAATAATAATAATAATAATATCAATCCCTACAGAAAGTATATTCATTAAATTATGTGTCTTTTATGGGGGACTCAAATTAACAATGAAATAATTATTAAGAAGTAAAATGCAAACTGAAAAAAGCAAACTAACAACTGAATCTCTGAAAAACATTAAAGAAAGACCAGGGGAGGCAAGAATAGTTAGTCATCTATCATGTCAGCTTAATTCTAATAGTTATATGGGTGAGTTGGAATGTTAAGGTCACAGTTTGATAGAGAAGAAATTGGAAACCACCAGCGAAAGCAAATGTTCAGGAGGTCGGTGCACACTGGATTTAAAGGTCTTTAACCAGGTGTGCAGATCACGCATAGAAGATGTTGCAATATCACCCCTCGTGAGATCACATTAATAAAAAGTCAACCTCAGGCCGAGGAGCAAACCTTCACAGTGATATTTCAGAAACTATAATGCCAGTTCATTTAGAATATTCTCGGTGTAATTGGCTACATTTTTTTCAGCTATTTCTGCTGTTTATTTGTGGTAAAGGTTTTTAGGAGGATGTGGGCTCTTTCTGGCTCAGCTCATTTCTTACTTGCTATTGAACCAGACCTCACAGGTTTCCAAAGTGGTGTTATTTCAGAAATGGTTCATCTTCTGGATAGGTTCTCTGGCAGGGGAAGCCTATTTCTATTAAACAAGTGTCTCAGTTTAGAAACCCAACAAAATGTGAATACATATACATATATGTATTCATATATACATATATACATATATACATATATACATATATACATATATACATATATACATATATACATATATATATGTATATATAAAAGTCCAAGTGACCATCTGACTGGCCAGTAGGTATGATGCACACTGACCACCTGGGGCCAGACACTCAATGCAGGAGCTTTTAAGCTACAGTGACTTGGCAGGGCAGTTCTTGGGTGATGCACCCCAGAACCAGAGAGGAAGGAGCCTGATTCCTCACAGGGCAGCACAATTCCACCAGGCCATGAGACCCCACCTGCCAGAGGGACCATACTCACTCCATAGATGCCCTTCAAGCCATGGCACACCCCAGGTGCAATGGGTCAGGGAAGTTGGCTCCAGGGCATGTCTTGCCCATCTCACCCAGTCTGCCCTGCCAACCTTCTAATTAATTTCCTTTCAATGTGTACAAATTATTTCTCCTATCTAATAAAAGAGTAATTTGCAAATTGACCATCACCCCAACACACAAGATGACTGCCCCCATGTGGTCAAAGCTGTCTGCCCCCATGTGGACACAAGATGCCACCACAAGATGCCAGCAGGGGAGGGCAGTTGGGAGGGACCAGGCCAATAGGGGAGTGCAGTTGGGAGGAACTAGGCCTTTAAGGGAGGGCAGTTAGGGTGACCAGGCCAGCAGAGGAGGAAAGTTGGGGGAGGCCCAGGCCTATAGGGGAGAGCTTTTTGGGGGGGATTAGGCCTCCAGGGGAGGGCACTTAGTGGTGACCAGGCCTGCAGTGGAGGGCAGTTAGTGGTGACAAGGCCTGCAGGGGAGGGCAGTTAGGGGCAAACAGGCTGGCAGGGGAGCAGTTAGGCATCAATCAGGCTGGCATGAGAGTGGTTAGGGGGTGATCAGGCTGGCAGGCAGAAGTGGTTAGGGGCAATCAGGAAGGCAGGCAGGCGAGCAGTTGGGAGCCAGCAGTCCTGGATTGTGAAAGGGATGTCCAACTGCCCATGTAGGCCCGATCCTTGATCAGGCCTACATAGGCAGTCAGACATCCCTCAAGAGGTCCCAGATTGAAGAGGGTACAGGCTGGGCTAAGGAACACACTCCCGTGCATAAAATTTGTGCATGAATTTCATGCACCCCATGCACAAATTTCAGTCAATAGTCGTTTCAATAGTTTACAGAGTCTCAATGGCTTTAATGAGTTTAAATATCAAATTATTTAATATCTTATGGATTTTTAAATTTGCTCATCACAAAATGACTTTCAATTCTTTTCAATAAATGTTAGAAGAGTATTTAGAGCCAATGCTCAGATTAGAAACTTCAGGGATATAGATAGGAATGAGAAAAAATTCCTTCTCTCATAATGCTCACTATCTCCTGAAGTGAGGTTGAGAGAATGCAGAAATACATGCAAAGTAAAATCATGATGTTTGACTTTTTGTACTGTTTATTATTTTCTATGATTTTGAGGGGCCTTCATTAAATTCTTTGATCAAAATTACAAAATAAAACACTTAAGCAAACAAATATATCTGTGACTAGGAGATATCAAGGAAAATTTCAAAATAGCAGACAACTAAAAAACTATTCATATTTTGCTCCAGAATTGTCTTTGTTATTCTCTATAAATAGTTGTCTCAAACTTGCCCCAGGAAAACATGAAACTCCAGTTTAGATTTTAAAGCCACATCATAACCTTGCTGGTAGAAATCATGTTCTTTCATAGATTTGCAAGGCAAGCATTCCAGGAACCCATGTCTGGGGAACTGTGGAGTGGGGAGATTTATTTGGGTAGAATTGGAAGACCTCCCCCAGGATCCCAACATCCCATCTTCATCTTCCTGCCGTGGGAAAAGTCCAATCTTGTCTTCATCAGGCCCAGAAATAGGGCCAGGGTCCAGACATTTTGTACCACTGGTTCAGTCCATGTCTCTGTCCCAATTCAGTCAACATTGTCTCTTCCCAGCTGGCACTGTGCCAGGCCCCCTGCGATCAGCTGCAGAACCGAGTTGGCTGCTAGGACCACAAGACTATGTAGAAAGAATGTGTGAGCAAACCGGGTGAGTGAGAGAGAGGGCATTGTTAAGCTTGGTTTATATTATTATGTATTATTTTATTTACACAGACCAAAATTTACCCATGTTAATTAAAATCTTTTAAGGGTATTCAAGCAATGAGGGGAAAAAAACACACTTAGAAAGTTCTTATGTTTTATTTATTAGACAAGGTGACATATACTTACTTAACAAAGAAAAAAATAATAATAAATAAATAATAAGCTCACTACTAAAAACATATTTTAGGTTTTATTTATTACTTAGGTAGTCTCTTAAGTATGGATGCATTCTGTAACGATTGACTTAGTAATTTTGAACTGGAAGACGAGTTGAGGATTTCTTTGAGAGTAGTCTCTGCAAATGATAGAAATCCCAGTAAAATAAAGACCCACAAGTTCTCAATAAAATAAAATAAAAAAATAAGAAAAATGAAGAGAAACTAAAATGACATATTTTAATATTTTTTAATATCGTTGTAAAGGTTCTATTCTATTAGAAATGTGGTCAAAATAAAAATAATAATATTCGATAGAGAAAAATACCAAAAATCAAACAAACAAAAGATAACAAACAGAACATGTTGTAAAAGAAAAGATAAAAATTCTAGACAACACTTGTAAATAGTATTCAGCCTCTAGTCAATAATTGAACCAGCTCAGATGAAAAGGGAAAATAAAAGAAGGAGCGAAGTTATTAAATGAAACTTTCTGTTTATTACTTCCACGGTGATTGGGGGCTCATTCATTTATGCACTGTACCAGAGAGTGGGATTAGCACAGTAGGCCACACCACAGGGCACCTCTGTTCTTGGAGCTCATAGTCTACAGAGAGAAGGAGTCACTATATGAGCAATCGAATGAATACTTAGGGCTGCGAGAAAGGTAACAACACAAGGTGTTAGGATGGAAAATAAAAGCTACTTTACACAAACAGGATGGTAAGGAAAGACCTTTCTGAGGAAATGATATTTAAACTAATATCTGGATGACAAAAAAAGGAGTTAGAAATTCAAAAAGGGAGCACTCCAGCTAGAGAAAAGAACAAGGATAAAGCCGTGTGACATAAACTAGATTGGTCCTCAGAAGTAAAAATGGTTGCTGTAGCAGAGGATGTATTTAAGCAGAGGAAAAGGGAAAGCAGGTTTTTATGTAAGAAGTAATTTACAGGGAAAGACATAGGAACCTATATATTGACAAGTAGTTATTAATATAGATAAAACAAATCTGAACAGTTGCCTAATCTCACTCCTTCCTACTTAATTCAGATCTAATTTCTCCTATATGTATAGAAGAACCATTTCCTCTGTGAAGGGAGGGATTAGACAAAGGTGGAACACAGTTTTCTTTGTGTTCCACCATATTGAGCATTTCTAACATTTATATTTTGATCAAGATACCGAAAGACCAAAGGTTATTTTACACAGCTTCTTTAGATTGCATACATTTTCAAAATTGTTCTTTGTTCTCAAGTTTGCAGAGATGACTCATCATTTGGGTGGCTGGATCACGTTACATTCAAGGAAGTATCTCAGGGTCCAGGGATCATATTTTTAATTTTTATTAAAATTTCTACTTGACCGTAGTTAAAGTTGTCTTATTTTTCTTAGATATTATGCCCGGGGAACTTTATTGATTGCCAGGATGTCCTACTTCAAGTTGATTTCAAAAACATAGTAATCTGTGACATTTTCAGAAAACAGGTGAATCTGCAGAATTGGGCCACAACAGAGCCAAATGAACGACTTATCAAAAACAAAAATAAAATGAGAGATAGAGAGAGAAGGTAAAAGAGGGGAGACCCCATTAACCAATTTAGATCAGTGTTTCTCCACGTCATTCCCTCTGCCCAACTGTCTCTTCTCCACTAAGAACGGGGACTTCAATTTCTCTATGGAGATTGAAATATTAGCACCCTGGTGTTTTACTACCGAGTTGTCTAGAACTATACCAGTTATCTAGTTGTCTAGGACTATACCAGTTGGTGGTATAGAACTGCCATATGAACCCTTATGTTCTATACCATATGTTCTATACCAGTTGGTGGTATAGAACTGCCATATGAACCCTTATGTTCTATACCATATGTTCTATACCATAATAGTTCTATACCAGTTGGTGGTATAGAACTGCCATATGAACCCATCCCCTTAAAACCAGATCTTTTCAATACATTAGAAAAGAAACATTTTTAGAGAGACTTAGATCTGTTCTATAGATTTCTATTCTTGACAGAGGTTTCCATGTGTTCTTAATAAAAGTAAATGTCCACCCTGACCGGTTTGGCTCAGTGGATAGAGTGTCAGCCTGCAGATAGAAGGGTCCCAGGTTCGATTCCAGTCAAGAACCTGTACCTTGGTTGCAGGCACATCCCCAATAGGGGATGTGTAGGAGGTAGCTGATCGGTGTTTCTAATTCTCTATCCCTCTTCCTCTCTGTAAAAAATCAATTTATATATATTTAAAGAGTAAATGTCACCAAAAGTTCTGAGCATTATGTTTCAAAGGAAAGCCTTCAAAACCCCAGAGAAGGTTATGAGATGGTTACGAATAGTTTGGACATGCAAGTGTGTCCTGACACTGTTAGGGAGTGTGCTGTGCTCCCTCCCCAGCGGTGGGACACAGAACATGCAGCCATTGCTGCTGACTTTACAGGTTTCAAAATTAAGTGGGACATGTGGACATTTAGGCATTGACTCCAGCTAAAATGGTTAATGACTAGTATCATTTAAATTAGGTCGCAGGCTAAAAGCCTCGTAATCTCTCTCAGTGTGCAGATTTTAATTAAATCTTTGTAACGTCCTTGTTGTAATTATTTACCAGCAAATGTGTTCCTGAGTATTGCCTCTTTCACCTTCACCTGTTTGGTCAGCTCAGATGAACAATGAAACATTCATTTTGCAAAGCTGAGAGGGAAATTAAGTTATTATTTACCACAAAATAATGCTTAAATAATTGTGTCAGCGAGGCAAGATTCTAGGCTCTTCATCTGTAATTTTGTACTTTTAGGAGAGGAAGCCCAGTGTCCTCATGGGGCATGTGATAGGATAGAATTGCTGTGTACTCCATTTCTTCCCTAACATTCTCACATTAAAATCTCTAAGGTTTCAAAAATATGACCAGAAGGCATGTGAGGATTTTTATGGTATATTGAACTTAACATTATCACATTATAACAATCATATGCCTTGAGGGATGGCATTAAACATGTTATTTCCGGCCCTGGATGGCTGACTCAATTGTTTGGGGCAGTGTTCCATGCACCAGAAAGGTTGTGGGTTTGATTCCCTATCAGGGTGTGTTCAGGAGGCAAACAATCGATATTCATCTCTCATATTGATGTTTCTTCCTTCCTTTCTCTAAAAATCAAAAGAAACATATCCTTGGGTGAAGGTTTTTTTTTAATGTTATTTGCTATTTTGGGATTGTAGAATCCATAGCTTAAGTGTATCTCAAATAGTAAAATTTAGAATGGATGCAAAAACCCAGAATGATTAACCAACATCTTTATTTATATTGACAGAGTTGTAATAATTCAGAACAGTGAGTAATGAGACTCATTAAACAATGAAGCTGATTAATGAGTCAAAAATGGGGCCACAGATGAAACCAGAGACAGATTTAGACCATGTAATAGAAAGCAAGACCTTTATAATAGACTTTCCCCTAAGAAACTTACCTAAACAAATAAGCACCACTCTTCTCCATTTTCCTCTGGGGGTTCGGGGAAAAGAAAGAGGTTTGACAGTAATACGTGAGATTTAATTTTAGTGAAAGGAAATACGTTGTATGCGCAGGGTTTGTAAAGCACTATTACTTAACACTTGTCTTCCATTCTGAACTCCTTCCTAGTCTGATTGCATCGTCCTGTTATGAAAGGTATTAAATGAAATTTAGCTTTCAGATCCCACCATCTCAGGAGACTTTGCATTTAATGGGGAAATCTTGAAAATAAAAATATCACCCTAACCGGTTTGGCTCGGTGGATAGAGATCAGCCTGTGGACTCAAGGGTCCCAGGTTCAATTCCGATCAAGGGTTTGTACCTTGATTGTGGGCACATCACCAGTAGGGGATGTGCAGGAGGCAGCTGATCGATGTTTTTCTGTCAGTGATGTGTCTCTCTATCCCTCTCCCTTCCTCTCTGTAAAAATATCAATAAAATATATTTTTAAAAACTAAATAAAAATATCTCAAGAAGCAAATAAATATTTGGGCAGAATGACTGGGGAAAAAAAGTAAGTTATTATATTTGTTCAAGGAAGTTCTTTGATTTGAATCAGAAAGATTGTCACCTTATCTGACTTTGGATATTTAAGATAAGTCTGACTTGGAGGGTTATAGGCAATAAGAAAGACAGAAGTTATGGGATTTTATTTCTATGCATATTTTAGATGTGTGTCTGCATAAGACTGAGCACAGGAAAGATGTAACCTTTAACTTCTCCAAAAAATATCTTGTACTTCAGTAGAGTCTTGTTTACTTCTTATTAGAATTATTCCTAGGTTTCGTTATTTGTTAAACTATATTATGATATCTAAACAAATTTATTTTCTATTGCTTATAACTAATAATTAGGAAATGATAAAGATTTATATATCGATCTTATATATAAAATTAATTCTCATAAGTCACTGTGACACTGAATTTGGGAATACTGTTATAGGTATTCCTGTGAACCTCTCATCACATTTTTGTCAACAGATCAATGCATAGCTTTGTTTTTTAGTTTCTTTCTGTTTAGAGACATCTAATTAGTATATACTGTTGATTAATTAACATTGAGTTCATAGCCAATAGCATTATAATGCATGCCTGAATGAAGCTTATCTACTTATGTATTTTCTCTGTAAGGCACATCATAGCCTTCTTGAATATAGGAGCACAAAAATATATAGCTCAAGTCTGGGGAGCCATTTTAAATAGGTAAATCAACACTGAACAACACAAAATGTGGCAATGATAAGGACTCATATATAATATAAGAGCTGAAACAAAAGGCAGAGTATCACCTTGTTTAACCTTAGCTGGGAAGGCATGTTGGGCAACTCAACTATTTTACCCCTTTGGCAATGTTTAAGATGACCACAGAGATGCTATGAGTATTGATTTTGGTGTCACAAATATATTAACAAGTAAAATAATTCAAAGATAATGAATATAAACTGCAATGTCTTTTTTCTATTCTTTTAATTCTAATAGTATTTTTAATTTTTTTGAATATACAATAGTGAATACAATTGTGAATGATGTTTGGAGTTGAGGGGGACTTTTCTAGTCTTTATATTTTATTTCTTTATCTTGCCTTACTCTACTAGATAGGAACTCTGGACAATGTTAAATATAGGAAAATTTTTTGATATTTTATGGTAAGTATGATGTTTGCTGTAGAATTTATATAGATCCCTTTATCAAATTGGGAAGTTCTCTTTCTTACTTTACCTAGAATGTTATTATGAGTGAATGTTAAACATTATCAAATGTCTTTTCTGCAATTGTTGATACAACATATATGCAACTGTAGATATGTGTATATGTATATATGTGTGCATGTGTATATATACATAAATATAAATATACAATTGTGGATACATGTCCTAGAGCTGTGGTCAGCAAACTGTGGCTTGTGAGCCACATGCAGCTCTTTGGCCCCTTGAATGTAGCTCTTCCACAAAATACCATGGCCTGGGCAAGTCTATTTTGAAGAAGCGTCATTAGAAGAAGTTTAAGTTTAAAAAATTTGGCTCTCTAAAGAAATTTCAATCGTTGACAGTTGATATTTGGCTCTGTTGACAAATTAGTTTGCCGACCACTGTCCTAAAGCAAAGGAAACTAAGGAAAAATAAACAAATTGAACCATATCAAAATAAAAATCTTCAGCCAAAACTGGTTTGGCTCAGTGGATAGAGCATCGGCCTGCGTACTGAAAGGTCCCAGGTTCATTTCCAGTCAAGGGCATGTATGTTGGTTGCTGGCACAGCCCTGGTATGGGGTGTGCAGGAGGCAGCTGGTCAATGTCTCTCTCTCATCGATGTTTCTAGCTCTCTCTCTCTCTCTCCTCTCCCTTCCTCTCTGTGAAAAAAATCAATAAAATATATTTTTTAAAAAGAGTTGTGAATCCACAAGGAAGTGCTGGCTCTTTTTAGATAAAAAATAAAAAATAAATAAATAAATAAATAAATAAATAAAAATCTTCAGTGCAGCATAAGAAACCAGCATCAAAATAAAAAGGGCGCCGAAACCGGTGTTGCTCAGTGGATAGAGTCTCGGCCTGTGGACTGGAAGGTCCCAGGTTTGATTCCGGTAAAGGGCATGTACCTTGGTTGCTGGCACATCCCCAGCAGGGGGTGTGCAAGAGGCAGCTGATGGGTGATTCTCTCTCATCGATGTTTCTAACTCTCTATCTCACTCTCTTCCTATCTAAAAAATCAATAAAATATTTTTTTAAAAAAATAAAATAATAAGATAAAAAGGGCATCCACAGTATGGAAGAACATAATTGCCAATAATACATTTGATAAGGGGTTGATTTCCAAAATATATAAAGCACTCATACAACTCAACAAAAGAAAGACAAACAAACCAATTTAAAAATGGGCAGAAGACCTGAACAGGCACTTCTCCAAAGAGGACATACACGTGGTCAAGAGACACAGGGGAAAATGCTCAACATCATTTATCTTCAGAGAGATGCAAATTAAAATGACAATGAGGTCGTGCCACACCTGCCGGAATGGCTACCATCAATAAATCAACAAACAGCCAGTGCTGGTGAAGGTGTGGAGAAAAGGAAGCCCTAGTATACTGTTGGTGGGAATGCAGACTGATACAACCATTATAGAAAACAGTATGAAATTTTCTCAAAAAATTAAAAATGGAACTGCCATTTGATCCAGTGATCCCATGTCTAGTAATCCTAAGAAGCCTAGAACACCAATCAGGAAGAATGTATGCACCCCTATGTTCACAGCAGCATTGTGTACAATAGCTAAGATCTGGAAACAGCCCAAGTGCCTATCAGTAGATAAGTGGATAAAAAAGCTTTCATACATTTACACAATGGGATGCTATGCAGCTGTAAAAATAAAGAATGGTTTATTATCCTTTAAGACAACATGGAGGTACTTGGAGATTATTATGCTAAGTGAAAGAAGCCAATCAGAGAAAGACAAATATCACATAATGTCACTTATATGTGGAATCTAATGAACAAAATAAACTGGCAAACAAAATAGATCGAGAAGCATGGAAGCATCCAACAGACTGATGAAATTAAAAAAGTGACAGAGGTAAGTGTCGGGCCAGCCCGTTCGGCACCTCAGCCCCTCCTACCAGTCTCCATGCACTTTCTTGGACTTCCATTCAGCCAGCTTTCAGGCAGTTCTGAATGTTGGTTGTTCTTTATTCTAGATATAATTTTTATTTGTTTGTGGGAGGTGGCAAGTTCAGGCATTTACCTAAGACACCATCTTGCTTTTGGTTCTAGGTCTGATTATTTCTAATTGAAGGAAAATTTCCTATCAAACAGACAATTATAATGTAGTATTGCAAATATATGTTTCAGCAGCTTCTAGCAAACTCCTAGTGTATTTACCACATCACAAATATTTTATTTTATTTTTGTTTTTAAGTAGTTAACATATTTTTCTGAATATCTACCGAGTCATGGAAAATTGCAGATTTTATGAAACAGGGATAGAGAAGAAATCTCAAAGGTAACTCATTAAAAATATACTCCATATTTATACTTTTAAGTTCTGTTTATTATATTTATGCCTGTGCATTAGAATAAAATTTATATGCTTTTACTTAAACAAAACACTTTGAATATAATTTTAAGGTATGCCAAGATGTTATTTTCTCAATTATTTATTTCATTACTCCAAAACAAAGTAAAAGTAAAGCTTTGTCTAATACCTAAGCAATATGATAAAAATGGGAAAATCCATAAATAATTTTTAAAAATTGCTATTCCTAATGACTGTGCAGTTAGATTAGTATATGGAAGAAAGTATTTTAAGTGGGAAAACGTGGTTAGAGATCAATCAACTTACTATTGCTACAACCCTAGGAAAGTTGAGCTTTAACCTGCCAACAATGATAACTGTCAATAATTAAATTATTGAGAAGTGCTTTGCATAGAATAAATGCAATAGATTATTTTTCATAGTTTATCCTCCAGTAAGTTTGTTTTGACCGTTTGACAGGTTTACGTGTTAAGAAAGTAAGCTGAACAATATAACCTATCAAATATCCAATTGTCTTGAATGCCTTGACCTATTTTGCCTGATCTCAGACAAAAGTTCAATACACTTTATATGCCAATAGCCCAATATAATCAATGCCAAAACAATTAGTCATGGCTGTCAGTTCAGCAAATTAAAGTTTTGATTTAGAAAAGGCAATTATTTGATTAACTAATTTTTCAAAATTTTTTTCAACTGATTGAAGTCTAGAATTTGGCCTTGAGAAACAATTAATTTGGAAAGAAAAGGAAAAAACCTGCTTTACAACAGAAAATGTTTTAAATTACCAAGAGAACTCAATGAACTTAATTGAGTTGCTCAAATTTTAGAAACATATCCAGCTTCACTAAAATAAAATATTTTCCCACTCAGCAAATGTACAAATTACCCACAGGTTTTCATGTGTAAATACAACTGTTATTGTGTGGATGGGGAGCTGATTTGAAGCTTGGGGCACAGGCGGGGTCACAAGCATCATAACGTTAGCCTTTCAGCGATCACATTTCTCAAACATAGCATCTGGTTACTTTGGACTGGGACTGGCCTGCTGGAACCCGACAGCTCCGTCTCTGCCAGCAGTCTTATAATAGCTGAGGGAAACGCCAAACAGTAACCTTTTCATTTGGCGCCAACAAAAGATTCTGCCCAGAAACCCCAAACCTGGGAGACACCGAAAGCGATTTAGCTCTTGTCAAAGTTCTAGTTTTACTTCATCTTGTTTTTGGTCTTAAAAAAAAAAAAACAAGAAAGAAAAAAAAAACCATACACACACATGAGGGAACATTTGCAACCAATTGTCCATTTACTAACACAAACATTACAAACCCTAAAAGCATGAGTCCCTGTAATTAAACCTCCTGGGTCAACCGCCTTGCCTCCACTATTAACACTAAACGACACCATTCTGATGACACAGGGAAGACAGGGTCGTCGTCTGTCACTGGACCACATAATAGTGACAGAAAGAAATTAGCTGCAAAGGCTTTTTAGAGAAAGTTGGTCTCTTGGGCATAACTAAGCAACCTCGGAGAAACGGCAAGTGGCATTTCAGCACTTGAGCGCCGTGCTTGGCGAGGTTCCATCAGACACCACGAGTTGTGTAGTCGTACTTGCGCATCACCATTACATGCGCCCCAGAGTGGCATGGATTCGGCAAGTTGTAGTCAGAGCATGCCAGCTGGAGGATATGTAGGGGGAAAATGTGTTTTCAATGACTGCTTAATGTTCTACTACAAATAACGTAAGTCGCTTCCTCCGTTAATGTATTTACCTTCTAAACAAGCTGCTTTTTAATAGCCAGGCACTAACAGTGAAGTCTCAGTAACGTGGCCTTAGCTCACTCCCTCTTCCTTACTTGGCTTTGCACTTCTTTCTTATTCTTCATTGATGCATGTAAGTTCCTACATTTCTTTTACTTCAAGAGTTCATTAACCTTAGCCCGGGGCTGACATTCACAAGGTTTACAGGGCAACAATAGCGTCTCTAAAGGCAAGAATTATACAAACAGCGTGGCTGCATTTCACACGTGCTTTCTTGAACATTTTATGAATAATAAAGCTTCCTGGTGGTCTTTCACAATAATTTCTATGTCCTGTGAAAAATAACGTGTGCTTTTTATTTTTTCCATAAAAATAATTTTTTCCCTTATTTTGCTGCCCCAAATCACTAAAATCTACCTGGAGGATTCTTCCTTGTCTACTGAGCGTGTCTGTTAAGGGCTGCTCCATATGTAACTCACTCTTGGGGCACGCCATGGGTTCATAACTCCTTTAATCTCTTTTTCATTTATAACTGTACTGCTTGACCTTTTTTCAGCAAGACGTCTTGTATATAAAATGTCAGTGGGAGAAGTGAAGACATGGGACAAAGATATAGTTTAATTTTAAAAGGTCCTGAGAGACTGAAAAAGGTGACTGGCCTAAATAACAAATATTTAATGCCAGATGACTCTGCGAGGCCAAAAGAAAAAAAAAAAGATTTATTGGCCATTTGTAATTGACTAGCCATCACATTTGCAACAATTCTATTATACTTGTGAGCCCTGAGGAAGAAGATACCTACTAATAAAGCCCCAGTGGACATTGGGCTCAAGTAAATAAATAAAAATAAAAAACAGAGCCTGGAAGTTAGTTGACACTGGTGCTTCTCACGCAAACTGTACTCCAGGGAGAATCCTGCACTGGACTGCCTCCCTCTGCACTGAACCGCCTGCCTGCGCTGTGTTTCTGCCTTCCAGCCAGCCCTCTGAAGCAGTTCCTGGTCCCATTTCAACCAATAGGACTGAGGCTTCCCCCATTTAATCAGAGCTGTGCAGCTGTATCCCAATCAGCTCCTTCACCAACTACTCAGAGTGGCTCCATTCTAACCTATGAGGGTAATGACTTTAGACCAGCCGTGGGCAAACTACGGCCCGCAGGCCGGATCCGGCCCGTTCGACTGTTCTATCCGGCCCGCAGAGCCGAAAGAGCGGAGGGTCCTCTTGCTCTCCCCTCCGCTCCTTCACCAGCAGCCCAAGGTGAGAGTGCCAGCATGGTCAGGCTGCTTTTGTTCCGGCCCTCCGGTCCAGTGTAAGAACCCACTGTGGCCCTCGAGTCAAAAAGTTTGCCCACCCCTGGTTTAGAGAAAGGGCTTTTGTTGCTTCTGTCCAGTACCTCCTGGTATCTTGATGGTTTCCTGACTTCTTTTTAGTCATTCTTATATTTAAAACTGTGGCTCCTGTGTCAACCAAAAAAATCAATCAATGTGTTCCTCACTGTCAAGTGTACCCAGGCTCCTGAGGGGAAATAACGGGTCAGGATGTTTCCAGAGGATCCCCTGGAGCTTCTCATTCATCATCTGAGTCACCACTCACTTCACTATCTGCCTGTGTGCTTACTTTTTACTCATATCTTTTCTTTCTTTTTCTTTTTTTTTTTTTTTTTTTTGCATGTCTGTTGCTAAGCACTTGAAGCTTCCCACTTTGGTGACCTTCTGTCCCTGGACTGTTGTCCTTGCTGCAATCTTGTCTGTCAAACTTCCTGCCATATCTTGGCTCTGAATTCTTTCAGGGAATGAGGGCATGGGGTTTTTTCTGTAGCTGCTTTATGCTGAAGAGGATGGTCATTTTCCTCCAGAGCCCAGACAGCGTGGCTCTCGGTCAGAAGGGCTATGAGACCTAAGCACGGAAGGAGACAGTGACGGGAGCTAGAGGTGCTAGTCCCTGTGTACAGTAGGACTTGTAACTTGGTGGAGACAAAACATGTTACAAATTTCAATATTATTGGGGCAAAAACTAGAAAATTCAGGACCCAGGTCTGTTCATAAGTGAAGAATAGAACTATGAAGACAATAAGCTGAACTAGAGTCTAATGTCCATAACTATGTATCATAGAGTACATTGAAACGCAGTTTCTCCTCCTAAAATCACCCTCATTTTTATCAAAGAGTCAAAAAGACCAATCTATTTACTGCATTCTCTAGTTTCAATGGAGCCTGATAATTTGCATAAACACAACAAAAATAATAGTGATCATATAGATTCTTTTAAATCTGCTTCGATGTGATCTCATAAGGAATTTTCAGATTGGCCCTTAATTAGCTTCTCTGGGAAAAGAAGTCATGCCACAGAGTTGCCATCTGGCTTTGCCTGTAATAGCTACAGATTTGGGTGAGTTCCTCAAGTTCTCGAGGTCCCCAAAATGTCTTGAGATTCTTTCTTGCTACCTCTGAGGAAAGCAAGCTCCGCTCCTTACACAGGAAGACTGTCATGAGCTTTATGAATAAGGGAGGCACCTCCTTTCCTCCAGGAGGCCTCAAAGTCAACTTTTATTTCTTAAAGCTTTCCGGTGACATTCAGATTCAGGCATGTCTTTCTCAGACATGCCACTCCAGTCAAAGCCTTGGTTAACAAAACCACATTTTAGAAATTGGCTTTATGTGTCCTATTATGAGGTCATCAGATTCCTATTGGATTTAATATCAAAAATCTCCACAGACTACATGATCCTGGAAAGAACATTTGATTTTTATTTGATTTTTACCATATATATAAAATCCTATATAATAAAGAACTAATATGTTAATTAGACCGAACAGCAGAACGACAATCCAGATGACCTTCTGGACAATGCCGGGATTGGCTGAGGCAGCTGGGGCCGTGAGGGCTGAGTACCTTGCACACATTTCATGCATTGGGCCTCTAGTTATTAATAATTTTAGAGAAGACAAGATTTTTTAAAAAAAAATTTCCTTGAAAACTTTTAAGGAAGGAAGCTGGAGAAGAGAGGGGGAAGACATCAGGCTTGGGCTGTTTTAGCTGCTTGAGTTTTTTTAAGGTGACACTTTTTCCTTTCACATTGAGGTGAGTCAGTTGCCCCTGCTCCCACAGCCTGCACAGAGTCTGAGGGTGGCATTAATTACCCGCTGTTTCCAGGAGTGCGGCAGCTCCTGGACTTCCAGGAGGAATATTTGGAGTGTTTAAAAGTCACGTCTCCCATTTTTCTCTTTCCTCCTGAGGTTTACTGTCTGGAAAGGAAGTGAGTTCTTTCCCCCTCACTGTACCTTCCATTTTGATCCTTTCTGAGTAGAATGCTTATAAATTAACAACATGAAAGCTTGCAAATAGGAGATCTTATCCCACCTCAAAGCAAACAAAAACAGCCTCTAAAGCAAACAAATGAGAACTCGCCTACTAAATTATCTAAAAGGAGGGACAGGGACACCAGCCTTAGAATTTTATTTCACACACAGTCTCCTATATAGACACATAAACAGTATCCGGTATAGCAAATGACCTTCATATGGTCTAAATGGCATGAAGCCCAAATGGCAGAGACAGGACTCACTATGTGCACAAAACAGCAAAGAGACAAGTCCCCCAAAGATAAGAAAGCAAGCAAAGAACAATAACCAAAATTTCATTTCAGACAAATGAGAGCTCTCAAACCAAACCGAACAGACAAAGGACAGCTCTACACTGAAACCGACTCCCTCCCGTGGAGGAACTGGGGCTGGAGTAATAATCTAATGCCCTGTGGACAGTCCCACAGATGGCTTGTTGCTGAGTCCCAGTGACTAAATCAAAAGAGTGCTCCAACCAAATGCCACACCTGGGAATTGGGATTTTTCTTAGTTGCTGAGAAATGCCGACCACCATGCAGTGCCTACGGCTTCCCTCAGAATCTCAGAGGTTTCAAAGAACCCAACTGGTAGAGCAAGCACTCCTAGCCATGCACACCAGGGATTCACTCAGTCTGGGCTCATGAGCTCACCAGTTAGGAATAGCAGGTGACCAGCACCAACAACCGAAAGAGGGAGGGAGGGAGGGAGGGAGGGAGGGAGGGAGGGAGGGAGGGAGAGAGGGAGGGAGGGAAGGAAGGAGAGAGGGAGGGAGGGAAGGAAGGAGAGAGGTAGTCCCCGAGTAAAAATCACTTGGTAGCTACTAGGAACACCCAAGTTCTCTCATGGGATAAGCAGCCAGGGGAACACCTTCCCGAGTCCAGAGGCTTACCAAGGGGGGCTCCCATGATGACCTGGCTGGCTCACCAAGTCTGAAACTGGGAAGACAAACTGCAGTTGTGGCTGCCCAGTGCCACCAAACCAAACTCATGAGGCAGGTTCTGGTAGAGAAGAAAAAAGTTTATTCAGGTGTGGACAACCTGAGAAAATGGCAGGCTCATGCCTTCAAAACCATCTTAACATCTCAGTGCAGGCAGGGGCTGTTATGGGGGGAGAGGGAAAGCAGAACAAAGAGATCAGTGGGAGGGTTTGGGGTGTGCAGGCAGTGTCCCGAAATGGATCTGTAATGGCTGCATACTGGAACTGGTCAGAACTAGCCACATTCCTGCAGTTAGGCAATCTGCACCAACCAAAGTCATGGTCAGGCAGTTTATTGTACAAGCAGGAACTGGAACTACTAATACTTGCAATGCACTTACAAGGAAACTGTCAGAATATGAGTTCTTTTTAATCAATGTGTTAGTACACTTTATTCTAGTTCCATTTCATGGTTAGTCAGAATATAAAGTTTTCTTCCACTGCATGAGATTGGACCAATCAGGGACCAGTGAGGCATGAACTCTTTCCACAGAAGATTGTGTCTTTCCTACTAGAACTGGAACACTGAAGATATCTCGCTGGATCAAAGCTCCAATGCGGGCAAAGCAGGCCTGTAGGGAGCAGACAGGCTGTCTAGCCGGAGAGGGCCCTGACTCCAGGGCTTCGTTTTCCCAGGGCCACCTCATTGCCATGCTGTTTTTACAACTATGATATGTCACTAGTTTTTAATTTAATTTATTGGGGTGACATTGATTAATAAAATTTTATAGATTTCAGGTGTACAATTCTATGATATGTCATGTGAATATTGTATTGTGTATTCACCACCTCAGGCAAATTCTTGGTCCATCACCATTGATCACCTCTTTACACTCTTTTACCTTCCCCCGACACCTCGCTTTCTCTCTAGAACTCACCAAACTGTTGTCTGTGTCTGTAAGATTTTTTTCTTTTTGCTTATTCCTTTCACCATTTTCACCAAGCCCCAAACCCCCACTCCCGCCCCCGACAACTGTCAGTCTATTTTCTGTATTATGAGTCTTTCTATTGTTTTTGTTAATTAACTTTATTCATTAAATATCACATACAAGTGAAATCATATGGTACTTGTCCTCTCTGACTTTTTTCACTTCACATAATCCTCTCCATGTCTACACATGCTGTTGCAGAAGGTAAGCTGTGCTTTATCCCTATTAACATGTTCCACAGCTGTGCTGTTTTCACAGTCATGCTGTATCATAATTCGCTGTTTTGCAAGGAGTACATTTTTTTTCTTCACCACACTCCAAATTTGGAATTCCTGTTGGCATTGAATTGGCACCAATGACCATTGGTTGAAACACTTTTGATTAAAGCTTATCTTTGTATTTATAGTACATTAAACTTTTTAGTTATGAGCTAGTCAGTTGTAGATGAAAACTAATTCAATTTTCCTATAAGTGAGACAATATAACTGAGTTCTATAGGCCTGGTTATTCTTTAAAATATATTTTTATTTATTTCAGAGAGAATGGGAGAGGGAGAGAAAGGTAGAAATATCAATGATGAGAGAGAATCATTGATCGAGCCCACGACCTGGGCATGTGCCCTGCTGGGATTAAACCCTGACCTCCTGGTTGATGCTCAACTACTGAGCAACACTGGCCAGGCAAGCCTAATTGTGTTTAATGTCAAGTTTTGAATATTTTAAAGTTTTACTTATTGTTCAGAAGCCATGATAAAAAACTATGTATGGATTGGTTAAAGCAAACATATCATGTAACAGGTGACTTTCCTACTCACTTATCTTTCTATCTAAACAATATATGCATATGCATACAAGTCAAAATATATATACAAGTGGATGCCAATTGTTCATAGGGGTTCCCAAGCAATCAAAAAATGATATTACTATTAAAATCTAATTGACTAACACATACACACAGACACCCTATCAACATGAAGCTGACACCAGTATAAGATATCAACAACCAGTAATCCAGTAATTCATTCTTTGACTTCAGAATTTGGTAGATAAATTACATGCCTTAATGACTATTGTAGTACTGCAGCCATGGGCAAACTACTGCCCGCGGGCCGGATTCGGCCCATTTGGCTGTTCTATCCGGCCCATGGAGCCAAAAGAGCGGAGGGTTCTCTTGCTCTTCCCTCCGCTCCTTCACTAGCAGCCCAAGATGAGAGTGCCAGCATGGTCAGGTTGCTTTTGTTCCAGCCCTCCGGTCCTGTTTAAGAACCCATTGTGGCCCTAGAGTCAAAAAGTTTGCCCACCCCCCGTAGTACTGGGAATGTTGAAGAATTCTGATACCAGAAGTTTCATTTAAAGTCTCAATATTCTGTAATAAAAAATGGAAACTTCTTGTTACCTCTCTAAGGCTCAAAATCTTCCTGGCACCAAACACCTCAGTTGAAGATTAAGAAAGCCTTGAGCTGCAGTCTTCCAACTTGAGATAAAGGTTCCTAAAATCATAAATTAAGAATCTCATTTGGGTTTGAACAACTGCATGGCATTCACTCTGGTCAAACATTTCTTAATGTGGAGGAGAGTTTGCAATTCTTCTATTAGAGATACTCAGAAGATTTAAAAAAGAAAGGAACAAAAATGTTTTATGGAAGAGTTAAACAGATTATGAATTGCTAATATGATGGCTATAAACAAGAAGATGGAGCTGAAATTACTTAATAGATCTATAATGTGGCCCAGAGATGTGGAATAAAAATTATAGAAGTGTATTATGGATCAATGGAATAGGATAGATAATCCAGAAATAAACCCATCCACATTTGTAGGGAGTGGCTATAGATTAAGCCTCAGATTGATCTGTTGGCAAAGCCACAAATAAATCCTCTCTTAGCATAATTAAGCTTGACCTTATGACTCTCTTTAGAGCTTATCTAGGTAGCTAATGGGTTGTGGGAGGTGCAGCAAGTGCTGCCAAAACAAGTGAAGCTCACAAGAACATTGTAACTATGGTGACCACCTCCCTTGTTTACCTCTGGCTATAAAATAAAGGCTCAGCTTGCAGTCTGGATCTGTTCTGTTCTGTGGCCTCAGCCAGGCACAGGAAGACCCACCTAGACCCAGCTTATTCTCTTTGTCTGTCTTCTTCAATCCTTTGCCCCACCCCACCCCCCTCAGGCTCACCCAACCTTTGGCTGTGCTGTGCCTGAGTTCGGGGGAACTATAATTGTCAGGTGAAAGGATGCTCCAGTGAAACACGTGCAGAAAGCAAAAAAAAGAAGGTAAGGAGCAAAGTTTAGTAATAACTAGGTATAAAACATGGGACATTCAGGATCCCAGGAAAAGAATTTATACATATCTATCCTTAAGGCTATGCTCCAAGCATAGGGCTGTTCTATGAGGTATGAACAGCTATTTGATTTGTTAGATTTTGTGAGTAAAACCTGTCCATGGTTTCCTGAGGAAGGAAAGGTAAATATAGAGGCTTGGGAGAAGATAGGAAAACAACTTAGAGATCGTTATATAGCTGAAGGCCCAGAGGAAATGCCTGCTTCACTTTTGGTCTGTGGTCCCTGATTTGGTACTGCCTAGAGCCCACTCCAAACAGGGAGTGGATGAATATGGCAGGGGAATCAAAACAGATGGGGGAAGGCTGCTAGAGGCTTCCAACTCCACCATCAGCACCTCCACTGCCTCTTCCAGTCCCTGGGGCTATAGCTCCTGTGGCAGAGAGCCCTCCTGATGATGTGCTTCCTTTCAAATATGACAAATATTGGAGGAAGTGAGGGAACAATGCCAGGGAACAATCCCAATCCCAATCCCAATCCCAATGCCAGAGGGTCTGGGATGATGGAGGTCTGATACAAACATTCGGGGAATTTATTGTTGCTCATAAGCCTCTCCTTTTACCTCCTAAACAACCAGAAATAAGAATGGTGCCTTTGTCTCTACTCCAGCGAACTCTGCTGGGGAAGATCATCAGGCCTCTTGCACAATAGCGTCCACAGGGTTAGCCTGGTGGAAGGATGCACAAACTGGACAATGGTTTAAACCAGATCCAGTAATGATGTGGGGAAGAGGTTGTGTTTGTATCTTCCAGAAGGAGCAGTATAGCTAATTTGGGTGCCAGAGCATTATGTGCATCACCACAATGGACCCAGAGAAGGTCCTTGTCCCTTTGTTTAAAAGACTGAAAGTTTCCCTGGTGACAGCAAAATGGAAAAAGGAAGAAAAGGAAGGCTACACAAGGGACTGAGGTGCCAACGTGGGGTCAGCTGAAGAAGTTAACAACTGAGGCTCATCAGATGGTAGAAAAGCAGGGAATGTAAGCTACTTCCTCCATCATGTTTCTAACTATGCTAGCATTGGTTAGATGCCAGTCTTCTGCAAAGTTTTGAACAGTCAAGTCTGAGGACTCTGAGTAAATCAGAAAAAGAAACTTTCATTTAGTAAAAAAATGTTACTTTTGATTTCTCTCTTATTGCTGTGTTGTATTGGCATTGTTCTGTTAAGAGCCATGTCTGGGTTTTGCATTGGCAGTGTTTTGTTATTGTTTTAATAGCCAGAGTTTTGTTCTTAATGTTCAAGTTTTAAAATGTTAATATGTCTGTAGTTTTGATTTTGCATTGGTATTGTTTTGTTATTATTTTAATAGAGCTTTGTCCTTGATATTTAAGTTTTACTTTCAACATAGTAGCTTAAAAATTAAAGAAGGGTGAAATGTAGGGAGCGGCTATAGGATTAAGCCTTGGACTGATCTGTTGGCAAAACCATAAATAAGTCCCTTCTTAGCATAATTAAGCTTGACCTTATGACACTCTATAGATCCTATTTGGGTAGCTAATGGGCTGTGTGAGATGCAGCAAGAGCTGCCAAAACAAGTGAAACTCACAAGAACATTGTAACTATGGTGACCACTACCTTATTTTACTCTGACTATAAAATAAAGGCTCAGCTTGCTGTCTAGATCTTTTTCTGTGGCCTAAGCCAGCCACAGGAGATCCACCTAGACCCAGCTTATTCTCTTTGTCTGTCTTTTCTACATCTTTCACCGCCCCACCCTCAAGCTCACCAAATCCTTGGCTATGCTGGCACAGTATACATATATGGGTAGTGAATATATGAAAAAGGAGGCAAGAACATGAGTCAGTCCATTCAATCAATTGTATTTGAAAAATTGGACAGATAAATGCAAAAATAATGAAACTAGATCACCTTCTTACACCACATGCAAGAATAAACTCAAACTGGATTAAAGACTTAAATGTAAGACTCAAAACATAAAACTGCTAGAGAAAACATAGGCTGTAAAATCTTGACCATTTCTTTTAGTAAAATTTTTTGGATATGTCTCTTCAGGCAAGGGAATAAAAAGAAAAATAAATGGGATAAGTTAAACTAAAAAAAGCTGTTTGTATAGAATAGGTAACCATGAACAAAATGAAAATACAACCTACTAAATGGCAGAAGATATTCTCATATGACACATCCCATAAGAGGCTAATATCCAAAATTTATAAAGAATGCATACATCTCAACAACAAAAATAAACAATTCAATTAAAAATGGGTAAAGGGCCTAAATAGACACTTCTTCAAAGAGCACATACCATTTTCCAATAAATATCTGAAAAGATGTCTATTTCTAATCATCAAAGAAATGCAAATTAAAACTACAATGAGATATCACTTCATACCTATCATAATGGCTATCATCAATAAATCAATAAACAACACATGTTGGTGAGGATGTGGAGAAAAGGGAACCCTCATGCACTCTTTGTGGAATTGCAAATTGTATAGCCACTATAAAAAACACTATGGTGGTTACTAAAAAAAGTAAAAATAGAACTACTTTCTAACACAGCAATTCCACTTCTGGGTATATACCTGAAAAAATCCTAAATACTTATTTGAAGAGACATATGTACCCCTTATGTTTATTGCAGCATTGTTTTTACTAGCCAAGATATAAAAGTGCCTAGTAATAGACAATTGATTAAAAATATGATGGTACCAGGAGAAACTAAGATGGCAGCATAGGTAAATGCCTAACTGCAGCCTCACACTAGAATTTCAAAAATACATCTAAAATACAAAATGGACATTATCCAGAACTATAGGAAAATTGACTGGCTTGAACTTCTACAACTAGAAGGAAAAAGAAATCCAGAAGGAAAATCAGAGGAGCTGAAAAAGCCTAAGGTGTGGAGACATGGTGCATGCATGTGGAGAGGACATAGCCTGAGAGGAGGGGCGGCTGAGTGCCTGATTGGCGTTCCCTAGCAAGAAGGAGATAAAAGCTCTGGGATGCACTGAACCCCAGGGATCCTGGGGATCCAGGCTCATACAGAGGGAATCTAGGCTGCAAGGCGGAAACTCGGGGGAGCAACGAAAGGCAGACCCTGGGGATCCAGACTCATACAGAGGGAATCTAGGCTGTAAGGCAGAAACTCAGGGGAGCAACAAAAGGCAGAACTCTGGAGGCATGCATGTGAATGTGAGCAGAAGACTACTGTTGACTGTGCCACTGGATTGCCCTAGCGGGAAGGAGACAAAAGCTTCAGACTGCACTGAACCCCACTTCCAACTGCACTGAACCTCAGTTCAGGCTCATTGGGGGAGAGACTAGATTGTCTGGTAGCAGGCAAAACTCGAGGGCACCTTTCTCTCAGAAGTGCTTACAGTGAATACCAAAGGACACTGAGGAACACTGAGACTCAGGAGCCTCATAGGGCGGGGCTAATGAGAAGCCAAGGCTGTAGGCTCCACCCTGAAACTCCGCCCCATCCAAGCTGAGCACAGAGGCTTTTACAATTTTGCAAGTCTAGTCGAATAAGGCGTCTCCCTGCATAGACACAGCTGATCCTCACAGCCAACTGGCCTGGAGGTCAGTTCCTCCCAGTGATACCAACAACAATCAAGACTTAATTATAACAAGGCTATACACACAATCCACAAAGGGGTGCACCAAGAGTGTCCACCTCAAGTAACTGGGATGCTGACCCACTGGTTTATATAGGACACCTTAGCACACAAAGCCATCCTACCAACTCAGGGAAGCAGCAAAAATGCTGAGACAAAGAAACAGATCACAAATGAAAGAAATGGAGGACAACAAGTGACTGGATATAGAGTTCAAAATCATGGTTATAAGGTTTTTCAAGAATTTCCTAGAAAAGGCTGATAAATTTAACGAGACCCTCGAACATATGAGAGACCCTTGAGGATATGGAAAAGGACCAACTAGAAATTAAACATACACTGACTGAAATAAAAAATAGTATACAGACACCCAACAGCAAGCTAGAGGAATGCAAGAATCAGGTCAAATATTTGGAACACAAAGAGCCAGAGGACACTCCTCCACAGAAGCAAGAAGAAAGAATCCAGAAAGTTGAAGATAGTGTAAGAAGCCTCTGGGACAACTTCAAGCAAACCAACATCAGAATTATGGGCGTCCCAGAAGAAGAGATAGAGCAAGATACCGAAAACATATTGGAAGAAATAGTTACAGAAATCTTCCCCCACTTGGTAAAAGAAATAGACTTACAAGTCCAGGAAGCACACAGACCCCAAACAAAAGGAATCCAAAGAGGACCACACCAAGACACATCATAATTAAAATGCCAAGAGTAGAAGACAAAGAGAGAATATTAAAAGCAGCAAGACAAAAGCAGATAGTTACCTATAAAGGAAGACCCATACAATTGTCAGCTGATTTCTCAACAGAAACCATGCAGGCCAGACGGGAATGGCGAGAAATATTCAAGGTGATGAATAGCAAGAACCTACAGCCAAAATTGCTCGACCCAACAAAGCTATCACTCAGAATCAAAGGCCAAATAAAGAGCTTCATAAATAAATTTAAGCTAAAGGAGCTCATCACCGCCAAACCAGAATTATATGAATTGCTGAAGGGGGTTTTTTAGGAAGAGGAAGAAAATAAAGATAAAAATTATGAACAGCAAATACATAACTATCAACAAGTGAATCTAAAAACCAAGGGAATTAAAAAAATCTGATGAACAATATTAACTAGTGGATATAATAGAATCAGAGGGAAAGTAGGGGAAGGTGAGGGTAAAGGAGAGAGATCAATCAAAGGACTTGTGTTCATGCATATGGGCCTAGTCAGTGGACAACAGGAGGGTGGGGGCATATGTGGGGAGGAGTTTGGGATGGGAATGGGGGGATGAGGACAATTATATGATATCATAATCAATAAAATTTAAAAAATAATTTAAAAATAAAAATATGATTGTACCATACATATATACAATGAAATAATACTTGGTCATAAATATAATTAAATCTTACTATTTGTGACATCATGGATAAACCTAAAGGGTATTATGCTAAGTGAAATAAGTCAGACAGGGAAAGACAAATACCATATGCTTTCACTCATATATGGAATATAAAGAACAAAATGAACAAATAATACAGAAACAGATTCCTAGATACAGAGAATGAAGTGAGAGATGCCTGATTAGAGTGGGTTTGGGGGACTGGGTGAAAAAGGTGAATGGATTAGTAAGTATAAATTGATAGTCATAAAATACACACGGCAATGTAAATATAGCATAGAAAATATAGCCAATAGCATTGTAATAACTATGTACAGTATCAGGGGTACTAAAATTATCAGGGGATCACATCATAAATAATATACATGTCTAATCATTATTCTGTAAACCTGAAACTGAAATAATATTAAATGTTAACTATAATTAAAAAATAAAATTTTTAAAAATAAGTGTAGTAGTCAAGTACAGAGAAACTAAAGCAATATGGTATATGGAGGTATAGATATGAACATATATAACTATCTGTATGAATAGTGAGAATGAAATTTGTTACAAGGAATTGGTTCATAAAATTGTGAATTTTTGAATCTGAAATTTTCAGAACAGGCTGACAGGCTGGAGACCCAGGGAAAAATTGATGATGCAGTCTTGAGTCAGAATGTCTTTCTCCTCAGAGTCTCTCATTTTATTTTTCCTGAAGGCCTTTAACTGAGGGCCACCCACATTATGAAGGTTAATCTGCTATACTCAATGCTCACTGATTTAAATATTAATCACATCTAAAAACTACCTCACATTGACATCTAGACTGGTGTTTTACAAACAAATGGCACCTTCACATAAATATTAATACCATCTCAGAGAATTAATATTAAGGAATGTCAAAGATAAAGATGAGAGAACACATTACTAATCTGAATAATGTTTTAGGAAAGATAGATTAGAAGTGAATCAATATCCACAGTAATATTATCTGAAAGTTTGTCAAAATTGATGGAAAGATAGACTTTAAATTAGAATGACACACAATTCCAGAGCAAGAAAATAAAATTAAATTCACAACTAGTCATGTTGTTGTGAAATTTCAGAACATAAAAAATAACAAACAAACAAACAAAAAAAAAAAAACACCTTACAGAAAAGTAATCAGAGTAAAGACAGATTGTTTACTGGTATCAATAGCTGCAGAAAATAATGGAAAGATACTTCAAAAGGCTCAGGGTAGCCAAAGCCAGTTTGGCTAAGTGGGAGAGCATCAGTCTGCGGACTGAAAGGTCCCAGGTTCGATTCCAGTCAGGGGCATGTACATTGGTTGCGGGCACATCCCCGGTCGGGGGTGTGCAGGAGGCAGCCGGTCAATGTTTCTCTCTCATCGACGTTTCTAGCTCTCTATCTCTCTCCCTTCCTCTCTGTAAAAATATCAATGAAAATATATTTTTTTTTAAAAAGGCTCAGGGTATTCTGAGAGGTTCTAAGAAAACTTTCAGTATAGTATTTATGGAGTGTCATTCTGTTCCTAAACCTTTTTCAGAGAAAATATAGCTGGTTAGAGGGTTATGATGTGACAGTGTGATGCTGTGGTTTGCCTTCTTCAACCATTAAAACCTCCCTTTTGAGCAAAATTAGCAAACCATTTGGTTTTTTTCCCAGCTAAATGAGTGGCTAAAAGAGAGGGTAAAATAAAGCCACTTTTTCTTTACCAGGCAAAGTCTGACAGCTTTCTTAATCTGTGGCCTTTGCTGAAAGAAATATCAGTACTGCCCCCACCCCCATAAAAAAAAAAAAGAGTGTTCTGAATAATGAACTAAGATGCAAGATGCAATTCTCTCTAAGTAAATTTAAACTATTTTGGTAAAACTAAATGAACTTTAATTGTAAGAACAGCAACAACAGTAACAAACAAAAATACCCAACTTATTTTGAAAAGTTTAAAAGCAAGTAGTATCTGCAATACCAAACAACTAGCAAAAGAGGAGAGGTAGGTGTTAAAAATTAAGTTCTTCTAATATTTTTGAGAGAATAGAGATATTATTAGATTTTTTATGTCAATAAAAGATGTTAAAAATAAAAGGACAATTGCTAAAATAATGAAAATACATTTATTTACTAATAGGATAAAAAGAAAATTAGCACACTTAAACAGAAGTATTAAGCAAAAAGCATGTAAAATTGTAAAGGAAATAAAGTGATAGGAATAACTCCTAATATAAATTAATACTCACAAAATTGTAACTGAATTCATCCAATATTAATTTTGTTATTCAGATTTGTTTAATCTAGTTTTGCCTCATGAGAGTATCTAAGCATCAAAATTCAGAGAGCCTGAAACAAAAGAAACAGTAAAATATATACTGGAAAATATTAAGGAAAGAAATCTAGTGTTGATATGCTAATTTCAAATAACATAAATGCTCAGGCTAGCTTCTGGAATAACTAGTCTCTTGAGTAATCTTTAGTGACCATACTTATATTCCCTAGAAGAGAACAAGTAACTAAATCTATCAGACTGCCAATTTCTGGGTATTCTGAGAGGTTCTAAGAAAACTTTCAGAACAGTATCTAAGGGAATGTCATGTTGGAGGTTATGGCTTACTATTTGAAGGTCCCAGTCAAAACTGGGGGATGTATAAGTTTGCGAGATAAAATACAGGACATCCAGTTAAAATTAAACTTCTTATAAACAAAAAATAATATTTTAGTTGCATGGGACATACACTAAAAATTAAGACAAATATGTAAATACTTACACATACTGTATATCACTTGGGGGTATATGAGTCAGGGTTCTCCAGATAAACAGAACCAATTTCCATGTGAAGGGATTTATTGTAATTACATAAATACGGAGGCTGGAAAGTTCAAGCTCCGCGAAGCGGGCCAGCATGCTCCAGACCTGGGAACCACTAATGCAGATCCTGTCCTAACACTGAGGAGAAGCAATGATGCCGTTCCAGTCCGAAGGCCAGCAGGCTGCTGGTGAGGATGAAGGCAGCTGGAGTCTGCTGGACAGTTCCCTCTTGCTCAGGAGGCCAGTTTTTAAAAATATATTTTTTTATTGATTTTTTTTTACAGAGAGGAAGAGAGAGGGACAGAGAGCCAGAAACATCGATGGGAGAGAATAATCAACCAGCTGCACGCCCCCCCACTGGGGATGTGCCCGCAACCAAGGTACATGCCCTTGACCGGAATCGAACCCGGGACCTTTCAGTCCGCAGGCCAACGCTCTATCCACTGAGCCAAACCGGTTTTCGGCGAGTCCAGTTTTTTTATTCTATCAGGACTGCATTTGCTTGATCATATGATAGTTCTATGTTTAATTTTTTTTTTTAAGAATTGGCATGCTGTGTCCCACAGCAGCTGTACCATTTTCCCACCAGCAGTATACAAGGTTCCAATTTCTCCATAGCTTTGCCAAGACTTATTTTCTGTTGTTTTTTAAATGGCAGCCATTTAATTGGTGTGAAGTACTAATATCATAGTCTGATTTTTATTTTCATTTTCCTAATGTTAATGATGTTGAGCATCCTTTCACGTGCTTATTAGCTGTTTATCTCCTTTGAAGAACTGTCTATTCAAGTGTTTGTCTATTTTTTAATCAGGTTGTTGTTGAATTTCAGGAGTTTTTAAAATATAATCTGGATATTAATCCCTTATCAGACATAATCTTTATAAACTAGAGGCTTGATGCATGAAAATTCACGCAAGAGTAGGCCTTCCTTTCCCCAGCTTCTGGCACCAGCTTCCCTCTGGCACCCAGGACCCAGACTTCCCTTCTCCATCCACCAGCAGGCACCTGGGACCTGCCACTGGCTTTCCTCTGGCCCCTGCTTCATCAGGAAGGACCTCAGGAAGACATCTGGTCTAATTAGCATATTATTCTTTTATTATTATAGCTGTTTTCTCCCATCCTGCCAATTGCTGTTTTGCTCTCTTGATAGTGTTCTTTTATGCACAAAAGTTTTTATTTTTGATGAAGTACAAATTTATCAAGTTTTCTTTTGTTGCCTATGTTTTGATTTCATATCCAAAAACATCATAAAATTTCCCCCCCTATTTTTTCTTCTAAGAATTTTGTAGTTTGATATCATATTTAGGTCTTTGATCCATTTTGAGTTAAATTTTTATATATGATACTAGAGGCCTGTTGCAGGAAGATGGCTGCTTTGCCCCCTCCCATGTCCGCTGCCTCGCTCCTTTCTACAGCACTTGGTTTCCTTCTACACTGTCTTCAGTCTTCCCTCCCCACCTGCATAAGCAAATTAACTGCCATCTTTGTTGGATTAATTTGCATACTCGCTCCTGATTGGCTGGTGGGCATAGTGGAGAGATGGTCAATTTGCATGTTTCTTTTTTATTAGTGTTAATAAGGCAAGGTTCCAATGTCACTCTTTTGCATGTGGATACCCAGTTTTATGAGCACCATTTGTTGAAAAGTGATAGATTCCCCAAGGTTGGATTTTTAAGAAGTGGAGAAATCAGGAAGAAAATTAACCCGAGTTGAAGTCAGAACAATTTTCTTTTTTTTTTTATTTTTTTTTTATTTATTTTTTTTTCTTTTTATTTTATTTTATTTTATTAAGGTATTTTCTGTGTACATAGTTTACCATTGCCCCCCCCACCTCCCATTTATGCCCTCCCTCCCCAAAGTTCTGTGTTCATTGGTTGTACTTATGTTCATGCATACCAGTCCCTCTGTTGTTCTCCTATCTCCCCCCAGGTCTCCTTCCCCTCCCCGCTGTCATTTGGCAGTCTGCTTGTTTTATGGTGACTATCTCAGGACCATATGAATAGAGTCCGCTCCTCCTCTGGTTTTCACCGCCCCTTCCCCTGGGTCCCACTGCTTCCCCTGGGACACACGGCTCGCCCGGGGCACACTGCACCCTGGGACACTCGGCTCACCCGGGGCACTCGGCCCCATGGGACACTCGGCTCACCCAGGGCACTTGGCCCCCTGGGACACACGGCTCACCCGGGACACCCTTCCCCTTTGGGGGGTACAGCTTACCAGGGGCACATGGCCCCCTGGGACACTCAGCTCACCCGGGGCACTCGGCCCCCTGGGACACTCGGCTCACCCGGGGCACTTGGCCCCCTGGGACACACGGCTCACCCGGGACACCCTTCCCCTTTGGGGGGTACGGCATACCCGGGCACATGGCCCCCTGGGACACTCGGCTCACCCGGGGCACTCGGCCCCCTGGGACACTCGGCTCACCCGGGGCACTCGGCCCCCTGGGACACTCGGCTCACCCGGGGCACTCGGCCCCCTGGGACTCTCGGCTCACCCGGGGCACTCGGCCCCCTGGGACACTCGGCTCACCCGGGGCACTCGGCCCCCTGGGACTCTCGGCTCACCCGGGGCACTCGGCCCCATGGGACACTCGGCTCACCCGGGGCACTCGGCCCCCTGGGACACTCGGCTCACCCGGGGCACTCGGCCCCCTGGGACACTCGGCTCACCCGGGGCACTTGGCCCCCTGGGACACACGGCTCACCCAGGACACCCTTCCCCTTTGGGGGGTACGGCTTACCCGGGCACATGGCCCCCTGGGACACTCAGCTCACCTGGGGCACTTGGCCCCCTAGGACACTCGGCTCACCCAGGGCACTCGGCCCCCTGGGACACTCGGCTCACCTGGGGCACTCGGCCCCCTGGGACTCTCGGCTCACCCGGGGCACTCGGCCCCCTGGGACAGTTGGCTCACCCGGGGCACTCGGCCCCCTGGGACACTCAGCTCACCTGGGTCACACGGCCCCTCTAGGGTGTTGGGGTCGCATATTGGAGGCGCCGCGCTAGCTCCTTGCTAGCATGGCGGGCAGGCTGGGACAGCTGCAGTTGGGCTGAGATGGTTGCAGGCGGGGGGACCACCTTCAAAGGTGTCTCGTTCGGTGTGGGAGCGGAGCAGCTGCAGACATGGAGGCTAAGTTCTGAGGTCGCCCACTCCCTGAGCCCAAGGCGTGGTGAGCTCTGTTCTTGGTGGATTTCCTTTATTCTCGGCGGCAGTGGCGGGTGGCGGTGCCAGGTGCAATATTGACGGTCGCTCCTGTGGTTCAATTACCACTGTAGTTTTAAAGTTCACATGGCGGTGGTGGTGAGAGCTTCGGCTTGGCCATGTGGCATCGGAGGATGGGCTCGCCTGGGTGGCTAATGGAAGGCACCGTGCCATTTCCTCACCAGCGCGCTCCATCTCCCTCCCAGCATGGTGGGTGTGCTGGGAAGATTGTGGGCGGTCTGTGATGGCTGCATGGGGAGAGTCCGCCCTCAATGGTGTCCTCTTTGTTGCGGATGTGGAGCTGCTGTGGATGCAGAGGCTAATTTCTGAAGCCACACTCTCTATGAGCCCGGGGCGTAGTGAGCTCTGATTTCAGTGGATTCCCATTCTTGGGGGCGGCGGTGGGTGCGGCAGCGATGGTAGCTCCTATGGCTCAATTTCCCCTGTAGTTTTAAAATCCGCATGGTGGTAGTGTCTGATGCTTTGGCCTGGCCATGTGGCAGCGGAGAGAGGATTCTCCGGGTCTGCCAATGGAAGGCGCAGCGCCAGCACAGCGCGCGCGAAGGCCTGGCAGAGCAGGCTGCGGGCGGTGACGGAGAGTCCCCGCGATGTCTTAGTCTTTCAGACTTAGTGGAACGCTTCCCCTGAGCCAGGACAAGCAGTACCACCACAAATATTGGCCAGCTCAGTGCTGCCCCTCTACAGGTGACAGTAGGGGCATCCTCACCTTGGTAGGCCTTTGCTCTTGGAGGTCTTAACCAATGGAAGGCAGAAGTCAGAACAATTTTCAACTGATAAAAGATCCAACTTCTCAATTATATATAAAAAAACTTACTAAAAATTAATTTATTTCCTCAGTCAAAAACAATCACATATATAGATTAAGTTAGTGCCAATTTTATACTGAATATTACACTTAAAATATTGTCTTGTTCTAAAATAAATATGGGTAATATTTCACACATATCTTCTTAAATTGTTATCATCTATTCACTGAATACCTTGACTGTTTCATTTGTTACTTTTCAAGGTCAATTAGAATAGTTTTCTTGTTCTAACTGGCTATATGTCGAAACTCTTACTGTTAGACCATCTGAAAAAAAATGTGTTAATGAGTTATATTTCCTCTCCAGAGCCATTAATAAAGCTGTAAAAGATCATTAGCTTAAGATATAGATAATTCTAGCAAATGACAAATATACAAGGGCTCTCTATGCTGATGACAGCTAGTTCTAGCAGAAGTGTTTTTAAAGCCACTGATCAAAAGTTGGAATTGCCTTAATTGTGCGGGTTGGAGAAGTATGGATTGCTTAAGACTAAATAAGAAATTTACTCTTTAGACATATGGATGCCAATCTCATTTTAGTATATGGAGTTCACCAAGTCTTATAATTAGACTTTGCCACTTAAAAAAAACTGGAGTGACTGAATTTGTTTCTATAGTTTTATCCTCAAAAGACAAAGGATTTGCCTTATTGTTAACAATGGAATCCTATCATAATTAGAAAAATAAATGGTATCACAAGCATTTTTCCCATTGCTGTGTTTATTGGTGCTAATGTATTTGAAATGAGTTTGAAAGAAATGGGACCTGAAATTGTGTACATCACTTCAACTGCCTAGTTTTTTAAATAAACATTCTGAAAGTACCTATCCAAGAACCTTCAAAGTTCATTACGGTACAATCGATTTGTGTTTCTTTCTTTAGAGTTATCATACTTTAAACAGCAATAAAGTGCACATTTAACCAGGAAGATGGAGGGGCAAATATATATATATATATATATATATATATATATATATATATATATATATATATATATATAAAAGCCAGCGTTTGTAATGACCATAACAACTGGTCACTATGATGCCCACTGCACCCAGTGAACTGGCCTGATCAGTTGGGTTGGGAGTCAACCTCCCATGGCCCCTCCCCCCAGCTAGTCCGCCCATGATCAGACTCTCCCACCCTGACCAATGGGGGGGGGGGGGAGCCAGCCAACCCCCCATCGTGGCCCTTCCCCTTGGCTGGTCCCACCCCTGATCACCCTCTCCACCCCAATAAGGTGTGGGGCTGGCCAGCCAACCTCCTGCATCCCCTCCCCCAAGGCAACCCCACCCCCAAAGGGCCCCTGCAGGCCATCTCCCAGGCTGCCTTGCCCCTGACCACCCTCCTACCCCAATAGGGAGCAAAGCTGGCCAGCCAACCCACCACAGCTTTTTTCCAGCTGCTGATTCCCAATAGCCCCCCCCCAACCCATTTGGGACAGAGCCATCTGGCCCACCACCCACAGCCCCTCCCCACAGCGAGCCCCGCCCCTAATTGGTCCTCCCCCCCCCCCCAATCTGGAGCAGGGAAGTTGACCAATCACCTGCAGCCCCTCCCCCCAGCTGTCCCAGCCCTGATGGGCCCTGATCAGGTCAGGCCAACCAGCCAGCCTCCCGCCATCTCCTCCTCCTGACAAGCCCGGCCCCAATCTGCCCCAATTGGAGCTGGGCTGGCCAGACCCCACTCATGCATTGCGCCTTTAGTATATGTATAAATCTAAGTGTGTAACTGAGTGGGGCAGAAATGGTTCAAAATTTATCAATTCTGGATTTTTAAATTTAATACTTTTAGGATAGCAACTTAAAAGTATACCAAAAAAATTACAGTTGAAAGTTTTATGTCAAAGTCTTCAAGGATGAGAATTGAAATATGTTTTTGGGGTAATTGTGACCATATTTGAAAGATTTCTATGGTAGTGAGAAGTCAGCAAATAAGAAATCAAATAAGCACATATTCAGATGTCAGGATTTGTGTTTTAAACTAAAGGCTTGAAGCATCTCAAAACTTTTCTTTGAAGTTTCTTTTTTTAAAATATATTTTATTGATTTTTTACAGAGAGGAAGAGAGAGGGATAGAGAGTTAGAAACATCAATGAGAGAGAATCATCAATCAGCTGCCTCTTGCACCACCACCACCACCTCCTCACCCCAAACTGGGGATGTGCCTGCAACCAAGGTACATGCCCTTGACCAGAATCAAACCTGGGACCTATCGATCCACAGGCCGACCCTCTATCCACTGAGCCAAACCGGTCTGGGCTCTTTTAAGTTTCTTTTTAAAATTATCACAGAAAGTCAAAAGCTCACTATCAAATTTTAAGCAATCTTAAAACTCAATATTCACATAAATAATACTTTGAAATGTACTATAACCTCTCTGGGATCATGAAATAGTATAAAATAAATCAGATATATAGCTAGATTAACTCAGTTATGATAATTAATATATACAGTAAATAAATATTAGGCTATAAAATTATTGGCAGAACCATTAAAATATTTTAAAAGACAGTGTAATAAAAGCTAATTTGCAATTTTTGTAGTGAGTTCAGAATTAGCTTCATCAGGAGAAAACTAAGATCTATTAGAAAGATAATGCAATATAATGAAATAGTGACACAGGGACTCCTGACTTAATAAATAAACTGAAGTGAAATCTAGTCAGAGTGAGCATTTATTATAAAAAGCTTGTATCCAGAAGAAAAGAAGTAAATATATCCCAATGGTTTATTAAATAAATAAGAATTTTATAAGAGGGGGAAAAAAGAAAACCTGAATATGAGATATAATCTTGCATCTGATTCTGGCTTACATAAACTTGCTATTTCCATTGAAATGTTAAAACACACATACTAAGTAGATACTGACCGTCAAAGTGGAGAAAGAAATAAAGAAGAGAGATTTAAAGTCACATATTTTAAAGGAGAGTGTTGTCTATTTTTTTCTATTTAAACTAATCCAACTTTCACATAGCTGACAGTCAATAAACAAATATTTACTAACTGAATAAATGGTTAAGCAATACATCTTTTCTAACACAGTGTTGTGGCTTTCAACTTGTTAATTTAAAAATTAGTATGTAGCCTGGCCAGTGTGGTCCAGTTGGTTGGAGCATTTTCCAGTACCCCGAAAGGTCACAGGTCCAATTCCTGGCCTTAGAACTTCATGGATAGTCAATACCTAGTTGCGGGTTCAATCCCCAGTCAGGGAAGCAACCAATTGGTGTTTCTCACATCAATGTTTCTCTCCCCACCCCTTTTCTCATCCCATTTTAGATTGGCAGTGTAGAGTGTTAAATAAGAATTTGTCTACATATGGCTTTAGTTTGCAGTCTGAGATTGGCATGCTGATGCTTATGTTTTGGTTGAAATATCCAATCAAGAGTGGGAAAAGAAATTCCCAAGATTTCCACTTTCTTTATTTATCCTTTCGTCCTTGTGGTAAACTAGTCTAGTTTTCAGCCCAAAGATCATAGCCCAAAAACTCTTGGCTATCTACCCTGAAATACAAAAGTAAAACATGAAGTAACTTCTCTTGTTGCACCAAGTTCACACAGATCAAATAAAAGCAGACAATAATGCAGTATAAATATGGACAGTACTATCATTATGCATTTTTTACAATTATTTTCTCATGAAGTTCATTCCAGATTCCTTCTGTGAAATTTTTTAGAAACAATGATTTTCAAAGTTTAAGAAAAATCTTAGAGTCACTTATAGCTATCTGCTTAAAATATTTCTCCATATTTTCCTAGTTTTATTTATTTTTATCAATCAGTCAAGTTCAATAGATTTGTTTACAGAAATATATTAATTTTTAAATAAGCCAACCAACCAGTTTTCACGAACATGTATATTGTAGAGGACTAAACTTTGATTATGCATGAAGATCAATAGCAAGTGAATAAAAAGACATGCCTGTTCTTTAAACTGCAATCCCATGTATGTTCAAAAATAAAAGGAGCAAACTGATTATTGGAAATATAATGAACTCAAAGTTCTAACTATAAATTTATTAAAATATGAAAAAATGTAGACTCTTGTTTTAAAGCCAACCAAGCGAGGTACATAATTATTTAAAAGAATATTGATAAAATGATGAATAATTTGTTATAGATATTAAAATACTTGAAATGCAAAACAACACTATTTAGTAGTGCCAATTAAAATATTTATCATATATTATAATATTTTTAATTTTGGGATTATATTCTGGTGCCATTGTCATGAACCAAACATTCTTGAAGCACAGTTTGTCTTTATATAGGAGTCTATTTATTGTAAGATCTTCCTAAAAGTGTAATGCATGGGCTATGATGAAATTTGTCCCCCAGAGGGCAGTGCAGAACAATCTCAGAGGGCATGGAGTGCACACAAAGAAAGCTTCAACTAGTTTCATCTCATTTCACTGGCAAGGAAAACAGCAACATTTCAAAGATACACTGTAATGCCAAAACTCCTGGCTGCAAGAGAGAAAGTGTTTCCAATCATCCAATTATTTCTATCACATATCAATCAATTCAATTTCCTGAATGGATATTATTTTTCATTTGATTGATTGATTAGTATTTATTTAGTATTAATTTTTGTCTCATTTAATCTTATTATTAAATCCTCACCGAAGATATGTTTATTGATTTTAGAGAGAGGAAGGTGGGGACAGAGAAAGGAGAAGAGAGAGAGAGAGAGAGAGAGAGAGAGAGAGACCCATTGGTGGCTATCTCCCTCCCATATGCACACCTATCGGAAATCAAACCCACAACCTAGGTATGTGTCCTGACTGGGAATAGAACCTGCAATCTTTTGGTATGGGACAATGTTCCAACCAATTGAGACACCCTACCAGTGTTTAGTCTTTTTAAAAAACATTTTTATTGAATTTATTGGAGTTATAATGATTAATAAATTATATAGGTTTCAAGGGTACAATTCTATAATACAACATCTGTATATTGTATTGTGTGTTTGTCCCCAAAAATTAACTCTGTATCGCTATTTATCCCCACTTTGCCCTCTTCCATCACCCCCCATTACTATTCCTTCTGGTAATACTACACTGTTGTCTGTGCCTATAAGGTGTTTTTTTGTTTGTTTGTGGGTTTTGGTGCATGTGTGTGTGTGTGTGTGTGTGTGTGTGTGTGTGTGTGTGTGTGTTTGTTTTATTTTGTTTGTGTGTTTTTTTAACTTAATTCCTTCAATTTTTTCATCAAGCCCCCAACCCCCACTCCTCTCTGACACTGGTCAGCCTGGTTTTGTCACTATGAGTCTGTTTTATTTTATTAGTTTATTTTGTTCATTATATTCTACATGTAAGTGAAACCCTCTGGTACTTGTCTTTCACCAACTGGCTTACTTCACTCAGCATAGTACTCTCCGTGTCCATCCATGCTGCCACAAAGGGTAGATTCCTTTCTTCTTTATGGCCCAGTAGCACTCCCAGGTATAAATGTACCACAGCTTTGTTATCCACTCATCTACTGATGGGTGCTTCCAGTTCTGAGTAAATTGTGCTGCTATGAGCATAGGGGTGCATATATTCTTTCAGATTAGTGTTTCATGTTTCTTTAGATATATTCCCCGAAGTGGAAATAGGGCAATTTCATTTTTTACTTTTTGAGAACTCCATATTGCTTCCCATAGTGGCTAACCAGTCTGCATTCCCATCAGCAGTTCAAAGGGGCTCCCTTTTCACCACATCTTCAGCAATACTTGCTGTTTGTTGATTTATTGATGATAACTATTTTCACAGGTGATATCTCTTTATAATTTTAATTTATATTTCTCTGATGATTAGTGATGTTGAGCATCTTTTCATGTCTATTGACCACCATGTGTTCTCTTCAAGGAAATGTCTATTCAGGTCCTTTGCCCCTATTTTAATTGGATTGTTTTTTGAGTGTTTTTGTTGTTGTTGTTGTTGTTGTTGTTGTTGTTGTGTGTGTTAACATGTATAAGTTCTTTATAAACTTTGTATATTACCTCTTATCAGAAGTTCATGGCAAATATGTTCTCTCATTCAGTGATCTGTCTTTTCATTTTGTTGATGGTTTCCTTTGCTGTGCAAAAAAAAAAACTATTTAGTTTGATGTAATCTCATTCATTTATTTTTCTTTTATTTCCCTTACCCAATGTGATATATCACATAGAATATTGCTACAAGAAATGTCTGAGACTTTACTGCTTATGTTTTCTTCTAAGATTTTATAGTTTTGAGTCCAACATTTAAGTCTTTAATCCATTTTGTGTTTATTCTAGTGCATGGTCTAAGAAGGTTATCTACTTTCATTTTTTTTGCACATATCTGCCCAATTTTCCCCAACACTATTTATTGAGTAGACTATCTTTTTACCTCATTGTATGTTTTTGCTTCCTTTGTCAAAAATTAATTGACTATAAAGGTGTGAGCTTATTTCTGGGCTCTCTTTCCTGTTTCATTTATCTACTAGAGGCCCGATGCATGAAATTCATGCAAGGGGCTCAGCCCTGGCAGCCTCAGCTTTGTTCAGATGGTCATCTGGACGGTCGTTCTGCTGTTCAGTCTAATTAGCATATTAGCTCTTTATTATATAGGATATGTCTGTTTTTATGCCAGTACCAGGCTCTTTTGTTTATGATGGTCTTTTTTAAAATATATATATATATATATATATATATATATATATATATATATATATATATATTATTGATATTTTACAGAGAGGAAGGGAGAGAGATAGAGAGCCAGAAACGTCTATGAGAGAGCAACATCAACCAGCTGCCTCCCGCACACCCCACACCGGGGATGTACCCACAACCAAGGCATATGCCCCTGACAGGAATCGAACCCGGGACCCCTCAGTCCACAGACCGACGCTCTACCACTGAGCCAAACCGGTATCGGCTATTATGGTCTTGTAGTACAGTTTGATATCAGGTAGCATGATTCCTTCAACTTTGTTCTTCTACAGAATGCTGTGGCTATGTGAGATATTTTGTGGTTCCATGTAAATGATTGGGATATTTTTTCTAGTTCTGCGAAAATGATACTGGTATTGTGATAGAAATTGTTTTGAATCTAAAGATTGCTTTGGGTAGTTTGGACATTTTAATAATGTTAATTATTTCTATTCATGAGCATTGTATAAACCTCTATTTATTTGTATCTCCTTTGACTTATTTCTTCAGTGTCTTATAATTTTTGGAGTACAGATCTTTCACATTCTTGGTTAAATTTATTCCTAGGTATTTTATTTAGTTACGTTTAGTACTATAATAAATGGGATTGTTTTCTTAGTTGCCCTTTCTGATACTTCATCATTAAGATTTTAATTTGTCTTTGATGATTAGTGATATTGAGCATCTTTTCATATGTCTATTGGCCATCTCTATGCTTTCTTTGGAGAAGTGTTTATGTTTTTTGCTCATTTTTAATTGGATTGTTCTTTTTAATGTTCACTTGTATAAGTTCTTAATAAAGTTTTTACATTTACCCTTTATCAGATGTATCATTGGCAAATATGTTCTTCCAGTCAATGGGTTATCTTTTAATATTGTTGATGGTTTCTTTTGTTATGCAAAAATGTTTTACTTTTATGTAGTCCCATTTGTTTATTTTATCTTTTACTTCCCATGTTCAAGAAGATATATCAGAAAATAGATTACTAATATAATTATCCTTAGTTGTAATAATTCTGTTCAAACTTGGTGTTTCTTCTTGACTTAGTTTTGGGAGACTGTATGTTTTAAGAATTTATCCATTGTGTCCAGATTGTCCAGTGTGTGGAAAATAGTTATTCATGATATTTTTTCACAATTATTTTTATTTCTGGTATCCATTGTTATTTCTCCTTTTATTTATTTGGTTCCCCCCCTTTTTTTTCATGATGAGACTGTTTAGTGGTTTATCAATCTTGTTTATCTTTTCAAAGAACCAGATCTTGGTTTCATTAACCTTTTATATTTTTTTAGGTTCTATTTTGTTTATTGCTTCTCTGATTTTTGTTATTTCTTTCCTACTATTCATTTTGGGCTTCATTTATTGTTCCTTTTTTAGTTTCTTTAGGTATAAGATTAAATTGTTAATTTGATCCTTTTCTTGTTTTTTTAAGTAGGCCTGTAATGCTGTTAGTTTTTCTCTTGTTTTTTATTGCAGTCTATAATAAAATGTGGTTTATGTTAAGTGAAATAAGCCAGGCAATGAAAGAAAAATACCACCTGATCTCACTCATTTATGGAAAATAAAGAACAGTATCATCTGATGAACAAAACAGTAGACACAGAGGCAGTAAAGCGCTGAACAAACTGTCAAATTACAGTGGGAAGGATGGGGAGTGTTGGGGAGGTAGGGGGGAGAGATCAACCAAAGGACTTGTATGCATGCATATAAGCACAACTAACGGACACAAGACACTGTGGGGTAGAATGAGGGCATGTGACAGGGGATAGGAGTGGCTGGATGAAGGTCAATGGGGGGGAAAGGAGATATATGTTCTACTATATGTAATACTTTAAGCAATAAAATTTTTTAAAAGAAAGATAATCAACTGCCCTGACTATTTGGCTCATGGATAGAGCTTCGGCCTGCAGACTCAAGGGTCTCAAGTTTGATTCCGGTCAAGGGCATGTACCTTGGTTGCAGGCACATCCCCAGTAGGGAGTGTGCAAGAAGCAGCTGATTGATGTTACCTCTCATCATTGTTTCTAACTCTCTCCCTTCCTCTTTGTAACAAATCAATAAAATATATATTTTTAAAAAATAACAAACTAATAAGAGAAATAAAGTACATTGTCTCCATAAATAGTCACTCATTAGCATATTAAATCCATATTTAATTTTTACCTAATAAAAGTTTAAAAAAAACACGTGGGTTGCTCTATTCTCATTCGTTTCAAGGTATCTTTTCCTTTCTTTCTTGAGCCAATTAGTAATCCACTTGTTGTTTAGCAGCATGTTATTTAGCCTCCGTGTGTTTGTGTGTTCTTCAGGGTTTTCTTTTTGTAATTAATTTCTAGTTTCATACCATTATGGTCACAGATATGATTTCAATCTTCTTGAATTTATTGAGATTTGTTTTGTCTTTTAACATATGGTCTATTCTAGAAAATGTTCCATGTGCACTTGAAAAGAATATATATCATGCTGCCTTTAAAATGCTCTGATGGCCGAAACCAGTTTGGCTCAGTGGTAGAGCGTCGGTCTGCGGACTGAGAGGTCCTGGGTTCGATTCCAGTCAGGGGCATGTACACTGGTTGCAGGCACATCCCTGGTAGGAGATGTGTAAGAAGCAGATGGTCTATATTTCTCTCTCATTGATGTTTCTGGCTCTCTATCTCTCTCCCTTCCTCTCTGTAAAATATCAATAAAATATATTTTTTAAAAATAAAAATGAAATGCTCTGATGATATCAGTTAAATTCATCTGATATGATGTGTTAATTAAGACCTCTATTTCCTTGTTGATTTCAGACTGTAAAAATCTATCCATTGATGTCAATGGTGTGCTAAAATCTTCTACTATGTATTACTGTCAATCTCTTCCTTTATATCCATCAAGATTTGCTTTATGTATCTAGGTGCTCCTAAGTTGGGTACATAAATGTTTATAAAGGTTATATCCTCTTGTTGGGTTGAAACTTTTATCATTATGCAATAACCTTCCTTGTCTCTTATAATACACATTTTTTTAAGTCTATTTTTCTAATATAAGAATTGTTACTCCAGGTTTGTTGTTTTTTTTAATCCCCATGTGAATTAAATACCTCTTTCCATCCCTTTACTTTTAGTTTGTGTGTATCTTTCATTCTGATGTGGGTGTCTTGTTGACAGTTATTTATTATAACTATGTTTTTGTTTTTCCTGTCTTCTTAAATAAGAGCCTTTTTAAAATTTATATTTTTAATACATTTTTATTGGCTTCAGAGTATAAGGGAGAGGGAAAGAAAGACATAGAAACATCAATGAAGAGAGAGAATCATTGATTGGCTGCCTCCTGCATGCCCCCTACTGGGGATCAAGCCCGCAACCTAGGCATGTGCCCTTGACTGAAACTGAACCCAGGACCCTTCAGTCCGCATGCCGATGCTCTATCCACTGAACCAAACCAGCCAGAGCTAAAATTTATCTTCATTGTTGAAAGTATTACCGATGTCTCTCTCCTTAGTTTTTCTTCCCATTGACATCCTCTGCTCTGTACCCACTCCTCCAGGCTTCAGCACACCATTGTCTGTGTACGTGGCCTATGCATATCTATAATAATAAAAGCCCAATATGCTAATTAGACCTGACATCCTTCCGGACAACCTTCCAGACAAGCCAGTGCTGTGAGGGAAGCCTGGGTCCTGGGTGCCTTCCGGCGGCTAAGGAAAGCCTGGGTCCCAGGTGCCAGAGAGAAGCCAGTGCCAGCACTGAGGGGAGGAAGGCCTATTCTTGCTCAAATTTTGTGCATCGGGGCCCTCGTATGCATATAAGTTCCCTGGTTAATCTCTCCCCACCTACTCTCCAACCTCCACCTTCCCTCTGAATTTCCTTAGTGTTTTCCATGGTTCTATGTCTCTGGATCTATTTTGTCCATCACTTTATTTTGTTCATTAGAGTCCACATATGAGTGAGATCATGTGATACTACTTATCTTTGACTGGCTTGTTTCACTTAGCATAGTACTCTTCAGGTTCATCCATGCTGTTGCAAATAGTAGGAACTCTTTCTTATTTACAGCCATGTAGCATTCCATTGTATAAATGTGCCACCACTGGTATTAGCCACTCATTTGCTGATGGGCACTGGGGCTATTTCCAAATCTTAGCTATTATAAATTATACTGCTATGAACATAGGGGTGCATACATTATTTCGGGTTGGTGTTTCAAGTTTCTTAGGATATATTCCTAGAAGTGAGATCACTGGGTCATATGGCAGTTCCATTTTTTTTTTTTTTTTTTTTTTTTTTTTTAGGAAACTCCACATTGTTTTCCATAGTGGCTGTACCAGTCTGCATTCCCAATAGCAGTGAACTAGGATTCCCTTTTATTCACATTCTCACCAGCACCTATCATTTGTTGATTTGTTGATGACAGCCATTCTGACAGATATAAGGTGCTAATTTGTATCTCTCAGATAATCAGTAACTTAGAACATTTTTTCATATATCTCATAGCCATCTATACATCCATTTGGAGAAGTATCTATGTACTTTACTCATTTTTATACTTGGATTGTCATCCTTTTGTTAAGTTGTATGAGTTCCTTATAAGTTTTGAAAATTAACCCTTTATCAGATGAATGAATCACTGGCAAATATGTTCTCTCATGCAGTGGGCTCTGTTTTCATTTTGTTGATGGTTTCTTTTGCTATACAGCAGCTTTTTATTTTTTTATTTATTTTTTTAATATATATTTTTATTGATATTTTACAGAGAGGAAGGGAGAGAGATAGAGAGCTAGAAATGTCAATGAGAGAGAAACATTGACCAGCCACCTCTTGCACACCCCTACCGGGGATATGCCCGCAACCAACGTACATGCCCTTGACCGGAATCGAACCCGGGACCCCTCAGTCCGCAGACTGACGCTCTACCGCTGAGCCAAACTGGTTTCGGCAGCAGCAGCTTTTTATTTTGATGTAATCCCATTTGTTTATTTTCTCCTTAGTTTCCTTTGCCCTAGGAAATGTACTGGTAAACAGATTGCTAAGTAGAAATATGAAGTATATGCCTACACATTTAAAAATAAAAAGAGGATGGAAGCAACTTTATTATTTCCCAAATAATGCAGGTAAAGTTTTGAGGAGAATCCTGAATATTCAAGTAGAAATATTGTTTTTTCTTCCCAAGAGAAACCTAAAACCATGTTGGTGTGTTTTTAAGAAAGTTCCACCAACATGGAAGTAGTGGTTGCTATAGGGAGCTGTTTCCATGGATTGTGCTTTTAAATCTATTGTACATGATGAGTCAAGAGGTGATAAGACTATACAATCATCAAAGAAATAATACAACACGATGCCTTTCTAATACCTGCAATTTGAAACACAAAGTATAAAAATACCTTTTCAGTCCCTTTTATAGCAAATCAACTTTCTCCAATTCAAACCTTGAGCTGGAGATGTAAAGTATGACTTAATATTCTATTATTTTTTAAATAAATATTCTTTTAGTTTTCAGTCAAAGCAAAGGTATGTACCAGGAATAAGAAAAAAAAAACTATACAATTATTCATTAAAGGAGTATTTTCACATTTTGCAGTGAATAAAAGCTTAAATATAATATATTTAGACTTTTTTTAATTTAAATTCATCATATCAGTTGAGCCCAGTCTTACTTCTCTGCACATCTTTTCTTCCCCGTGAATGAGTTGGTAAGAAGAATGTCACATCATCCATTCTGATTAGCCAGCAGAAAAGCAACGTGGAAACTGATTTAAAGTCTCTACCACTAGGGATGTCAAAAAAGATGTTACTTCCTACAGGATGACAGCGCTGGGCCCAGGATGTCAAACATAATTAAAATTTTTATTTTCAAATGCATTCCTCCGTTTATACATGCTAAAAGTATGTCTTACCTTTCAAACTTATAGAGTGCTGTGCTCTGCAAAATGGGAGAGAATTTATTATAGTTTAGACTGCGTTTAAGAACAAAATCATTTCATCAATTAGTACCCTGCAGTTTCCTTCGGGATTTGGCATGAACGACTGGCATTTCATTAAAATGTTCTGACAACTGAGAAACAGTGACTCTAGCAGGACTGATTTCTCTCACTTTCCTGCCCATGACTACCAAGGTCCTCCCCAACCCCAGTGGGTTATCCAAATTAGAGAATAAATTACGGTGCCTTTCTTTTTATAATGACATCACTCATTTCATTTTTTGAAAGTGAAGAGGACCAGAAGTTATATGTTACTTACTCATATTTACTTATTATTTACTGTTTTCTCCCAAAGTCTTCCCTTTGAAAACATGAGTAGTAAAATGCCTGGAGGGAAAACAAGCAAACAAAAACCAGTCTCTTTGCCTTTTTATGACATGCACTCAGAATGGATTGAAAGTGTAGAGCTCACCATGTACTTTACAGAACATCACCATGGATTTGTGTGCAGAAAGGGAAAATAAGGAATTCCAAAAGTGTGGATCTTCCAAAAAGGTCCATGGCCTCCATATCCCTAAAGTATAGTCAGTGGAGCCTAACCCACCCACCCCACCCCCACTGCAGCCAAGCACCTTCTAACTAGCCTTGAAAGGTACTAGTCTATACTGGTCATTCACAGTACTTATTTCTTTTCTGTCATGAATTTCTAACTTTATTGCCTTGTGGTAATAATATATAATTGTACTCTTTCCAATGTAAAATATTTATTATTTTCTTTGTTGCCTAATACCTGGTTGTTTTGCAAATGTTTTATGGCACTTAAAACTACTATTTTGTTTCTGTTTAAAGGGCATTGTATGGGACATTCCATTAATAAAAATTATGTATAATGATTTTTCAATCATTTGATATATTTTTAACAAAAATTTTGCTCTGGCAAGCCCAAATTACTGAAGTAATATAGCTTTCTATAAATGAGAATGATAATGTTAGTATGATATACACAAGAGCTACATAAGGACAAAAATATTAATGATAGTTACTATGATATACACAAGAGCTACATAAGGACAAAAATATTAATGATAGTTATTATGATATACACAAGAGCTACATAAGGACAAAAATATTAATGCTAAAAAGATGGAGAGTTTAAAAAGACATTTGATAATGTGTCATCTTTTACAGGAGTGTATCCATATATATCATTTTATTTCTCAAACTGTAAAATAAATATATTTACAGTAATGGATATAACTACTAGTCCATCTAAAAATATGCTACAGTATATACTTTCAAGTGACTGAGATATGTGGAGAAGTTGGGAGAGAACATAGAGGAAACAGATATAATAAGCAACAGAACACAGCAAGAAAGCCAGAAATATGATCACACAAAAGTAAATACTAATACAATAGAATTAAGTACAAATGTCTATCATAGAAATGAAGGTGAGATTAAAACCACTTTTTAAAAGCAAGTAACTCCTTAGTTGAGACAAAGTAGTTGATAAAGAAGTACCAACCATATACTCTATATAAGATAATATCTAAAACAATGTAATTCATAGATTGAATTTACCAGGGTAGACAAAAAAAAGTATACAAATAAAGAGAGGCTCTGATACGTGTGTCTCAGTTGGTTGGAGCAACCCCCACTCTCCTATACTGAAAGTTGTGGGTTCAATTTCCTGGTCAAGGCACATGCCTAGGGTGCAGCTTCCATGGGGAGTGCAGGGGATGGGGGGTATATAGAAAACTATTAATCAATCTCTTTCACATTGATGTCTCTCTCTCTCTCTCTCTCTCTCTCTCTCTCTCTCTCTCTCTCTCATCAATGAGCAGGCCCCAGGTGAGAATTAAAGACAGAGAGAGAGAGAGAGAGAGAGAGAGAGAGAGAGAGAGAATGAGAGAACAAATAGAGCAATGTCAATGTTGGACAAAAGTATATATACAGAACATTAAATAGAACAAAGAGTTGCTCTTTTTTGTTGTTGTTGAAGGATTCCTTGCTCAAGTAAATTTCTTAGAACAGAGGGGCATTCTATTGTAGAGTTTCTTGCATATTTAAGTTTATTTTTTAGGTTATCATCACACATGAATAAAAACATGACTGATATTGGGGTCACCTTAGGTTACCCTTATGACTTTTTAAAAAATATATTTTTATTGATGTTTAGAGAGGAAGAAGAGGAATAGAGAGATAGAAATATCAATGAGAGCGAGGAATATCATGGATCGGCTGCCTCCTGCATGCCCCTGACCAGGAACAAACTGGCGACCTCTTGGTTCCTGGGTCAATGCTCAACCACTGAGCCACACCAGCCAGCACCCTTATGACTCTATCTATTGCTTGGTTGACTACTGATATCTAATGTCCCCAAGAGAATACTGAAGTCAGGTTGATTTTTCCCCCTAACATCCTTGATTGTGTTTCTTCTGCTTGGCTACTGAATTTTTATAGCATAATTAGAGGCCTGGTGCATGAGTTCATGCACGGGTGGGGTCCTGAGAGGGACTGGGGGAAGCTAGGACGCTATCAGCCCTCCCGGCGGGCAGTGGGATGCCCTTGCCGGCCCAGGATCCAGATCCGTCCTGTGGTTCCCACCAGCTGTGGAGAGCCACCTGGCTGTTGCTTTTTTTTTCTTTTTTCTTGACACTTCAACTGCTTATTCCATAGTCAGAAATGGATCTATGTTACCACAGAGGAAAAAAACCCACTGTAAGTAGATTGAAAGCAGAAAATAAATAATGTCCCAGTTATCAACCCAGATGGGTGCACAGGTGCAATCACACATGAATGGGGGAAATCTAACTGGCTGAGGGGTTCAAGAAGAATGTCACCGACATGGTAACAAATCCAAGTGCTCTAGAAACCAACACCAGGCGGCCACCGGCCTCACTGCACAGGACGGCCCGAACGTGCACGGTGCTGGGCTCTGTGTATCTGGACGGATACACAGGACGGAGGCCACAGCTGCAGAACAGATCTGTTCCAAGAGAAGTTGGGAATGCACTTTCCTATGAGCCCCTATTCCAAAAGGTGGCAGTTTAGTCACATTGTGGCAAAAGACACCTTTAAGAGTGACATACGTGGGTGAAGCCAGGGCCAAGCCAGGCCATCTCCTCATCCAGGCTCTCTGAGGCGCGTGGACAGGACCCAGTCTCAGCTCTTCACAGGACATTTCTGGGTTTGTTTTTTTTTTAAGCCTAAAGGACAGTAATCTGTCTCCATTCTTGTTCTTCGGGATTTCTTTCCATCGTCGGATAAAAGGATGCATACACTAGGGCAATCCTCTCAAGATACAATATTCCAGCCGCACCCATGTGACTAAGATAGTGCCTCTCAGAGGGAGGGAGCCCACAGATGGGGAGCAGGGAATTCTGAAACCAAAGCGATGACAGAGACGCTAAGCCTTTCCTTCACGCATCTGACTCCCCTCCTCGGGCGGCCTGCAGGCCAGGCATCTGCTGGGCCTCCACCACTTGGTGTCCTGGAGGCCGCCCTGGCCGTGCCAGGTGGTGTGCAGTCGCCCTCCAGCCCCGGCCACTCCCGGTACAGCTGCCATGGGCGCTGGTCTCCGGGGCCACACCGGATGGCAGCGCAGATGCCTTCCGTCTGCCACAGCAGTGCCTGTCTGCATGCCCGTCACCCGCTGGGGCTGGCCCCTGCTGCTTGAGCATGTCAGGCGCAGGCCAGGACCTCCACAAAGTGGCAGGGCAGCGTGCCCTCTGCAGCGTCAGGACCACGTCCGGATGAGCCAAAAGCCGTAAGCAGCCTCCCAGCCCGGCAGAACCTCTCCGTCCCTCTCAGGGTGACCTCCTGGCAGGCCTTGCTCCTCAGGGTGCGGCAGGTGAGCACCCGCACGTCCTCATGGAACAGCTCCCTGGCTGTGTGCCTGAAGATGGGCACCAGGTGCCCGTGGAGCTGGCATCCACGGAGCCTCGCCTCCTCCTTCACGTCTCCAAACAGCGTCAGCGGCATCATTCGAGGCGAGGTCACTGTGCTCCGTTATCTGGACAATTTCACCGGAGGGTAACACGCAGTCAGCACCCTGGGAACTATGCGAAGCTGTGGGAGCATCTTCTCTGAGGGCCTCCAGTTTCTTGTCATAACACGTGGCCACAATGACGTGGAAAATCTTGTCTGGGGACAGGTTCTGCCATCTGGGGAAGTGAGCCCATGATCTGCTGGGGAGACGTGGCCGTGCAGAGATTGGGGTGATGGGGTGACCCAGCACACACTCTGCATATCAGTCCCAGCCAGGGCATGAGGTGGTCAGCATGAGTAGCCAGGGCTCTTCCTCACGGTGCTGGCAGCCCCGACGCACAAATTCCTTCTGACTCTCCAGCATGCTAACGTCTGTGGCTATCATCATGCCAAGGACAGTACGCCCCAAGGCTTTTGAGGAAGCCCCAGAGCCTTCTGGGTGGATCAGTGACACTGAGGCTGAATTTAGCAGCAAAATAAGGCAGAGACTGAGGACACACGGACACTGCCAGCACCTTGTGCTGTGAGGTGTCACATTTCTTATTAAGGTTCAGAACATGGAGGAAGTCCTTGGTGTTCTGCTGAGAAACTTGGACTCCTTCCTTTGTGGTCATACAACTGTCACACGCCAGGCAGTCACTCAGAAATATCTTGGCATCAGCCAACCTATGGAATTCTCCCTTCTCTCCATTCTCCTGAGCTGGACTGCAGACGTCAACTGCGGCATTCTCTTGGTCATTGGTGTTTGTTTGTTTGTTTGTTTGTGTGGTTTTTTTGGTGTGTGTGTGTGTGTGTGTGTGTGTGTGTGTGTGTTTACTACATTCCTTCTGTGCATGCAGTGATCACACTTCATCTGGAGCAGGGCAGATGGGGCCCAGCACAAAAAACCTGGAGAAGCAGGGGAGAGCAGTCACAGCTCCTAAGGGGATGCACCAAGGTGCCCAAGGCTGAGTTCCAGGAGACTGGCGGTGCTATAGGGATCCTGCTGGCGGAGCTGGTCTGTCGGTGCCTGGCCCATTCTCCGGAAATTGCACCTGCAGGACTACTGAGGGAAGGAGTGGCTGCCCCGCAGGCTGGTGTTTGTTCTGGTCGGCTTTATATATATTCTGTTGATGATTTATATTATACTAGAGGCCGGGTGCACGAACTTTATGCACAGAGGTGGAAGAGATCCCTCAGACCATCCTGCACCCTCTCGGAATCCAGGACCCCTGGATCCTAACCGCTTGCCTGCCTGCCTGCCCGATTGCCCCTAACCACCTCCACCTGCTTGCCTGATCATGCCTAACCACCTCTGTCTATCTGCCTGATCACCCCTAACAGCTCTCCTACCTGCCTGGTCACCCCTAACTGCTGGCCTTCCTGACAATGTCAAAAGCTTTGCCTCCTAGGTAGCCATTGGCTCCTCACAGTTGACCCAGATTTGTTTCTGATTGGTCAGTTTCTATGCCAGTCAGCATTTCTGGGCCTATCAACAGGGCCTGATAAGAAAGGTGTGGCTGATCAGCAGCCTTGGAGGTGGCCTGGAGAGAAATGGAGGTGCAGCTGCTGGCCAGACTGGGAGAAAAAGAGAGAGGAAAGTGCTGATCAAAAGATGCCACAGAGGCAATGGATCAGTCCCTGCTTCTTTCTTCAGGCCTCTCTCTGGCCCTGATTCACAACCCCCTCAGCAGTCAGTGCTGGGGCACTGTGCCTGTGGTGGAAGCAGTCGGCAGCTTCTGGTTGGCCTCAGTCATTATGGGTCATTATGACCCAGGGTTTTTATATATTAGTATAATATATAAAAATTAGCATAGTATATCTCTGGCATACAATACTGCCTTTAATTCTTGTAACAACTCGATGATATTTGAGGTTCATTGCAACCCATTCAAGTGATCAGTTCTGGTGTTAGTGATGGAGAAGGCAGTCTCCATGATACTTTGGATAAACTTCCTCTAAACTGTTCTACTTGTTTTATTTTTACAATGATTGTTCTAAGCTTTATTTGCCTCTTTTATTTTCTGTGTTTGTACTAAATTAATTGACACATTTTTCTCCTTTTATTTCCCTTTATTGATTAAAATAGTGTTGTCACAGTATAGCAAAAAGCTAGAAAAAATCCAACACAGGAGAAATAGGGGAACTGAGGCAAGAAAATTTAACAAGGCCAAAACGTTTTGCAGACCACTTGTAGCAGGACCTTATCTTGAGAACAAATGGTTAAAGCCTCTTCTCACTAGGGAATGCAGAAGAGGAGGGAGAAGGGGGGAAGAAAAAGGAATCTTAATGCAACTAGCAAATACATATCTTAAATCACCCTAAAACAAACTAAAAGATAGCAAATAGGAGGGAGAAGGAGGAAGGAAGAGTACAGTTTCATCTCAACATACTGTTTAACAGAGGAGCCAGCAGTCTTGGCATTTAATTGCCAGGTGCTTCTCATAAATTCTGAGAAAGCCATAAAAAAGTAAAAGGGAGAGACTCCTTCAGAATTAACCTGTACTAGGGTATTCACCAAAAGAATTTTAAAATCTATAGACAAAAGACTCTAGTTTGAGTCAGGTTGGATCCTTAGCTGCTACAGCAAATGTCCATTCAGTTTCAGCTTTCCTCACTTGTAACTGTAGCTTTATAATTCTTGATTTCTAGCTCCTAGGGTCTTTCCTTGTTTTCAAAGTTGACATGTGTTTTTTGAAAGTTTGTTGTTAAATGTGTTTTACATAGGAGTGGGATTTTCTACATTAGTTTAGCACACTAGATTGACCAGAAATCTAATATACTTTCCTTTGTCCTTGAAATTCAGTAACTTACATAAATCTTATCTGGATATGGTTATTTCTATTAGGTTTTCCTAAAACACAATTAGCTTTATTGATTTTCTTTACATTTAGTAAATGCTCTGCTATGAATTTGAATGTTGACTGTGTTCACTAGCTTCATTCCTTCCTTAAGAATTTCATTTGACATAAGTTGTGCTCGTTTTTTAAATTGCCTTACCTGCCAATCTTTCAAATGGCAACCACCTCTTTATAAGACTCTCTTTCCAGCTTTTCCTCAGTAACCTGGATGGTTTTCTGCTATGTCAGTTTTGCCTCTACGGCAGGAACAGACAATTATTGTGTAAATATATTGAAGAATTCTGTTTGTTAAGAGGTCAATTCTTCCAAATAATCTAAAGATTCAGTGAAATCCAATTAAAATCTTAGTACACTTTTTTTATGAAACTTGAAAAGATGGTTCTGACATTATATATGGTTTCTAGAGGCCCAGTGCATGAAATTCTGGTCCATCCCAGGACCCCTCAAGGGATGTTGGAATGTCAGCAGGGATTGGGCCTAAACCAGCAGTCAGACACCGCCAAGGGATGTTGCAGTGTGCCAAGCTGCAGGTGGCCAAGGAAGAGCCAGAACTGGGACCAGGTGCCATGCCACTTGTGCTCATCCTGGCCCACTGCACCTGCTGCCACAGCTCGGTAGTTCTACTGCGGAGTCAGGAGAGGCTCTCATTGCTGCAGCTGCCCTTGCCCAACCAGGGGCAGCTCCTGCCTTGATCTTCTAGCCCCTTGTGGTCAGTGCACATCATAGCAACTGGTTGACTGGTGGTTCGGGTCGTTTCATCATAATGTTTGCTTAAGCTTTTATATACATTATTTAGATGTAAAGGACACAGAGAATGTTGGAAAATTTGCAGTATCGCATTAAGATTTATTATAAACTCCCAACTGCACTGAACTCCAGTTATGGGTGACACCCTGGGGACCAGACTCATACGGGGTGAATCTTGACTGTCAGGAAAAGAAAAAAGCACATTGAAACCCAGGGGACCTGTGGAAGGAAGAGGTCTGGAGGCACATGCATGTGGAGAGGAAAAACTGCTGAGTGAGAGGCTGGCTTTCTAAAGTGGGAGGGAGACAGAAGCTCCCAACTGCACTGAACTCCAATTCCAGGAGACACTTTAGGAACCCAGACTCATTTGGGGGAAACTGCACTGTCTGGCAGCGGGCGAAACTCGAGGGCAGCTTTCTCTCAGAGGTGCTTGCAGGGATTACCGAGAGACACTGAGACCCAGGGGCCTCATAGAGCAGGGCTGACAGGAAGCCAAGGCTGTGTGCCCCGCCCTGAGATTCTGCCCCATCTAAGCTGAGAACAGAGGCTTTGCAATTTTGTAAGTCTTGTCTCATAAGCCTGTTTCCCTCACATAAATTCTCCCAGCATAGACACAGCTGATCGTCACAGCCAATTGGCCTCAAGGTCAATTCCTTCCAGTGATACCACAACAATCAAGACCTAACTACACCAAGGCTGTGCACATAGTCCACAAAGGGATGCACCAAGAGTGTACCCCTCAGGTAACTGAGGAGGCTGAGCCACTGGGCCTAGAGGATATCTAGCACACAAGCTACCCTACCAACTCAGGAAGCAGCAAAAACGCAGAGACAAGGCAACAGATCACAAAAGAAAGAAATGGAGGAAAACAAATGACTGGATATAGAGTTCAAAACCATGGTTATAAGGTTTTTCAAGAATTTCCTAGAAAAGGCCAAAAAATTTAGTGAGCCCTTTGAGGATATGAAAAAGAACTAACTAGAAACTAAACATTCACTGATTGAAATAAAAAAATATTATACAGAGACCTAAAAGCAGACTAGAGGACTGAAAGAATAAAGTCAAAGATCTGAAATATAAAGAAGCAAAAAACACTCAACCGGAAAAAAAAGAATCCAAAAATGTGAAGATAGTGTAAGGAGCCTCTGGAACAACATTAAGTGTACCAACATCTGAATTATGGGAGTGCCAGAAAAAGAGAGAGAGAAAAATACTGAAAACCTACTTAATGAAATAATGACTGAAAACTTCTCCCACCTGGTGAAAGAAATAGACTTACAAATCCTGGAAGCACACAGAATCCCAAACACAAGAAATCCAAAGAGGACCACACCAAGACACATCATAATTAAAATGCCAAGAGCAAAATACAGAGAAAATATTAAAAGAAGCAAGAGAAAAACAGTTAATTACCTACAAGGAAGCACCCATATGATTGTCAGCTGATTTCTCGACAGAAACTATGCAGGCCAGACGGGAATGGCAAGAAATATTCAAAGTAAATAGAAAGAACTTACAACCAAGATTACTCTACCCAGAAAAGCTATCATTCAGAATTGAAGGGCAGATAAAAAGTGTCACAGATAAGAAAAAGCTAAAGGACTTTATCACTACCAAACCAGTATTATATGAAATGTTGAAAGGTATTCTTTAAGAAGAGGAAGAAGAAGAAAAAAAGTAAAGATTAAAATTATGATCAACAAGTGAATCTAAAAATCAAGTGAATAAAAAATCTGATGAACAAAATAAACTTGTGAATATAATAGAATCAGGGGCATTGAAGGGAGTGCACTGACAATTCTCGGGGGGTGGAGGGGAGATGTGGGGGGTGCAGGAAGAGAGAAGACAAAAATTGTACACCTATGGATGGGACAGTATGGGGGAGGTAAGGGCAGAGGACGGGTTGGGAACTTGGTGGAGGGGAGCTATGGGAGGGAAAAAGAAGAACAATTGTAATAATCTGAATAATAAAGATTTATTAAATTAAAAATAATAGATTTACTATAAGCTACAGTAAATGCTGGTAGTTTGGTACTGGTGCAAAAGAAAGTAAATAGGTCAAGAGAAAAGAATAGAGTCCATAAATCAGCACACACATAAGTTCAATAGTTTCGACCAATACAACTCAATGGGGAAGATGGTGATCTTTCAATATTATTCTGAAGCATTAACTTTTCTGAGACAACCTTGGCACTTAACTAATATTATATACAAAAATCGATTGTAATGTACCATAACTTTAATTTGCAGTCTAAAATTTAAAGCCTTTAAGATAACTTTTCCAAGAACTTAGGATGAGTTGTGATTCATTAGACAGGATGCAACAAGCACTAACTTTTAGTCTTCCTGGGACATGAAGGTTGAATTGTTTTCGGGTCTCCTGGACTTGGGATAAGTCTGGTCATACATTTCAGTTGCTAGAATACTAGCTTTCTACATGCATTAATTATCAAGCTTATTTACACTAATAAAAGAGAAACATGGAAATTGACTGTACCTTGGCAAATGCCTACCAGCCAATCAGGAGTGAGAATGCAAATTATTCAAAAATATGGTGGGTTAATTTGCATACACAGGCACAGAGTGGCTGGGGGCAGGGGTGGGATACTTGCATTGTTGCCATGGCAACAACATTGGTGTTCCACAGCACCCTAGCAGCTCTGGGCCTCTGAGCAGCATGGGAAGGCAGAAAGATGGCTCCAGGCTGGAGCTAAGGTGGTATCGACAGCCACAGAAAGGAAGTTCTATTCTTGCATGAATCTTCATGCTTCGATCCTCTATTATGCTAATGACATGCTAAGGCTGCTCAACCACTCACTATGACATGCACTGACCACCAGGGGGCAGATGCTCTGACCGATAGGTTAGCTTGCTGCTGGGGTCTGGCCAATCGGGACTGAGTGAAATGGGCCCAACACCCTTAAAGACCTTCCGGGGTCCCTCCACAGCCCACTTTGCACTGGTGGGGTCCCTCAGCCTGGCCTGCACCCTCTTGCAATCCAGGACCCCTCAGAGGATGTTGGAGAGCCATGTTGGGAGGGTGCCAGATGCAGGGTTAATGGATAGCAAGAACTGCTGCGGCAGCAGACTGATTAGGCATGAACCTGCCGCAGGCACAGTGGGGCCAATATGAGAGGGAGTAGCAGATAGGAGCTGTAGGTGCTGTTGGACTAGATTGCAGGTTTTGGCTTGACCCCTACAGCCACCCAGAGTGTCCCCACTGTGCATGAATTCATATAAATATGTTTTAATCACTCAATAAGTCTACACAATTGTTAACTATAAGATCACAGCTCAAATTTGTTACCTTCTTGAGTTCCTCATCAATAGCATGATAATAAAAGGATGCAGGAAGGCAAGAAAGGAAACTGCAAATGTTCTTAGAGCTAAAATCTAGAACTTGCATGATATCATTTCCACCAAAATCTATGTCAAAATATTTATAAGGCCAGCCCAGATTTAAGACAGAGAAGAGACAGACTTTATCCTCTGACAGGAGGTGCTGCAGCCACACATCACAGAGGGGCATGTGCTCAGAAAAGTAGGATTGTTGGGAGTCACAGTTACAGCAATCTAACAATCTAACACAACCAATATATAGGAATTACAATAGCTGCTCCAAGCAACAACAGAGATAAACCTCAAAAATATAACATTAAGTGAAAAAATGAACTCACATCGATGTTTTTCTGAAAAGCCTGCTTGAGAAAACAATGTTTTTTTGTATTGTAAGCTATTCTGGCAATTTTGAAATAAGTGGTCCTATAGTTAGTAACATTGAGGGAACTATCAGCTGAACAGACTTAACACCCCATAATCAAATTCAGCTTCATACATTTTTAATTGTAACATCTTGAAAGAGCATTTTAATTCAGGCATATATTTATACCTAAACTAGAGGCCTGATGCACAAAATTCATGAGGGGTGTGTGTGTGTGTGTGTGTGTGTGTGTGTGTGTGTTTCCCTTTGCCCAGCTGTCACCCTCTTCAATCTGGGACCCCCTTGAGGCAATATCCGACTGCCCATTTAGACCCAATCCTGGACATCCCTCACACAACCCAGGACTGATGGCTCCCAACTGCTTGCCTGCCTTCCTGCCTGATTGCCCCTAATCACTTCTGCCTTCCAGCCTAATAACCCCCTAACTGCTCCCCTGCCAGCCCAATTGCCACTAATTGCCCTCCTCTGCTGGCCTTGTTACCCTTAACTGCACTCCCCTGCTGGCCTGATTCCCCCCAACTGCCCTCTCCTGCAGGCTTGGTCTCCCCCAACTGCCCTCCTTTGCGGCCTGGTCACCCCTAACTGCCTTCTCTGCTGGCCTGATCGCCCACAACAGCCCTCTCCTGCAGGCCATCTTCTGTCCACATGGGGGCAGCCATCTTTGACCACATGATGGTGGCCGTCTTGTATGTTGGACGTCAATTTGCATATTACTCTTTTATTAGATAGTATTAACAACTATAAGGTTGGGCAAAAGTCAATTTACAACTGTGAGTATGCAAAACACAGACTTTATTTTTATATTAGTATTTCTTAATTATTGTATGATTTTCTATATATACAACTGTAAACTTACTCTTTTTATTTTATTTTAATCCTCATCTGAGAATATGTTTTCATTGATTTTTAGAGAGAGAAAAAGGAAGAGAAACATCGATGTGAGAAATAAATATCAATCAGTTGCCTCCCATATAAACCCTGACTGGGGATTCAATCTGCAACCTAGGTATGTGCACTGACCAGGAATAAAACCCACAACCTTTTGGTGCACAGGATGATGCTCCAACTAATTGAGCCACCTGGCTGGGGCTGTTCACCTACTTTTGTCCTACCCTATGTAAGGGCTTCCTTCAATATTTGGAAGTTTCTATCATCTCTTTGGTCATACACGTATAGCAACAGAGACAAAAATACAATAAAGACAGCTTCAAGTGGCTTATTTTACCCAATTTCAGTTCTTAGCTAATTTTTTTTTCCAATAGACAACAAACTTTGTGCAGTCAAGCATGCATCTTTGTATCTACTAGTATAATATTTAAGCATGTGCTAGTTCTTAGTATGTGTTCAATAAACCCTTGATAAATTAATGGATGTCTCGCAGAAAGAGCTAATGAGGAAAACAGTAAAAATAAATTTAATTTTACCTTCCCTTCCTTCTTTTGTTATAGAAATGCCAATAGAGAATGAAACAGAAAAGAAAGAGAAGGGACTGGGAGGCATCTACATAATACACAATTAAATAATAGCTTATTGAATAATTGTCTCTCACATGTGCTCATTTACATAGAAGCCTAAAGTGTGGTGTGGTCAAATAATTTATGTAATGGAGCATAGATTTCTTTATCACCAGTGTATGTACCATTCACCAGTGCCCAACCACATTCATTGGACCATTTCATTTTGTTCCCTTTGAACAACTGTGTTGCACATTTATAACATTTGTATATTAATTGAAGTTATGTATTTCTAAGTGATCCTTTTTACACCTCACATTTCTTAGTATTGAAAATGTATTAGTTACCATGGATACAATGTCATCAAATAAGGGCAAGTCTTGGTGACATCCGTAAGTGAAATACGAAATCAATTAATATAATGGCTGTGCAATTTGTAATAGTTACTTAGAAATAGTTAGCTGATCTAATGTGAAATAAATATGATAGAATGGGGAGAGGGTGTGGTTAGCCATTTTTTCTTCCACAGTCTCAGGTGAGTTCTATCATCAGTCACCTGGTAAAATGTATGGTTATTTTGGGCACATTTTGCCCCATAACTCATCTTAGAAATGGTCTATAGATTTAGTTATCCTCAGAAAAGAGGTGAAATGAAATAAGGCAATCTATAGACTATGCACTGCTTTTCCATTCTAGGATCTTTGCCTCCTTCCAGGTATTTTTACACGGAAGTGCTAATTTCTCCATCCATTGATTCCAGAGATTACTCTGATGCAGCTAATGAGAAGTCATAAGATGAGCAACCACTCAGGAAGCTCTCTCTATAAAAATATTACCTCTCAATCCGTGGTTTTCTGTACATGAAATTTCACCATTTACTTCCATTTGTTAAGCACTGTCTTTTCTATAAGACCTCTTTAAAATTGCATATTTGAATTTCAGAAAATTGAGACTAGAACACATTTTAGAGATTCTCATATTTTATAGATGAGAAAAATGGAATCCCTACGTGAGAAAGTGACTCCTCCGATATCAAATATCAAGTAGAGAATGGTGCTAAGTGAGAATCCCTGTCTCACCATAATGACCCTGGAGCACCGGAAGCCTGAAAGAGGGCCATGGGAAGGGAAAAGATGGGTACATGCAGTTTATTTGGGATGTGATCCTAATGAACAGAAGTGAACCAGGAAGAGTAAAACAGGAAAGAAAAGAAAGCCAATACAACAATGTTTTGTGAATGGCTTAATATGGAATACTAGTCAACAGTGAAAAAAAATCCACCATTAACACCTACAACAACATAAGTAAACCCCACTGACACACTATGGAGTGTAAGAAGCTAGGCTCAAATCATATTATGCAGCATGAATCCACTTATACAAAATTTGAACACAGAGGATCTCTTTGGTCATACATGTATAGCAACAGAGACAAAAATACAATAAAGCTAGCCTTCTACGGTGATCAAAATATTCTATAGCAGAAACTTGGTGGTAGCTTCATAGATGTGTGCATATGTAAAAGTTCATTAAGATTTGTAAAGTTTTATGTAAGTTGTACCTCCTTTTTTATTACATTAAGATGAAATGCCATTATTAGATCCATTATAAGAGAGGGAGCCCTGAAAAAACCTCATAGCAACTTTGTTCTAAGAATGTTGTTGAGAATTTTGCTTGGTATTCTACAAAGTGTCATCTTTAAGGGGACCCAGAGGGAAAATCTGTCTTAGTGGCAGGAAGAGCTTTGCTTTTGCTAAGCAATTGGCTTGTTTTACTGTTATGGCCATTCTAAGACATGAAGTCAATCATGCTTTGCCTTTAGTGCTGGTTACCGAAGAGCATATAGTTTAATGTATGCTCCATCTCCAGTGAATAGTCCGCATTAATATTCCTCACCCTTACTGTTCTTATTGCCTTGTTTAATCTTTACTACCTTAAATGTACTATATATTGTATTTTTAACTATCTTAAAACATTTTAAAGTAAGCTGATAAAGATAAATACCTGGATATATAAATATATTCAGATACTTACAACAGTGCTCAGTTTCCATTTGCTTCTATTACATATTACCCCCAGCACCTTCTAAGTTTGAAAGAATTGCATATGGCTTAAAGGCAAGCAGGAATAACTGACAGTTGCCAGTTTTGATACCACCCCTCTATATCATGGGAGTCTTCTTAGATTATGAAATCTCAGAGAATCTTGGTTACTCCAAAGGACACAGATGATGGTGAAATCAAAGACAAGCGTGAGTATTCCCATTCCCAACATTCTAGGTGCCTCCAGTAACAATTACTATATGTTTTAGTGACTCAAATTAAAAGCAAGTTACATCAGATTACTCCTTAATAATCTTCTATCTATAAAATTATTTTGGGCTCATAAGTAAACCAGCTACTTTATTGTTTCTTCTTCAAAAATATGACTCCATTCAGCTAGATGCTGCCATACACCACAGGCTAATTGCCTCCTGCAAGTGTCCATGAAGTAACTATCACCTAATTTTAGATAGACCAGACTTCATTTACAAGGCACCAATCATCTTTGAAGCCAAAAATAAAAATACAAAAACTGAAATATAGTCTTTTACTATCAACTAGAGACCTGTTGCTAGAAGATTCCTGCAATAGGGCTTCCTGCAGTGGTCTCTTCCACCCTTCTCTGCCTGCTTCTCTCCCTTCTCCACCTCCCTGCTTGCTTGCTTCTCCGGGCTTCACTCCCTTCTGCAGCACTTGCCTTCCTTCTATGCTGTCTTCAGTCTTTGCTCTGCACCTGGATATGCAAATTAACTGCCATTTTTAGTTGGGTTGATTTGCATACTCACTCCTGATTGGCTGGAGGACATGGCTTATGGGTATAGCGGAGGTACAGTCAATTTGCATGTTTCTGTTTTATTAGATAGGATTATCTAAATGCAATAAAATATTAATCCATGTGTTTAATAACACTCTTTCCCTGAGCTATCTTAGTTACTTCTATATCTCTAGAGCCTGGCACAATGGGTGTTCAGTAAATAGTTGTTAAATATTTTTGCAATGCCAGTTGGTTCCTCCCTCCAAGAAGTGTCACTATTCTTGAACACCCTTCCTGGGGAGTTTAATATACCTGATTATACACAGGTGTCTATCAGTACAGGATCACTAAATTTTGTCCTGTCTTGCCAAGACTGGTTTGGCTCAGTGGATAGAGCTTCAGCCTACAAACTGAAAGGTCCCAGGTTCAATTCTGGTCAAGGGCATATACCTTGGTTGCGGGCACATCCCCAGGAGGCAACTTGTCAATGTTTCTCTCTCATCAATGTTTCTACCTCTCTGTCCCTCTCCCTTCCTCTCTGTAAAATAAATAAATAAATAAATAATTTTTTTAAAAAATTTTTCCTGTCTTATTAAACAGGATAATATGCTGCTGCTCAACTCAGAGAAAATGGAAACCATGATTATTAATCTGAATAGACTGTGTTGTATTGCATTAGCAAGCGACCCTAAAATCTCAGTAGCTTAATCAAGTTGAATTTTGCTCATGCTATCTCTCCTCTGATGTTCTCCACCAACAGAAACTGCACAATAAGTGTTACAGATTGAAATCCTAATCTCTAATGTGACTGTATTTGGAGACATGGCCTTTAAAACAGTAATTATGGTTAAATACATATTATGGGTAAGAGTGGGGCCCTAACACAATAGGACTGGTGTCCGTGTAAAAAGAAGGACACACAGCAGTGGTGTGCATGGCACAAAGAAAAGGCCATGTGAGCTCACAGCAAGAAAAAGCCCATCTGGAAGCCTGGATGCGAGGCCTCAGGAGAAACCAAACCTGTTGTCCCTTTGATATGGAGTCCCAGCCTCTAGGACCCTGAGAAAATAAATTCCTGTTATTTAAGCCATCCATTCTGTGGTATTTTGTTATGGCAGCCCTAGCAAACCAGTAGAAGAAGAAAAATGGAAAGTCCTTGTGCCAATAACCCTAGTCCTATGAAGTCCCCAGGAACAACATGAGGAGAAATTTTCATTATTGTCAATTGGCAAAAATGTGCTGAAGTTCATGGTAAATGATTTCATTCGCCAGATGAGACCCAGGTCCCTCCAAAGAGTAAGTCACTCTTTCCATTAAGACCTGTCTTCTCTTGGGCACAGTGCTAAACACACTTCAGGGAGTAAGTAAGCGGAAGGTAAATAATCCCCAGTGGCCGGACACAAGCAGCTCTGACTAGAGAAGGTTGCCCTGGAGAATTTACAGATTCCTCTCCTTAACAAGAGTTTTTTTAAATACTGTATTTCTTCATTAATAGGAATAACAAAAGCATTTGACCCTTGGTGGCAGCACACTCCTCCCTCTCCGAGTCTAATTTCTTACTGGGCTTCTTTCTGCTTCCCTTGGCTGCATGGGATTTACACTGAGACACTCTCCAGGAGTGTCATATGGAGAGATTTACTTACCGGCTTTACTGATCCCTTCCAGCTCTAGATTAATGAATTGGTTTTTCTACAGTAGACTTAGCAAATCACAGTTCCAATTCATGACCAAAAATTGAATTCTACCCTTTAAAAAGCAATAAATTATCACAAGTTAATGTATATTATGTCACTACATTTCTACCCCAAACATGGCAATGTTTCATTTTGTATATTCTTATATACAAGGTGGAAATATTATTTTAATTGTGCTACAAATAGAACAGTACGATTGATACATTGCTCTTAATAAGTTTGTCTATATTGAACAGGAAGAAACAAATGCTCTTGAAGTTCTTGAGATATATACTGGCAATGAATTTATTATCACTTATAATTTTTAAAAAATGAAATGTGCAGTTATGATTTTCACTTCTCAGAAAGGTAGAAAAGAGTCCAAATCTAAATTCTAATCTACCTGTCCCCAAACATAAATAATATGACCAACAGCAGTTATAGTGGAGTTTCTTTAAGATCAACTCCCATCTGGCTCTGGTGAAATCTCCAGTTTACCTGGAAAGTATCATTGCCTCCAAAGACAGACTCAGGAAATCCTCAACCAAAGAAGCTAGTTTGATAGAACAGCAGGTTTGGGGTTGGGTTACCAGGGGAAACAGAAAAACTGACTTGATAAAATACTCACTTTACACCAAGCTATTATTAACACATCTCTACCCTTTGGAACTTATCCTAGAATTGCCTCCAATCCCAGCACCTCTCTGCTTCCCCACATATTCTGCTTCCTATTTGTTTTCCCATTTTGGTCTCACAACTGTATCATTGGTTGTCCCATTCTCCAGACCATTTACTAGTTATTTCTTGAACTTTCTGTTCCCAAGAGATAGTCTAGTATGTCCTCTTGGTCTCACAATGAATCTACTTGTCTCTGAAATCATTGCTAGTGCCATCTGTACACAGCCTCCTCAACAGTATCTTGGGCAACAGCCAGTGACCCCCATGACTCACTCCCACCCCAGCTCTTCCGTGGGGCAGCAGAGTAAAAGAAAATGTTTTGTTATGACTAAGTTTAGCCTGATTCTTTTTGTTTCTATTACTGGCACTCTGCTCAATGAGGAAGTGGTTTCAGACATTCTTCCCCTCTTCCCAATCATGACAATAGTTCCTGGTTCACACCCTACATTTACTATCTCACCCAGGACCACACTGTATCTTCAATAATTTCCTATTCCTTCTGTCAATAGCTTAGCCACATCTGCCCTTAATCCTGTAAGTAAAATTAACAGAGGGTAAAGGAGGGATAAATGGTGATGGAAAAGGAGACTTGATTTTGGGTGGTAAACATACTATATGGGCAATATACAGATGCTGTATTGTAGAACTGTACACTTGAAACATATAATTTTATTAACCAACCAAAGACACAGTGCATGAAATTTGTGCACAGATTAGGGTCCCTAGGTGTAGAGGGCCACCTGGGAAGACACATGGACATTCTTTAGATTGTTGTTGACTGGGTCCGGGATATTGGCGGAGTCATGTCAGTTGCACTCCTGCCCTAGGAGTGCGGAGATGTTCTTAGTTCCTGGCTTGTGCTTGTTCTGGAGGAAGGAGTGGGTGGGGCCTGGGCCCTCCCAGGCTCCTTGTTTTCCTGTGAAAGCCCCTTGTGTATTTGGAGAATAAATAGATGTGCTGCGTGGCTCAGAAGGTCGTTGTCTGCCTCTCCAGCAGAGGAGGTCAGCGGCCCTCCCAACTCCCAGCTTTAAATCTATCTCTGTGTCTTCTCTCTTTGTTTCTATTATTTCTCAATCCCTGGTCACCTCCACTTAGAACCGGTTCGTTCATCTCTCTTTCTGTGCGGGACACGGAAAAGGGATATCCTTCCACATCAGGCCCCTGCATCTAGGCCTGGCCAGCAATGAGGGCCGATCTGAGTGGCAACCAGCAGGGTGATGGGAGCCCTCCCTTGCACCCACCTTGGCCTGGCACCACCCGTTTGCTGGCGCCACCCCCTGCCACCACCGCCAGTCGCCTCCTCTGCAGGGCAACCAGTGGGGCAATCAGGGGGGCCCTGGCTCATACACACCTTAGCTGGCCTGGCGTTGCCCACTCACAGGCCCCACCCCCACTGCCACCTGCACGCTGGGGGAAGCGCCTGCATTGAGCGTCTGCCCCTCAGTGTTCAGTATGCATCATAGCAACCAGCCATTCCACCAGTTGTTCTGCCATTCAGTCAATTTGCATATTAGGGTTTATGTAGATAAAAGTAATCCCGATGAATTAAAAAAGAAAAAAGATTTGTGTTTCCTTTTCAACTGTGCTTGCATCAGTGGCTTTCCATTTCTCTAAATCTTTTCTAAATTCTCTCTCACTGAAACCTATGTTGTAAGTCATTAAAGTAAAACAAGACAAACAAAACAGCTTTAGGGTACTGCTCTTTAAAGCCTAAAGAATGAGGTCAAAACCAGTGTTTCAAGAGCGGCTCTTGGGAGAGGCTCTGCAGTGGCTGATGTCTTGAAGCTCATGCACTCTGTCACGTCACCTCAGAGAGTCTGCAGCCGGTCTCCCAGCAGTCACCTCTTCAGCAGTGCTGCCTGCTGCCTTGTTTCTGAGTGACCTTGGAGGAGGTCTCTGCCTTCCTTCAGAGGCACCCACTTCAGGTTGCCATCTCACAATGACTGTGGTGTTCAGCTCTCTTCATCCACCCAGTACATTGGAGAGTATAATTAAGATGCAGTCTCCCCTTTGAATAAATAATGTAGATCTCCCAGCTTCTGCATTTGCCCTATAGAGGTGACTTACAGTAAAACATTTTGCTCTCTCTGCAAAGCTTCTTTACTCAGATTTGTGCAAATTATCCCTCTTATCATTCCTCTTAGTGAAGGGGCAAAGGGGGTAAAGTAAAAAGTATCACATATATTGATATGAACACATGTATTGAAATCTGAAGCCACACGTTAGGTATTTGCACATACATCATTTTTATTTTCAGAAACTGTCTCCTTTGATCACTATCTGAACCCAAAATTAATATCTTTCCTGATACATCATGCTGATGTGCATATAGAACTGGTGTCTTTTTAAGAAACAGGGCAAGAAAAAGTATGGGACAAGAGGCCATTGTGCTAAGAATAATTGCTTGTGACACACTTATGGCTGCTCCAGTCTCTCACTGACCTTGTCTTACCAAGTCTCTTGCTAATTTACTTTTACCTGTGGTTATGATCTGAGGAGCCAAAAAAAAAAAAAATGTCTCTTCCACTTTTTTATGACATTACCTGAAATTTTATTCTTGCTCCCCTGCATTCATTTTGGATAAAGAATTTGTAGTCATAAAGAATTCCAAATTAAGATGCTACATAGATCCTGAGATTTATTTGCCGACAGCCAATAAGAAAGAACACCTAATAAATGAGTGCACTGTATATCACTAATTTGATTTACTGGTTGACAGTGTGAGCCTCAGTAATAGGGCATTGGGTAGCTTGGTTTTAGTAAGAAAGAAGAGGAAGAGAAGATGGAAGACGGTGAGAAGTTTAAAGCCCGAGGCACTAATGAAGGGCAGGCAGCTTCTGAAGGCAGTCAAGGAGAAGCCAAAGCCAATTAGTAAACAAGAATAGAGGTGAAACCTCAAGTATGAAGGAAGTGGTAGGAAGAAAAAAAATAGAGAAGGGTACCAGACCCAATCTTGGCCCAAGATTGTGGTAGAAAAAGCTAGAATAAATAATAAGAAACTAATAAAAGGAAAGATAAATTGGGTACAATTTCTTAATTTATTTTCCAGAACTCTCCGTTAGGTCATGGGCTTTTAGAGGACAGGGACTTAGTCTCTGTTTTATTTGTGCGGGACCAGAGCCTAGTGCCCTGCCTGGCTTGTAGCAGAGGCTTAATTCATGTTCAAAGGATGAATGGATAAAATCAGTTTCCTTTCTTTTCTAATTCTCACACCTACAACTTGGCTATGAGGAACCAAAAATACGTCATACATGATGACATTTCATCTGTGTACTCAACATTCTGAAAGGTGTTAGGCCCTTTGAGAAGTATAAACTGTGTCATTTACAGAAAAGCTACTATCCTTACTCAGAAATGTAGTAATGTCCATCATCTAATAAATAATGTTTAGATGATAATTATTATTGTCTATAATAGGCACTATACTTATTTTCAATTAAAACCAATCTCTATGCTGACTTCTATTACATTACACTTCAATATATGTGAAACAGATTTAGATGAAATGTAACTAACAATTCCAAAATAGTGCCTTTAGACATGCTACACATCTTAAACTTAACTTTCTTCTTAAGTACTAGGAGAAAATGTATGAGAGTCTTTTCCCCCATATATCTCTCTTTCCTCATTAGTAAGATATTCAGACTGGCCCAGCCAGCATGGCTCAGTGGTTGAGGGTCAATCTATGAACCAGGAGGTCACAGTTCTATTCCTGGTGGAGCACATGCCAGGCTGTGGCAGATACCCAGTGTGGTGCTTGCAGGAGGCAGCCAATAGATTACTCTCTCTCATAGTTGATTATTCTATCTTCCCCTCCCTCTCCCTTCCTCTCTGAACTCAATAAAAAATATTTTTTTAATTTTATTCATATTGAATTATTTTGAAAAGGCAGTAGTCAGCATTGTCAATCAACTAATGAGAATATATTTCTTCCCAATGGTTTAATAATAATTCTTGCATCACCAACCCTGAATATTCATAATTCTATAGATTTTATCACTGTCTGTTAGTGGCACAGCAGAACACAAGGACAGCTCATTGATCTCAAAACATTTAGGTTTCAGCAATTATCATAATGTCTTCCCTGACTTACTATCATTAATTCAACTTTTGAGGAAATAATATTGAGAGGCACAGGAGGCTGACCAATCAATATTATGCTAGTCTTTGGAAAACATAAAATTATTATATCACGTGACTCGAGTCTTATTTCAGCTATACCTGCATGACATAAAGACGTCTAATCAATTAAGTGGGGGAAATAAATCAGCCAAGCCAGTTTTTTTGTACTTAGGTAAATTGACTCATAGCATATTTATTCTTTTTCCTCACTTTCCTATTAGAACACAGCTTGTCAGTGGTTTGATATTTATCATCTTCTTTCTTTGGCTGGTTAATCTTTCTAGGATTCATTTTCTTCATCTCTTAAATCAGAAAGTTAGATTGATTTGGAGTCAACAAACTTGTCCTATAAAGGGGAACATAATAAATATTTTATGTTCTGTGGGACATACAGTTTGTGGCAACTACTCAACTCTGCCCTTTTAATGCAAAAGCATTCATAGATAATATGAAAACACAAGGGCATTTCTGTGTCCCAATAAAATGTTATTTACAAAAACAGGCAGGCAGCAGGACAGATTTGGCTTTGTGCAGTAGCTTGCCAACTTTCTCAGGTCTTTTTCAAGTTTTGACTCTACATGTTAGATATATTGTATCTCTATAATGTGCCTTAGATACACATAAGGTATCTAAATGCCACAGAGGGAAAGGAACTCACCTAATTCCTCAAACACCTAAAATTAAAGAGGCATAGAAATCCCCCTTTATAGAAAAATTCCTCTGGAAAAAATCAAGTAGGCTTAGGTAAACTCAGTTGATTATTAACAAAGGACCCTCAATTCTGCTAAGTTGGTGCACATTTTATTGGTTGCCCAGTATATATATATATATATATATATATATATATATATATATATATATTCAGTCCAGGTCTCCAGGTTGTTTCTGGATGAGGAGAGAATATGCACATCAGCTTGCAAAAATAATAAGATTTTACTCCAGGATTTGTTGACTGCACTGAAGGAACTAATATGCATTAAAACAAATACTAGGTCTCACTGCAACTTCAAACTTAAAAAGAAAACCATTTTGCCTTTCTTCATAAAGTACCCCTATGTCATTGAGTGGCTCAGATAGTGAAAGCCTCAAAAGTCCAAGTCATGTATTAATCTCTTGTGAATATCAGTCTGTGAAGGTCTTTCAGCATCATTCTGTTCCACCACTATCTCACACACACACACACACACACACACACACACACACACTCTGAACATATCTTGAGAAAGCTAATCTGTGAAAACCTAGTAGATAATTGTGTGCTGAAAGATATATGTCATATTCAAAACAATTTTAGTGTATCTATAGAGGTATTACAACTGCCCAAGAAATATGTCCACGGTGACAAAGAATTCCTAGATAATAAAAGGAAATGACAGTCCATTTGGTTTACAGGGGGCTTTCTCAACTTTGGCATTACTGGCATTGAGGGTATTTAATGGCATCCCTAGCCTCTACCCACTAGATAAAGTAATAGTAACTCCCTCTTCCTCTCCCTCAGAGACAAAAATGTCTTCAGACATTGGCAGATATTTTGGGTTAGCGGAGGAGAGGGCAAAATCATACATAGCTGAGAACCTATGGATTATAGAAACAAGATATTGAATTGGCCATGAATAATTCCCTCAGGGGTAAGTAGTATCTGACATTCACAAATGTTTTATTACATTGAACTCCTAGATCCCTTCTGACTAATTTTTTTTCAATCCAATACATCACAAAATCCCGCAGACCCATGGTCTACAAACTGCGGCTCGCAAGCCACCTGTGGTTCTTTGGCCCCTTGAGTGTGGCTCTTCCACAAAACACGAGGAGTTTATTTTGAAGAAGTGGCATTAGAAGAAGTTTAAGTTTAAAAAAATTTGGCTCTCAGAAGAAATTTCAATCATTATACTGTTGAAATTTGGCTCTGTTTTTGTTGTTGTTTTGTTTTTTAATATATTTTATTGATTTTTTACAGAGAGGAAGAGAGAGGGATAGAGAGTCAGAAACATTGATGAGAAAGAATCATCAATCAGTTGCCTCTTGCATACCTCCTACCCGGGATGTGCCCGCAATCAAGGTACATGCCCTTGATGGTAATCAAACCTGGGACCTTTCAGTCTGCAGGTCGACGCTCTATCCACTGAGCCAAACCGGTTTCGGCTGGCTCTGTTGACTAATGAGTTTGCTGACCACTGCCCCAGACCATTGAGAGGAAAAGTGGAAGGGACATTATCTGGAGAAAGAGTACTACTATGTTAGTCCTTTGTTCTAAGCAGTACCAAACCCTTTCCCATTGGCAATGTTACCTTTCCCAAATTTTACAGACAGGGAAATCAGACCCAACTCACTGACTATGTGTCCCCACATAGTTCATGATGGCTAGCTTCAGTTACTGGTGAGAAGAACTACAGAGCCTTTGGCCATAGCGCTGAGTCAGCCTCTATGAACTTGGGCTTTTAAATTCCAGATCTCAAACTCTGTTCCAGCCCTGAGTCTTTTTTTCCTACCATAACCAAGTCTCTGCCTGGCTTCCAGGTATTTTAGGCAGAATTGCCTATACCGAGCTCACTGCTGGGTCCCTACTACCAGCTACACACTTCCCAGCTGAGTACAAACTATTTGTACTTGAAATTGGCTTCATTGCAATTTCCTGCTATCTTTCTTCCCCTGTCTGCCCTTGTGGTGCGAACCTTGTGGTTCTACTTCATTTCTGTATTTAAATTATCTCTGTTCTGTGGGTTTCACTGTTAGATTCTATCCTAAAACCAACCACCTATTTGTTTATTTCAAACGAAGTAATCATAGAGGAAATGGGAGAAGCAGCGGTGTGGTTACTTCAAAGGCATCCCACCATGAAAGCTTCCTAGTATAACCTGACAACCAGAGCTCCGATTATTAAAAGAAAAAAACATCATGGGACATGCTGTTATATTGTGTTACAGAGGTTTCCAACATTCAGAGTCATGCAGGAATTTCTACTGCTTTCTGATATTATATTCTAGGTAAAGAGAGCAAAACCAGAAGGAAGTCAGTAAAGTAATGTGACCCAGGAATAGTTCTTCTCTACATGGAAAAAATAAAATGTAGAGATAATAACAATTGCAAAAAAATGAGGTATTAAAATTCAATCTTGCACAAAATCATGTTTGACCTCAATTTGAGGGACAATAATGTTGTCATTTTTAACTAAAAATATATGTATATATATTTATGTACCCTTGTTTCAATAACCATGTACCTAGGAAAAATCTATTCAAGCATAAACATGAAGCAGAAGAAATTCAAACACAAAAGTTATTTCTAATTCATCTCTTAAGATGAAATTGTTTATTTTCTTGGCTTATGCTGCACATGATAAACACCAGTGAAAATATCTTAATTATAAACATCCTAAAATGTGCAGCCTTAACTATAAGACATGTGGAAACTCCAAAGGCTCACAGTGAGAAGAGCATGGGCCTAGTTCCTAGGGGAACAGGGGCCTGGGGTTAGGGTACAGACAGGGGGATTCATCCAGCTGGGAGCATGAGAGGCTGGCTGCTATGCAAATCCTAATGACAAAGAGAACTTCCCCAATGTTCAGGGTTGAGGTTACTTCCACGGGTATAGCTAGAGTGAGGTCTGGCACAGGCACAGACCATGGAAATGCCATGATTCAAGGAAGACCCATCTGGGTGGAAGCACATTCTCAGCCAATAGCTCAGAGGATGCAGATAGTGAAAGGAACAAGAAGTGTGAGGTTGACAAGTACTAGAATGATGGTGTAGGAGCCCTGTTCAGAGTACACCAGACGTCCAAGGCCAATTTGTCATATGCAGGTACAAAAGCAAGGACACAGTGATATTAGTGTATGCACTATGTAGGCATACCTTTCTGTAACCAACTACTGATGTCACTTGGCAAGAAGTCTCTTTTGTGTAAGCTGGTATAAAAATGTGTTACTGACCAGCCGGTTGCTGGACTGCTTTACGTGACGACTTTGCTAGCGGCTGCTTTGTGGGGTTACTCTGAAGAACTGTGTTGTCTGATGGCTCCTTGTTAGCAACGGTTACTTGGTCTGCAATAAAGCCTCTCCTATATAACATACTATGACTGCTCATATCCTCTCCTGGCATGGAGAGTACCTGGCATCCAAGGACCTGTGTTCCTACAGATGGTCATGCCTCAGTCAGACATACTGGGTTTCAGATCAAGGTTTGAGTCCCAGAAGTTAATAGAAGTACAAATAAGGAACAATATCATAAATTGAGAAAGTCAGTTTCTAGAATCCATCCACTGGAAAGGATGAAGTTATAGCTGTCTTATTCATGCATTCATCATTCATTCCTCTAATCCTTTGTTCAATGCTTACACACCAAACACCTACCAAACACTGCTAGACACTGTTCCTGGCCCTATGGATTCAATGGGGAAAAATAAGGGTGGTCCTTGGCCTTTTAAATATTTTTTTCTGGAATTGATTTGGGGATTGAGAAATAGTAAATATGTAAGTTAAAAACTCCATCAGGACAGGACTGATAAATATTACCACTGCTAGCAACACTGAGCTGCCTGTGCCCCTAAAGTTTCTGCTCCAGCTCACAGGCAGCCACATTGGTAGCAAGAATAGAAATGTGGCTCTACCACCTTATAAATATATAGTAAATGGAGGCTGTGATAATGATGACAACAACGATGATGATGATGATGATGATGATGATGATGATATCATTGTTTCAGGATCCAACTAAGAGACCAAAATCACACCAGTTAGTTAAACAGAAATAACACAATATAAAAAAGTGTTAATTCAGTAAAAGTTGTTAATTAGATATTGAAAAGACAAAAAGAGAACTCTAAAGTACCACAGAGGTACTTACTGTAAAGAAATTGAAATTATTAACAGTTAAAAGCCTGGAGGACAGACTCCATGGTGCTGAAATTTCCGAGGAGGGGTGATATTCAAGTGGTTCTGGGTCCCTGAGTTCTGAGGGAGGAAATATCCCGTAGGGGTAAATCCAAAAACTCTGAAGATGGGGAGCCAGCTGGCTGATAGGCGGGGTCTCTAAGAGCTGGCTCTGGGTGCTCGGGTGAAATTGCAAACTGGATTCAACTGTTGCTACTGGAACAAACTCTGCTTCATGGGTAAAGAAGTATTGCTGGGGTGATGTTCTTGGGAAAAGAAAACTGAGAGAGAGAGAGAGAGAGAGAGAGAGAGAGAGAGAGAGAGAGAGAGAAAGAGAAAGAGAAAGAGAGAGAGAGAGAGCGCAAGAAGAAAAACAGAACCGCAGCAAAGGAGTGTTCCATCTACCTCCTCTTCCTGGCTTGCAATCTCCCTGTAGAAATCCCCACTGTATGAATTTAACCAACTGGCAATGCAGAAACATGACTTGCAAAAATCCATTCCCACTATCAAAAAGCAAAATATGAAAGAGTGGGTTTGGTGTTGAGAGATAATAATTTAATACCCAGCCCAGTAATCTAGGGAAAATTATTTAACTTGTTGCAACACACTTTATCAAAAAAGGACAATAATGCCTATCATAAGAAGATAGTTTGAGAATTAGACAATATACATATAAAGCTCTTGACATAGTGCTTGACAAATAAAGTCCATTATTTTACAACAATTAATGGTTTCCACTCTTGATTTATCTTTTCAAGTACACCTGCCACCATAGTACCTTTCTTAAACAACTACTTTGTGGAATGTGGCCTAGTTTATTAACAGAATATATCTCAGCAGAAAAAACTTATCTGATAAAGAGAGAATTGACCATCACGCCCTCACAATATGGTGGTGCCCACAGCCACAAAATGGCAGCACCCAGCCCCCTCAGCCCTGCCTCATCCAGCCTCAGTCTCTCAGTCCCCTCAGCCCTGCCTCATTCAGCCTTAGTCCCCCAGTTTCCTTACCCCCGTCTCATCTAGCCAGAGTCCTCCAACCCCTCAGCCCCACCTCATCCAGACTCAGTCCCCCAGTCCTCTCAGCCCTGACTCATTCAGTTGGAGCTCCCCAATCCTCTCAGCACCCCAGGGGACAGCAGTTGAGAGTGATCAGGCCAGCAGAGGAGGGCAATTGAGGACAATCATGCCGGCAGGGGAGCAGTCATGTTGGCAGGGGCACCGTTAGGGAGCCATCAAGCTGGCAGACAGATTAGTTAGGGGCAAGCAGGCAGGCAAGTGTTTATGAGCCAGCAGTCCTGGATTGTGAGAGGGATGTCACAGGTTAGGGATGTCATGGATTAGGTATCGGACCTAAACCAGCAGTCAGACATCCAGCAAGGGGTCACAGATTGGAGAGGGTGCAGGGTGGGCTGAGGGACACCCCCCACCTCCATGCATAAATTTCATGCACTGGTCCTCTAGTTTATTTACCTAAACTAATAACAAGCTGTTCTAGATTGAGGACCACATTTGGCTCTTATATTTTCACTTCCATTTTTCCTATCATCCTGAAAATCTGGCAAAAAATATATAACACCTATGTATTTTCTTGCCCTTGCCATCATCAACCCAGTAGACTAGCTTTCCATTAAAATAAATTCAAATTCCTTCTTTCCACCTCATAAAAAATTCTAATAATATTTCAAACTTGCTCCAACACCCTCTCCCTAAAAAGTAATCTTCAATACTTTGTGGCCTAGGAGGATTGCATGCTGAATAGGAACCCATTACCATTTTTCTGATGTTCTCAATACAAGAGCGCCATTATAGACAACAGAGACCTTAGGCCTAGCAAGGAGATTTGTTGAAATTAGAGTAGTGTCAGATGCTTTATGGCATATTTTAGAGGCAAGAGCCACTATATCCATGACTGTCCCATAAAAACAAACTCCTACAAAAAAAAAAAAAAAAAAAAAAAAAAACAACCTAAAATATAGCTCCTCTGTTCTCTTACATGACATTATGGGTTCCTCCTAATTCATTCCCTTTCTGGGCTAAAATCTTGGGGGTGAATTTTTTTAAACCTCTAAGTTTCATTTAATTCCTAGTGAAATGAAATTCATAACACTACCTCATAGGTTTGTTGTAGGAATTATATTTTTTTAATACATATTCAAGAAGAGAGTAGAAATGGGGAGTGTCTACAGTTTCAGTTTTGCAAAATGAAAAAGTTCTGGAACTCTATTGTAAATATAATCATAGCAATATGAATATATTTAACACTACTGAACTGTACACTTAAAATGTTTATAATAGCAAATTTCATGTTATGTGTTTCTTTACCACAATTATTAGATAATGATATTGAATAAATCAATCAATTAATTAATTAATTAAAATTTCCTATTGCATGCGTTCACACACGCAACACAGGGTCATTGCTCATCCCAATGCTTTGGGCACATTGTAAGCATTTTATGAGGTTCCGACTCTTTCCCCTTTGAGTGTCTTAACCATTGCATGACTTCAGCCTCATCTGCTCAAATTTTTAATTCTTCTTCCAATAGATTAAACACTATATGGGCTTAAACACATTCTGAAAATTACTGCTCCTTAACAGTTCAGCATGGGCTTGCTTTATCTTGCCAAATAGATTGTCAGCTCCAGCAGAGAAGAAACCATCTCATTGTTATCTTCATGTCCAATGAATATCTGCATCAAGAGTTGGCTGAGATGCTCCTTCAAATGAAATTTCAGTTGGCCCTGACTTTGGTTGGGCCTCTACATTTCACCATCAATCAACACTTATTTACTGATCTGTTAGTTTACATAGAGATCTCTTTAAGAAAAAGGGGGCAAGAGCAATGGATGGGGAAGGTAAAAATGGGACAAAAAGTTATATAAGATGTGATTATTATCTTCATAAATCTTACAATCTATTTGCACAAAGCAAACATGAAGATTTTGGTAAAACTGCAAGACTAAGCATCCACTGAGTGTTATAGACAATGAAGAATTCAGGAAGTCATGGGTACTCCAGAAGAAATTCAACAAAGGATTAGATTTAGAAAAACACAAACACTAGAGTAAATATTATTTAGAGTTAAGATAATTATTCAGGAAAAAATGTGTCTGCCTACTAATTCTAACTTTAATATAAAATTTATTATATAGTTTAAAGACAACAATAACAATATTATTTTAAGCACTGCTACTTAGATACTATCACTAATACTATTGCCATGTATACATAAATAGTGTGAAAGAAATTACTTGCCAGCATATGTCAAAATGGTAAAAATTATATCTGAACATATCTGTCTGACTCCAAAGCACAAATTCTTCCCACTAAATATATCATTCATTCATTCATTGAACATTTATTGAGCATTTACTATGAGCAAATATTATGCTGAAGATACAAAATGTAAAAAAAAAAAAAATTGTATTTCTTCCTTCAAATGGATCAGTATGGTAAGAAGGAAGTTACATAAAAAGACCATTCCAACAAAATGCATTTCAAACAGAAATATGCAAAGGAAGTTAGGGAGCACATAGGAAAGAAACCTAATCCATTTGGGAAACCCTAAAACAAGCATGTCAAACTCAAAGGCTAACAGGGGCCAAATAAGCAAGGTTTAAGTTTATGTGGCCACAAAAAAACAAAAGCTCCAATTTTCATAGAAACATAGGTTTATTTCTTTATAGATATGCTGAATGCAAAGGGCTGAAATAAATGAGTCATTGTTAACATAAAATAATATAACATTTTAATAAAAATTAATATTTTTTCTTGACCATCAATTTAACAGACACTGAATAACTGCACAAATTAATAAGCATAACACAAATAAACCTAATTTTCTTTTTATCCAAGAGCGAAATATTTCCTGTTACACACACCAAACAAGTCAGTTTAAGACTAATTACTTGGCAATTGGCTGTTAAAATATTCCCTGCTAGTATTAGTGGAGAGAAATGGGTAAGACAAGGCACATAAGGGAAATAAATGCAACATGATTATAATAATCAGTCATTAGCAAATGTTGTAGTTCATTATGAATAATTCTATATAACAGGATATTGTACAAATTAAGTTACAAAATTTTTATTAAAATGTTTCTTACATGCCGTTATATTGGCTAGGCCACAAAAACATTTGTTGTGGACTGCATGTGGCCCGTGGGCCATGAATTTGACATGCTTGTTTTAGAGCAGTGGTTCTCAACCTTTCTAATGCCTCGACCCTTTAGTTCCTCATGTTGTAGTGACCCTCAACCATATTATTTTCTTTGCTACTTTATAACTGTAATTTTGCTACTGTTAATGAATCATAATGTAAATATCTGTGTTTTCCGATGGTCTTAGGTGACCCTGTTAGAGGTTCTCAACCACTGCTGTAGAGCCTAAGACTATCAGAAAACACAGATATTTACACTACAATTCGTAACAGTAGCAAAATCATAGTTATGAAGTAGTAACAAAAATAATTTTATGGTTGGGGGTCACCATAACATGAGGAACTGTATTAAAGGGTCTTAACATCAGAGAAGTTGAGAACCACTGTTTTAGGGCTTCTCCTACAAAATAAACCATCAAAAATAGTAGTTAATTTGATGGAGTCTTCTCATTTACATCCAATAATATTTCAACTATGTTCAACTATGTTGTAATTCTAGCTTTTCTATAGTCCTGGTTAATATTCAGTTTGTTCGCATTTCTCTGAAAGCAGGGAACCCATAAGAGAAGACTATATTGCTAGGCATGACTCACACTGGAAAGAGCAGAGCAGAACTTCCCTTCATATTCTAGATACTACTATACATCTATTCCTGCAGCCCGAGGTCACACTCACTGTTTTCATGGCTATGTCACACAAATTAATTCAAAATGAACTTTATGTTGACTGAAACATTAGTCTCAGTTGTTAATCTATTCAATAAATTTTTATGAAATTCTATTATAACTATAGTATAATACTAGCAATAATATGAGAAATCAGTGAGTTAAACCTGAAAGAAGAGAAATCAAGATGGCGGCGTAAGTAAACAACTAGTCTGCTGCCTCGCACAATTTAAAATTAAAACTAATATAAAGGACATCTATCACCCAAAACCACAGGAAGGCTGGCTGAAATAGAAAGGAGCGCAAGTACTGAAAAACTGAGGAGCCTAGGTACAGAGGCATGCGAATTGGGCTGGTGGCAGGTGACTTTTTTTTTTTTTTCAACCTCAAGGGAAACAAGCTCCCAATCACTTTGAAATCTAGTTTCTGGGGTCACGTGGGGGACCCAGACACCTACAGGGAGAAGCTGGTCTGTTGGCCATTGGGTCCAAAAGTGAGGGTGACTCTCTTGTAGAAATGCATGTGCAATCATTGTTTACTGTGCTGAATCACAGGGAAGCAGGGACTTGGAAACACGGAAGGGCAGGGACAGCTGACTGCAGCCATCTCTGTTAGCCAAGCCCCAACCTAGAGATGTCCTGAGACCCCGCCCCGCCCTGAAGCCCTGCCCACCCTGAGGCCCTGCCCTGAGGCCCCAGGCACATTCTACAGACCTGCCCAGGCACCACACACCTGCTTTTGCATATAAATGGCCTGTATTGTGGCAGCTTAATGATATAAACTGAAGCTCCAGCAACAAAACCTCCAAGTCACAAGCAAAGAGGAGAAAACTGTAGTTCTTGGGGTAGCTCCTGCAGCATGGCCTCAGACAGTAGCTGAACTGCATCCCATTGGAGATCCAGAAGCCAGTGTTCTTAGTGGTCAATTTCAACCACTCACACCCATAATTGACATACGTGGGAGACGGACTCAGAGAGCACCAAAGCACCACTAAAACAAAGTGTCTCTCCAGTGCAGCAGTTCCACCTTTATAGATACACCAGGTCCTCACAGACAATTGGCCTAGAGATCAATTCCTCCCAGTGTACCAATAGCAATCAAGGCTTAACTACACCAAGAGTTTGCACTCAGCCCACAAAGGGGTGTACCAAGAGCACCCACCTCCTGTGATGGGGAAGCTGAGCTACTGGCCCCTATTGGTCACCTACCACACAAAGCCACTCCATCAACACAGGGAGGCAGCCAAAATGAGGAGACACAGAAACATGTCACGAATGGGAGAGATGGAGGAAATTAAACTACTGGATGACACAGAGTTCAGAATCACATAAGATTACTCAAGAATCTTCTAAAAAAAAAAAAAAAAAAACCTTTGAGAAACTTGATGAGACCTCCAAGAAGCTTTGTGAGACCTTCAAGGATCTTAATAAGAATACCCCCCAAAAAAGGAAAAGGACCAGTCAGACAATAAGCATACAATGTCTGAAATAAAGAATATACAGAAACTCAACTATAGATCAACATACCCCAAGAATCAAACCAAAGATTTGGAATATAAGGAAGAAAAAATCACCCAACCAGAGAGGCAGAAATAAAGAATCCAAAAGTGTGAGGATAGTGTAAGGAGCCTCTGGAAGGGCTTAAAGCATACCAACATCTAGATTTTTGGGGTGCTAGAAGAGAGTGAGCAGGGTATTTGAAGGCCTATTGGAAGAAATAATGACAGAAAACTTTCCTACCTGGTAAAAGAAATAGACTTACAAGTTCAGGAAGTGCAGAGAACCCCAAACAAGAGAAATCCAAAGAGGACCACACCAAGACACATCATAATTAAAATGCCAACGGCAAAAGACAAAGTGAGAATCTTACAAGCAGCAAGAGAAAAACAGCTAGTTACCTACAAGGGAGTATCCATATGACTGTCAGCTGATTTCTCAACAGAAACTATGCAGGCCAGAAGGGAGTGGCAAGAAATATTCAGAATGATGAACAACTAGAACCTACAACCAAGATTACTCTACCCAGCAAAGCTATCATTCAGAATTGAAGGTCAGATAAAGAGCTTCACAGACAAGAAAAAGTTAAAGGAGTTCATCACCATCAAACCAGGATTACATGAAATGCTAAAGGATATTCTTTAAAAAGAGGAAGAAGAAGAAAAAGGTAAAGTTAAAAAATATGAATAACAAAAAGACATCAAATACATACCTACCAACAAGTGAATCTAAAAATCAAATGGATAAAAAAACTGAAGAACAAAATGGACTGGTGAATATAATAGAATCAGGGACATAGAAAGGGATTGGACTAACAATTCTCAGGGGGAAAGGAGTCTGAGAGGTGTGGGAAGAGATTGGACAAAAATCTTACACCTATGGATGAAGACAGGGGCTGGGGTAAGGGCATGGGGTAGAGTTGGGAATCAGGTGGAGGGGAGCTATAGGAGAGGAGTGGGGAAAGAGGAACACCTGTAATAATCTGAACAATAAAGATTTATTTAAAAAAAAAAACGGAAAGGGGCAAGACCCTTTATCCAGCCATAGCTATGTGGCAACAACACTTGTTAGAGCTACCTAATTTTCAGACAATGTTAACTGTCTCACTAATTGCTGGTCTCAGTTCCAAAGCATATGGATGGGTGTTTAGCCAGCAATTTAGAACAACAGCACTCCAGGTTACCCAGCTACCTTCCAAATACCTACTCGGAGAAGAAATGTTTAAGAAAGATATGTCAAAGGCCTTATAAGTTCAATCCTTGAACCTGGAGATTATTGTGTTAAGTGAAATAAGCCCATTGGAAAAAGACAAACGCCATAGGATCTCACTTATACTAGTAGGTGGAGCCTATGAACAAAATAAACTGACAAACAAAGTAAAGCCAGAGGCATGGAACGACTGACAGCTTTCAGAGGGGAGGAGAGTGGGGGATACTGGTTGAAAGAAGGTGAAGTGGTTGGCCTAAGACCATGTATGTATAGAACCTTGAACACAGACAATAGTATGTTGATGGCCAGAGGGGGTGGAGGGAGGGCTGGGTAGAGTTGGGCAAAGGGGAGAAATTGGGGTATTTTGTAATAGTGTCAACAATAAAAATGAAATTATTTTAAAAAATGGTCACCTTCAGTGAGATGCATTTAATGCTTTGTCCTCTTCTTTAACAGAAGATTGTTCTAAGAGGCAATCATGTAAAATTCACAGCTGCATTGTTGTTTTAAAACTGAGGATGTTGTTCATTTTGTTAGTCCTTTTCACTGATAGGAAAGGCTATCTTTTTTCTCAGTAATAAGATGTTTCTATCGTTCTAAGTAAACAAATCATCAAAATAGTTTTAAACTTTTTTAAAAAGTTAAGTTTTAGAGAGTGAAAGGTGAGTCTGTAAGAAATAATAAGAAGAAAATATGTTATTTGACACATGAACTAATAGCAACAAACATTGTATTTTCTACTTCTGCAATGGCTGAAAGGGGGCCCCTGAGAGCAAGACGGATCATTCTGCGTGGGTCTTATTAAATGCATACTGTTCATTAAGCTAACATCATTATTCAGTTGCCCCTATGTTCCCCCTTCCCAAATAATCAGCCCCAAAAACTTACTTTCTCCAACGACAAAAGTTCCAAGATCTGATGAACCTAAGAACTACCTGGACAACTTGTTTTAAAAATTTGCGGTTTTTAATAAATCCCCTATGTAACTGGGATGCAAGTAAACCACAGAACACATTCCGAGAACATTCTTCCTGGGTCACCGTTAGGATCACTTAAATCAGCTCTGTCACTCATCCCTGGGCTCCCTACAGACACTCTAGTTCGTTTTTAAACCGGGTGGCCATAGGTAGGTAGGGTATCTTACTAAGGTCCTGCTAAAGCAGAGCAAATGAAAGGATTACGTCCCTGCTCTTATATAGCACGCCACATTCGCTTTTTTACATTCTAGTGTTAGTAGTCAAGCTCACAAAGGCAGTGCTTCACTCTGACTGTCAGATTGAGGTCAGCTACTTCTTTTGACTCTCCTGAGAAATGATTGAGGCCAGCTACTCCTTTTGACTCTCCTGAGAAATGAGAGCTCAAAATGCATTGAAATGGATCCAAATCATAATCAGATGTAACTACAAAGAGCATTATAAGGGACTGTTTCTCAATTGAACCAGGTGCAATCATTTTTCAAACATCACCTACTCCGCTTTTAAAACAAACAACTTCCCTTTGAATAGAAAAATCTGGCAACCTCCTTGGGTAAAATTATTCTTCCAGAATGTAAGATGTTTTGTATCATATTTTAGATTATTTATGAATATTTTTAATTCAAACAACACCACTTTTAGAATATCTACATAACGGACCAAGGGAATAGGTTATAAATAAAATATTACTGGAAGGAATAAAGAAGCTTGATTGTTGTTCCCCAGCTTACCATTTTATAGGTAAATAAATCATTTCATGACACAGAAAGTGATGTTATACCAGAAAGTTCTCTACCTAGATATCTATATTATTTGTCAAAAGAAATAGATTTAAAAACTTGAAGTACTGATCACTTACAATATATCAACTGAAAATTCTCCATAAATATCTGTATAAAAGGTTCCGCTATTCATTCAAGTTTCAAAGATCAATTTAAAAGTCACCCCTTCCTACGTATTGATTACCTACAAAAACTATAACTCTCTACATTCTATCATGTCTAAATTGGCTCCAGATAAAAGGCATTATCAAGTGGACAAGCTGACATGGCTAAAGCAGCAATTCAAGGCCTGAAGAATGAGTGATTTTAATCAGAGAATGGCCAGATAAAAATCAAGCCAAGACAAGTTAGGGAATGATTCCTTCTCTATTTGCAATTTCTAGCTGGTATGTTTTTAATTTTATAAATGTCATGCTCTCTGTTAGCAGCTTTTAATTACAATGAGCACCTGATATACAGAGGAACTAATATTTCCTTATAAACTAAATCTACTAAATTGTTAATAACCTCTCTATACTTATATGATGACTAGTTTAAGTTTCTGACCTCTAAGCAAAGATTTTCAAAAGGCCCTTCTGACTTCCTTTTTAAATTTTGTGTATTATATGGACTCAGTGACAGTTGAAATTTGCCAACATGTCACAGTCTATGTCCTTTGCCATGTAACATCTATGCCCATCAGTCAGTTCTTTGACATGTAATATCTGTGCTTCTAAGCTAGGGTCGGACATACTTTAATTTTTTGAAAGAACACATTTTGTACATGTTTAGTATATTTATCACATATAGGTTAACGTCAGTTGACAAATTAGTGAATACAGGCAATCACTCATCCACCGAAGGAGGGCCTGGAGGAAAGTATATAATCACCAACAAATCCTCACCGTGGTTAGGTTTCCCAAGCACCTTATTTTAAAAATAAAAAATTAATGGTATTTGATCCTATGGGAATAATCCATTTAAAGTATATGGACAATGATTAAGAGTGTAGACTCTGTCAGACTTCCTGGGTTCGTATCCTGACTCTACCACTCATTTGTTATATAACTTTGAGTGAATTACTTAATTATGCCTCATGTTCCTCATATATGACAGAAGATGATAATAGTATCTGTTTCACTGGATTATTTTGAGGAGGAAAGGGACTTATATTAATGTGTAGAATAGTTCCTGGAACATATTAATCACTGTTTGTTTGTTTAATATAAATTGATCAATTGGTCTTACCTTATATATTATGAAACCATGTTTGTTAAATGTTTTCCATAATAAATATTTGTTCCCCTTCCCATAAGGCAAGATTATCCTGACTTGAGATTTCCTTGTGCAGCACCTAAGTATTTCCTGATCAGCTAGTTTCATGTCTCTGAGAGTCCTATATACTGACCATATTTTGCATTTTACCTGTCTCTTCATGTAATCTGCATTGAAAATCTTACAGTTAGGTGATTTTTCTCTCTACAGATGAGAAAATTCAAGCTTGATGAACTCAGATGATTTGCATAAATTAACAAAGTTAGTAAAAGAGCTGAATTTTGGGCCGAGTGTGACATCTCTACAGACAATGTTCTTTATCAGTCTATTACCATAGATAAAGTACCATATATGATGTAATCTTACAACTTTTCAAAACTATAAATTTGTTCCATCCAGGCATTGTTAACTTGTTCCTGGAACTTAGCAATACAAGAATATTTGAATCTGTTAGTGCCTATGGGTGAGGTCCCTCTACAACCCTGGGCCACAGCCTTGTGAATGTGATTGATTCCCAGATTACTGGGCTTTGTTGGTAGAAGTCTGGGCCATATCTGCAATGGGCTCTAGATGGTGCCTGGAGCCATGTCAAAAATGACATTTTGCACCTTGCCCACACACCTCTAAGAAATGCTGGTATCAGTGTTTTATCTCAGCAGGTGTTTTTTCTACAAGAGTTGAATAGCTCTAGAAAGTGTGACTTATCCCATCCTATTAATCTAATGATTAGTTAGCTGTGATGTAATCATCTCAGTGATGCATGTCCTATTCTTGAAGGGAAATGCTGACTAACTCTAGGCTGGTCTTTTCTAATTGTGGAGCTCCAGTAAAATGTCTCCACTCACTTGCCTTGGCTCACTTGTCTGGGTTTTGTGAGTTCTCTGACACACACCAGTCACTGCAAAAATCCTGATGTCTGCCCATCTTAGCTCCTCTGATGGATCCCAGAAGTGCCTTCCTTCAGGGCCTAGCAATGACCCACTTCTGATGGTTATAAAACAAGCAGGAGCCACGTCTCTGAAAACATTTACTGGTAACTGACTTGGGGAAATTTGCCCTCCACTGCTCAAATAACTAACTGAAGTAATGTTCTATTTCTGATTATTGTTTACCAGTGATCTCTATTTAAGTAAAGAAGGGTGTAGGTTAGATCCTCTTAAATTGTAACATTAAATTCTAGACTCAATAACTTTAGACTCATTATACCATTTGCTTTATTAAAAAATAATGTTTATCCTCTTCAGACAATGGACAGACTAAAGCCAAGGAGGTAAGGTAAAACAAAACAAAACAAAAAAAAACTCAATAGCAACCTGCAGAAGCATACAGATTTGGGGAGGGGGGGGGGTGAAATGTGGCATTGCTTCAGAAGAACAGTAGTCCATGTTGCTACCAGAAATGTTCTCAAGCAGAACTTGTAGCTGGCAGATGCACTGCACAAAAGAAGTTGCTCATCTGTCTAGCACTGCTAAGGAAATAACTGTCATTTTTAGAAAAGGGATTACACATATGCAACATATCAATTATTGCCGGGAGGTCAGTGATCTAAACAAAATATCTAAAACTGAGTTACATCTAGGAAATCATTGTTCATTAAGATGGTTTGCAGGCACAATAGAAAGCAAATTCAGATAAAAGAGAGTGGAGGAGCCCAGCCTGTGTTTATCAGTGGTTGAGGGTTGACCTTTGATCCAGGAGGTCAAGGCATATGCCCAGGTTGTAGGCCCGATCCCCAGTAGGGGACATTCAGGGGGCAGCTGGTCAATAATTTTCTCTCATCACTGATGTTTCTATCGTTTTCTCTCCCTTCCTCTCTAAAATAGGTATATATTTAAAAACAAAGAGTGGAGGAAACCATTATAATTCATTGTATTCCTGAAATTTATCCCTGTCAGTAGACCACTTAATACTAATAATCGACTAGATTGCGAAACAAGATGTCGGCCTAGGTAGTCTCCTAAGCTGCCGCCTCATCAACAATTTGCAAAAAAACAACAGCTAAAATTGAAAGGGATCACATCAGATCCACAGGAGAGCTGGCAGAATGGGATGGCTACAACTAGAGGAAAGGAAAAGTGCTGCTGCCACCATGTGTAGTTTAAAGCCGCAATGGAACCGGAGTCGCAGCCGCCACCTCAGCCGCCGCCAGAGCCGCTGCCAGGGAGCAGGCTGCCTAGGAGCCCGGCCTCCGCGCCCACAGATTTCCCTGCCCGCCCGCTTTGCTGGCGCAGGGCCTCAGCCGTGCCTTCCGCTCGAGGCCCTAGGGAGGCCTTCACCCATCTGTCCCCCCCCCAGCCACCAGGCCTGGCCGGAGCCTCTGCGGAGCCCCCTAGAGCCAGCGCCAAGGCGGAGAATACTCATGGAGCGACGGAGGACCGAGAGGTAGTACCCAAAACACTCTTTGCGGCCTGGGACTCTAAACACCAGGGGACTGAAAGCCTGAACGTGTGAAATCAGAGCTGCTCCCGGGGGATCCAGGATAGGAGGGCATCAATCCACGGTCCCAGAAGGGCCATGTGGCCCAGGGGGGGCCTTGTGACCCGGGGGAACAGTGTGCCCCAGGGGAGCTGTGGGACCAGGGGGAGTCTTGTGCCATGGTAGAGCCTTGTGCCCAGGGGGAGCCGTGTGACAGGGGGAGGAAGGGGGAGGATCGGGGGAGCCCCTATGTTTATAGCACCACAATTTACAATAGCTAGGATTTGGAAACAGGCTAGGTGCCCGTCAACAGATGATTGGATCAGAAAACTATGGTACATCCACACAATGGAATACTATGCTGCCATAAAAAGAAGGAATTCTCATCATTATCAGCAACTGGATGGAATTGGAGAACATCATGCTGAGTGAAATAAGCCAGTCAATGAAAGAGAAACACCACATGACCTCACTCATTTATGGATAATAAAGAACATTATAAACTAATGAACAGAAAGATAGATATAGTGACAGTAAAGTAACAAGCAGACTGTCAAGTGACAGCGGGGAGGGTAGGGAGATCTGGGGGAGATAAGAGATCAACCGAAGGACTGGTATGCATGCATATAAGTACAACCAATGGACACAAAACTCTGGGGAGGGAGGGCATGTATGGGAGGTGGGGGGGGGGGGGGCAATGGTAAGCAATGTACACATATAATACCTTAATAAAAAAAATGATGGAAAAAAATACTAATAATCTCTGGCGTGACATTTCCAGTTACAATATACATCATAAACTATAGAAAACTATATGACTTTTGACTTCTAAGTAAAAGACAAAGTTTGAAAAGAAACAAACATGACTTTTTTGAAGCTGTCAAATTGGAGTTCTTTCAACTGTGGAATAAAGCAAATGAATTCTAAGTAAGGGTTATGAAAAAAATAATGTTTATCCTCTTCAGTCAGTCGATAGACTAAAGCTAAGTTGGTAAGAAAATATCTTCATACCATATTCAACACTATGTCAAGTACCATCTCTTAGGAGTAATAAAAAAGTGTTTCCTTCTGTCCTATAAGCTCTACAATTAATTCTTTCATAAAAATCTATCAACCTATTCCTCTGAGTCCATAGTTTTAATTCCTATAATTTTTTAGCAACACTTCTAACACTGCCTTTTCCTTTGGTGCAATTTATGGAAAAAGAAGCGGTTACAAATTAGCAGTTATAATCCTATCTGATAAAGAGAGAATATGCAAATTGACCATCATGCAGAGACACCCACAGCTAATCAAGAGGGAATATGCAAATTAATCCGACAAAGATGGCTTGCAAATTAATCTGAGATGCTTGCGTCCCTGCCCCAGCCATTCTGGACCTGAGGGAGACAAAGAAGTCAGGGGAGACAGAGAAGCCAGGCTCCAGTGCCTGAGGTTGGCTGTGGCCCGAGAGATGAAGAAGCCAGCTGCCCCGTGATCCCTGGCCGCAGACAACCCGAGAAGTTGCCTGCCCCACATCTTCCCAACCCACTTCCTGTGGGAGACAGAAAATCTGGGCGCCAGTGTCTGAGGCTGGCTGCGGCCGGAGAAGCCACCCACACTGAATTCCAGGGGAGATGGAGAAGCTGCCCATCTATGGTCCAGGTGCCTGCAGCTGGCTGCAGCCCAGGAGTCAGAGAAGCCACCCCCCACAAGGTCCTAGGCTGCAGCCACCCGGAGAAGCTGCCAGCCCTGTGGGCCCGGGAGATAGGTTCCATCTTCTCCCACTGCAGTCACTACTCCGATATTCCCCTTCTGAATTTCTCTCTGCTACCGAGACCCAAGCCCACTTTTCATGTGAAGGATAGGGAAAAGAGAGAGCAGTGTTAAAAGCTTATATTTTTAAGCAGATAAGGTTGGTACTTAAACATATAAATGAAAAACTAGAGTCCTTAAGGTAATAAAGACTAGAAAGAGAGGGGACAGGGGCAGGGCAAGATATATTATATCCAGGAAACCAATGTGGGGACTGACAACTTTGCAATGATGACAATTAGTGAAGATATGAATCAGCTAAAATAGTTGACAGGGACAATTCTTCGAACATCCTCCGAGGGCTCCTGGACTGCAAGAGGGTGCAGGCCGGGCTGAGGAACCCCCTTTTCTCTTCCCCCAGTGCATGAATATCATGCACAGGGCCTCTTGTTAGAAATATAATTCAAAAGAAATTAAGAGTGTTTCTTTGTTTGTTGGGATTTGTTGTGGTGGTCCTAGAGTTCATTCCAGCTAAATTATTTCTTAAAGCTATTTACCGATACCTAGACACTTGAAAATATGTTTTCAAACCTCTAGAACCAATATGATGAATCAGTGATGTGACACTAGCTGAATGGAGAATATGTTTTAAACATAAGCATAACCACCATTGGGTATAAAATAGCTAACTAGTAAAATCCAATTAATGCAGCATCTAGATGATTTTCTGAACCACGGCCAGTGCTGGAGGAGCAGTGAAGAATTAAAGAAAACAGACAAGAGAATATAGGTGGAGCCAGGTGGATCACTGCACCTGGATGAGGACACAGTGACCCCGCCTGTAAGCCGAATCTTTATTTTATAGTCAGATCACACAAAGCAAAACAAGAGTGGTCAAGATATTTACAATGTCCTTGCGAGTTTCAAATCTATTTCTTTCCTGTTGTTGTAATTCTCTAAACTCTCTCAAGCACTGTCTTGGCGGCACTTGCTGTACCTCTCACAGCCCACATCTCTCAACTACCTAAGACTATAATGTCAGATTATAAACTCAAGCTTACATACAACCATGGCCTTTGGCTATAATTGTGCTGGGAGAGCTTTGCCCTCCAAACTGGGGATTGTATGTGCCCTCTTCTCAGTCTGAGGCTTCATCCTGTCCAAAAGCTGTAGCCACTCTCCTCGATTTTCCACCAAAACTACGTACTTCAGCTTTCAAGTAACAGGGGAGAGATTCCCAGTCAGTCTTTAAACTGAAGCCCAGGAAACCTAAAATTCCTCTGCATTCAAGAGCTCCACAAGCATTTTCTATTCACCATACTTGTCTGCAGAAGAGCACATTTATAATGGAGAGAAGCCACATTCTGGAGACCCCATATTTTATGCATTTGGTTAACAGCAAAGAATAACCATCACCAATATTGAATGAGGGCTTTCTGCATGCCAGCCACTAATTCTAGGAATTAACCTATTTAATACTTATAATATGATGAATATGAAGTAATATTATCGAACATTTTATAGATGGATAAGCTGAGACTTGGAATAGTTTACTAACTTATCTCTTATCATATAGTTAGTAAGGAGTAGAGATAGTATTCTAATCAGGCAGTGTGACTCCAGATACCCTGACTCTTAGTCACTAGTCAGCAGCACAGAAATACAAATAAGGGAAATTGCTAAATATTGGTCACTTTAGAAACATTCCACTTCATCCTTACACAATATATTCTGTTAAAAAAAAAAAAAAACTAAATATCAGAGAGATTAACTACCCAATTCCACAAAGCTAGCAAGGGGAAAAGCTAATAGTCTATATACTATATCACATTACCTCTCTAAGCTCAAAGAATAAACTGAGTGGCAGATATAGAAGCAGAAATCTTACTTCAATTTGCATTTCAGTATTGTTATAAGAAAGTCGCCAGTGGAACTTGTCTGGCAGGGATGCTGACAGGATATAGAAGGCCTCTATAGACAACATAAAACCAGTATAAGCAAAGAGCAATAAAATCTAAACCATTAAGACACCGCAGTATTAGGGCGCGTGCGTGCTTGCGTGTGTGTGTGTGTGTGTGTGTGTGTGTGTGTGCGCGCGCGCGCGGCGCGCATTTGTACACATAATACACGTAACCAAACAAACAAACAAACAAACAAATGGAAGATGAGCTGCCTGCCAAAATGAAAGCCAAACTCGTGAGGCAGGTGATGGTGTAAAAGGAAAGAGGTTTTATTCAAGACCCACAAGACTTGGGAGAATGACAGACACCTCGCTCAAAGACCAATCTCTCTTTCTGCTCAAGACTGCCATTTTTTATAAGGATAAGGGGGAGAAGGCTTTTTAAAAAAATTATTCAATTATCTTGCTAGCTTGTAGTTTGCTCAGGGCCCTATCCATTCATATTCCTAGCTTTGTGCACGCTCAGGCTGTGTCCATTCATATTTCTAGTTTTTGGCATGCTCAGTGTAAGCCAATGGGGAAGGCTCCCTGGTGCTCCACTGTCTAGAGTAGCCGTGGGCAAACTACGGCCCGCAGGCCGGATTCGGCCCGTTCATTTGGCTATTCTATCCAGCCCGAGGAGCTGAAAGAACGGAGTGTTCTCTTGCTCTCCACTCCGCTCCTTCACCAGCAGCCCAAGATGAGAGTGCCAGCATGGTCAGATTGCTTTTGTTCTGGCTCTCTGGTCCTGTTTGTGGCCCTCGAATCAAAAAGTTTGCCCACCCTGGTCTAGAGTAACAAATGTGTGAAGTGTTTGCTGTTTGTTTTCATTCTGTTTTCAACCACTCCTTTTATTTTCTGGATGAAATCTTGAGCGGTTCTCAACTAAGGACAGTATCTACTACCAAAGATTGTTTATCAAGGTGTGAGGGCAGTGGTCTTCATGAGTGGGGCATCCTATTGGCATTAGAGGCCCAATGCAGGAAATTCATGGAACTGAGAGTTTTAAGCATAAGAATAAATAATCTGATTTTTTAAAAATCACTAGTTAGGGTAGTAATAAAGCAAAACTGAGAACTAGGATACCATAGTACTTGGGAAACAAGGACAGTAATAAAGTACACAAAAGTTATATAACAAGGCCCTTGTTAAATTGCCTACTTGGGGTGAGTGCTGGTGATTTTATTTTCAAATAATCCCTGTGCAAACTTCTGCCACTCTTTTTTTCAGATGGGGCCAGGTCATGAATTGATCTCTTAATAATGTTTGGGGGGTGGGGGTGGCATTTTACCATCTTTAAACTTAAAACCAGACCATTATCTTCAGTATTAACACATCTAGAAACAACCTGTAATGACACTAAGTTTAAAGTAGTCTCCGCTGACTGAAATAAACATAGGGGAAAAATAAATCCCCAAAATGATCAAGCTAGACTATAAGAGAATATTTTGGAAGCCATAGAAAATAGCTCCTATTTCAAATATACTTGATTAAAAACGTACAAATCTAAAAGTAGATCAAGCAAATGAGGTAAAGACAGAACTTGCTAAAATAATCAAGTTTTGAGAAGCAATGCAATGAAGGGACAAAGGTCTCAGGGTCTCCGCAGTTCTTACTAAATGTTATTCTTAGATGCAACTGTAAGCAAGATAAGCTTGACAGAAACTCAGCCCATCAATGTAGTCCACTGCACAGAAGAAATCAACATGTAATTGACCAAGTGGTGTATATAAGCAATGGCTATGCCTCCCTTCTGGCAGACTGAGCTCTGGGTGTCAACCTCTTCTCTATCTCCTGTTGCAATTTTAATAAATAAATAAATAAATAAATAAATATAAAACCAGCAACAGAACTCACAAACCAAAATAACGGCCTTGCATCAACCATGTCTGGTTCTTGTCTGGAGCACCCCTAACAGCGAACCCCTTGCGTTTGGTAGCAATGTTATTGTGTAGCTAACCTCAGACTGCCAATGTGCAAAACACTGTGGTTTGGCACTTCTTTGTCTCATAAAATCCTGTTGGCACATTCATCATTATCCAAATAATGATTGGCCCACATGAGCCAGCCCTTTCTGAAGTGTGTGGAGGTAGGAATATAAATACAGGCTGATGTGCTCCTAGTGTCATATGGGCATTGTACTGAGCGTGCCTGCTGTCCTGAGCGCCTGGCTTTCAGACAGGGCGGGTGACTGCCTCCTAACCCACAGCTGGGGTAACTTCCACTCTGAGGTGTCACGTGGTGGGGGGGGGGGGTCAGTAAATTAGTTAGGAAGACTCGGTGACTGCAGAGGTACCGTGAGGCCTCGACGCAGACAGGATCATCACTTACACATACAAATAGTTCATTCTTGGGATTTCAAAACTGTTGGAAGCCTCCAGTTTATTTTTTGTTTATTATTTTTTGAAAACAACTTTTATTTCACCGATCTGGGCAGTTTGGACAAAAGGAGGCAGTCTGTACAATTCAGTCCAAGTTTGCAAACTTTATGAATAAATCTAAGAAAAAAATAATGTTGGTAAACAACTTTGCAAGCACCATGGAAGCCTCCAGTTTAAGAGGACAGGAACCAGATGGGGCTTCTTCCTGCTGCTGCCGTCACTGCCGCGGGCAGGGGGAAACGGCCGCAGCGGTCCGGTTCCGCTCCTGCTTCTAAGAGGCTTCCGTACAAACACACCCGGTCACGCCGCCAGTGGAGCCCTGGGCGAGTGGGGTGAACCCGGGAAGCTCGCTCCCTCCTTCCCCGCAGAACGGGCCGCCCCTGGCGCCCTCTCCGCAGCCAGGGGGCGGGCGGCTGGTGCATCCTGGGAGCGCGGCCGCGGGGATTGTGGGAAATGTAGTTCGGCCACGCCCTCCGCGCCTTCCTGTTGATGGCTGCCTCCTGGAAGGTAACGTGAGCATTCTCTCCGAAGGACCCTTCCATTTCCCCGCTGGGTTTGTGAAACGGGCACGTTTACACCTGCCGGGCCAAAGCAGGGGTTCTTGTTTAAAAATGTAATGCTCGTTCCTGGAACGCATGTGTCTGTGGCTTCGATTTATTTTTAGTTTTTCCCGAATGGGCGAACTAACCAACCTTCTGAGTCGGACTAACTAACCTTAATTTTACATTCCACCCGTTACATTCCACCCGTTACATTCCACCCGCACCTGAACGAACTCTTCTCTCTAGTCTGTTCATTCTCTCTGCGCATTCCTCCCCCTCCGTACAGCCTCCCTGCTCTGCACCGACTGTAGCTGCCCCCTTAAGTAACCATTAATTAATTAATAATAATAATAATAAAGAGTAATCATAATTTTTAAAATATTTCCATCTTCTGATAATAGGCGCTGTCACGTGGAACCTCAGCCTCCGCATTCCGAGCCCCAGGAAGGGAGTTGCAGGTCGGATAGTCACTCTGGTGAGTCTTACCCCTGCCCCGCAGCGTCAGGCTGTTCTGTTGTGTGGCTTGTACAGACCTGACTGCATTTCCTGGGTGGGAGAACCCCGTTGAACATGTAACTGTTACTGCCTAGGATACTTTACATTTCCAGGTGAGAGTTCTGTGCGTGTTCTGTTTGCTCTGAATTGTGTTCTGCGGTTGGGTTTGTTGGGCTGATTCCGGGGGCGGCGTTGGCATCCACAGGCCGGAGCGGTCATCGGGAGGAGGAGATTGGCCTCCATGGCCATCGTTCAAGACCTCTCACCTCCCTCTGGTGTTTTCATGGCAGAATGAGAACATGTGTCTGAAATCTAAACTTCAAAGGCTATGTTTGTCATGTGTTCATACTGCCCTTTAAAAGGGTAGGGGTTTTGCCGAAACCCGTTTGGCGCGCAGTGGATAGAGCGTCAGCCTGCAGACTGAAAGGTCCCGGGTTCGATTCCAGTCAAGGGCATGTACCCAGAAGGGGATGTGCAAGAGGCAGCTGATCAATGATTCTCTCATCGATGTTTCTAACTCTCTATCCCTCTCTCTTCCTCTCTGTAAAAAATCAATAAAATATATTGTAAAATAAATAAAATAAATAATAAAAAAATAAAAGGGTAGGGGTTTTAATGGTTCCTTTTTGTTTCTGTGGTTAATTTCTAGAAACCCTCCGCACTCAAGAGCCAGCCCCCTCAAGGCGCCAACGCCATGGCCTCAGCTCCGGCTCCGCTGTTGCTGGCCGCCCTCTCGCTGCTGTCGGCGCTGCCCGCCGCGGAGGCGGTGGAAGCGGGAGATGCCATCGCCCTCTTCCTGGGCGTGGTGGTCTGCATCACGGGCATCTGTGCGTGCCTGGGGGTGTATGCGCGAAGGAGAAACGGAGAGCTGTGACTTCCAAGCGCCTCCTGAGTCAAGCCTTGCCCTGAAAACATTTGGGCTCTTCAGGTTAAAAACGGAGCTTTGGTGTCCAAAAGTTCCCAAAAACAAACAGTACATAGGGTAATTTTACATTCTTAAGTTCCCCTATAAGTGGGAATAAATTGATAGATGTTCAATGGGAAAAAAAATCTTTTTCACGACAATGCAATGAAACATGCAGTCTTGTTTAGTTGCTAGTTAGAAAGAGGGTCAAAGAAGGAAGATGGCTGAAATTTGCATAAGTAATATTTAGTAATCTCAAAAATTCTCAAAGCACATGAAACTGGAAGAAGGGAACTCCTGCCCAGAGTCCTAGGAAGTAGCCACTATTCTGTTGTAATCACTGCCTCCTGCGTTATTGAGGAGTCTTCTCTATGTTTTTTTTATATTTTTGTTTTGTTATCTCCCAAGTTGATATTGTACTTAGATATTTGATATTAAATATAGACAGTCAAAACGTGAAACTTTTATTTCTTTGGGGGGAAAGTAGTTGAAAACTGTATTAGTGTATCTAACATTGAAATGGAGAAAAGATTTCATGTAAAAAAAAAACTTTGTATTGACATTAAAATAGGGAAGAGATTTAATGTAAAAAAAAATAAAAGCCCTTATATTAATTGGCTAACAAACTCTTGGTGAGAAATAGTACCCTAAATAATAAAGATGTAATGTGCAAATGGTCGTTACGTAACAACCAACTGTGTAAGAACTGGGTCACGGAGGGCCGAGAGCTACAGGAGGGGGCGGGGCAGCAAGCTATGAGGGGTGGCCGGAGGGAGCTACAGGAGGGTGGGCAGTGGGCGAGAGCTACTGATGCACAGATTTGTGCGCAGGGCTACTAGTATTAAATATAAATCCATTATAGGTTAACGTACAGTGTCTTTTAAAAATATATTTTTGTTGATTTCAGAGAGGAAGGGAGAGGGAGAGAGAAACATCAATGATGAGAGAGAATCATTGATTGGCTGCCTCCTACATGCCCGCACTGGGAATCGATCCCCCAACCCAAATTGAACAATCACCTCCTGGTTCATAGGTTGGCGTTCAACCACTGAGCCATGCAGGCTGGGCATGGTGGCTCTCTTTGTTTATAGAGATACAGTCAGTAAAAAACTGGAAATACGCATAATCAAGCTAGGAGAGGTTGTTGGTAGAGAATCCACAGATACAGAAGGAAACTACACAGGCTTATACTGATTTACACACCAGCTCGATGACCTTGCTACTCTCCCAAACCAGCATGATTACGGGGGACTTGTTAGAAATACAGAACCTCAGGCCTCCTCCAGACCAGTTGGATCAGAATCTACTTGTTTCAGAGCCACGATAACTTGTGTGCACGTGTACATTTTAAGAAGATGGACCCAACCTGTTTGAGTCCACAGACCACCCAACGCCCTTGACAAAATGCCCAGGTCCCTCTCGCAGTTGTGTTGGTTGGAGTCACTGTAGATTGAAGCCTGGAATTCTGTGTTTATCAAGTGCACGCAGTGATGCCTTTGCCTCTAGCTCACCAGTATAGAATAAGCTGAGCAAATCAAACTGCTTTCCTTCTTTCTGGAAGCAGGTAGTCAAGTTTTTCCTAAAATAATGCATTATCTAATCCCCAGCTCTCCAGGTGATAGGGGAAGCCCTAATTTTGGTCAGAAAACCAGCAGCAACCTTAAGATTCTGTTTACAGTGCATTTCTGCAGGTGTTAGCTGACCTGGCTAATGAGGGATTTGGTGGCCAGTACCAGGAGTGAGGGACAGGTACACTACAAAGACATTACAAAATCCAAATGGATCTGTTTTTGTCGTGGCTCTTTTGTTTCTTCAACAGAGCGCTAACATGTTTTGTTCAAATAAATTGGCAGTTACATGTCGTGTCATTATAAAACTTAATTTCATATGCCTTTCTTTTTTAAGAGAAAAAGAGGTGCAGCTTGTGGGACAGTTTGTCCTGTCGCATAAACTAGTTCCTGGGTTTGAATGGAGGTAGAGAGGCTGCTGCCACATGTATGTCTGAACTTTTTAGTTGGCATTGGAGGGAATCAAACCTGAAGTACATTTTAAATCACTGCATTACTCATTTAGTCATCTCTAGATACTATTATTTACATGTTCAAAATAGGACTACAGGTAAGCATGCTTTAATGGCATGTATTTCCAAAAGCGCCTAGAAAGAATGAGAAAGCTGCTATTTTCCTGTTTTGCCCTTAAAAGTAGAGAATTATCCTGAGGAGGCATTCAGGAATTTTGATGGCTCTGATGGGGAATGCCTTCTCTATTTTTAGTCTCTTTTCTCATCGAAGGTGGACCATATGGTTTTGCTGAGCAGAACAGAAACTCACAGTGGCTCTTAACCTTCATGGGGCCACCAGCTCCTTTGAGACTCTGACAAAACATATGCTCATTTTCTGAGGGGAAGAAAAAGGCACATAGATGCTGGCATTTTAAAATTAATTTTAAGGAATTCACAGAGCTGAAGCCCGCCCAAAAAACCCCAGTTGTAAATTTCTGCTCTTATATTCCCTCCTTGGAGGTTTTTCCAATCCTGGAATTCCTTGATTTGCTCTGAGGGATAACACCTGTGGTTGGAACCATGTTAGGAAAAATGGGATGCGCAAATGTCCCCCAACAATGTAATTTTGTAGATGTCTAGTAAATGCTTTGTATATGTTAACTCAGGTGGATCCAGTTTAAAAGGCAGAAGACAAATACTTGAAATCAAGAAGTGTTAGTAAACAGCCTATTCTTCTAATGCTAAAAATCTGCGTCATTTCCCTGCTTTTAAGACTTTTTCACTGCCCTTAATTTTCAGAAGGTTGACTGTGATGTGTCTTATTTTGTGGTTTATCCTGTTTGGGGTTCATTCTGATTCTTGAACCTACAGGTTTATGTCTTTTTCCAAATTTAGGTAATTTTCTGCCATTATTTTTTCAGCACCATTCATTTCTCCTTTTCTTCTGGGACTCCACTGACCCGATTGTTAAATCTTTTGTTACAGTTCATCTTCTCTCTGGAGCTTGATATTAATCGATTGGTTGATTGATTGATCAAAATATTGATTGGGTAATTTCTAGTGTACTATCCTCAAGTTCACTGATCCTGTGGTTGTATTTCAGTTCTAAGTTTTCCATTTGGCTTTTCTGTGTACATTGTGGTAGGAGTGGATGTCTGACTCCCATGGCCGTGTCTGAGCCCATTGACATTTCTGGGTCACCAGCTTTTCTAGGACCTACTCAGAGATTTATGAGGCAAAATGAAAACCCAGAGAATTCACCACCATGTCTTTCTTCTGGTCTGGAGGTCCTAGACCTCTGCCTTCTTTTCACCTTTAAGGATCTTTTTATGTTTGTTTTATAGATAATGTCAGGATTTTTAGCTGTATTTAGTGGGGGAAATAGAAAGAAAAAAAGAGATGTTTATTCCATCTTCCTAGAAGCACAAGTCTTGAGTGCATGTTTAAAGAGTAAAATCTCGTTGAAACCAGTTTGGCTCAGTGGATAAAGTGTCAGTCTTCGGACTGAAGGGTCCCAGGTTCGATTCCGGTCAAGGGCATGTACCTTGGTTGAGGGCACATCCCCAGTGGGGGGTGTGCAGGAGGCAGCTGGTGGATGTTTCTCTCTCATGGACGTTTCTAGTTCTCCATCCCTCTCCCTTCCTCTCTGTGAAAAATCAATAAAATATATTTTAAAAATAATAATTAAAAAAATAAAGAGTGAAATCTTTGGAGAGAGAAAACACCAGGTAAATAATGAATTCAAAGTATTTCACCCACAGAGCTTTGTCCTGTGGTCTCCCACATCTGCCCTCCCCTCTTCACCTATCCAGTATGTTACTTATTTCTGTCTTTTCCCAACAAACTCAACTAGGGGATATGACCAACAAGAATTCAGGAGTGCAGATGAAGTTTAAAAAAATGGGCTGTCTTCATATTTTGTCTCAATAGAGAGTGCAAGTGGCAGTAAACGAATGTGATACCAAATGTACTAACAAAGGAACCGGCCACGTCCAGGAAATCTCAGAAGCTGCACATCACCTGCACCTCGGCCCTCTTAGGCTTTCTAAGCTCTGCAGAGCCTTGTCAAATGCCATTTCCAGCTTTGGCTGTGAGAAAGGTGATGCCCATCCAACAATCTAAGTAGCCTGTAGCCACTTAGCCTGTAGCACATGGTGAAGGGAGAATTACCTGCATAGGAACCATCTCTCCCAGTGATTCACATCAGTCTCTTTGGTGGGATTGATGCTGGAGAGTAAAACTCCCCTGTTGTTTGGGGGAGCAAAGTTCTTGGGGCGACACTGAAAGAAGCATTTTCAGAATCCCCCAGGGAGGATGGGATATGGAAGAAAGCTTTATTGGCATGAGTTCCATTTCTTGGGTTGCAATGTCTCATTTTCCCCAAGCCAGTCCCGACAGAGGGGCAGCTGGGAGTTCAGCAGAGCCAGAAAGAGGACCAGTGTCCAGACTTCCCGCTCCATGTTGCGGCTGGTGGTTTAGCATTCAGGCCACATTGAAGTCCATGTGTGGACTCCAATGGCCATGCACCATGTGGGCACAGTGGAGCACAGCCCCTGTAGCAGGGTCACACGAGGGCCCCTCACCTTGGAGTCCAAAGAGAAGGAACTTCCTTTGTCGAGAAGTTTATGTATTTAGACTAGAGGCCCAATGCACGAAATTCATGCACCGGATGGGAGTCCCTCAGCTCCATCCCAAGATCTGGCCTAAAATGGCAGTCAGATATCCCTCTCACAATCCTGGACTGCTACAATCCTAATTGTTTACCTGCCTGTCTGCCTGGTCTCCCCTAACTGTCCCCTCCATAGCAGCCTGGTTGTCCCCAATCCCCCCCCCAAGCCAGCCTAGTTGCCCCCAACTGCCCACCCCTGCCAGCCTGGTCGCCTCTTACTGCTACCCGTCCTGGCCTGGTGGCCCCCAACTGCACCCCCACCGGCCTGGTCGACCCATGCAGCCTGCTGTTCAGTAATTTGGTCATCCCTCACTAACCACCCTGCCAGCCTGGTCGCCCCACAAAGCCTACGTGTTCAGTCATTTGGTCGTCACTCACTAATCCCCCTGCTGGCCTGGTCATAGGCAGCCATCTTGTGAGGGCATGATGGTCAATTTACATATTACCTCTTTATTATATAGGGCTCTATATAAATATCATATTAAATAGTTCATTATATTTTAATTTTGACATTTTCCCTGAGTCTGTTTTCTTTACCATAGTTTCCCTCCCCCACCATAGGCTTACAAATTGCTGAAACTCAAAGACACCTGTGAAGAAAAGAAAATCAGGCTTCCCTAAAGTTTCCCCACCTCTTTTAATTTGTAGCTGAATCTCTTGAGGGAAAAGAAAATTGCTTGATTCTGTATTAGTAATTTCTAACATGTTCAACCATCAGTCTTTCCTAAGTGACATAACAAAAGCTTAGCAGCAATTGCTCAGGTCATTTAAAAAGATGTAAGGAAATTTGTTTTGCCTATTCAAGAAAATTGCAGATCTGGTCCATACAAATCTTTTCCCATTAGAAGTTATAAATTTGTAAATAATATAAAATTTGTTTAATGTTTATTTCCTATGGTGGGAAATAAAGAGGAAGCCTCTATTTTGATCTTGTAATCCCAGGGAGATGTTTTGTTTGGTTTTGTTCTTTAAATAATCTTTGGGAATGCTGTATTTAATTTTTAAACTAGAGGCCCAGGGCACGAATTCATGCACGGGTGGGGTCCCTCTGGGTGGCCTGCAGGGATCCGGCCGAAACCCACAGTCCACACCGCCTGCAGCTCCTAGTTGCCGCTCCCGCCACTCCCTCATCCCAGCGCCCCTGCAGGATCACACCCAATCAGTCCCAACCTGGGGAGGCTAGTGCTGCAGCAGCGCTCACCAGCCATGAGCCCCATCTCTGGCGCCCTCCCAGGGGAGGGGCCTGCGGAATAGGGCTGAAACTGCCTCTCTGACATCCCCTGAGTTGTCCGGGATTTTGAAAGCACACAGGCCAGGCTGAGGGACCCCACCTGTGCACAATCGGATCGGAGAGGGACCGTGGCAGGGCTCCAGGGTATGTCCAGCCCATCTCACTCAGTCCCGAGATCAGCCAGATCCCAGCAACAAGCTAATCTACCAGTTGACTGTCTGTCACCTGGTGGTCAGGGCACATCATAGCCAGCAGTTGAACAGCACATCATTAGCATATTATGCTTAGATTGGTTGTTCAGTTGTTAGGTGTTGTGCTATTCAGTCTATTTGCATATTACCCTTTTATTATATAGGGCTAGAGGCCCAGTGCATGAAAATTCTTATACCGGAGGTGGGGTCCCTCAGCCAGGCCTGCCCCATCTCACAGTCTGGTAGCCCTCAGGGGCAGGAGCTGAACCGTCGATCAGGGGAAGGTGACGCCTGGTTACACCTCTGCTGCTGCCACTGCCAGCAGTGCAAGCCTCAGCCTGTCCTGGTTGCCTGAGTCTCAGGCGGCTCTAAGCGGCTGGGCAGCCGCCATCCAAGGCTTGTCTGTGCCTTGGGCCAGCCCTGGGTGGCTGGGGGGCTGAGGGGACTAGGGGATTCTGAAGGCAGGCACATGGAGCAGCCGGGCCTGCCCCAAGGGCTTGCCAAATGCCTGCCACCCTGACAGGGTTGAGGGGATTGGCGGATGCCTTCTTGTGGCTGTGGGCACCGCCATCTTTAAGCGTGGGGCAGTCAATTAGCATATTCCCTCCTTGTTGGCTGTGGGCACCACCATATTTGTGATGGCACGAGGGTCTATTAGCATATTCCCTCTTTATTAGATAGGATATATTTTTATTGACTTCAGAGAGGAAGAGAGAGATAGAAACATCAATGATGACAGAATAATCTCCAAGTCCATTCATGCGATCACATTCATTATTGTATGCATTCCTCACCTATCTATGAGGTAGGTATGGTTATTATCCCCATTTAGCAGACAGAGAGACAGAAATTTAAAAGAAGTGGCTTGTCTAAGATCACATTTGAAGTGATGGAGCCTGGTTATCAAGGTATGTTGGATTCCAGGGTTTGGCCCTTAACCCTTTTTGTGATACTGATACCCTTGCAATAACCTGGTTGTTATTTAACAGGAAAGTAGTAAAGGGGAAACTAAATGGTATAGGCATGCCATTTGTTCAGCTTTTCCAAAAAGCTGCATTTATCACTCCAAGTCTGTTCTCAGCTCATGGAAGGGGGAAAGGGACCTCAACCAGGAACCAAACCCAAAACCTAGGCATGCACGCTGACCTGTAACTGAACCTGCAACCTTTCCTTGCACAGGATGATGCTCCAAACAACTGAACCACATGGGCCAGGGTGAGAGTTAATTATTTTAAAGGGCTAATCATGTAACACTTGGTTAAATTGAGATTATAAATGCCCATATAATTCAATATTAATGAAGATAATTATGTTCAGAATAAATGCATAAATCAGATAATGAAAGCATTTAGAAACAGGCATGACCATCAAAAACAGAAAATATCCCTAACCAGTTTGAGTCAGTGGATAGAGCGTCGGCCTTCAAACTGAAAGGTCACAGGTTCAATTCCCATCAAGGGCATATACCTCAGTTGCGGGCACATCTCCAGTAAGGGGTGTGCAGGAAGCAACTGATTGATGTTTCTCTCTCATTGATGTTTCTAACTCTCTATCCTTCTCCCTTTCCTCTCTGTAAAAAATTAATGAAATATATATATTTTAAAAAACAAACTATACCATATTCAATTTTATTTTTTGTAAAAATACTTTATTGGCATTATTTAATTGAGCTCATTGGTGATATTTTTAAATATACTTTATTGATTTTTTACAGAGAGGAAGGAAGAGAGATAGAGAGTTAGAAACATTGATGGGAGAGAAACATCGATCAGCTGCCTCCTGCACACCCCTTACTGGGGATGTGCCCACAACCAAGGTACATGCCCTTAACCAGAATTGAACCTGGAACCTTTTAGTTCGAAGGCTGACACTCTATCCACTGAAGCAAAAACAGTTAGGGCATGGTGGTATTTTTAATTGAATTATATGTTGACATTGGTTTGCAAAATGATACAGGTTTCAAGTGTACAACTCAATAAAACATCTGCACACTGTATCAAATGCCTATCACCCCAAGCAGTCTCTTTCCATCTCTATTCTCCCCACATTTGAGCACTAACCACCTACCCGCCATCCCCTCTTTCCCTCTGGCTAGCACCACACTATTGTGTGTCTGTGTGTTATGTATATATGTTTTTTGCCTAATTTCTTCAACTGCTTTCATTCCAGTCCACAACTCCCCCTGCCCTCTACAGCTGTCAGTCTATTCCATGTAATCATGCCACTGTTTCTATTTTGTTCATCAGTGTTTGTTCATTAGGCTCCACATATAAGTGAGATCAGATGGCATTTGTCTTTCTCTGTCTTATTTCACTTAGCATAATAATCTCCAGATCCATCCATGCTGTCACCAAAGGTAACATTGCATAAATGTACCACAGCTGTTTTTTATCCACTCATCTCCTGACAGGCACTTTGCTATTGTAAATAACACTGCAATAAAAACCCAGGGGTGTTTAAATATTTTGATTTAGCATTTCTAGTTTCTTAGTATATACTCCCTAAAGTAGGATCAGTAGGTCAAATGGCAATTCTATTGTTAATTTTTTGAGGAAACTTGATTTCATTTTACACAGTGGCTGCATTCCCACCAAGAGTTCATGAGAATTCCCTTTTCTCCACGTCTTTACCAGAACTTGTCTATTTATTGACTAGAAGCCCAATGCATGAAATTCATGCAAGAGTACTAGTAGGCCTTCCTTGCCCTGGCTGCTGGCACTGGCCTCCCTGGGGCACCTGGGACCGGGCTTCCCTCTGGCTGCCAGGAGGCACCCAGGGCCCAGGCTTCTTTCACAGCCTAAGCTCCGTCAGGAAGGTCATCCAGTCTAATTAGAGCATATTTCACTTTTATTACAGACTAGTGGCCCAGTGCACAAAAATTCATGCACAGCAGGGGGGATGGGGAAGAGGTGCATCCCTTAGCCTGGCTTGCACCTTCTTCAATCCGGAACCACTGGCTCCTAACCGCTCACCTGCCTGCTTGCCTGAATGCCCATAACCACTCTGCCTGCCAGCTTGCTTGCCCCCAGCTCTCCCCCCCCCCTGCTGGCCTGATGGCCTCCAACTATCCCCCTTGCCAGCTTGATTGCCCCCAACTGAACCCCCTACACATCTGCTTGCCCCTAACTGCCCTCTTGACCAGCCTGATTACCCCCAAACTTCCCTCCCTTGCTGGCCTGGGTCCCCCCCAACTGTCCTCCTCTGCAGGCCTGGTCCCCCCAACTGCCATCCCCTGCAGGCCTGGGTCCCTCCCCCCAACTTGCCCTCCCTTGCTGGCCTGGTCTACCCCAACTGTTCTCCCCTGCAGGCCTGGGTCCCACCCCAACTACCCTCCGTTGCTGGCCTGGTCCCACAGGCCAGCCTGAGTGACCACACTGGTGTATGAATTCATGCACCAGGCCTCTAGTTTATAATAAAAATCTTAGCAACATGGGAATAGAAGGAACATATACTATCTAATAAAAAGGGAATATGCTAATTGACCACCACACCCTCACAAAGATGTTGTGCCCACAGCCAATAAGAAGGGAATATGCTAATTGACTTCCATGCCCTCAAAAATGGTAGCTCTCATAGCCACAAGATGGTGGTGCCCAGTCCCCTCAGCCCCACTGGAGTGTCAGGTGCACAGCACAGTCAGGCCTGTCCCCAGGCGGGTCAGGACCCTCCGTGTGCCTGCCTCTAGAGTCCCCCAGTCCCCTCTGTCCCCAGCCACCCAGGGCGCCTGAGGCTCAGGTAACCAGGGCATGCTGAGGCTTGCACTGCTGGCAGTGGCAGCAGCCTTCCCCTGATCACTGGGTCGCCTCCTGCCTGTGAGAGCTCCTGGACTGTGAGAGGGGGCAAGCCAGGCTGAGGGACACCCCCCTCCAGTACATGAATTTTCATGCACTGGGCCTCTAGTCTCAATATAATAAAGGCCATATATCAAAACCCACAGCCAACATCATAGTCAGGGGGGTAAAAACTAAAAGTATTTCCTTTAAGATAAGAAACAAAAAAGGATTGTCCACTCTCACCACTCTAATTCAACATAGTAATGGAAATCCTAGCCACAAAGATCAAACAAGAAGAAATAAAAGGATCCAAATTTGAAAGGAAGAGGTAAAACTGTCATTATTTGCAGATGACATGATACTATGTATAGAGAACCCTAAAGGTTCCACCAAAAATCTACTAAAAATGATAAATGAATTCAGTGAAGTAGCAAGATGCCAAATAATCATCCAGCAATTTGTTGCATTTTTATACACTAAGAATTAACTATCATAAAGAGAAACTAAGAAAACAACTCCATTTACAATTTCATCAAAAAATACCTTAGAGTAAATTTAACTTAGATGTAAAAGACCTGTACTTGGAAAATTATAAGACAGTGAAGAAAAAAATGGAAGAAGATACAAATCAGTGTAAGCATGTAGCATGTGCTGTGTTTATGGATAGGAAGAATTAACATCATTAAAATGTCCACACTATCAAAAGCAATCTATAGATTTAATGCATTTCTTATCAAGCTATGACATATTTCACAGAACTAGAAAAAAAATATTGCAAAACTTTATTTGGAACCACAAAAGGCCCTAAATAGCCACAGAGATCTTGACAAAGAAAAAAGTTGGAGGGATTATGCTACCTGATGTCAAACTATACTATAAGGCCATAAAAATCAAATAGCATGGTGCTGGCATAAAAACAAACATATAGATCAATGGGACAGAATAGGAAGCCCCAAAATAAACCCACACCTTTATGGTCAATTGCCGAGAACCAATTCCACATGTAATAATTACAAGAGTTCCATCAAAAGGTTGATGGGACTTGGTGGGCTCAACAAGGCTGAGCCACATATGTAGTTTACCTGTTGGAAATGGCTAAATGGCACTTCCCCCAAACCTAATAGGTAGTTGTTTGTTGTCAGACAGCTCAGAGCATTTTATTGCCTCCTGTTGGTCAAACACCTGAGCAGTAGGCTATTCCCTAAACTGACAATGCTTCTGTACTCTGTATATTCTGTACTTCTGTATATTTCCAACAAATTGTGTTATAATAAAAGCCCGGGGAGGAGGGGGTCCTAGACAAGGAAAAAGTCTTCAGTTCCTCTGAGCCCCATTGCCTTTCAAAATTATCTTTTGTCTCTGGACTCTTTAATCATCTAGCGCAGCCCCTTTCTCCAGAATGCTGAACCCTTTGTAAGGCTGGGAAAAGAACCCCGGCATCATGACGCCCAATGTGGGGCACCAGCATTTATGGTGCCCAACAGGGACCTAAGCCTGGAAGGCTGGGAAAAGAACCCTGGCATTATGACGCCTGAACGAGGGACATCAACAGTCAATTAATATTTGACAAAAGAGGCAAGACATACAATGGGGTAAAAATAAAAGTCTATTCAGTAAATGTTGTTGAGAAAATTAAACAGATGCAAGCAAAAAAGAAAGAAAGAAAGAAGGAAGGAAGGAAGGAAGGAAGGAAGGAAGGAAAGAAAGAAAGAAAGAAGGAAAGAAAGAAAGAAAGAAAGAAAGAAAGAAAGAAAGAAAGAAAGAAAGAAAGAAAGAAAGAAAAAGAAAATAAACTAAATCACCTTGTTAACACTAAACAGAAAAATTCAAACTGGATTAAAGACTTAAATGTAAGTAAAAGTCCTAGAACACAAAGACAGTACATCTCAGACATTTCTCGTAGTAATATTTTATTCTGACATGTCTCTTAGAGCAAGGAAAAGAGAAGAAAAAATAAACAAATGGCACTACAGCAAACTAAAAGGCTTTTGCACAGCAAAGGAAACCATCAACAAAATTAAAAAGCTACCCACCAAATGGGAGAACATATTCGCCAATGAGACATCTTATAAGGGATTAATATACTTATAAAAAACATATAATTCAACACATACACACACAACAAGAACAACAATCCAACTTTAAAATTTGCATCTGAATAGACATTTCTCCAAAGAGAACATACAGCTTGTCAATAAATATATGGAAAAAAAATTCTCAGCCTTTAATTATTAAAGAAATGCAAAGTAAAACCACAATGAGATATCACCCCCCACACTTGTCTGAATGGCTATCCTATATAATAAAAGCCTAATATGCTAAGTGTCTGGTCATACAGTTGTCTGTTCAACCAATCAAAGCATAATATGCTAATTATATGCTAAGGATGCTCAATTGCTTGCCATGACGTGCACTGACCACTAAGGAGCAGACAGTCCACAGGTCGACCAGTTGCTATGATGTGCACTGACCACCAAGGGGTAGATGCTCTGACCAGTAGGTTAGCTTGCTGCTGTGGTCCAGCCAATTGGGACAGAGCCCTGAAGCCCTGCCACAGTCCCTCCTTGGATGGCCAACCTCCCACATCCCTCCCAGGCCCTGATCGTGCACCGGTGAGGTCCCTCAGCCTGGCTGGTGTCCTCTCACAATCTGGGACCCCCTTGGGGGATGTCAGAGTGCTGGTTTTGCCCCAATCCTACAGGCATAAGAGGCCAATATGCAAAATCGACCAAACAGCAGAACAACTGGTCACTTCACTATGATGTGCAGTGACCCCCAGGGGGAAGACACTCAACACAGGACCTACCCCCTGGTGGTCAGTGTGCTTCCACAGGGGGAGTGCCGCTCAGCCAGAAGCCAGGCTCATGGCTGGCGAGCACAGCGGTGGTGGTGGGAGCCTCTCCCCCTGGCTTAGGCCTAGGCGTAAGCCAGCAGTCGGACATCCCCTGAGGGCTCCCAGACTGTGAGAGGGTGCAGGCTGGCTGAGGGATTCTCCCCTCCCCCTGAGTGCACAAATTGCTTGCACCAGGCCTCTAGTCCTATGTAATAAAAGCCTAATATGCTAAATGTCCAGTTGTTCAGTGGTCCGTTCAACCAGTCAAAGTATAATATGCTAATGATATGCTAAGTTTGCTCAACTACTAGCTATGACATGCACTTGACCACCCGGGGGCAGACAGTTGACCAGTTGACCAGTCACTATAATGTGCACTGACCACCCGGGGGGCAGATGCTCTGACTGGTAGATTAGTTTGCTGGTGGGGTCCCGCTGATCCAGACTGAGAGAGAGAGGTCGGACATGCCCTGGAGCCCTCCTGAGCTCCCTCCCTGGCTGGCCAACCTCCCAAACCTCTCCCCGGCCCCAATCATACACCAATGGGGTCCCTTGGCCTGGCCTGCACCCTCTTGCAATCCAGAACCCCTCAGGGGATGTTGGAGAGCCACTTTCAGCCCGAACCTGCTCAAAACAGGCTTGTGCCCCTGGTGGTCAGTGTGCTCCTGGCTGGCGAGTGCAGCGGTGGTGGTGGTGGAATCCTCTCCTACCTTCATGGCAGAACTAGGGATGTCCGACTGATGGCTTAGGCCTGGGCATAAGCCATCAGTCAGACATCCCCTGAGGGCTCCCAGACTGCAAGAGGGCACAAGACTGGCTGAGGGAACCCCCAACTCACGTGTATAAATTTCATGCACCGGACTTCTAGTCATCAATAAATTAACAAATAACAAGTGTTGGCAAAGATCAGATTAAAATGGGAACCTTTGTGCCTTGTTGTTTGTTAGGAATGCAGATTGGCCTAGGCCAGTGTTTCCCAAACTTTTGACATATGTGTACCCCTTCTATAATTTTCATAACCCTCATTTAAAAAAATGCATGTATTTTAATAACAATCAAAATATATATATTTTTTCTATTTTTGGTACATACACAAAATAATAATAAACGAAAAATAAAATCATTCATAATAAAATGTAAATAAAAGTTATATTATAAATAACATTTATTTGCACACCAGACCATCTCACGCCTCACAAGACTGTCTTGACTTGACTCATGAGAACGTAGAATTAGGCGCAGCTAAGCACGGTGCAGTGCATATCCCCACCAAACTCCGGTGCAATGCGTACCCTCTCCAAACTCTTCCTGTACCCCTGGGGGTACGCGTACCACACTTTGGGAAACACTGGTCTAGGCAATATGGAAAACAGTATGAAATTTCCTCAAAAATTAAAAATAGAACTGCCTATGACCCAGCAATTTCACTCCTAGGAATTTATCCAAAGAAATCCAAAACACTAATACAAAAGAATATTTGCACCCCTATGTTCACTGCAGCATTATTTACAATAGCCAAGATTTGAAAGTAGCTCAAATGCTCATTAGTAAATGGGTGGATAAAGAAGCTATGGTACATTTACATAATAGAATACTAATCGGACATTTAAAAAAGGAAGGAAATCTTACTGTTTGTGACTGCATGGTTGGACCTGGGAAGTACTGTTCTAAGTGAAATAAGCCAGTTACTGAAAGACAAGTACTAGCTGATGTCACTTATATGTGGAATCTAAGAGCAAAACAAAAACAGACTCCTAAATACCTGAATGCCCATAACAAACTGACAGGTGTCAGAGGGGAGGGGATTTGAGGGACTGGCTAAAAGAAGGTGAAGGGATTAAGCAAAGACAAACAAAACCTGATAGACACAGAGAGTAGTTTGGTGATTACCAGAAGAAAAGGGGGTGTGGATGTAGAAGAGATTAAGGGGTGGGGTTAAATGGTGATGGAAGGAGATTTGATTTGGGGCGGCGAACTCCACAAAATATAATATACAGATGTTGTATAATAGAATTGTATATCTGAAACCTATAGTATAATTTTATTAACCAAGGTTGCCCAATAAACTCAATAAAAATTAAATTTTTTTTCTGAAAAAGTCCCCCATGGGAGCCTTTCTTAACAAGATAGCTTTCAGAAAATGTTTAAGTCTCTTTTTCAGCTATAGTTTTAGATTTTAGTAAGAATTGAGAATACCAAAGACACATGTTTTTAAAGATTTAATGACAAGTTTTAAGTGGGAGAGATGACACTTTAAGTAAATGATTAAAAAATATTTCTTAGAATGTTTTATCCTACCAGGAGTGGGCAAACTTTTTGACTCAAGACCACAATGGGTTTTATTTTTTTCTTCAATTTTGTTTTTATTAAGGTATTACATGTGTACATATCTTACCATTGCTCCCCCCCCTTCCATTCATGCCCTCCCTCCCCAGAGTTCTGTGTTCATTGGTTGTACTTATATTCATGCATACCAGTCCTTCAGTTGTTCTCTTATCTCCCCCCAGGTCTCCTTCCCCTCCCTGCTGTCATTTGACAATCTGCTTGTTTTATGGTGACTATCTCAGGATCACATGAATAGAATCCGCTCCTCATTTGGCAGTCTGCTTGTTTTATGGTGGCTATCTCAGGACCACACGAATAGAGTCCGCTCCTCCTCTGGTTCACACCGCCCCTCCCCCTGGGTCCCACTGCTTCCCCTGGGACACTTGGCTCACCCGGGGCACACAGCCCCCTGGGACACACGGCTCACCCGGGACACCCTGCCCCTTTGGGGGACACGGCTCACAATGGGTTCTTAAACTGGACCGGAGGGCTGGAATAAAAGCAACATGACCATGCTGGCACTCTCATCTTGGGCTGCTGGTGAAGTTGGGGAAGGGAAAGCAAGAGAACCCTCCGCTCTTTCGGCTCCAAGGGCCGGATAGAACAGCCGAACAGGCCGGATCCAGCCATCGGGCCATAGTTTGCCCACGGCTGTCTATCAGACTCTGTATTTGCGAAGAATTACTTACAACCTGACACACATTTCACATAAACAAAGCATACAAACAAAATACTATACTTGACCTTCAAGAAACTGTGCATCACTTGGCAAAAATCTGAATTGACCTACTAACTTTGAAAAGAAGATAATTGCTGTATTAAATAAATTTATATATATATTATGGGAACAAAATTAAGCAAATTATATCAGATTTCCTAATCCAATGATCAATGTAGTAAATGTAATATGCCCAGAACTTGAAAGCACTTAGAATTCTTCAAACCCAGGGTGGATATAATATTTTGCTGTTGTTTGCTTAGTTCTTCTACTCTCAACATAAATTTTCTAGGTTTGATGATATAAGGTATAAAAAAGAAATTAGCTAAGATCAAACAGTGTTATGATTTGAACACATTGAAGCAATAACTTTACATTTGAGTACCAGTAGATGATATGAAAGTTTTGTCAGTTATTAAGTCCATTCTTTAAAACCCCTGTTGGTGGGAGGTGTAGACTTTAATATCTTCTCCAATAGAGTTAATGAACTAACTACCGCATTAATTTCCTGAACCCCTTAGTGAGGGGGGGGGGGGGGAGGGCCATTCTAATCTAATAGCTGGAGAAAGTGAGTAACTAGTAACTGTACTCATTTACAAAGGAAAATTATAGCCTTAATATACCCTGAGCTGTAGATAAGAAAGATACTGCACACACACACATAGTCTCCTATATTTTTAAGAAAGCAATACCTGTTTCTTAAAGTATATATAAACCCTTGGTCCTATACCTTTTGGCAGAGTAAATTATTGCTTCATGGCCTGACAGGGCATTCACCTTTTTAACTTACTTTTAAATAACCTTTCCCTAACTCATTCAAAGTAGGATGAGGCCAACCGTGAATATTCAGAATTTCTTTGTGTTTGTTATTACTCTATGGATTTTTTAATTAAAAAACTCGGGCCCTAGCCAGCCGTGGGCAAACCCGTTGGGCTGTTCTACCCGGCCCTTGGAGCTGAACGAACGGAGTGTTCTCTTGCTCTCCCCTCCGCTCCTTCACCAGCAGCCCAAGAGGAGAGTGCCAGCATGGTCAGGTTGCTTTTGTTCCGGCCCTCCGGTCCAGTTTAAGAACCCATTGTGGCCCTTGAGTCAAAAAGTTTGCCCACCTCTGCTAGTTGGTTGGAACACCTTCCCATGCATTGAAGGGTTGCTGGTTCAATTCCTGGTCAGGACATATGCCTAGTTTGGGGTTCAACCCCTGGATGGGGTACATCCGATTGATGTTTCACAACTCTCTTTTTGTCTCTCTTCCTCTCTCTCTGAAATCAATATATAGGTCTTTGGATGAGAATTAAAATAAAAGCCTCAGGAAATAACTCTTTGCAAAGTACAGTGAGGTATTAATTGGGAAGTAAAAATCACACACACACACACACACACACACACACACACACACACACACAGAATTTATTTTAGTTCCATAAAAAATGAATTTGAGTCCTGGCTAGGTGGCTCTGGTGGTGGAAGCCCTATCCCAACACCAAAAATGTTGCAGGTTTCATGCCCAGTTAGGGCGTGAACAGGCGTAACCTATCGGTGTTTCTCTCTCACATTGATGTTTTTCTCTCTCTCCCTTCCCCTCTCTAAAGTCAATAAAAAACGTATCCATGTTAGGATTAAAACAAATTAATTTGACATTTCACATAGAAATTGTAAACCATCATATGGTTTTGATTTCATCAGAATTTGTTTTGCAAAAAAAGTGGAGTGTTTTGAATGGAAATGGTCTCAAGTTACTACTGTAGGGTTGATTCTTCTATATTGAAAGAATGTCAGAGTTAGGTGATATATATAATTTTATTATTTTTAAATTGTATTTTATTGATTTTTTATTTTATTTTTATTTTTTTACAGAGAGGAAGGGAGAGGGCTAGTTAGAAACACCGATCAGCTGCCTCCTGCACAACTAAGGCACATGCCCTTGACCAGAATCGAACCCAGGACCCCTCAGTCCACAGGCAGACACTCTATCCACTGAGCCAAACCATTAGAGCATATATATTTTATTTTTAAGAAGATCATTATCTTTTCTTAAGGGATTTAGGACACCCAAAAACAAATTAGGGAAATGTAATCATTTCAGTATTACCAAAATAGGGCTTTGTGTAATGAGTGTGACATCGTGACAGTGAAGTATGTATTTTTAAGCTTTAAACAGGGAGAGCTTTATGTTGGCACAGCCAATAGAAATACAATTTGTAAATTAAACCATGTTATCTGAATTCTGATTGGCTTAAGTTTCCCTGAGCAGCACATTCTCACCACCCTACAATGAGGTATTTTATTGCTGTTCGGACACCAAATTATTACAGTAAAGATCTATATATTTTTTTTCTGTTTCATTAACAGATTATTGCAAAGAAGTAAGCGTGGGTGAGAAGCAGACGTTTTACACTGGGAATGAATGGAAGGAAGTGGGGGGTTGTTTAAAATCTCTTATTACCCCCACCAACAAAATCCTTCCCAAATGGTAACCTAAGGAAAGGCGTGATTCTGGAGGCCTCCACCCCTAGGGCGCCCGGCGTCAGGCCGTGCGGGGTGCCGGGTATCCCTGGGCCTTCCGGACGGTGTAAGTGCTGCGTGTTCGTTGTATTCCTGGTGTCTTTCTTCCGTCATAACAAAGGGGGACACACACGGGTGCTTTGGCGTGACCAACCCATTGGTAATTCCTACTTGCAAGAAGGAAAACTTGCTCTTTAGGGTGAAAGGCGAGGAATAGTCATTTACATTTTTTTGGTAGGTTTATTGCCCTCCCCACGCCCTTAACTTGCAGATGCAAAGGTCGGCGGCCCTGCCCTGGACCTCTCGGAAAGAGCGAGGGGGGAACGTCCTCGGGAGGCGAGGGTCCGAGGGAGGAGGGGCGGCGCCCTAGGGGAGCTGGGCCTGCGCCCCCGGCCCCCGGCCTCCCCGCTGCAAATGCGGGGACCGGTGGAGTTCGGGAGCGGCCACAGGACACAGAAGCCTCATCGTGCCGGTTCCGCAGGGCAGGACATGCGGCCGGCCGGCCGGCCCGGGAGCGGGTCCGAGGCCCAGCCCGCGCCGCCGAGCGCCGTCCGTCCGTCCGTCCGTCCGCGGCGCCGGCGGACGCGGCGGGAGCCCGCGGAGGCGCAGCGCGCAGGCGCCGCCGAGCCCTGCCTGGAGGCTCCGTGCAAGCTCGAAGGCCAAAAAATAAAAATAAAAAATAATCGGCAGTTTATAGGAAGAAGAAGCGATAGTCTGTCGGGATAGCCAACGCCAACAGGTAGGAGGCCTTCCTCCGGGCCGAGTGCGGGCGGAGGGCGCCCGGCGCCGCCGGCGGAACCCGGCTCCCGGGAAGGCGCCCCCTCCCCCCAGGTGGAGGTTTTTGTGGTTTGGTTTGGTGTGGGGTTTTTGGGTTTTGTGGTTTTGTGTTTGTTTTTTTTTTTAACAATAAACTACATAATGGGGGTGCATTCAGACAATGCATCCTCAGTGGGGCTCAGTCAAAGCTCCATTTTTGGGCAGCGTTGCAGGACGGAGGGATGTCAGCCCCGAGCCGCCGGAAGCGGCTCCCTTGCAGCACAGAAGCGGTCTCCTCGCACCATCTTCGCGTAGGTAATGCATGTCTCTCCTTCTCCTCCTCCTCCCCCTCCTCCCCCATTAGGAAGCCAGGGGCGGCGGGTTTCGGGTTTCGTAACGTTGCATGGTGAGACCGGCATTTACCCGGGGACGCGCCGGTGGGGGATCAAAACCATCGGAGCAGCTTTGCCTGGGCGCCGCCAGCGTATTCCGAGCAAGTGGAAGTGGCAAAGGGAATATGCTGGGTGGAAATTACAGAGGAAGCCGATTTCCCCGGTGTGAGCCCCAGGCACCGAGAAGAAAATGTGCATTCTTTTTTTTTAAAAAAAAAAAAACGAAGCCACTTTCGATGTGCAACTAAGATGGTCAGTGTAAATGGGAAGGCTTAATTGATCAGGAAATAACAGGTTCGTCTTAAATTTATTTGAATCCAGGCATCCGAGATTTACAAATGGAAGCCCATTATTCCTCTGGGTGTGTTTTCCTGGCCAGCATTGGCATTAACCGTTTTTAATAATCATGTGTGCTTAAAAGAGAAAAGGCTTGCCAAAAATGGGGTGGGGTGGGAGTGGGGAAACAAAAGATTAAATCACATCAAATCCTGGGATAATTTCCTATTAATTTAGAGATCTAATGTTGTAACTATACTCTAAAGAATCAGCAAATACAGTTACAATATGCAGCATGAGTTAAAACACATGAATTAAAAGACAAATATTTTGCAGTGGTTCTTTGCATCCATATCTACAGGGGAGTTGCCTATAATATACTGACAGAGACGAATACACCTCTCTGTCTTCTATTATCAATCTTGTAGATTCCATTTCAACACCAGTGACTAATTCCTAGAGTGGCATGTTTTATGATTGTGGAACATGATCCCTTTTGTCTAAAAAAAGTAGTATGTTCTCCAAAAGAGGAGCAGTTTTAAGTTTATCTAGCTTGGAAAACGAAGCAAGGCAATTGTCTGAACTCTCCAGCAAAAATACTAAAGCAGATAATAATAGTCAAAATTAAAACTTTATTTACTTCCCATAAATCAACAGCTTTGTGTTAGCACTGCCTGCCATTCATGGCTTGTTAACTTAATGCCTGATAGCTCTTTTTCCCCCCCAGGTATTCTGATGGCAAATCAAACGGAAGAAAAGAGGAAGCATGACAGCAGAGTGGATCGATTCTCTTTGTGGATTGCATTTTCAGTAAAATGTGCGGATCTGACTTCTCCTTGTTCTCTCTAGATCATGAGACTTGACTGAGGCTGTCTCTTTCTCCTCCATCCATCTATGGCGAACTATAGCCATGCAGCCGACAACATTTTGCAAAATCTCTCTCCTCTGACAGCCTTTCTGAAACTGACTTCCTTGGGTTTCATAATAGGAGTCAGCGTGGTGGGCAACCTCCTGATCTCCGTTCTGCTGGTGAAAGATAAGACCTTGCATCGAGCCCCTTACTACTTCCTGCTGGACCTCGGCTGCTCCGATGTCCTCCGGTCCGCGATTTGTTTCCCGTTTGTGTTCAACTCCGTCAGAAACGGCTCCACCTGGACCTACGGGAGCCTGACGTGCAAAGTGGTGGCCTTCCTGGGGGTGCTGTCCTGCTTCCACACCGCCTTCATGCTCTTCTGCGTCAGCGTCACCAGGTACCTGGCCATCGCCCACCACCGCTTTTACACCAAGAGGCTCACCTTCTGGACGTGCCTGGCCGTGATCTGCATGGTGTGGACCCTGTCTGTGGCCATGGCCTTCCCCCCGGTCTTGGACGTGGGCACCTACTCGTTCATTAAGGAGGAGGACCAGTGCACCTTCCAGCACCGCTCCTTCAGGGCCAACGACTCCTTGGGATTTATGCTGCTCCTCGCTCTCATCCTCCTCGCCACGCAGCTTGTCTACCTCAAGCTGATCTTCTTTGTCCACGATCGCAGGAAAATGAAGCCGGTTCAGTTCGTGGCGGCCGTCAGCCAGAACTGGACTTTCCACGGCCCGGGAGCCAGCGGCCAGGCAGCTGCCAACTGGCTGTCGGGCTTTGGAAGGGGCCCCACGCCACCCACCTTGCTGGGCATCAGGCAGAACGCAAACCCCCCGAGCAGAAGGAGGCTGCTGGTCTTAGACGAATTCAAAATGGAAAAGAGGATCAGCAGAATGTTCTACATAATGACGTTCCTCTTCCTGACCTTGTGGGGCCCCTACCTGGTGGCCTGCTACTGGCGAGTGTTCGCCAGAGGGCCCGTCGTGCCCGGAGGGTTCCTAACAGCCGCCGTCTGGATGAGCTTTGCCCAAGCAGGAATCAATCCTTTTGTCTGCATCTTCTCCAACAGGGAGCTGAGACGCTGCTTCAGCACAACCCTCCTCTACTGCAGGAAGTCCAGGTTGCCAAGGGAACCTTACTGTGTTATATGAAGGAGATCTGTAAATCTTTAGCCTTCTGAAACTCGGACCTTCTCTGTTAAGCAGCTGTGGCCTGCAGCCGTCTCTTGAGAAGAAGATCAAGAATGGGATTAGTGGTTGTAAGGACTCGGGGACCTTTCTGCAGTCTTTGCGACTGTTCACCTATAATCCTGTTTCAAATCTCAGAGTGATCCTGCTGACTGCCCGGGGAGGTTTGAAATCAAGAAAGGACTGAACCACTGCCCTCAATTTCTTTCTGTGGTTGAAGACTAGGTAATGAAATTAGCAGGTGCTAAGTGTCAGTGCTAAATGCTGTGTATATCACTACTTCTGAAAAAAACATTTCAAAAAAAAAAAAACAAACAAAAAAACCCACCTAGCATTGGACATCTTAATAAGTTAAGTTGACTTGAGGTAAATATGTTGATAAAAACTAATTTTAGACGTTTGAAGAGTTTAAAACATTTCATACTGTTATTGTTTTGCAAATACTAAAATCCTTGGGGACTTAAAGTACCATAATCCACTAAAGATATGCCATGAATTATTGGATTGTGACATTTTTTTAAAAATTGCCTTGTATGTTTGGAGGAGCATTCCAAAACAGTGTATTGGTTCCAATTAGAGTTTACTTTTTTTTTTTAAAGTGTTTTATTGATTTTTAGAGAGAGAGGAAGAGGGAGGGATAGAGAGATAGAAACATTGAGGAGAGAGAAACATCACTAACGGGCTGTGTCCTCACACCCCCTACTGAGGATTGAGCCACAATCCAGGCATGTGCGCTGAACAGGGATCAAACCACTTGATTCCTGGATCGACACTCAACTGCTGAGCCACACCAGCTGGAGCTAGCATCTACTTTTTAAAAATTAATACATTACTATTACTAAATACCACTTTACTTACCTACTAGTTATATTGCTAGCATTGGACTGCATTATTTGATTTTTGTTGATTTGGTACAAAGTTTTCCCACTTCACTTTTATTTGGCCTGGAAGGCAACATTGATGGTACAATTGAGCTGTTCTAATAATTCAGAATAAACATATGTTGCCTTGAAGAGTTATCTAATACCTTTCATCGTATTTGGTATCGGAGCAAATAGTCAAAGAAAATCAAATCAATAAATGGCCATGATCATGCATCTGGAAGACCTGGAAGAGCATTAACACTCTCTTTCCTTTTTCCTCACGTGGTTTAAAAATTAAGGTGCATATTATTGGAATACTGAGATTGTGCTACTCATTCTAGTATGTTCTAAGGAACAGGCAGTTGATGTGTGTTTATATTTGAAGTCAGCTGTCAAGGGGAGACCACAGCCTTAGTATGACATCCTGCACAATGTGTGACGTGTTTATTCTACAGAGGGCACAGTCTTGTTGATACTTTCTGCACACTCAGTGTATTTGTCATTTAAATTATTTCAGATTTAACTTGTGAAAGCTTTAATATGATTTCTGGTATTTTAAAAACCTATTAGAGTCCGTGGGTCTCATTCTTTAAAATACAGATGTGTGAATTTCAATATAAAGTTGCATTTGCCAAAACTTAACTGTGTAGCCTGTTATTTTCGTGGAATAAGTTTTGCAGTTTTTGACAAGTGAAAATTTTTTGGGCCTGGAAAGCAAGCACAAACTAGGAAGACTAGCTTTAATTTTTTTTAAATTATTATTGCTTATTATAATTTAGAAATGGAAATGCATGAATGATAGGGAGCATAAAGCTGATATACCAACAAATTATATTATCTGTAAAAGCTTATTATTGATAGCTTATTATAATTATCTTCCTCTTTATTTTTATAAGCCAGTAACATTTAGAGACATACCTGTATAATTGGTTAATTCAGAATTTTCATATAAATATCACGTTTTAATTCGTGGCAGAGTAGAAATTTGGGATTCTAAATATTTAGCGTGTAAGAGGAATGGTTTCCAATGAATAATGTTATGACAAAATCAGACAAGCTGTTATTGTTTTTATTTGTTTTTCATTGTTTTTATTTGTTTGGGGGTTTTTGTATTTAAAAAATAAGTTTAGGAATAATGGAACAGAATTTTTATTGCTGCAGCATATCTGTAAAAAGAATATAAAGATAAATAAGGAAAAATAAATGAAATGTCTCAGTTATGTATATGCTATTCAGTCTGCTCATAGAAGGACAGCAGAAGCTGTGATTTAGTGAGGACTCTGTTAGACCTCATTTTTACTTTATACCAAAGCTGATTGGATCTAAAACAGTCTAATGTACAACACTGGGTTGAATCTAGCAATAAACTCCCTTTGTTGCTACTAAAATCATTATCCAATATACTACAATAAAGGAAATGTTATCAAAAGACATTCTGGAAACATTATGTGCCCAACTTTAAAAAAATTACAGTAGAAACATTACAATGATTATATTTATAGAGAGCAACTGGTAGAAAATTCAGCAAGGATCTTGAGGACAGAGAGACCAGTTGCCATGTTGTATTTTGGAATCCTAAATGCCTGTGTCATTAATGCCATACACAAAATAGCAAAAGAAATGGGAGTTAAAGTTCCTCCATGTCCACTTCCATATGAGGGATATTTCAGTCCCTTCAAGAAACCTGGAGGTGTCTTTTCATCCATTTTTACAGCTTCCTGCAAGTTAGCTTGTGAATACCTGGGTAAAGGAAGGCTCTCAGATGCCCACTCCCAGGAGCCTCCCTGGTGCTCAAGCGAAGATGACAATTACCTATGAAATGGCACATATCTTTATTATTTAAGTATGCCACTCCTTCTATTGCCCCTAATTGGAGATATACAACTCAATTACCTCATGCATTAGCTGAAAAGTTTGGCCTCCAAAATTCAAATACAATTGAACATATTTATCGTTGTAGAGACATATTCCTTCTCAGCCGTGAAATGGAGTTGTGCTGCAACAGGTGTGACTGTAGGACCCTTGCAAGTGGGAACCAGAAATATTCACTGATATGTATTCACCATTAGATCCATTTCTCGTGTATCATTTTTACTTTATTCCACCAGCATCGTAGACTGTATTGTTAGTAAAACAAACAGAAAAGATCCAGCTTATATTAGTTTCATATAAAAAAAAAAGAAGATAAGATGATAAATGGTAATGTTTCAAATGCTGGGTAAACACATTAATTTAAGTAGATGGTTATCAGAATTAGGGTTATTTATGATTCCAAAATCTTATGAGTTTGTTTTTCTATGCAAAACACATCACTTTCATGTCTGGGGATATTCTCTCACAAATGCTTTGAATGGAAATTGCAGGGTCTACTAAGATAACTGGTTATTGCTACATTTTTACTGTTCTCAACTCAGAGCACGATAGCAGATAGGGTTCTGTGATTTTCCCAGTCCCCTCAGAAACTTTTTAAAACCCGCATTGAAATGATAGAATTGCTTAATTTTGAGGCACAAGTTCATAATTAGTCTATAGAATGGTTAAAACGAAGATGTTATTTGTAAATGATAGGATTACATTTTTGCCATCAGTTACAAGTAAACACAGTCAAACACATTAAATGGGATATTGAGAATTGAAGCAATGGATAAAATATTTGGAGGGGCTATGTTTTTTGCATTATACTGCAGTATAACAGGCTTTAATTTTATAAAAGAATTATATAAATAAGATCTTGTTAAGGATCTTTGTTTTTTGTGGGATTTTTTTTTGATTTTTGGTTTTTTTAGAAGAAGCTTCTATACCACCTCCTTTTGCCAAAGGGATGCTATCCATTACCTTGCTCAAGCCCTTTTGATTATAAAGGTTTTACAGCCAGATTTCCTCCCACCAAATCAGGCAGTTAATTCAAGAACTGAAACCTTGAAAGGCTAGGGAGGAAAGAAGAGAGAATGAGTTTTTCTCTGAGTGATTATAGAAAAAGGCCTCAAAAAAACCACAGGTGATTGAGGCTTGGAATTATTCACAGTCACTGCCTGTACACTCTCCCCCGCCACCTCCTAGAGTCATCCTTAGAAAGACAGGCATTTTTCTTTTAAAAAGTTTTTTTTTATTGATTTCAGAAAGGAAGGGAGGAGAGAGAGATAGAAACATCAATAATGAGAGAGAATCATTGATCAGCTGCCTTCTGCACACCCCACGTAAGAATCGAGCCTGCAACCTGAGCATATGCCCTGACCAGGGATGCTGGCCGGGCAGAAAGACAGGTTTTTAAGTTTGGCTTGGAGACAAAAAAGTTTGGTTTTTTTCTCTGCGTTTGGAAAATAATAGATTCTTGATACAAATATTAAAATTGATACTGTAATGCATGTTCTGGTTTATGGGATTTTGAATAGACAATAAAATAGCATTTAACTTATATTAATAGTCAAGATCACGAGGTGAAGAAGTAAGTCATTTTGTTTTCTCCATGAAAAAAAGAAAAAAAGTTGAGAATGTTAATTTTGTCCCAAGGATAAAAAGATTTTTTGATCATTTTAGTAAGCGTTTTTACTTATTTATCATTCAATCAATAATCATTTCCTGCATGTATGTTCTTGGGCAAGTTACTTAACCCTACATGTCTCATCAATAAAAAGGAGGTTACACACATCCCGGGGTTACTGAGTGGACTCAGTGAATGCATCCTTGTGAAGCCCTTAAAAGAGATCTTGGCATCTTTAATGCTGCTTTTTTATTGGCTGTCTTATATCGTTCACCAACTAGCAGCAGAGACACAAAGTATGAGACAATGTGATAAATGCTGTATGTGAGATAAGTGTTAAAGAAGCACAGACAAGCAATTAACTCTGTAAAGATGGGAGGAGAAAGGTGATTTCAGACAGAGGAAATCAAATGAGAAATAGGGAAAGAAAGAGATTTGAAAGCTCAGGGTATGTTCAACCTAGAGATCCACGATCAGGGACATTTCATGTGGTGTGACTGCAGCTTTGATACCTAGAAGAGAAGGACCAACATGGCATAAAGGATAAAATAAAAATCCCACAAGATTTGGAAGTTTAAGTGGTTATTATCTTTGTTACCAGCTTTATAATCTTAAGTTAATTCAACTCATTGAGTCTCGATTTGCTTATCTGTAAAATGAAGAAGTAAGTAGTAGCAACAACAAACTTTAAAGATTTGTTTTGCTAAGCTAAAATACCTATTATTAATTAAATACTTATTTCAAAGACCCTTTCTAAGTGTTTTTCATTTATGATTATCATCATAAGTAGATCCTATGATTTTCCATACGTTACAAACATGAGCAACTGTCTTTAGTGCAGCATTTACTTCATGACGGAGAAAATCATGGGATTTTTAAAGCGGAAAGACTTCAGAAATGTCCTTTAACAATTTGCATTTTGCAGAGAAAATTTTAAAAATTAAATTATTATCTGTGTACTTATCTTACCATTACCCCCCCACACACACACATCACATACATGTCCTCCCTCCCCAGAGTTCTGTGTCCATTGGTTGTACTTATACGCATGCATACAAGTCCTTCGGTTAATCTCTTATCTCCCCAGATCTCCCTACCCTCCCAGCAATAATTTGACAGTCTGCTTGTTGCTTTACTGTCTCTGTATCTATCTTTTGGTTCATCAGTTTATAATGTTCTTTATTATCCATAAATGAGTGAGGAAATGTGGTGTTTCTCTTTCATTGACTGGCTTATTTCACTCAGCATGATGTTCTCCAATTCCATCCAGGTTGCTGCAAATGATAAGAATTCCTTCTTTTTATGGCAGCATAGTGTTCCATTGTGTAGATGTATCATAGTTTTCTGATCCATTCATCTGCTGATGGACACCTAGGCTGTTTCCAAATCCTAGCTATTGTAAATTGTGCTGCTATGAACATAGGGGTGCATATTTCCTTTCTGATTGTTGTTACTGGTTTCTTGGGATATATTCCTAGTAGTGGGATTACTGGGTCAAATGGGAGTTCCATTTTTAGTTTTTTGAGGAAACTCCATACTGTTCTCCACAGTGGTTGCACCACCAGCAATGCACGAGGGTTCCTTTTTCTCTGCAACCTTGCCAACACTTGTCCTTTGTTGATTTGTTGATGTTAGCCATTCTAACAGGTATGAGATGGTACCGAATTGTTGTTTTGATTTGCATCTCTAGGATAATTAGTGACTTTGAGCATGTTTTCATGTGCCTCTTGGTCTTCCTTCTGACTTCTTTTGAAAAGATTCTATTTAGGTCCATTGCCCATTTTTTAATTGGATCATTTATCTTCCTTTTATTTAGTTGTATAAGCTGTCTGTAGATGTTGGAGATTAAACCTTCATCAGTGATAACATTTGTCAATATGTTCTCCCATACAGTGCGCTTTCTTGTTTTGTTGATGGTTTCTTTTGTTGTAAAAAAGCTTTTTATTTTGATGTAGTTCCATTTGTTTATTTTCTCTTTAGCTTCCATTGCCCTAGGGTTAGTATCAGTGAAGAAGTTCTTTAGGCATATGTCTGAGATTTTGCTGCCTGTGGATGCCTCCAGTATTTTTATGGTTTCCCACCTTATGTTTAAGTCCTGTATCTATTTTGAGTTTATTTTTGTGTATGGTGTAAGTTGATGATCTAGTTTCATTCTTTTGCTTGTATCTGTCCAATTTTCCCAACACCATTTATTGAAGAGATTGTCTTGACTCCATGTATGTTTGTGCCTCCTTTGTCAAATATTAATTGAGCATAGTGATTTGGATTGATATCTGGATTCTCTATTCTATCCCATTGATCTATATGTCTGTTCTTGTGCCAGTGCCAGGCTGTTTTGAGAACAGTGGCTTTGTAATACAGCTTGAAATCTGGTTTTGAGATCCCTCCTACTTTACTCTTCTTTCTCAGTATTGCTGTGGCTATTCAGGGTCTTTTATTGTTCCAAGTGAATTTTTGGAGAGTTCTTTCTAGGTCTGTGAAGTATGCCATTGGTAATTTAATGGGAAGTGAATTGAACTTGTAAATTGCTTTGGGAAGTATAGACATTTTGATTATGTTGATTCTACCAATCCAAGAATATGATATCTTCTTCCATCTGTGTACATCTTCCTCTATCTCTTTTTTTCAGGATCATGTAGTTTTCTGTGTATAGGTCTTTTACCTCCTTAGTAAAGTTTATTCCTAGGTATCATAATTTTTTTGGTGTGATGGTAAATGGGATTGCTTTTTAGTCTGTGTTTCTGTAAGTTCACTATTGGTGTATAGAAATGCCATAGATTTCTTGGCATTAATTTTGTATCCTGCTACATTGCCAAATTCATTTATTAAGTCTATTAGTTTTTTGATGGAGTCTTTTGGGTTTCTTATGTACAATATCATGTCATTTGCAAATAAGGATAACTTTACTTCTTCTTTTCCAATTTGGAAGCCTTTTATGTCCTGTTCTTATCTAATTGCAATGGCTAATACTTTCAGTACTAGTAAAAAATCAGCAAAGAAATATCAATCCTAAATGATGCACTAGACCAGATGGAACTAATCCACATCTTCAGAACATTTCACCCCAAAGCTACAGAATATACATTCTTCTCAAGTGCTCATGGGTCAGTTTCAAAGATAGACCACATGTTGGGACATAGGCAAAGTCTCTTCAAATTCAAGAATATAGAAATCATATAAAGCATCTTCTCAGATCATAGTGGCATAAAATTGGAAATCAACTACAATAAAAATAATCCAAAGAAATCAAACACATGGAGACTAAATAGCATGATATTAAACAAGGACTGGGTTACCAGAGAAATCAAGGAAGAAATTAAAAACATCCTGACAACAAATGACAATGAAAACACAACAATCCAACATCTATGGGACACAGCAAAAGCAGTTTTGAGAGGGAAGTTCATATCTCTACAAGCCTATTGCAAAAAAAAAAAAAAAAAAGCTAGCAAATTATCTAACTCTACAACTCAAAGAGTTAGAAAAAGAGCAACAAGAAAAATCCCATCATAAGCAGAAGAAAGGAAATAATAAAAATCAGAGCAGAGATAAATGACATAGAGACCAAAGAAACAATACATAAGATCAACAAAACCAAGAGCTGGTTCTTTGAAAGGATAAAGAAGATTGATGCATCTCTAGCCAGGCTAACCAAGAAACAAAGAGAGAGGACCCAAATAAACAAAATCAGAAATGAAAGAGGTGAAATAACCACAGACCCCGCCAAAATACAAAGGATTATTACAAAATACTATGAACAACTCTATTCCAACAAACTGGACAACCTGGAGGAAATGGACATATACCTAGAAAAATATAACCTGCCAAAACTCAATCAGGAAGAATCTAAAAATATCAATAGACTAGTGACTTGGGAAGAAATTGAAGCAGTAATCAAAAAGCTTCCAGCAAACAAAAGCCCAGGGCCAGATGGCTTCACAGGAGAGTTTTACCAAACATTCAAGGAAGAATTAAAACCTATCCTCCTCAGATTACTCCAAAAAATTCAAGAGGAAAGAACACTTCCAAACTCCTTCTATGAAGCCAGCATCACCCTAATACCAAAACCAGATAAAGACAACACAATGAAAGAGAATTACAGGCCAATATCCCTCATGAACATAGATGCCAAAATCCTCAACAAAATTTTAGCAAATGGGCACCAACAGGACATCAGAAAGATCATACACCATGACCAGGTAGGATTTATTTGGGAATGCAAGGATGGTACAATATCCGCAAATCAATAAACGTGATACATCACATAAACAAATTGAAAAATAAAAATCATATAGTCATATCAATTGACGCAGAAAAAGCATTTGATAAAATACAATACCCTTTTCCTAATAAAAACTCTCAACAAGGTAGGAATACAAGGATCGTACCTCAACATTAATAAAAGCTATATATGATAAACCAACAGCAAACATCACACTCAATGGGCAAAAACTAAAACCATTTCCTCTAAGAACAAGAACGAGACAGGGATGCCCACTCTCACCACACACACATTTAAAAGCAGGCTACACATTCTTAAGGTGGGCTACACATCCCAGGCCATGTGGAGGCTTTTACTTAGATCTGGCTCACAATCTTCGGTTCTAAATCAGTTTTGTTATGTGCTATATAAAACGGAGATTTTAAAAGATGGTCACCAAACTCTGTGTGCAATCTTTTCATGGAGTCTGCTGCCAAGTCTCTCTTTACAGGTCCACCTTTTAGGATCACCATTTCCAGGCACATCCCAATTATTTATACTCATTTCCCTACCCCGGACTCTCTCCAGAACCTTCTGTAACTCTAGCATTCATAACACTACGCAGTAAAGGGATAATTAATGGAGAATAAAATAGAAGAATTACCTCATGAGTCCTGTTTGCTTAGTATTCATGCATAAACCTGGTCTTCACACTTTTCTATTTATTGACTCATTGAGTCAGTGTTTACCTACCTGGCCATCCTTCACTGCACTTTTTTAAAGCTGTTGTTTTGCCCATTTGAACCCTTGTACATTCTTCCAAATTGAGCGTCATTCTTACTATTTGACCTCTTAATTATCCTGTTAATGTGGAAAAGCATGCCAGCCTGGGTGCCAGGAGTTTCGAGTTGTTGACCAGCTACAGTCCATGGTCAATTCACTTGCTCTCTTAGTTCCCTACACTGGATAATAAAGGGTTGATCTCAACACTTTTTCCAGCTTGGAAAAAACAAAACAACAACTATGCTTTATACCTCTGGTCACTGATGTTCCCGGGACATTAATGACATGGTTATTTCTAACAAACATAGCTTCCAATTGCTGACACTAATACACTGAGAGTTCCTATTATACAATATTTCAATTAACTAGGCTCCTTTCTAAGCAGCTATAAACTCAAGCTGATCCTAGCTTGTTGGTATTGAGTACTAGAATATCTATAATATATTAAAATACTTTTTCACTGGGCTTCTGTTTTATTTGTGTGCTAACTTCATAACAGACATCTTTGAACAGACACTAAATAAGCACCTACTGTGTGTACAAGGAGTTGTATTGGGTGCTTAATAAATCTTTTAATTGAATCCGATTGGGTTGAGGTTTTAGTCTTAAAAACTTGTAAAATGAACACAAATATAGTTTTCTTTTTGTAATTGTATTTACTATGCATAACATTCATGATAACATGGGCTTTTAAGTTAAATCCAGTAAAAAAAGAAAAAGGGTCTTCCTATTATTTTTAATCACAACCTTAGAACTAAATGGCTATACTTAATGGTGATTTTTATTTATAATTTTTGGTTTACAGCAACAAAACTATTTAGTTATTATAAAACAACTTTTAAAATGTATTTTGAGTCTAGTTACTTTTAAGACAATGAGTTATAAAAGATATTCTTATCATGGTAGTTATGTTTTAGCTATGAATCAATATAAGTTGTGAAATCTAGAGTTCATAATTCAAAAAAACAAATGCACTCACTTTTACATAGTCCTGATTCACCCCCAGTGTATGGAGAATTCTGTACAATCATTGCATGAATTTATTTATTTATTTGTTTGTTTTTTTATTTATTTATTTCCAACAAGCTCCAGCTCCACCCTTGGCCTTCGCCAGGAATATCTGTGTCCATGGGCTATGCAAATATGCATATAAGTTTGGGTTGTTCTTTTTCCAAGATCTGTCAGGCTGTTGCATGCTTCCATGCCTCTGGACCTATTTGTTCATCAGTTTATTTTGTTCATTAGATTTTACATATAAATGAGATCATGGGATATTTGTCTTTCTCTTACTGCCTTATTTCCCTTAGCATAACAATCTCCAGGTCCATCCATGCTGTTCCAAAGGAAAAAAGGTCCTTTTTTTACAGCTCAATAGTGTTCCATTGTGTAGATGTAACACAGCTTTTGTATCCACTCAACTCCTGATGGGCACTTGGGCTGTTTCCAGATCTTAGCTGTTGTAAAGAACACTACTATGAACATAGGATGCATATATTCTTTCTGATTGGTGTTTTAGAATTCTTAAGATATAGTTCGAGAGGTGGGATCACTGGATCAAATGGCAGTCCCATTTTTAATTTTTTTGAGGAATTTAAAAAACATTTCTTTTGAGGAGAGTTTCTTTTGCTGTGCAGAAACTTTTTAGTTTGATGTGGACCCAATAGTTTATTTTTCCCTTTGTTTCTCTTGCCCTACGATAAGTTTTTGGAACATTTGCTCTAAAACTGAAATATTTTAATAAGGATTACATTGAATCTATAAATTGCTTTGGGTAGAATATACATTTTAATGATGTTAATTCTTCCAACCCATGAACATGATATATGCTTCTACTTATTTGCATTTTCACCTATTGCTTTCTTCAATGACCTATAGTTTTCCAAGGACAGGTCTTTTATCTCCTTGATTAAGTTTATTCCTAGCTATCTTATTTTTTTCGTTGCAGTAGTAAATGAGGTTTGTTTGTTTCTCTTTCTAAAAGAGTGTAGCATTGATGTATAAAAATACCATTGTTTTCTGGATGTTAATTTTGTATCCTGCTTCCTTGCCAAATTCATTTATTAAATCTACCGTAGCAGTTTTTTTTGGTGGAGTCTTTGAGGTTTTCTATGTATATATCATGTCATCTGAGAATAATGACAATTTTGCTTCCTCCTTTCCAAGTTTTATGGCTTTTATATTTTCTTCCTGTCTGATTGCTGTGGCTAGACTTCCAGTACTATGTTGAATAAGAGTGGTGAAGCAGATATCTTTGCCTTGTTCCTGTTCTTAGGCAAAATGACTTTAGTTTTTGCCCACTGAGTATGATATTGGTTGTAGGTTTGTCATATATGGCCTTTATTGTTTTTAGATGTATTCCTTCTTTTTCTGCTTTGCTGAGAGTTTTTATCAAAAATGAGTGCTGGATTTGTGGAATGCTTTCTCTGTATCTTCTGTATGACCATGTGGTTTTTATGCTTCATTTTGTTTATGTCATGTATCACATTTATTAATTTGCAAATATTGTACCAGCCCTGAATCCATCCCCAGAATAATTCTAATTTGGTCATGATGTATGATCTTTTTCATGTGTTGCTGAAATTGATGTGGTATTATTTGATTGAGGATTTTAGCATCTATCGTCATCATGTATATAGGCTTCTGATTTTCTTTCTTTGTAGTACCTGTATCTGCTTATGGAATCATAATAATGCTGGCCTTGTTAAGGAGTTTGGAAATCATCCCTCTGCTTATATTTTTTGAAATAGTTTGAGGAGGATAGGTATTGGGTCTTCTTTTAATGTTTGATAAAACTCATCTGTAAATCCATCTGGTCCAGGAATTTTGTTTGCTGTTAGTTATTTGATTACTGCTTCAATTGTATTAGTTGTTATTAGCCTATTCAGATTTTCTGATTTCTTCTGGTTGAGTTTGGGGGGATTATATGCATCCAAGAATTTATCCATTTCACCCAGGTTATCCTGGGTATTGGCATACAGATGCTGATAGTCTTGCCTTACAATCCTTTATATTTCTATGGTGTCAGTTGTTAGTTCACCTCTTTCATTTCTGATTTTATTTATTTAGTCCCTATTTCTTTGTTTCTTGATGGGTCTGGCTGAATGATAATAAATCTTATTTATCTTTTCCAAGAACTAATTCTTGGTTTCATTAATCTTTAGTGTTGTGTTTTTAGTCTCTATGTCTGGAATTTTCTTGTTGTTCTCTTTTTAATTATTTTAGTTGTAGAATTAGAGAGTTTATTTGAAATTTTTCTTGTTTCTCAAAGTAGGCCTTTAAATAAGGTGACCAGATTTTGACATTAGTAAAGTGGGACACCATTGACAGGGGGAGGGGAGGGTTCCTTAATTAAAAATTTAGTCTATATGGAGCAATAAAAATTTTCATAGAACACAAAAATAGTATTGTAATATATTTTTTAAAATTTCAACATAAGTACAATTTACAAATATAATAAATCAAAAATTATGTATAGTATTATTTTATTCTTTGGCATATTTCTCATTTGAGTGAATTTTTTTAGTAGATTGCTATCATTGTTTAAAAGGTCATGACATTTTTCACAAGAATTTGTTAAATTATATTTCACACATAAAATGGATTTCAAAGTCTCTACACTTAATTGTGATTTTTCTGATGTCCACACTTTATTTACCGTAGAAAAAAACGCGTTCAGTCACAGCATTAGTTCCTGGTAAGGACAGTGCATATTCCACAATTCTAACAACTGATCAACAATGCGAACTTTGATAAGCAGTTCTCAATAATCAGTTCTCAACAATTATTTGTTATTATTAAAGTTTAACATTATAAAATTAACAAAAATAATATAAAACTCATATCCTGGCTAAATAGCCACTTGGCCGCCGAAAACCGTATATTCTCTTCACATTCTCCCGCCGTTCCCTAGCTTGTCATGCATTCTTTCCAAAAATTGGGACTTTTTTAAAGCGCCGCAGGACACAGGACAAATTGTTAAAAATCGGGAGTGTCTGCCAAAAGTGGGACGTCTGGTCACCTTACCTTTAAAGCTCTGAACTTCCTTCTCAGGACTGCTTTCACTGTGTTCCACAGATTTTGCATTATGGTGTGTTCATTTTCATTTGTTGCCAGGAAATTTTTTGTTTCCTTCCTGACATCATTCTTAACCAATTCATTGATTAATGACGTACTATTTAGCTTTCATGTGTTTCAATATTTTTGTGTATTTTTGCTATAGTTTATTCTAGCTTCATGCCATTGATATCCAAGACAATGCTTGATATGATTTCAATCTTCTTGACCTTGTGCAGACTTGTTTAGTCTCCTAAGATGTGGCCTATCTTTAAGAATATTCCATGTGTTCTTGAAGAATGTATATTCTGCCACTTTGGGATGAAATGTTCTGTAAATATCAATTAAATCCATTTGATCTAGCATCTTCTTTAAGGTCACGGTTTCCTTATTGACTTTTTGTCTGGAAGATTTATTCATTGATGTTAATGGGATGTTAAAATTTCCTACTATGCCTGGCCAATGGTAGAGTGTTGACCCTAGAACCAAAAGGTTACAGGTTCAATTCCCAGTCAGGGCATATGCCCAGGTTGAAGGCTGTAGCCCCAGTAGGGGGCATGCAGGATGCAGCATGCAGCTGATCAGTGTTTCTCTCTCTCTCTTCCTCTTTCTAAAAATTAATTTTAAAAAATAAAATAAAATTTTATACTATGACTGTATTGATGTCTATCTCTACCTTACAGTCTTCTAGGAGTTTTTTTTTAAAATATATGTAGATGTTTCTATATTGGGTGCATATATGTTTACCAGGGTTATATCCCCTTGTTGAAATTGTTCCTTTAGTATTATGTAGTTTTCTTCTTTGTCTCTCCTTTTAACCTTTGTTTTGAAGTCTATTTTTGTCAGATATAAGTACTGCTAACACTGCTTTTTTTTTCTTGGAAAATATTTTTACCATCCATTCACTTTCATCCTGTGTGTCTTTTGTTCGGAGGTGGCATTGTTGTAGAATATAGGGTAACCAAAAGACATAGGGTAACCAAATGGATATATAGGTCATGTTTTCTTATCCATTCAGTTATCCTATGTCTTTTGATTGGAGCATTTAATCCAATTATGTCTGTTATTATTGATAGGTACTAATTATTGCCTTTTTAATTCTTTATGCCTATATTCCTTTCTTTCTCTCTCTTTCTCTCTCTCCTTTTGTTCTTACAACAATCCCTTTAGTATTTCTTGAAATGTTAGTTTGGTGATAATTATCTTCTTTAGCTTTTTTTCCCCCCTCTGGGAAGCTCTTTACTTCACCTTATATTTTGAATGATAGTTTTGCTGGATAAAGTAGTCTTGATTTCACATCCTTGCTTTTCATTACTTTGAATACTTCATACAATTCCCTTCTGGCCTATAGTGTTTCTGTTGAGAAATCAGCTGATGGCCTTATCGAAGCTCCCTTACAGGTAACTGACTGCCTCACTCTTTCTGCCCTTATAATTCTCTCTTTAACATTTGCCATTTTGTTTATGATTGTGTCTTGTTATGTGTCTCTTTGTGTTCCTCTTGATTGGGACTCTCTGTGCTTCTTGAACTTGTATTGCTTTTTCCTTCATCAGGTTAGAGAACTTTTCTGTCATTTTTTCTTCAAACAGGTTCTCTATCCCTTGATCTCTTTCTTCTCCCTCTGGTACCCTGATGACATGAATGTTGTTCTGTTCATATTATCCCATGGTTCCTTTAAACTCTCTTCATGCTTTTTAAGTGTGTGTGTGTGTTTTTTTTACTACTCTAATTGTTGTTTTTTTCTACCTTGTCTTACAAATCACCGGTTCAATCCTTTGCTTTATCAAGCCTGCTTTTAATTCTTTCCAGTGTGTTCTACATATTAGATATAGGTTTATTCATTTCCATCTGATTCTTATTCGTGGCACCTCTGTCCTTTCTCATGTTTATGTAGTTTCCATTATAGTTCCCATTTAATTCCTTGTAATGCTCATTAAGTTCCTGGAACATCTTTATAACCATCACTCTGAACTCTGTGTCTGATGAATTGCTTATCTTCATCTCATTTAGATTTTTTTTTTTAGAGAGTCCTCTTTATTTTAATTTAGTGATTGTTTCTTGGTCTCCCCATTTTAGTTGTCTTTTTGTATTTGTTTCTGTGTATTAGATATATTTATACAGTCTCCATAGGGTGGCCTTTTGTAGTAAATATCATGTGGGATCTATTGGTGCATTCTCCTTGAATTCCTAAGCTGGATGCTCTATCAGTGACCATTTTGTGGATTATTTGGGCTCTTGTGTTGTAATTGAGTCTTAATTTTTGTTGTCATGTGCAGAATCTCTTCTCAGGCTCGCAAGGTGTGAGTCTCAGTCCCAACCATGTTATGTGAGCTATTTTACAGATGCTGACAGGGAAAAATAACTCAAAACAAAATACACAGGAAACAAGGCATACAAAAGATGCAGAAATAATAGCAAAAACATCCACTCTAAAAATAAGTGGCTTTGCCTCCCAACAGCTCAGCTCTCTGGCTCCCAGAAGCACCACCGCCTGTTTGGTGCATGAGCAGCTGTTGCCAATTCTGGCTGTGTGGGCTGGGGTGCCCTTCTGGGGGGGGGAGGTCCCAGCCCCTCTCCTCTCCAGAGGAACTCTCCTCACCCTAGGCCCATGGTTCCTAGGAGCTCAGACAGCACTTCTCCCATCATCACCCTTCATTACACTCTCGAGGGGGTTTCTGTCCTTGTTTAAAGTCTCCTCTTCAGCCTGTCTCCAGCTGGCATTTCAGGGTGAATATTTCCCAATTTAGTTCTAATTCTAGTTGGATGCTGGGAGGAGGTGGGAGAAATATCCACGTACTCTGTTGCCATCTTCCTCCCCTCTGCATCAATGCTTTTAGGTATGATTCTTGGTGCAGAAAGAACCTCTTTTCTTCTCTGTTGGGGCCATTGTTATGTCTGGAAGGTCTAGGGCATTTTCTGCAGTTTATTTTCTGCTTTCTATTTCCACCACAAGCATGAAAAACTGTTATTTTCAGGAAGAAAAAACAATGAGAGAAAAAGACATTTTCTAATGTGTTGAATTTTGATGAAGAATATTTTATGTCCAACTGAAACTGTATACACATGATAATACAGATCCTAATAAATACTCGATTAGGAACTATTCTATTTTCAACCTACTAAAACTATGCTTTTATTGATTGTTATGATCAATTATAGAATATTATTTATGATCAACAGAAGGGAAATGTAAAGGAAATTGCAAACCCAACTTCCTTAGATGTTTCTTTATGGTAGAAGACAAAACACATGTAGTTAAATACACTTAACCATTAATATCAGGAACCAAAATATAACAAGGCACCCGCATTTAATTACCAAAGAGAAGCCACATAAGAATTGAAAGAAAATGGTAAGATTATACCAGTGATGGGAATAAGTGATATTAGAACCAAAACCTTTATTAGTAGGTGAGTTTGAAAAGTATGAAAGTAAAAGGAATAAAGAATGAGACTAATACATATTGTAGGTGGTTTACACTTTGACTTCATTGTTTAAGAACCTTAATTCTCTCTATTGTGTACGTAAGATCAAATTCAAATCCCATTAGGTATCATGACCTTTTATGATACAGCACTTTACTAATCTACTGATAATCTTCTCTGCTTATTTTCTCTTTTTCATTTCTTACTGATGCTGCATAAACACATACAGACATTTCCTCCAGACACAGGCTGTCTAACTCAAGCCATAAGTCCACTCAAAATTCACCTTTCATCACTTTGATCCACATTAATTTCTCAGCTCTCTGCATGCGTAGGTTATATGTAACACGTGTAGTTAGTTTTACATGATGATGGTGTTCTCTAATTATTTAAGATTTCTCTAGTATGATTGTAATCTCATGGATCTTCTCATCTGCCTACTTTCGGCCCTCAAAAAGTACCTTAGCTAACTACTATCTAGTAAATAAATGCTTAAAAAGTATAAATATTATTTACATATTAGAGTTATATGTGGTTTACTTATTTTAGATTTTTTTATTATAAATTCCTTTGCCTTATCCCAATTGAGATGTTATCACAAATATTATTTCCAAAACAGGCACAGACAAGTAAGTTTTAGTTTTTGAAATTTTAACCAGCCAACACTGCAATGGAAGTAAAATGAAGAAGAAACTGGCAAACATGCTCCATCTCAAGATAATTGTGAGTGCTGGTTTAAATGCTTTAAAAGGGATGGTTTCAATGTGAAAGACAACTTCTTGGGAAAAGGAAGAAATTCCCTCTTCTGGAAAAGGAAGAAATTTACAAACACCGGTTATTTCTCTAGAGACAGTTTACTCCACAGTTCACCTACCACCCTTTTATAAAAGGCCTGAAGGCTAATAATACCAGCCTGACTTCATCATGTTAATGCCAGCAATAACAAGGAAATGCTTTTCTGGGTCAAGTGATTCAAATGACTGTTTTGAATGATGTAACTAGTGCAAACATTTCTGTATTGATTTTATTATTTTTAAAATATATGCTTCTATTTTGTACAAATTTGTATTGCTTTTATCTTGAATTTCTGTATTATTTTTAAACTTTTAGTGAGCATGATTTTTTAAAAATCCAGATACAATTACACTGAATTCACTTTAAAAGAAGTCAAATTAAAAATGCAATTTCTAATGAACAAAATAAACTGACAGACAAAATAGATCCAGAGACATTTAAGCATGGAATAAACTTTTAAACCTCTAAGGCAGTGGTTCTCAACCTTTCTAATGCTGTGACCCTTTAATACAGATCCTCATATTGTGGGGAACCCCAACCATAAAATTATTTTTATTGCTACTTCATAACTGTAATTTTGCTACTGTTATGAATCATAATATAAATATCTATGTTTTCCTATGGTCTTAGGCTCTACAAGTTGAGAACCGCTAGCAAGGTCACCTAAGACCATTCATTGAAAAATAATTTTATGGTTGGGGGTCACCACAACTTGAGGAACAGTATTAAAGGGTCGTGGCATTAGAAAGGTTGAGAACCACTGCTCTAAAGGAAGGCAAGGGAGGGTGGGAAGTAATCAACCAAAGAACTTGTATGCATATATGCCTAACCCATGGACACAGACAATAGGGTGGTGAAGGCCTGGGGTGGGGGAGGGGTGTGGGCTAGAAGAGGTCAATGGGGGAAACAGGAGGACATATGTTCCGTATTTGCTGGCGTATAAGACGATTTTTTGGCCCTGAAAAATACGTATTTGCCGGCGTATAAGACGACTGGGTGTATAAGAAGACCCCCTAACATTTCCACTAAAAATACAGAGTTTGTTATATACTCGCCATATAAGACCACCCCCCATTTGGAGGCATATTTTTCAGGGCCAAAAAATCGTCTTATACGCCAGCAAATACGGTAATCCTTTCAACAGTAAAAAAAAAAAAAATCAATGCAATTTATCAGTTCTCTTTCCTAATCATTATTGTACAGACGTGAAATTGCTAGGAGTTTCCTCTTTGTAAAGGTCAAGCTATAAAATTAAGATTTTCAAGGTTATTGTGGTATAAGGGGTTTGAATAAATCTATTTGTGAATTTATGCCCACAGAAAAGCAAATTAGAGGCCACAAACCAAGGCTGTCCACCCCAAGCTGCCCTCAGGAGACCAGTTATTCAACCAAAGTAATAGAAGAAAACACACAAAACAAAGGTTGTGATTCCTGCTAATGAAATAAGTGGCACTCTGGGATGAAAGACACAAACAGCTCTTTTAAGTCTGTGGAAATAAAAAGGCATTTTTTAGGCATAAATGCCACATAATGGATGAGATCATAAGAATACAGAGTCTGCAAAGGTCTGAAGAGGGACAGACCTAATCATGTCTAAGCTTATGAGTTTGATTAATATTCCTAGGCAATAATATCACAACAGATTGAATTCTTATTATAGCACATCACATTGCTTCAGTGAAATCAAAGGAATTACAAAATCATTGGATAGAGAGGAAGCAGTAAACATTTTCTTAGTCATCCTGAAAGCCTTCTCTGAGAGTATTTATGTATTCCAGTCTTGCTTATTCGCATAGAAAAACAATTTATATGGGGGGAAAATGTTAAGTAACATATTTATAGGTACCCTGTGGCCAAAATTTATGTGTGTATTATTTATATTTTTAAATTTTTAAGTTTGGTAAATTGGCATATTTTAGAAAGAAGACCAGGATATGTTCTTCTAATTATCATAACATGACATATATTGTGGTTCTGAGAGTCAGATGACCTGAATTCTAATTCTGCCACTGCCACTAACTTACCAAGTGACTCAGATGATATCATCCAATCTTTCCAGATTTCAGTTTTATTATTCTTAAAACAGCCTCTGAGAAAAACTTTTTTCTCATCTGGTGCTCAGAAAGCTTTCTTATTGCTTCAACCATGTTTTTTTACTCTATAAGACTGTCATGATGACATTTTAATTTATAGACACTGCATTATTTCTTTCAACTAATTTATCATTTTTTTATTGTTGACTCTATTACAGATGTCCCCCAACACCCTATTGTCTCTCTCCACTATGGCCCCACTTCCCCCACCCCCGCAGGCCTTCACCACTTTGTTGCCTGTGTCCATTGATCATGCATTTATGCACCTATAGCCTTTGGTTGATCTCTCCCTATCCTCCTCCCACTCCTCCCCTCTGAGATCTGTGAGTCTGTTCCATTTATCCATGCCTCTAGTCCTATGTTGTTCATCACTTTAATTGTTCTTTAGATTCCATAGATAAGTGAGATCATGTGATATCTGTCTTTCTCTGACTGGCTTATTGCGCTTAGGATAATATTTTCCAGGTCTGTCCATGCTGGTGCAAAGGATAGTGTCTTCTTTTTCACAGCTACGTAGTATTCCATTATGTATATAATGGGCACTTGGGCTGTTTCCATAATGCTGTTATGAACACTGGGGAGCATGTATTCTTTATGATTGTTATTTCAGGTTTCTTAGGATATATAACCAGAAGTGGGATCCATTTTCAATTTTTTGAGGTAACTCCATACTGTTCTCCACAGTGGCTGCACTAGTCTTCATTCCCACCAACAGTGCACTAGGGTTCCCTTTTCTCTGCATCCTTGTCAGCACTTGTTTGTTGATTTATTGACTGGTGAACAATGATACTTCACTGTAATTTTTATTTGCATGGATCTGATGATTAGTGACATTGGACATTTTTTTCCGTATGTCTATTGGCCACCTGTATGTCCTTTGGAAGAAGTGTCCATTCAGGTCCTTTGTCCATTTTTTAATAGGGTTTGCTTATCTTCAAGGTGTTGTGTTATATAAGTTATTTGTGTATTTTTAAGATTAACCCCTTAGTTAATGAATCATTGGTAATTGTGTTCTCCCATATGGTGGGCTCTCTTTTTATTTTGTTGATGGTTTCTTTTGCTGAGCAGAAGATTTTTAGTTTGTTGTAGTCCCATTTGTTTATTTATTCCTGTGTTTCCATTCCCCTCAGAGACATATCGGCAAAAACATGGCTCCTAGAGATTTCTGATATTTTACTGCCTATCGTTTTCTTCCAGGATTTTTATGATTTTGTGACTTACATATAAGAAAGTTTAATACTCCAGTTTGAATTTATTCTTAGGTATGTTCTAAGTTGGTGGTCCAATTGCACTTTTTCTTTTTTTTCATTTTGCTGTCCAATTTTTCCATCACCATTTATAGAAGAGGCTGCTTTAACTCCACTGTACTGCATGTTCTTGCCACTTTTGTCAAATATCAATTGACCATAAACACATGGGTTGATTTCTGGGATACCTGTTCTTTTCCATTGACCTACATTGCTGTTCTTTTGCTAGTACTGGATTGTTTAGACTAAAATGGCTTTGTATTATAGTTGATATCAGATATTTTGATTCCTCCAACTTTTTTCATCTTTCTCAAGATTGCTGAGGCTATTTGGGGTCATTTTAGTTCCATATAAATTTTTGAAATATTTATTCTAAATCTGTGAAATATTCCATTGGTATTTTAAAAGGAATTGCATTTAATCTATAGATTGCTTTGGGTAGTATGTACATCTTAATGATGTTAATTCATCCTATCCATGAACATAGTATATGTTTCCACTTGTTTGTATCTTCCTATGTGTGTGTGTTTTTTTTCAGTGACCTGTAGTTTTCTGAATATAGGTCTTTTATCTTCTGAGTTAAGTTTATTCCTAGGTACCTTATTTTTGTTGTTGTTGCAATGATAAATAGTATTGTTTTCTTGGTTTCTATTTCTGCGAGTTTAATATTGGTGTATAAAAATGCCACTGATTTCTGGAAATTAATTTGGTATCCTACTACCTTGACAAATTCATTTATTAAATCTAGTAGATTTTGATGTATTCTTTAGGGTTTTCTATGTACAATATTATGTTAACTTTGAGTAATGATAGTTTTACTTCCTCCTTTCCAATTTGGATGTCTTTTATTATTTCTTCTTGTCTAATCACTATGGCTAAGACTTCCAGCAGTTTGTTGAATAAAAGTGGTGAAAGTAGACATTTCTGTGTTATTCCTGATCTTAAGAGAAAAACTTTCAGATTTGTCCATTGAGTATGATGTTGGCTATAGTTTTTGCATGTATGGCTTTTATTATATTGAGGTATGATCCCTCTAATCCCACTTTGTTGAAAGTTTTTATAATAAACTAGAGGCCTGGTGCACAAAAATGCATGCACTGGATTGGTGGGGGGGGGGGGCGTCCCTCAGCCTCGCCTGCCCTCTCTCACAGTCTGGGAGCCCTTAGAGGTGGGGGTAACCTGGAGATCAGGGGAAGGCAGAGTATATTTATTTATTTGTTTGTTTGTTTGTTTGTTTATTTATGTATTTCTATGTTTGGGTACATTTTACCAAGTTTATATCATCTTCTTGGATTGATCCCTTTAGTATTATGTAGTTCCCTTTGTTCTCTTTTATGGTCTTTCTTTTGAGTTCATTTTGTCAGATCAGAGTATTTTTACCCCACTGTTTGTTTGTTTGGGGTTTTTTATTTTCATTTGCATGCAATATTTTTTCCTATCTCTCAACTTTCAATCTGTATGAATCTTTTGTTCTGAGGTGGCCCTAAAATTCAGGCCTTGTGAGAGGAATAGCCTCCAGAAGAACAGTTAAATTGTACATATGGACCAATGGAGATTTGAGGAGGCCCAATATCTTACTTCATCCTCTCCCAAACTTCCAAGAGAACTTGCTCTATCAATTACCACCACTTCACTCAAGGAATTTGACCTTTCCCTTTCTCCTGGCACCTTGTATTTAGTATTTAAGTGATTTCATGACTCTCCTGCTTTAAATAAAAGAGAAAACCCCTTTTGATTTCTCATCTCCTTCCGTCACCACACCTTCTCTCCTTTTCACAGAAACAAAATATCATATTCTATTCACTTTTCTATGCAAAGCAGCCAAGTTCCTCCACCATTTCTATTATTATGGTCACCTCTTCTAATCTAATGCCACTTCTTGGTCCTTATGTTGTCTGATTTCTCGGCTCCTTTTGGAACAGTTTACCACTCTGCCCTTCTTGTTACATTCTCTTTCCTTGGCTTCCATGATATCATGAGCATCTGGTTTTCTTCCTACTGCTTTGGCCAGGCCTTTTCAGTCTTCTTTGCAGATTTCACTTTTTCCTTAAATGATGTTGATCCTTGAGGTGCTATCTGAGGCCATTCATTCTTTTCTCTTATCACTCTTTTCTTGGAAATTCCATACCATATAGATAGCACCAATAATCAACTATATTAGAGCCACTATTTATTATTTCAGTACTTCTGTAAACACTAGAAAAATATAATGCTTCTTTGATTACATCTACCAAACAGCTACTAAAATAAATGCACAAATTTACATCCTATCTAATAAAGAGGAAATATGCTAATTGACCCTCATGCCATTGCAAAGATGGCAGCACCCACAGCCAATAAGGAGGGAATATGCTAATTGACTATCCCATCCTCAAAGATGGTGGTGCCTACAGCCACAAGATGGTGAAGCCCAGTCCCCTCAACTCCCCAGCTGCCTAGGGCTGGCCCTAGGTGTAGGCAAGCCTTGGATGGTGCCTGCCCAGCTACCCAGGGCCGTCTGAGAATCAGGTAACCAGGGCTGGCCAAGGCTTGTGCTTCCAGCAGTGGCAGCAGCAAAGGTGCAATGGGGAATCGCCTTCTCCTGATTTCTGGGTCACTTCCTGCCCCTGAGAGCTCCTGGACTGTGAGAAAGGGAAGTCTGGGCTGAGGGACCCGCCCCCCTTCAGTGCATGAATTTTTAGGCACTAGTCCTCTAGTCTATTATATAGTGGTGTCATTTTAGGTGTGACATTTTTGTAACAACTTATACAAATGCATGGATGTGATTCCAAAGTGTATAACTAACTTCAGAGTGGCAATAGCTAAAACTTGGTTAATTAATTTATTGAATATAATGGAGCTAAGTGATGGAATCAGTATTTGAACCCAGGCAAGCTACATACAGAGCCCAGATATCTAACCATTTAATAATACTGTTTGAATTCCTGTTTGACATCTCTATGGTACCTCACATTCAACATGTACAAAACTGACCTTGTCATTTTTTACCCAAAGTTATTTCTTTTCCTGAACTCTCAAGGCATTAGTCTTGCTTTCTTCACCTTCAATTATCAATATGTCCTATATAACCTCTATTGTCTTCCCCTAGTCTAGCTTTCTATTGATCCTCATTAATCAGAAGACTAGAAAGGAAGCTTTGTACTAGAATGTAAACTCCATGACCTACAGAATTTTTCTTTTATTCTCTAACGTTTCCCTGTGAACTCAATATAGCTTATCAAATGAGTTCATTGTATGTTGAATGGCACAAGGATCTAGATCTGAAGGAAAGAAATAGGAGAGAAATAGGTTCAAGTGGGAAGAAGATTTAGTATTAGTTCAAAAGCAAAAACTTTTGGATTAAAAGGAGAGTCAATCAAATACAAATGGAGAAGATAAGCTCAGGAGGTCAGTAGATATGGGATATTACTCCCATAACCACAGCAGGACAAAGAAAATAGAGTTGCTGGAGACTTGAAATTCAGCTCATCCAGTGAGACGTGAGATACTTTGGGGACAGACCTACTTGTTAGTTCTGGGAGGAAGTCCAACACAAAGGTGAAGCATGGCAAAAGCCAATAATAGACATCTGTTAAATAAATAAATAAATAAATAAGATGTAGAATTTCTCCAATTTTCTGGGAGACCCATGAGAAAGTAACCCAACTTTCTGCTGGAAAAGGTGACCTTGGCAATAAGATAGTCAGAGGAAGGCAATATTGTACAATGTGAACTTGCTTTCTTGTATCCTTTATCCAGATAGTCTATAGATTGCCAAGTGACACAGAGCTATTATTTTACTAAATCTTCTGTGAAATATGCACTATTACTCTTATAATTTGAAGATGAGAAAATTGAGGCTCTGAGAAAAAAATAATTTACAAGTGATTTATGTCTGTCTGCCTCCTAAGTTCTTACTCTCCATGTTCTCCCGCCTTGCATCATAATGGACATTGTGAAATATATTAGTGCTTACTCTCATTCACTGCATCAGTTCTCTCCTGTAGGCTTCCTTCCACCTCTGAGATATGAAACAGACTTGGAAAGAAAAAAATTATTTGCCTAATAGAATCCAGGAAATAAGTTTGAGTTGGGTTTTAAATCTAGGTCTGCCCAGATGCTTATCCTCTGCATTGTTATCCCTGAAAATATGAAAAATTGTGATAAAATAATATTTACCCGGAGAGGTGTCTAGGTTAGAGCCACACAGTTAACAAAGGTGAGTGTCTCAATACTGAGCTAGAAGAAAAAGGACTGAATCCTTCCTGTAGGCAGCCCTACTCATGATTGATGCTTATAGGGTCCAATCAGACTGGGATGAGTGGTGCAAGGGTTGCAGTGAAAGGCCTGTGAACAGTAGGAAAGGGAAGTCCCAGGCAATCTACACAGAGCCTGCCCACAGGACCAAATGGTTCTAGATATGAGAATCAGGCAGACTAGATATTAAGCCAAGAATGAGTGGCTCCTGATGAAACCATAAAGGGGAAAGAAAGGATATGGAGAAAGCTGTATAACATTATCTTAACCACTTAAAGTTTGGTTATAAAATGTGGTGGTTATAAATCAAGACATATTTCCACATTTATACATGTTCATTTTTCTTTGCATCTTATATTCTAGAATGTGATCTTTCTTCAATGTTGTCACTGGACAGAATTTTTACTGCATTAATCATTTAATATAGAGCATTTTTACGGTATGAGGACAGTCATATACTATATGGCCCAGAAAAAGAGATTGGGGAAAATGATCATTTTAGCTCCAGAAAAATATCCACAATATAAAATAATCTAGAAGAAATTAGCATGGTGACTATGACAGGTTTCCTCTCTCAGCTTGCCTTTGTTTTCTGCAATGGTTATAGAGCATTTGGATTATGATAAAATAATAATAATGACTGTTAATTAGGAGACCTAAGTTAAGCTGTAAATATTTTTTCTTTATAATAGTTAATTGCCAACAAAGAATGCCTATGCGGAAATTCATGGGGAGAATCTTTCAAATAGCAAAGCTGTGTCTTGATGTGAAAGTACCAACCAACAGCTAATTCTTGTGTTTGTTTAATAAGTGCCTGCTGTAAGGGGGAAAGTCAAAGGGAATGTTTTTATTCTTCTCCCTGCTAAGAATTCAGCAATATAGTGTGATGGCAATAGTGATCAATTCAAAAGCAGGAGTCCAGAGTTGGGTTGTGAGTGTACCACTAATTAGCCATGTAACTGAGTGAATCTCCTCCTTTCTCTAGGTCTCTTTTGTTTCAACAGTACGAATATGGTTTTGGGATAGAGGATTGCTAAGATCTCTTTCAGTTCAGAGATACAATGATACTAAACTAATTGATTCTAAGAGCTTTAATACATTAAGCATTTGAGTATTAAATCCTAATGTCACAATCTTAGTTATGGTAGTAATTAATATCAGGCAAATTCTCAACTGATGACCATTCAACCCTTCCCTTTATCCCTAGTCCTTAACTATTTCAAAAACAAGAAATAATGCTAGAATGGAAATGCAAGCTTAATTCACTGCAGAACCATAAGGGTAGCCCCTGCTTTCTATTCTGTTCATTAAAATGAAAACTAAAATCTTCCATCTCCATCTGGCACCATTCAAAGGTTGCTTACCTGGCATCATTCATGGGTAATAAATTCACTAACTCTTATATAAAACAAATTATATACTTTCTGGTCATAAGCTCAACATAAGTGGAATCAGCAGATTTTTCTATAGCCAATTACCAACATTTAATTCCACTAAGCAAGCCACAAATTTCATATAAGTAATTTTGCCCCATGTTCTCCAAAACGGGTTATAGAAAGTACTACTTAAATTGGGGGAAATAAAACAAATCTTAATAATGCTTAAAGTTTATTTTAAAAGATTAAAATTTAAAATCTAATGTCATATTAATTGACTTTCTTAGAAAAGAAATAAATTTTTAGAAACAAAACTAGAAATTATCATTCAATTAGATACACATAACTATCTTAACAAATAATAGACAAACTTGTAAATTGACCGTTCTTCCACTATGTCCACAGCCAATCAGGAGTGAGTATGCAAATTAATGCAATCTGGAAAGTTGATTTACATATGCAGGCGTGGAGTCGCTTGTTATGAGGTGGAGGGAGGGCAGTGGGGGGAGCTACGGGAGTGGTGCTATGGCCAGGAGGGAGGAGTTGTAGGCTCCCAGGCAGCTGGGAGTGAAGCCAGAAGAAAGGCCTATCTTGCACGAATATCGTGCAACAGGCCTCTAGTACATCATAAATTACCAAATCCGTTAAATAATTGCCAACTAACTTTTTTTTTAAGTGGCTGTGGCTATATACACAATCTCAGGAGCCTTCATAATTTTTTAAAATGTATTTTTATTTACTTTAGAAAGAGGGAAAGAGAGAAAGAGAGAAATATCCATGATGATAATCACTGATTGGCTGCCTTTTGCACACCCCACCCTGGGGATTGAGCCGGCAACCCAGGCATGTGTTCTGACTGGGAATGGAAACCTGACCTCCTGGTTCATAGGTCAATGTTGAATCACTGAGCCATGTTGATCTGGTAGGAGCCTTCATGATTAAATACGCAATAAGGAAATAAGAAAATGCTGCATATTCATTTCAATAAATGAATCTGTATCATGGGTATGTATAATGAGACTAATTGAACTGGTAAAATGTTTCTATGCCTATTATCATAGGAAAATTAAAATTTCTGTTCATTTAAAATATTGCTAAAGATTTATTTGGACTCTTTTCTATAATATTTTTCTGAAAAGAAAAGTAAAAAAAATCACTAAATTTTTGATACTTTTGTATAAAATTCTATAGTGCCCCCTTTGTAAGCTGAAGCTGAAATGTCCTTTATAAACTTTATTTGTATCAAATGAAAAGGAAAATATTTTCTTGAAAATTTTATATCAATCACCTGAAAAAAAGATTAAGATACTTAAAAAGATTTTTTCTCAAATGTCGTAAATAGCTCTTCTCCTTTCCCAATGAGCTAAGGTCATCATGATGACAAATTCTGAGCAGAAACAAGCATTTGGTGTGAGAGAAGTTCTTTTATCCTTTGCTCAGAGAACTTCTCAGCAAACATTGTTACTGTGCTTGGTACTAAAGACAGTTTTTCCTCAGCAATAATAATCTGGGGACACAAGACAAAAAAAGACAGTGGAGTGTGATCAAGTTATAGAAAAACTGCATGGAAGAGACAGCATTCAATCTCTCTTCTCTCCTCACACCCCTCTGTTTGCAATACTTCATGAAACTTGGGAGCTTTTCTCCACCTTCCCAGGGAAAGTACTTTGCAAAAGTTGGAGTTGAGGTGGAAGAGACATGGATTAAACTTGATTCATAGCTAAGAGTTGTTATCATTATAAAAAATAAATTTAGGGCTAATGAAACCTGTAGTGCTTAAATGAAAATTATCAGATGTCCCCCTAAATAGAAACAGAATAATACCCACTATTTATTAAATACTATGTGCCAAGCACTATGCTGTGTGTTTTATGTCCTATTTCATTTAAAACTCCAAATAACTCTGCAAAGTAAATGCTTGTTCGAAGACAAATGGCAGAAATGGAATTCAAATTTAGGCTTATCTAATTCAAAAGGACATGCTTTATTCACCAATAACAAAATGTCTCATCAAATCAACAATGTATGGCTCAAAACTATACAAAACAAAATAAGCATTATAATCCAAACAAACTCATTTGTAGATCTCCTAGTTTCATTTTCAACTAAATTAAGCACCAAGGATAATAGAGAAGTTATAAAAACAAGAGTTAGAAGACAGGAAGGGAGCTAAGATTAAATGGATGGAGCAATTCCTAGGCATAGCTCATGAAAGATGTGTTTAATTAATTAACTAAACCACAAAACAGAATGTTTGGTATAAATCTATTTCTGCATTCCTGAATGACAGCATTTTATCCATTGTTGCTTTTTGGAGTTCACAGAACAGAGAAGTCCAGAATTTATCCCCTTGGTTTTGTATTTGCATTTCTCAGAATTACGTTAGTGTATTTTGTTGTATACAAGAATAAAGGCAATGAATGCCTACACTAGAAATCCACTGGGAAACCATAAATAATCAAAGTAAATCTATAAAATTTGTCATAGAAAAACACACTAAAATAGCACTTTGGACAAGTTGGCACATTGTTTTACTCACCTATATACAGAGCGGGGGGAAAGTTCTGTTTATTAATTTATCCTCAGAATTTCTTCTAAATTAGAAAATATTGTATAGTAAAAAAAAAAAAAGAAAAGAAAGAAAGAAACATCCACAAAAATCTAAAGCATACTGGGTATTAAAATATTGAGCTATGTATTGGATTCCCTAGACTTTTGTTGTTGCTGGTTTGGATTTTATTTGTTATGGGGTTTTTTTTAAAGAATGTATTAAATAACTGTATTGAGGTATAATAAAAGTACAGTAAATAACACATATTTAAAGTGCACAATTTTATCACTTTTGACTTATGTACATCAATTGCTTGTCCTTCAGTTTAAGCTTAGTTCCTTTGATTCTAATCTTGGCAAAGATGAAATACCATTGGCCATCAGGATCTATACCTTGGCCATCTAATCACCCTCATCCTCCACTCTATCCACCTTATACCCTTACTTGGCTCTACTTGGCTAACTGCTACTACAAATTTCCATATCACATTTCATCAACCAGGCTAAGCACTGTTTTCAATTCACTTTAAAATTCTTATTATCAGAGATTAAAAATGATGGTAGAGTAACTGGCTTCCAGGACCAACTAGAATTATAACTAAAATACAAAAACATTATCCTGTATAATCAATTGAAGACTAGATGAAGAGAACCCTGATAATGAAGGATGGAAAATAGAGGTCACATAGAGACTGGTAGGAAGGGCAGAAGTGTGAAAGGGCTGCCTGGGCTCCTACAGACAGGAACTGAAGTTCCAGCAATAGGGGATTGCTACTGAGAATGCTGAGGTCTAAACAGCACGCTGGACCCCCAATCAGGGAGTACCACAACTGAGAAATGCTCCTTCATAACATCTGTCTCTGAAAAGGTTTGCTATCTGAGAGGGAGAGACAGCTCTAAAAGGCCAATTCACAAAGTTTCATGTCCAGCTCCTTACCTTGGGCTCTGGCAGAGGGCAGGCAGAGTGGACTGGAGTTGTGTGAGCAGAATCCAGGGTCTCTGGGGTTAGAGTTGAGAAGGCAGACACTCTGGTTTCCTGGGCTGTCATTTCATCACTCTACAGAGGACAACATTCTCAGACATTTGCTATCCAGGGAAGACAGTTTCCCCACCCTATTAGAAGACCTTTTACCCCACCCTATGGAATTTCTGAGAACCATTAAGAGACTGAAAATAACAATTAGCCTCCAGGAAGAAGCAATTGCCCCATTCTGTTGGAAAACCTCTTGCCCAATGTGGAAGCAATTTCCTGAGGATAACAAAGACTGAATAAAATCAGTCTTCAAACCAAGGTGGGACTATGGAGGTTTTGAGTCTTTGCCTGATCTAATTAGTCAAAACAGTGTTTGACACTGTCCTGCACTAGAGATTGGGAGGCCTAGCAAAACTACGTAATTCATAGTCACAAACTAAAACAGGCAGCTATGAAGCAGAGACTAAAAACAAACCCCAAACAAAAGAACAAGAAGAAGAGCTAAATGAAATGTAGAAAAGAAATTTTCAGATATAGAGTTCAGAATAATGGTGGCAAAGATGCTCAACAGCGTGAGAAAAGATATAATAACTATGGAAAATGACACAACACTAATAAAGAATACAGTGGTAAGAAAACATAGCAGATTAGGGGGAGCTGATAATCAGATCAGGGAATTAGAAGACAGGGTAGAAAAAAATCATACAATCAGAGAAAAATAACAATTAAAAAACAGGACAGCTTAAGGGAACTTTGGGACAACATGAAACATAGTAATATTCGCATAATAATTGTGCCAGAAAGAGAAGAAAGTGAGCAAGGGATAAAGAATATGTTTGAAGAAATAATGGAGTTACACAAGGAGACCCAGAGAGTCCCAAGCAAGAAAAACCTAAACAGGCCTTTGCCCAGACACATCATAATTAAAATGCCAAAAATTAAAGACAAAGCGAGAATCAATTTTTTACCTACAAAGGACCTCTCATATGGCTGTCAGCTGATTTTTCATCAGAAACTCTATAGGCAAGAAGGGAATTATATGAAGTACTCAAAGTAATAAAAAGCAAGGATCTGAAACCAAGATTACTATATCCAGGAAAACTATCATTCTAAATATATGGTAAAATAAACAGTTTCTCAGAACAACAACAAATAAAAAGGTTAAGTGAGTTTATCACCACCAAACCAGCCATGCAAGAAATCCTAAAGAGACTCCGGTAAAAAGAAGGAATAGAAGGGAGGGGAAAACACAGGCATAAAGAATTAAAATAGCAATAAATAAGTACCTAACAATAATAACCATAAATGTAAATGGATTAAATGCTTCAATTCAAAGACATAGAGTAATTGAATGCATATGAAAACATGACCCAATTATATGCTGTCTATAAAAGACCTACCTCAGAACAAAAGACTAAAACAGGATTAGAGTGAATGAATTGGGGGGAAAAAATTTCCATGCAATGGAAATGAAAAAAGAAAAACTGGGGTAGCAATACTCATATCTGACAAAATAGACTTCATAACGAAGGCCATCACAAGAGACAACAAAGGGCAATACATAGTAATAAGGGATCAATCCAGCAAGATATTAGAGACAAGATATTAGGAATTCTATTTCCAGATATGGAGGACACTATGTCATATAAGCAGAGCCTCATCAAAGTGGAAGACAAGATAATTTACTAACACCTGAAGTGAATTACATTAGAGAGGAGATTAGAACAGAAGACTTGCTATAAGAATGCCATAATGGCTATGCAATAGTGAGGGCCCAGCTGAGAGTAAATGAATATTGGACTCAACAACACTATTTTTTTTTCACCCTATCCAACAATGTTGGAACAGAGAAATGGCCAATGTGAGTAACATATTGTTAATAAGGAGTATGTCAGAAAGTCAAGACTGCAAAGAATTTTAGGATGTCACAGAAAATACTGAAGAGAAACACCAAGAACTCCAGCCTAGTTAAGAAAGCAAGTGAATACAGAGGATCAATAGCCTGGCATAAAAGTGAGATGTCCAGCCAAAACCGGTTTGGCTCAGTGGTAGAGCGTCGGTCTGTGGACTGAAGGGTCCCAAGTTCGATTCCGGTCAAGGGCATGTGCATTGGTTGCGGGCACATCCCCGGTAGGGGGTGTGCAAGAGGCAGCTGGTCGATGTTTCTCTCTCATCGATGTTTCTAGCTCTATATCTCTCTCCCTTCCTCTCTGTAAAGAAATCGATAAAATATATTTTTTTTAAAAGTGAGATGTCCAGGATGTGGGAATAACAAAAGGAAGGAAAAGACATAGTATGTATGAAGGAGGAAAAAATAGTGGTAGACAAATGAAGAAAGAATCAGAGACAAGATATTAGCAACAGAACATTATTTCATAATATAGATTTCAAAATAGGCTTATCCTAATAATTACAATAAAAAATCCAGTTTTTATTTAGGTTTTTTTTTAAAAAGCAGAAGAAATACTTTAAAACATGGGAAAGTTTTTGCAATGCATTATGGAAGAAACTAACAGGATATGAGGAGGGGAAGCAGTAGGGAAGAGCAGGTGTTAAAAGAGCTGAAGTGGAGTGTCTATTCCATGAGAGGAAGAGGGAGGAGGAAGCACTTAGCATCACAGCGATGAGGGAAGCTGCAGAGTAGGTAATATTTTCTTCATTAGGGGCTTGGAGACTAGACTAGTCCTGGTAGAACAATTAAAATTGAGGTGTATTAGTTTGCTAGGGCTGCTGTAGCATAGTATCACAAATGAGGTGGCTAAAAACAGAAATTAATTGTCTTGGGTCCTGGAAGTCTGGTTCCTTCTGGATGCTGTGAAGGAGGATGTGTTCTATGCCTCCCACTAGCTTCTTATAGCTTTTTGATAGTCTTAGGTGGCCCTAATATTTTCCCTCGTACTCATATCCTCACGTGGTATTCTCCGTGTGTGTAGGGGGGGGGGGAGGGGGGCTGAAGGTGTCTCAATAATCCCCATTTTATAAAGGGATCAGTTATTGGGTTAGGGGTCTAATGTACTCTAGCATGACCTCATCTTAACTCATTTTATGTACAATGACTCTATTTCCAAATAAGATCACAAAGTGAAGTACTAAAGGGTTAGGACTTCAACATATGAATTTTGAGGGAATAAAAATTAACTCCCAGCAGTGGCTTTAACATACAGTTGATGGAATTAGAGCTATGAGATACAATCTACCCAGGGGCTAAGTTTGGTCTTGATGTATCCTGAGAATTTGCAGCAGTGGGGAGAAAGCAAGTAAATTCAAAGCTTCTGCCTGTTTGGCTTCATGCTGACAAAGCCTTTGATAATTGACTGCAGTATTTGCTTTTTATCTAGATAGTTAGGCATTCATATATTCACTAGAGGCCCAGTGCATAAAATTCATGCACTGGGGGAGTGTCCCTCAGCCCAACCTGCATACTCTTCAATCTGAGACACCTCAGGGGATGTCTGACTGCCAGTTTAGGCCCAATTCCTGGGAAATCAGGCCTAAACTGGCAGTCAAACATCCCTTTCACAATCTGGGACTGCTGGCTCCCAACCATTTGCCTGCCTGCTTGCCTGTCTGATTGCCCCTAACTACTTCTTCCTGCCAGTCTGATAGCCCCCTAACCACTCCCTGTCAGCCTGGCTGATGCTTAACTGCTCCCCTACCTGCCCAATTGCCCCCAACTGCCCTCCCTTGCCAACACAGTCACCCCTAACTGCCGTCCTCTGCCAGCCTGGTTGTCCCCATCTGCTCTCCCCTGCCAGCCCAGTTGCCCCTAACTGCTCTCCCCTGCTGGCCTGATCACCCACAACTGCCCTTCCCTCCTGGATATCTTGTGGTGGACATCTTGTGACCCCATGGGGGTGGCCATCTTGTGTGAGGGTATGATTATCAATTTGCATATTACCTAATTATTATATAGGATAAGTGTATCCTGTGTGTATATAAATATCTGCAGAAATGTCTGTATACACGTTATTCAAGTGCAAAGTTTAAAAGTGGGGATAATGTAAAAGATGGCAAATGTATAATATGATAATTCACAAGACAAGCATTTCCAGTCTATCCTGATTTCTCAATGTGTTCTCTTTGAAAGGCTGAAAGAGAAGTTCAGGCTCAGGGCACAAGACAATCAATATAAGGTTGAGGAACCATGATTAAAAAATGTCAAGATCTAAAAGTTATTAAAGACAAATGATCCTTCATTGAAGATGTTTCTCTGAAATAGAACAAATTACAGTCCTGGGAGACAAGAAATCAGTTCTATAAAGTTCTTAGCTTACTATTTTTTTTTTTTTTCGGGAAAAGCTGACAACACTCAAAATGTCAAAAATGTTTAGCATTTTAGAAATACACTCACCTTTTATACCTTTGGTTTTACAAGGAATCCCTCAAAGTGTATCTACTAATCCTATCTAGTAAAGAGGGAATATGCTAATTGACCCTCACGCTGTCGCAAAGATGGCAGTGTCCACAGCCAATGAGGAGGGAATATGCTAATTAACTGTCACACCCTCAAAGATGGTGGCACCCACAGCCACAAGATGGTGGCACCTAGTCCCCTCAGCCCTGCCAGGGCGGCAGGTGCAAGAAGGCCGGGCCCACCCCAGTTAAGCCTGGCCTTGACGTGCGCCTGCCTCCAGAGTCCCCCAGTCCCCTCAGCCCTCCAGCCTTCCAGACCCAGCCCTTGGCGCAGGCAAGCCTCAGATGGCAGCTGCCCAGCCAACTCCCTCAGCACAGGCAAGTCTTGGATCTCAGCTGCCCAGCTGCCCAGAGCTATCCAGAGGCTCAGGTAACCGGGGCTGGCTGAGGCTTGCACTGCCAGCAGTGGCAACAGCAGAGCTGTGTTCTCCAAGTCGCTTCCTGCCTGTGAGGGCTCCTGGACTGTGAGAGGGAGCAGGCTGGGCTGAAGGACCCTCCCTCCACTACATGAATTTTCATGTGCCGGGTCTCTAATTTAATGAGAAGAAAAATTGCTCTTTAGGGTTCAAAAAGTATAAAGAGGGTAAATTTTTTAAATATATACAAAATGTCAGGACCTTTGCAACAGTTGTTGCAAGTGTACATGAAGGATGATATGAAAAATTTTACTTTGACTTTTATCCTAATTTAAAAAATAATTTCCTTTTTAAAATCTATGTGATAATTCAGAAGGTTCCCATTGTATTTATAATTTATCATTTAGAAAAAGAGATTAAGTCACATCAAAATTATCCTCAAATACTCTATCTCTCAGTTTTGACCTAGCTAACATCTATTCACTTTATGTCTGAGCTAACTTCCATCTTGGCCCCAATTTAAGTAAGTTTCCTTGCACTTAAAATAAAAAAAAAACTGCTACAGATCCAACTTGCATCTGTATTCATGAAAATTGTGTAATTTCTGCTTCTCCATGCTAGATTATAAACTTCACCAGGGCAGTGATGATATATTTCTTGCTCACGCTTGTATCCCCAGTCCAAATAGGTATTCCTCAACTATTTGTTGAATAAGTGAATAAAGACTTTAAGGGAAAAGAATTAAATAGTAACTGATATTTACCATGAGTTGCTTAAATAATTCTGATATCAAAGGGAGGATAGCAGTGGACCTATTTTGTAATATTCTGTATATATCCACTCTTTTCAATATCTCCCACCATTCTCAGGCCTCCGGTTTCCCCAAGGAATGGAAGTATTCATGCTAGAGATAAAAAATAAAAAAGGAGAGACCGAAACAAGATGGCAACCTAGAAAGTCTCCTAAGCTGCCACCTCCTCAACAATTTGGAAATAAACAACAGCTAAAATCAAAAGGGATCACACCAGACCCACAGGAAAGCTGGCAAAATGGGAAGGCTACAACTAGACACAAAGAAGGACGCCGCTGCTGCCATGTGGAGTTTAAAACTACAGCGAAACTGGACCTGCCAGAGCCGCTGCCACCGGGAATGAGGGAAGCCAGATCTTGCTCCGCCCCGGGGCCCAGGGAGTGGGCCAGCCCTGCCTGCCGCCATGGGAGTCAGGGAGCTGATGCAGGCCTCTGCCTCGCCTTCAGCGCCTGCCCTCAACCATACTGAGGAGCTGGCGCGGAGTTTCCCGGCCCGCAGCCGGCTCCGCCAGGTCTCTGCACACACCTTACTGATGGGGAGCTGGCGCGGTGCCTCCTGTTTGCAACCCCCAGCGAGTCCTTGCGTCACCACCACTGCCCACAGCCAGCTCGGCCCGGTCTCCATGCGCACTGTGCTGGCAAAGAGATGGCGCGGTGTCTCCCGGCCTGCGGCCGACTCGGCCCGGCCTCCGCGCACCATGCTGGTGGGGAGATGGCACGGCGCCTTCCATTTGTACCCCGGCGAGTCTTTCTGCCGCCGCCACCAGCAGCCGGCTCCAAAGCTTCCGCCACTACTGCCATGTGGATTTTAATACTACAGGGGAAATTGAGATATGGGAACAACCATCGCTGCCGCACCTGCCGTCGCACCCACGAATGGGAATCCACCAAAATCAGAGCTCTCTACGCCCCAGGCTCAGAAAGAGTGTGGCTTCAGAACTTAGCCTCTGCGTCCACAGCAGCTCTGCTTCGGCACCAAAGGAGACACCATTGAGGGTGGACTCTCCACCTGCAGCCATCTCAGCCCACCCACAACCTTCCCAGCACACCCTCCATGCTGGTGTGGAGATGGCACGGCGCCTTCCGTTAGCGGCCCCGGCGAGCCCTCCCTCAGCCGCCACATGGCCAAGCCGAAGCTCCCGCCACTGCCGTCATGTGAACTTTAAAAATACAGTGGAAATTGAACCACAGGAGCGACCGTCGCTGCCGCACCGGCCACCGCCATCCGCCACCGCCACCGCGAATAAAGGAAATCCACCGAGAACAGAGCTCACTACGCCCCGAGCTCAGGGAGTGGGCAGCCTATGAACTTAGCCTACACGTCTGCAGCTGCTCCACTTCCGCAACAAACCAGACACCTTTGAGGGCGGTCTACCCGCCTGCAGCCATCTCAGCCCACCTGCAACCATCCCAGACTGCCCACTGTGCTAGCAAGGAGCTAGAGCGGCCCCTCCAATACTCGACCCCAGCGTCCCAGAGGGGCTGTGTGCCCCGGGTGAGCCATATGTCCCAGGGGGCTGTGTGGCCCGGGTGAGCCGTGTGTCCCAGGGTGCCCTGTGCCCCGGGTGAGCCGTTTGTCCCAGGGGGACAGGTGCCCCGGGTGAGCCGTGTGTCCCAGGGGTCTGTGTACCCCAGGTGAGCCATTTGTCCCAGGGGGCCATCTGCCCCGGGTGAGCTGTGTCCCCCGAAGGGGCCGGGTGCCCCAGTGTGCCATGTGTCCCAGGGGGCCGAGTGCCCCGGGTGAGCCATGTGTCCCAGGGAAGGCAGTGGGACCCAGGGGGAGGGGCGGTGAGAACCAGAGGAGGAGCAGACTCTATTCATGTTGTCCTAAGATAGTCACCATAAAACAAGCAGACTGCCAAATGAGGAGCGGATTTTATTCATGTTATCCTGAGATAGTCACCATAAAACAAGCAGATTGTCAAATGACAGTGGGGAGGGGAAGGAGACCTGGGGGGAGATAAGAGAACAACTGAAGGACTGGTATGCATGAATATAAGTACAACCAATGAACTCAGAACTCTGGGGAGGGAGGGCATAAATGGGAAGGGGGGGCAATGGTAAGATATGTACACATATAATACCTTAATAAAAATAAAATTGATAAAAAGGAAAAAAAGGAAAAAAAAGATTATTTGCTGAATAAATTAATAAAATTGTCCTTAATAATTTTTCCTAGCTCTTACCTTTAAAGTTTATATTATACATTTATTTTCTTTAGTCATGCAATCCTTTCACTTAAATAGCATTTAGTCAATCTGTCAGCCAAGATACTACATGAGAAGTTTAAATAAAAATTTTGAGAAAAAATAAAAAATAAAAAAAATAAAAAAGGACCATTTTGCACTTTCACCACTATCTAACTTGCAACCAAAAATTGTACTCAAGCATCCAATTATAGACTTTTCACACCATCCCAAAATGTCACACCAACCCCCGATTAGAGAAACAAAAAGAAAAAAATAAATCCCTTTTTCCACATCTTAGCACCTAAGTGTTTCAATACAGATGGACTCCCACTAACTCCAGAAAGAATATAGAGACAATGTTCACCAACATCTAAAATAATGGAAAACAAGTTCTTGTTCTTCTACTTGGGAATATAAACTGGAAAAGTAATCTGTTAACAGATTCATGTAATTCATGTCTGGATATGTTTTTGACTAATGAAATGCCTTTTTTTTTCTGTAAAATTTCCTACCCTTTCTCAACAAATTATTCTATAAAAACGAAGTTGAATTAAATACTAATATGAACCCAATTTCCAATTTGGAATAATGACCTTTAATTATATCCAGAAAGTACTTTACCTATAAATGGCTAATATTATTGAGAACCCTTATACACCGCTTAGGCACATTTTGTCTAAAAAGCTAAGATGATTCTCTCTCCAAACCCATGAGATTAGATCCTATTTAAAGTAATTCACATTAGCATAGTTAGAATATAATCTTATTTGGCTTGTATACAATTTGTTTGTTTGTTTGTAACAATTAACTTAGTTGTGTGTTTCTTTTTTCTGGAAAAAATAAAAAAAGGGGGGGGGAAATAAGCAACAGCAGGAAGATAAAAGGGCAAATCTAGAAAATATTACCTCAGTCTCTCTGCCTTTACATTGAGCATCCGGAAGTGTGGCTTTTATTGCAGCTCATCTATGCACAGTAAATTAACAATAAAAGAGAAGATAGACATTATGTAATATTGCAATTTAGCTACTGAAGTTCTATCCTGTGAAGAGAGTCGCATTTTTTCTTATACCTAAATAATGATGCTCAGTCTTCTTACACCTTGAAACACTTCAGTTGGGAGGGAGGTTTGGGAAAAATGAGTACAGTTTGACTTCAGGTTTTGCGTCACTTGTAAGAGTCTGATAGCTGTCAACAGTCTCTCAAATGTCTCATGTTTATTCAGTGTAATATATGATTCTGGCCCACTCTAACAAAATAGTAATTGCAGTCAGTTCAATATTGGTACTCCTTCCCCAAATAAAAATCCCCAATGTAATAAATTCTTCAAACGGAATTAAAAAATGTTTTAGATATGCTTGCTCAATGCTTTTCCTTCTGTAAGTGTGTGCAGAATAATCATGGCTTTATTTCTATGTCTATTATACCAGCTTCCTGACTACATTATCACATGCTAAGAATACATACCTAAAATAATACAGCAAAAGTTTCCCAAAAGACATTGTAGCTATCCAGTGGGGGGAGAGGAGAAGAAGAAGCAAAGTTGATCAATTAATTTCAAATAAACTGAAATATTTTTATTTACATCATAAACAGAAGTGCAGTTCTGGTAAAGATACAAGATGAGATTATTAGCTCTGAACTCAGATTTCTTCTCTTCCCACAAACTCACCCTCCAGACTCTGTGAAAATTTACCTCCACCACACCCATCCTTGTTTTCTCTACTTTTTTATCAAAAGGAAGTAACCTTCTCCTACAAAAAAACCGGGCCTTCCTTTGTGCCCTCATTGATGCCTCAGCCTGGTTCCCATTCCAACAATTAGTCTCCTTTCCTCCCTGCCTTCCCTCTCCATTGGCTCCCTGCTTTTGACCTACAATACTCATGCCCTCACTTCTTCTGGTTTGTCATATATGAGTTCTCACATTCAAGCTTCTAGGAAGCGTTGTCTGTATTCTGACTTCATTTTCTTATCTACCTTTTCTCCAGTTCACTAAAATCTGTCTTCTATCTTCAGCATACCACTGAAACTGTTCTTGTAAAAGATCAAATTACCAAGCCCAATCTATTACTTTAAACGCTTGTGCCATCTGTTCTGTCAGTAATATTTAACACCGATAACTACACACTTGCCAATATTTCCTCCAACTTGTTTGCATGCCTCTCACCCGTGATTCTTTGGCCTGGCTGAGCATTCAGCTGCTTTGGATGACTCCTCTTTTTTTTCACCTACCCTTCATACAGAAGTGTCACCAAGGTTCAATTCCAGGCACTATTTTCTAATACACACATTCCTGGGTGGTCCCATTTTACACCATGATTACAAGCAGCTAGATACTTATGAATCCCAAATCCCAATCCAAAGCTATCTCAAGAGAACTGATTACCTGCCCACTGAGGCTAATTGAAGACATAATCAACTTTGCAGTTGGTTTAAAATATCTGCATATAATTCAAGTCATCAAATTTATCATGGTAATGTATATATCACTATAACTGGAATAAATACTTCATCTATCCTGGAGAAGAGATTATTTTTTAGTCCACCTAACATCATCAATTACTTTAACTTAAAGGAAACATAAAATAAGAAATGTATAGTGACGTGAGCTAATACATAAATTTAATAATTCAAGATAATTTTCTTCCAAATGCATTAAGTAGGAACACTCATTTGCATATTTTTCCAATCGCCATTTTCATCTTTCTTAAATTAGCCTTCATAATAAAACAGTATGTCTTTAATGTGTGCTAGTATAAATGCTTGCATTAATTAAAATGTCGTCAAAAGATCAGATTCTCTCTTGTGGATAATAGGGCTTCAGATGACTTCATTATCTAAAAATACCGAACACAGTAGAGCTTGCTGCAATAAAAATTGATATGCAATATTCCACAAATATGTTGTGCAGGCGTCTAAGATGCATTCTTGGCATAAATGAAGGCTGAGTGAATAATTTCTAGGCAGTATTATTTAGGTCAAACAGAAAATTTTACCAGCAGGAAGATGCTAGAAGCATTCAAGTTTTTTTATTTAATGCAGATTTTTGTCCTGGCTGATTTCACTCAGTGGTTAGAGTGTTAGCCTACAGACCGAGGGATTGTGGGTTTGACTTCTGGTCAAGGGCACATACCTCAGCTGTGGGTTCAATCCCCACCCTGGTTGGAGTGCATGCGGGAGGCAACCAATATTTGTGAGATCATCGACTTTTCTCTCTCTTTTTCTCTCCCACCTCCCCTTCCCTTCCACTCTGCCTGAAAATCAGTAAAAAATATATCTTCAGGTGAGGTGTTTTAAAAAAAAATGCAGATTTTGAATGTGGGCATTATTCTCAGAGAATCAATTCAGACATGCTTGACTTGATTATGTAATTATTATGATTTTTCTGCTAAAACTTCACTATAATATCAACAGATCTTGATGGCTCTTCCTTCAAAATATAGACAGAGTGAAATTACTTCCTCGCTCCTTCCTCCACCTTAGAACAAGCCAAATAATCATTCTCTGCTCTAAATTATTGCAATAGTTAACTAAATGATTTCTCTATTGGCACACTTACCACCCCTACAGGATATTCTTCACACAGCAGCTAGAGTATCTTTGAAAAACATAAATTAAACATTTTCTGCTCAAAACCCTCATCTATATATATAAAAGCCTAAGCAACCATTACAACTGAGCAACCAGTTGACCAGTCACTATGACATGCACTGACCACCAGGGGCAGGTGATCGATATAGTAACTACTCCCTGGTGGTCAGTGTGTTCTCACAGCCAACCTCAAGTGGCCATCCCCCCCTACCAACCAACCTCCTGGGGTCCCTCCCCCAAGCCGGCTATAGGCCTCAATCGCCAGCCAGGCCAAGGGACCCCATCCATGCATAAATTCGTGCACCAGGCCTCTAGTTTAAAATATAATTCAGCCGAAGCCAGTTTGGCTCAGTGGTAGAGTGTCAGTCTGCGGACTGAAAGGTCCCGGGTTCGATTCCGATCAAGGGCATGTACCTTGGTTGCGGGCACATCTCCAGTAGGGGGTGTGTAAGAGGCAGCTGGTCTATGTTTCTCTCTCATCGACGTTTCTAGCTCTCTATCTCTTTCCCTTCCTCTCTGTAAAATATCAATAAAATATATATTTAAAATATAATTCAATCCCCGTACAATAGCATACAAGGCTCTGCACATCTATGTCCCTCCCTGCTCCCACTCCATGTCACCTCCAGAGCTTTATATCTTACCACTCTCTCCCTAGATCCCTTTGTTTCACCCTCATTCATTTCTTTCCTGTTCCTGTGACACACCAAGGATATGCTCTCCGAAGGGCCATGGTTTTGCCTAAAATGCTCTTTCTGAGACATAGCTAAATCTTCTCTATACTTCCTGTATCTTTCTGCAAAACCATCTTCAAATCCCAGCAGCACCCAGCACATACCCTAGCCTTTACTCTTGAAGTTCCCTTTGCCCAATAACCACTGTGCTCAGAATTCTACTTCATTTCCTTCAGTTCTCTGCTTATATTGTTTCCTTGTCAGAAACCTTTTTTGATCATCCCACATATACTAGCATTTACAGCATCCCTTCTGCTCTCCATTTCTCCTTACCCTAATTTACTTTTCTTTAGAACACTTTTTACTACCTGCCATATTACATATTTACTCCTTTGCTTATGGGCCATCTTGTTCACTGGAACAAAAATTTCCCTTTTGATAAAGACTTTTATTTATTTTGTTCATTGCTATACACCAACATCTAGGATTGTACCTGACAAATACTGGAGCTTAACAAATATATATTGTTTGAATAAATTAAAGAATGAATGAACACTCATTTCAATTAAGATTAATTCACTCTGAAAAATTAATTAGAAATTATTACTAAAATGCTACATGGATTTCAATATGACCCAAGTATTGCCTATCTCGCCATCTGTATCTGGAGAATGGAAGCCTTTAGTTCAGCATGATTCCCATTCTGCATCCTCACAAGAAAAATTAGGAATGTAACAAAATAAACACCAGTCTAGATCATTCTGACCCTCCAGTAATTACCGAGTGGTTCAGAAATACACATTTTAATCATCCAATAATGAAATTATCTATCAACCTTCCAAAACCTCTACTCCATCTGAGTTTGTGAACAATTTGGGGCATTAAATCCAAACTGAAGAATAGCAGATTGATTATAAAAGCCAGGCAAGTATGCAGGGATATGCATTTATTGGCTCAAAATGATCATATTTCCTATGCTAGGACCAGTTTAATTTGTCAGCAACTCAATTTACTTTTTACCACAAAGAAACCTTAAGAGGTTACATATCTTTAAGTAACAGACTCATTTTAGGGTGATATTCATTCATCTTGTTATAATTTTAAGCATGTGTCTTTAAGCTTCCAATTAGCAAATGCCTATGTAGAAAATAACTAATGAACAGAGCAATAGACATTAAAAATATTCCAAGGACAAATGGGAGTTCCATTTTTAGTTTGTTGAGGAAACTCCATACTGTTCTCCACAGTGGCTGCACCAGTCTGCATTCTCAGCAGCAGTGTACGAGGGTTCCTTTTTTCTCTGTATCTTCCACAGCACTTGTCATTTGTTGCTTAATTGATGATAGCCATTCTGACAGGTGTGAGATGGTACTGTATTGTCATTTTGTTTTCATCTCTCCAATAATTAGTGACTTTGAGCATGTTTTCATATGTCTCTTGGCCTTCCTTCTGTCTTCTTTCGAAAAGATTCTATTTAGGTCCTTTGCCCTTTTTTTATTGGATCATTGATCTTCCTTTTAATTAAGTTGTATGAGTTCTTTGTAAATGTTGGAGATTAAACCTTTATCAGTGGTAACATTTGCAAATATGTTCTCCCATACAGTGGGCTTTCTTGTTGTTATGTTGATGATTTATTTTGCTGTGCAGAAGCTTTTTATTTTGATGTAGTCCCATTTGTTTATTTTCTCCTTAATCTCCATTGCCCTAGGAATGGTATCAGTGAAGAAATTGCTTTGGCATATGACTGAGATTTCTCTGCCTGTGGACTCCTCTAGCATTTTTATGGTTTTCTGTCTTATATTTAAGTCTTTTACCCATTTTGAGTTTTGACCCAGTAATCCCACTTCTAGGAATATATCCCAAGAAACTAGAAACACCAATCAGGAAGGATATATGCACCCCTATGTTCATAGCAGCACAATTCACCATAGCTAAGATTGGAAACAGCCTAAATGCTTATCAGCAGATGAGTGGATTTGAAAACTATGGTACATCTACACATGGAATACTATGCTGCTATTTAAAAAAAGGAATTCCTACCGTTTGCAGCAGCATGGATAGAACTGGAGATCATTATGCTAAGTGAAATAATCCAGGCAATGGAATAAAAATACCATATGATCTCACTCATTTATGGAAAATAAAGAACATTATAACCTGATGAACAAAAAGATAGATACAGATGCAGTAAAAGATAGATACAGAGGCAATAAGCATCGAACAGACTGTCAAATTACAGTGGGAAGGCAAGGCTGGGGAGTGTTGGGGGGGAGGAAAGAGATCAATGGAAGGACTTGTATGCATGCATTTGAGCACAACCAATGGACACAAGACACTGGTGGGGGTGGGGGATGAAGGCTTGCGACAGGGAGTAGGGGAGCCTGAGAGAAGGTCAATGGGGACAAAAAGGAGATATGTATACTACTATATGTAATAGTTCAATAAACAATAAAATTAAATTTATATATATATATATATTCCAAGGACTTTTAGTACTTCTCAGTGAAGGCCTTTTTTATTTTATTTTTATTTTTTGACACTATTACAGATGTCCCCATTTTACCTCCTTTGCCCAACTCCATTCAGCCCTCTTTGCACCCCTCCCCCAACCTTCCCCTCTGGCCAATAGCACACCATTTTCTGTGTCTATGGGATGTGCATATATGTTCTTCAGCTAATTCCTTCACCTTCTTTCATTCATTCCTCACTCCCTCTGACATCAGTTGATAAGTGGATAAAATAGTTGTGATATATTTATACAATGGAATACTATGTGGCCATAAAAAGAAGGAAATATTATCTTCTACTATAGCATGGATGGACCTGGGGTTATGCTAAGTGAAAGACAAATACCAATCATCTCATTTATATGTGGAATCTAATGAATAAAATAAACTGACAAACAAAATAGTAACAGACACATCTTAATGAACTCATTTCTGTAATATGACCCTACAAAATATGTTTGCATCAAAGAGCCACGTGAAATTTAATCATCTCCAAGATTATTTATAATTTTTTCATGTTGGAGCTTCTATTTTATATTAGAAATCTATTCTTTAAATTATAAGATAAAACTCTTTGGAAACCATTTTCTTGGCTAAAACAACATGTATTCTATAGCTGCTTTCTCTAGCAACACATCTATAAAGCTCATATAAAATAGTCTAAAATGATCCAAATTTAATTGATTGTTAAAATATACAATTTCAAAAGTATATTTTCTTGAAAAATATATTAAAAATTCTTTAATATTCAGAAAAAAATATCTTAGAGATGAGTCAAATCTATTAACTAATATACATTAAAGTTTTGCCATTTTATTTTTATTCATTGTAAATAGTCAAAATACAATCTATAATAATAATAGCATAATATGCTAATTAGACCAGACAGCCAAACCACCTTCTGGATGACCTTCCAGATGAAGCTGGGACTGTGAGGGCCTAGCCCCTTGCACCAATTTCATGTATTGGGCCTCTAGTTTATAATATGTTGCAATAATCTGAAGAAGAGTAACTTGAGATTGAGTGTTTTATAACAGGTTTAGTTTGTAAAGAAAATATAAGAAAGAAAAATTATTTTCATATTCATGTAAAATAGAGCAGATGACTACTTGCTGAGACTCTATGCTATATTAATATTACTATAATATGTTTCTTAACCGCTGTGTCTATGTATAACATTGGCTTTTACAATGTGAATCCATTGTCAAACAAATGACTTTCATATTGAAGTTAGTATAGAGAAAATAAGACAAGTTGAAATCAAATAAAACTTTATTCCATTCTTTCCCTCCAGGAATATCAGAATTTATTTAACTATTCATGTGTCCTAATGAAATCTTCTGTTATACACATAATGCAGGTGAGCCAAGAAGCCTTCCAAATTTGATCTGCTCTCACAAACAGTAGAAAGTACTGCAGATCAAGTTAACACTATAGACAAAGATGCACAAAAACCATTGTTGCCCCATCTCCTGCCATGCCTCTCATTTTCCTTACACATCCCAATAGGCAATATTTTTAAATCTCTACTCATCTGCACATACTGTTTCTTCACCTCCAGTCTCCTTATTCTCTTTTTTCCTTGGCAAACTCCTACCTACAGGGAGGTCACCCATTGAAAACTTACAGATATTTATATTTCTATCACAATCTTTATTGCATTATATTGGTAACTTTTATGTTAAAGTCTGTATTACTCACTAAACTTCTTTTTGGGTGGGGAAAGAGATCATGTCTTACTTATCTTTGCATTGCCAGTGCATAGTACCATAGTAAGTGTTCCACAAATATTTGTTTCATGTGGAATTTTTACATTGGTTTAAGCAATTAAAAATAATTTCTTGTGAGCTTGTTCCAGACTCATTTCTGCCTGATATTAATAGAGAAAAAGTTACAAAAACATCTCTAGAATACATATTATTTCTCCCATAGCAAGTATAATGGTGAAAAGGTATTCCTTGGGTAGGTGTATCAGTCAGGGAAAATTTAACACATCCTTCACTAACTATTTTTTTTTAAATAAAGCAAAGAGTAGGTGTACACAGAAATTCATAAACACTTTTGTTTGTTTTCATGGATGTAATAACACCACCATGCATACTCAGTAATGAGAACCTAAAAAGTAGCAGGATACAAAACTAACATCCAGAAATCAATGGCATTTTTATACACCAATAATCAACTCTCAGAAAGAGAAACTAAAAACAATTACCATTTTCCCTAGCTGGTTTGAGTGTTGGCTTGCAAACTGAAGGGTCCTGGGTTTGATTCCAGTTAAGGGCACATGCCTGGGTTGCAGCTTGATCCCCAGTTGGGGGGGCATGCAGAAGGCAGCTGATCAATGATTCTCATCATTGACGTTTCTATTTCTTTCTCCCTATCCCTTCCTCTCTAAAAATCAATTTTAAAATATATCTTAAAAAACTATTGGCTCCTCACAGTTCACCCAGATTTGGTTCTGATTAGTCAGTTTTTATGCCAGTCAGCATCAAAAGCCCTGCCTCCTAGGCAGCCATTGGCTCCTCACAATTCACCCAGATTTGGTTCTGATTGGTCAGTTTCTATGCCAGTCAGCATCTCCAGGCCTATCAATGGGGCCTGATCATAGAGGCAGGGCTGATCAGCAGCTGCCTCGGGCTGCTGACAGTGGGCTGAACTGCTGACCTCTGGGAGAGAGGGAGAGGCCTGGCTGCTGGCAAGGCCAGGAAAACAAGCAGGGTCTGGTCACCCTGCTTCTCTCTCCCTGCCTCGCCAGCAGCCCCTGCTGCTACTGATCAGCCCTGCCTCTCTCTCTCTCTCTCTCTCTCTCTCTCTCTCTATATATATATATATATATATATATATATATATATATAGCCTATGGGCACAAGCAAGTCTGGCAAAGGGAGGAAAATGGGGGACATCTATAATATTCTCAACAATAAAATTGTTTAAAAGTTTTAAAAAGACTCTAAGGGCATTTTTAGGTAACTCTAATCTATGATTTTATATGGAAGAGTTAGTCTAACATGTGGGTCTTGAAAATCAAAACCTAAAGCCACAGGAGAAAGCCAGAAGATTTAATGATTCATCATTACAGGCATCCTAATTCAGTTCATGTATATATTGGATGCAGTGGAGCAGTAACCACAGCTTCTGATAGCAGAGCTTTCCTAAATCATAAATGATAATGAGTATCATTTATGTTCATTAGCCTCATCCCCACTTTGCAACATTATCTGTTTAAAAAAAATCTTTAAAGCATCTTCTTTCCTAGTTTCGAGTAATATAATCTCAAAATTATAATTTAAAAATTATTAAATTGTTACTTTTAGATAAGAGCTATGCTGGTGAGAGGAAGAAAAAAACACATTTCCCTGCCATTTGACAAAAAGTGCATATTTTTAATCTTGCTTCTCTAACACATATTCTTATAATTACTAAATTTAATTACTTTAATCTATGACTATTTGCTGTTAAAAAAAGGTTGTATTTTTCTATAATCATTCATGTTATTTATATTTTTAAATTTACCCATAAGAAAATACCTATTATAATAAACACAGAAAGCACATGCTCTAATTTGCATATGTTGCTGGACTTAGTTTAAATAGACCATATAATAGATATATCAGTGGCTCTCAAACTTTAAGTGTGCACCAGAATTACCTTCAGGGCTTGTCAAAACACACACTGCTGGGCCCCCATCTCTATCTAGATTTTCTGAATCAATAGATCTGAACTGAGAAGAATTTGTATTTGAACAAAGTCTAGGGACCATATTTTGAGAACTGGTGATCTACATAAGAGCATTAAACATCACTTCGGACATATCTTTCTAAGATTTATTGTAATTTAATAGGCAATTTAGTTCTGTATATATCATAGTTTTCAGTAAATGCCGTTGAATGATCAATTCTAAAATTAGATGTAAAATAAATTGAATTACAAATCTATCAGCTATTAAGCAATACCTCTTTTCCTCTAGTTTGTCAATTGAGAAAATATTGGCCTAGGTTTCAGATATCATAGTATATAAAATGGTCTTAAGATGATGGACCTTTCTATCTAATAACTGTTTTTCAATGCACTTTTATATATTGATAGTAACAAGCAGTCATGCTGGTATAGGCAATAAAATGGTAAAATGAAATGTACTTATTAAAACATCAATGAAATTGTTGATTCTAGAAAAATTTTACAAACAGCATTTTGAGTTATTTGGAGAACAAAAGAATTCATGACTTGATTTTTTAGTTTCAATATAACATTAGGCTTGAATTGCTAAAAGCTGGAATGTCTATTATTTTGTGTTGACATTTATTCACCCTCATGATTAATTTGAGCAAGATGTTTCTTTTGTTTTCAATCCTACAGTGAGATATTTAAGCCCTTTACCATAGTTGCAGTAGTTTTACCAAATTCTAAATAATAGTTGAAATATCATTGAAACGGAAGAAAACACTTGATTTTTTTCTTTTTCTTTATCAATATGTGGTGCTATTCATATGGCTCCCTCTGGTGACAAATGTAGAATGGAATGTTTATCTTTTTCAAAAAATGCATACAGGCAGTCCTTGGGTTACGTCAGACTCGATGTACATTGTTTCATGGTTATATCGCCATCTCCCATATGTTTATTTTTAAAAAAAATTCTGTCATTTTGACATATGTGCTTTCTGTTTTTTATTATTTATTTATCACAAATAAAGGTCAGGAACTGTTATCTTTATTTTTTTTACTGTTTCACTTCATTACTGCTGTGTATGTGCTCCATGTGAGTGACATAGGTGCTTATGTAGGTGGGTTCAGGCTTAGAGCAAAAATCATGCTATGTCGCGCTATAGGAACAGATCTCCAGCATAACCCTAGGACCTACTATATAAAGTCAATGATTGTTTCTCTCCTGTCTGAAGTTTCTTCTCCATCTTAGTTGATATTATCCATAATCTGATGTGACCATTGGAAACTGTCAAAAATGATGAGCTAATCAATATGGAGCTGGATTGAATCTCTTTTTGTCAAAAATCAGCCTGGTAAATTATGTCTAATAGTTTAAGCACACTTTTAACATTCAAACAATATAAAAATATTAAAATAATTATTTTTAAAAAATAAATCCAAAAAATCAACATCAAATTCTCTAAAAGAGTCCATTCATAGTTATATAAAAACTTAGTCTAAGAAAAACTAAGTATCAACATCTAAAAAATATCCTCAGAGCTTCATACAAGTATAATAGTCATCCAGAGATTAATTTGGATTTTACCTCTGTCACCAGATGGATAGTTAACGTCAACTAGCTTGCCTAACCTCTGTGAGTCACTGTTTTCACACTCATAACATGGAATGTTTACTTTATGAAACTGTCTTAAGGATTAAACAAGACAATGTATTTAAAGACCTAACACTTGAGGTAGAGAGATGAGGCACAGATCACTAAAATGAAGAACAGTACTCATGGATGCAACTTCTCAAGTGATAGTCATGCAAACGCACTTAGAATCTTAAGTGTGTAATCTTAATATTCCAAAATGCCACATTTAATTGCAATGGTGAAATAGAAGAGGACTCCCCCTGCCATCCAAATTTACCTATATCTCTATGGATCAAATCAATAATGCACCAAAGCTTACTGCTGAGTAAAGACATCATGTGGATATATGGAGAAATAAATATTTTTCCATGGAAAATATTTAATAACAGTAAATGTATTAATATAAGAGATGGGTAGTAAAGGTAATTAAATATCTCCTGATAAAAAGGATCTTGATTTGTTTAACAAAATAACTGGGTTATATAACATGGAAAAGTAATCATGACTTAAATGATGCCTATGTGCACATCTATTTTAACAGTTTTGATTGGTCTGTTAAAGTAAGTTATTTGGCAGCTCTGCCTATAAGATATGAGTAACTTCATCTCTATTCATTTTTATCTCCTCACCTATAAAACAGGATTTTAAAAGTTCTATACTGATCCTGAATAACCAACTGAAGACTAGTTAGAGAAAAACCTTATAACCAAGGACTAAAAGAGCAGGTCACATCAAAAATGGTAAGAGAGCCGAGATCGGTTTGGATCAGTGGGTAGAGCTTTGGCCTGTGGACTGAAGGGTCCCGGGTTCGATTCCGGTCAAGGGCATGTACCTTGGTTGCGGGCACATCCCTAGTAGGGGTGGTGCAAGAGGCAGCTGATTGATGATTCTCTCTCATTGATGTTTCTAACTTTATCCCTCTCTCTCTTCCTCTCTGTAAAAAGTCAATAAAATATATATTTTTTTAAATGGTAAGAGAGCCCTAACTGGTTTGGCTCAGTGGATAGAGTGTCGGCCTTCAGACTCAAGAGTCCTAGGTTCAATTCTGGTCAAGGGCATGTACCTTGGTTGCGGGTACATCCCAGGAGGGGGTGTTCAGGAGGCAGCTGATCGATGTTTCTCTCTCATCAATGTTTCTAACTCTCTATCCCTCTCCCTTCCTCTCTGAAAAAAAATCAATAAAATATATATATTTTTAAAGAATGGTAAGAGATTCAGAAGTTTAGGAGGACTGGCTGGGTACTCATGGGCAGCAGCTAAAGTTCTGGAGAGATATATCAACTAAGGGGGAGTTACCTCTAAGGAGTTTGGGGTCTAAAGCCAGTCTCCCCAGCTCAGAGCACCAGAATCTGGAAAAATACCCACATAACATTGGACTTTTAAAAGTAGGAGAGTCTCTTCCACCAGAGAGAGACAGCTAGAAACATAGGAACCCTAATAAATGGCCAATGTACATAATTTTGTTCCCAGGCACTCACCCTAGACTCTAGCAGAGGATGGGCAGAATGAGCTAGAGCTGCATTAGAAAAGTCCAGGGTTGGTGACTCTTCGGGGAGAGAGCTACGAAACAGCGTCCTGGTGGGGAGTCCCATCGTTTGGAATTCATCTCTCCCTACCCTGTGGAGTTTTTGCCCTTCTGAAGAGTACTGCCAGAGGCTCTTTAGTCACTGGGCCTATCAGAAAGCCTGAAGGAAGAGGCAGATCTGTGGATGCTTTGAGAGTTTTGCTGACCTGCCCATGGGCCAGGTACTAGTAAAAGGTGTCCCCTGTGTGCAGCTTGGTCCATGCACCCAGGCCCAACAGAGGGATCACTGATAGCTCCAAACAGGTCACCCAGGCCAGTCATAAACATAGACATTGATCTGTATCAGAGCCCCTCTGAAGGCCCAGAATCAACACAATCAATGAACTAACTTCAGACAATAACAGAGCAGGTTTAAATAAGCTTCACAAGTAATATATCCACAGGAAGATCTTGGCAGGCACTGAACCCTGCTAAAACAAATTCTGATTCATGTGATCAGCACTTGCACAGCAGATAGCACACTGTGTTGGGGGTTGAGCCTCACTGTCAACTTGCCTGAGAGTTGATCTCACCCATGAACAAGCCAATAGCAATCAAGTTTCAATTAGAACAGGAGGACCTGCAGACAAGGGACATTCTTAGAGTACCCAGTTCAAGTAAATAGGAAGACAGTGCCACAAGTGACCTACTGTATAAGGCAATCCTACCAAGATTGGGAGTCATAATAGATCTACCTAACACATAGAACCAAACAGGCAGCCAAATTGTGGAGACAATGAAACAGGTTCCAAATGAAAGAACAAGATAATTCTCTAGAAGAAGAGCTATATGAAATGGAGAGAAGCAATTTATCATTATAGAGTTAAAAGTAATGATTAAAAGGATGCTCAACAGCATGAAAAAGGACATCAAAACTATTAAAAAAATAACCAATCATAAATGAAGAATGCCATATCTGAAATAGAGAATACACTGGAAGGAATAAGCAATAGGCTTGATGAAGCAGAGGATTGAATAAAAAATTTGGAAAGCAAGGAAAGAAAAATAAAACAATCAGAGCAGCAAGAAGACTTTAAAAATGAGGATAGTTTAAGGTAGTGGTTGCCAATCAGTAGTCCGTGGACCACTGGTGGTCCATGAGGTCCGGAAGGTTGGTGACTGCTGGCTTAAGGGACTTTTGGGACAACTTAAAGGGTAACAAAATTCACATCATAAGGCTACAAGAAGAGGAAAACAGAGAACAAGGAATTAAGAATGTATTTGAAGAAAATATGACTGAAAACTTCCCTAACCTGGTGAAGATAAACAACATACAAGTCCAGCAGGTGCAGAGAGTCTCAAACAAGAAGAATTAAAGAGGCCAATACCAAGGCATATCATAATTAAAATGGCAAGAGTTAAAACAGAGAGAGAATCTTAAAAGCTACAAGAGAAAGGCAGTCAGTTACCTACAAGGCAACTCGCATAAGACTGTCAGCTGATTTATCAACAGAAACATTTCAGACCAGAAGGGACTGGCATGATATATTCAAAGTGATGAAAAACAAGGATATACAACCAAGACTATTTTACCCATCAAGGCTATCAATTAAAATTAAAGGAGAAATCGGAGCTCCCCAGACAAGAAAAATCTAAAGGAGTTTGATGCCACCAAACCACTATTATAAGAAATGTTAAAATGCTGGCTTTAAGAAGCAGAAAAACAAGGAGAAGGAGAAGGAGAAGGAGAAGGAGAAGGAGAAGGAGAAGGAGAAGGAGAAGGGGAAGGGGAAGGGGAAGGGGAAGGGGAAGGGGAAGGGGAAGGGGAAGGGAAAGGGGTTGTAATAAGAGACAAAGAAGGACACCACATAATTATAAAAATATCAAATGAACAAGGGAAAGGGGAAGGAAAAGGAGAAGGAAGAGGAGGAGGAGAAGAAGAGAAGAAAAAGAAGGAGGAGGAGGAGAAGAAGAAGAAGAAGGAGGAGGCGGAGGAGGAGGAGGAGGAGGAGGAGGAGGAGGAGGAGGAGGAGAAGGAGAAGAGTGAAGAAAGAGAAAAAGAAGAAAAACAGGGGGACATTGTTAAAAAATAAAATTTCTTTCTATCAATAATCACTTTAAATGTAAAGAGTTTAAATGCTCCAATCAAAAGACATAAGTTAGCTACATGGATTAAAAATAAAAAAAGACCCATGCATATGCTGTCTTTAAGAGATGCACCTCAGAATGAAAGTTTCACACAGACTAAACTTAAAGGGATTAAAAAAGACATTTCTTGCAAATAGGAAGGGGGGAAAAAACCTGGGGTATTAATAATTATATCTGACAAAACAGACTTTAAAACCAAGGCTATAATAAGAGACAAAGAAGGACACCACATAATTATAAAGATATCAAATAAACAAGAGGATATAACCCTGTAAACATTTATGTACCCAGCATAGAAGCATATATATATATATATATATATATATATATATATATATATATGCGTGTGTGTGTGTGTGTGTGTGTGTGTGTGTGTGTGTGTGTGTATAGTGGCCCAGTGCATGAAATTCATGCATGGGGGGGAGGGGGGTGTCCCTCAGCCCAGCCTGCACCCTCTCCAATCTGAGACCCCCTCAGGGGATAGCCCTCTGGCAATTCATGACCATGGCTCCTAACTGCTCACCTGCCTGCCTGCTTGATCATCCCCAACTGCCTCCCCACTGGCCTGCTTTCTCCAAATGCCCCCAAAACAGCTTTTTTGTCCCCAACTGCCCACTTATGCTGGCCTGCTCACCCACAACTGCCTCCCACTAACCTGCTCGCTCCATCTGTTCCCCCCTGCTGACCTGCTCACCCCCACCTGCCTCCCCTGCCAGCCTGCTCACCCCCAATTGTCCCTCTTGCCAGCTTGCTTGCCCCCAACTGCCCCCCTTCCCCCCAACCTTATCACCATTAACCACCTCTGCCTCAGCCCCACCACCATGGCTTTCTCCAGAAGGATGTCTGGAAGGTCTCCTGGTCTAATTAGCACAGTACTCTTTTATTAGTATAGATAGAGGCCTGATGCACAGGTTGGGGCTGGCTGGTCTGCCTTGAAGGGGGTCCCAGATCAGAATGGGGGTCCCCTTGGGGGCAGGGGCTAGGGCAGTTTTCAGGCTGGCCATGCCGCCTTCAGAGTGAGTATCATGGCTGGGGGGCTTGGCCAGGCTGGGTGAGGGGCTGAGGGCCATTTGGGGGTAGTTTGCAGGCCAGCCAAGCCCCAGGTTTTGTCTGGAAGGACGTCCAGAAAGTCTTTGGAAGGTCTCTTAGTCTAATTAGCATATTACCCTTTTATTAGTATAGATATATTATTGATTTGAGAGCAAAAGGGAGATGGAGAGAGAAATAGAAACATCAATGATGAGGGAGAATCATGAGACCAGCTGCCTCTTGCACATCCCCTTTTAGGGACTGAGCCCACCACCTGGGCATGTGCCCTGACCAGGAATAAAGCTGTGCCCTCCTGGATCATAGTCCGACATTCAACCACTGGGCCACACTAGCCAGGCTATAAAGCAAATATTGATGGATGTAAAGGGAGTCACTGAGAGTAATAGAGTTATAGTAGGGGATTTTAACACCCCACTGACATCAATGGATAAATCTTCCAGATAGATGATCAACAAGGAGATGGCAGTTTTAATGATACACTAGATCAAATGGATTTAATTCATGTCTTCAGAGCATTTCACCCCAAAGCAGCAGAATATACATTCTTTCAAGTGCACATGGAACATTTTCTAGGCTAGACCACATGTTAGGACCCAAAACAAGGCTTAATAAATTTAAGAAGATTGAAATCATATCAGGCATCTACTCTGACCACTATGCTATGAAACTTGAAATCAATAACAAGATGAAAACTGAAAAACACCTGTCAGAATGACTATCATCCATAAATCAACAAACAATAAAAGTTGGGGGAGATGTGGAGAAAAGGGAACCCTCGTGCATTGTTGGTAGGAATGCAGGCTGGAGCAGCCACTGTGGAAAGCAGTTTGGAGTGACCTCAAGAAATAAAAAATAGAATTGCCTTATTACCCAGAAATTCCATTTATGGGAATTTATCCGATGAAGCCCAAAACACTAATTCAAAAGTGTATAAGCACCCTTACGTTCATGGCAGTGTTATTTATAATAGCCAAGATTTGGAAGCAGCTCGAGTGTCCACCAGTAGATGAGTGGATACAACAGCTATGGTACATTTACACAATGGAACACTCCCTGGCTGTGAAAAGGAAGAAAATTGTAGCCTTTACAATAGCATAGATGGACCTGGAAAACATTATGCTCAGTGAAATAAGCCAGTTGGAGAAAGATAAATACCACATGGTCTCAATCATATGTGTCAAGCAAAATAGAGGCAGACCGGTAGATAGAGAGCAGGCAGACAGCTCTGTCTGCAGTGGGGGAGGAGGGTGTTAGGGTAGGTGGAAGGACTGAGCAAAAACAACAGAGAAAGAACTCATGGACATGGACAACGGTGTGGGAATGGGTGGAGTTGGAAGAGGGGAGGAGGGGATAAATGGTGATGGGGAAAAATGAAAGTACTGTCAAAAATAATAATGAAATAAGTTATTTGTCCACATTTCTTTGATCCTTTTAAGGTTGTGTTATTAATTTTGTGATTGAACTAATTATACACACAGGATAGGGCAAAAGTAGATTTATAGTTGTGAGTATGCAAAAACAGATTTGTTTTTATATTATTATTTATTAATTATTATTTTATGTGCCATATGAACAATTGTAAACCCACTTTTGCCCAACATACAGGTGTGTGTATTTAAAGATTTTGTTGCTGAGCTTAATTGTTGCAAATCTCATTTATAAAGATAGACATTTTGCATTATTGATTAAACTTCTTTCCCAGAAGTGATGCTAATGTAGGCTGATCAAGAACGAGAGCACCATAGTGGGCCCTAGTGCAAGGGACATGGTCTGTCTTTCCTCCGGAATTCTATTTCTTGAAAATCCCATTTTGTTGCTTGGGTGTCTGCCAATGCTGCTAACGTAAGAATAACTCAGTTCACCCTCATCCCCCATTACTTTCTTGAGCTGTTGTCTTTGTTTCCTCCCCTAACACTGGCTCTGTGTTGTTGCTCAATCAGAGACATACCATCCAAGATTTTAGTATAAATTTAGAAGGAAAAAAACCTAGTTGGCCTACTTTGCCTCCAGCCCAATTAAAACCAAAATGTCAGCCAATAATAAGAGGGCCTTTGCTGACCTAGTCTCTGTGCAGATACTCCCCTGGGAAAGCTTGTGGGAAAGATTAAATGCGTTCCTGTGTTTCTGTACAGAATACAGATTATTGGGAAGGAGAAAAGAATAGGCAGAAGTAGACATCTATGTTTTTGAAACCAATAAAATAACTTCACAGTAATAAAGTCAGTTTCCCAGAGTTAATCATTTCTGAATCTCTCAAAAAATTGTAGGTAGTCAGTCCACTGGCAAAAAATATGAGAAGAAATTATTACCGTATTTGCCGGCGTATAAGACGATTTTTTGGCCCTGAAAAATATGCCTCCAAGTGGGGGGTAGTCTTATACGGCGAGTATATAACAAACTCTGTATTTTGAGTGGAAATGTTAGGGGGTCGTCTTATACGCCCAGTCTCTTATATATACGCCGGCAAATACGATAATAGTAACTTACATCCTTATATATTCAATGGCAGGATCATTTCTGATTCCTGCTCTTTATTGCACCGCATATTTATTTACCGAGTCATCTTGTCTTATCTGTCTTCAAAAGATCTCTCAAGCCTGGCTGGCATGGCTCAGTGGTTGAGTGTTGACTTTTGTACCAGGAGGTCATGGTTTAATTCCCAGTCAGGGCACATGCCTGGGTTGTGACTTCATCCCCAGTATGGGGTGCGCAGGAGGCAGCCAATCAGTGATTCTCTCTCATCTTTGATGTTTTTATATCTCTCTCTCTCCCTTTCCCTTCCTCTCTGAAAAAAATATTTTAAAAAATATCTCTCAATGTATTATCTATAGAAATTATCATCAGCAACTGCTACCTCTTCTGCACTCTATCTCACATAGAATCCTTTCAATTATACCATTTACAATTTCCCACACCAACCTACTCTCACTGTCCTCTTGTGCCTGTCAAAGCCCCAACAGAAAACAGATGGTACATTCTAGTGATATAATTTGAGGAGAGTTTAAAAGTGAGAATACAGTCATGTGTCACTTAACCAGAGGGATATGGTCTGAGAAATCTCACTAAGTGATTTTGTTGTTTGAACTTCATAGAGTGTACTTAAACAAGCCTAGATGATATAACCTACCGAACACCTAGGCTCTATGATATACCACCATCGCATATGTAGTAAATAATTGACCAAAATGTTGTTTTGTGGTGCATGACTGTATTTACAAAGGTATGAGCAGGGCTGACGGAAATCATAGAGTGCCCTGGGAGCCACCACCAAGCCAAAAGGGGCAAGAGTAAGCGAGAGGTTATAAGACCCAGAGAAGAGAACCAGACTGTGCAGGCCTGCCAGACACAAGCTGTGGTCTCTGCCAGAGGGAGGCAGTCAAACTGGTCAAAGTGGACAGGATCTGGGGGATTGAGGGGAATCAGTATCTCAACCTCACTCTTCTCCTTCCCTCAGTTCACCCATAGCTACCTCCCACTGGAAGCTAGAGGGCAGAGTTGATACAGTCCACGTAGGGCATCAAGAACCAGTGTAGCAGTGAGAAATGTAAAGAGGAGATCTGGAGATGCAACAAAAGAATTCAAATTTATCCTTCGGTATCATAATTTAACTACAAGTGATTATCAGCTCCTTCCTGGATTATTGTAATACCCTCCTAACTGGTCTCCTTGCCTCCATTCTTGGCTCCTTCCAGTCTATCCTCCACACTAGACAGGATGATTTTTGTTAAAAGTGCAAATATAATCATGTCACTTTCCCACCTAAAGCCATTCAATGACTCCCGTTTGCTCTTGGGACAAATTTTGAAGAGAGATATCTTAAGAAACATGTGTTTTACAAGGCCTTTAACAATCTAGCCCTTGAAGATATTTCCAGTCTTATAATTCACTGTTTCCTTTGTCACACTCTTCACAAATTGAAGGTAATACAGGTCAAATATGACATGTTCAGCTTCTGATCCCTCTGCATGATGATCCTTTTCTCTAAGTGCCTTTGCCACTCTCTGCTGGGTTAGTTCCTTAGTGCTAACTCCAATAGGAAGTTTTATGTCTTCCTGTAACCCAGGGGTAGCACTAATAATATTTGATGAGGGAGCCAAGAATACCTAAGGGGGAAGGATAGACTCTTTAACAGAAGGTATTGGGAAAACACATGCAGGACGATGAAATTGGACCCCTATCTCACACCACTCTCAAAAATTAACTCAAAATAGATCAAATATTCAAACCTAAGACTTAGAACTATAAAACTCCTAGACGAAAACATAGGAAAGAAACTCGTCAATATCATGGTTGCCGATAGTTTTTTAACATGGTGCCAAAAGCACAAACAAGAAAAGCAAAAATCAACAAATGGAACTACATCAAACTTAAAACTTCTGCACAGTGAGAGATGTAATCAACAAAATGAAATGGAAGCCTACCAAATGGGAGAATTTATTATGTTATTTGAATTGCCTCCTTACTTCTCTATTTCCCCCTGAAGTCGTGGTCGGCAAACTGCAACTAGAGAGCCACATGCAGCTCTTTGGCCCCTTGAATGTGGTTCTTCCACAAAATATTACAGCCTGGGCTAGTCTATTTTGAAGAAGTGGCGTTAGAAGAAGTTTAAGTTTAAAAAATTTGGCTCAAAAGAAATTTCAATCGTTGTACTCTTAAAATTTGGCCCTGTTGACTAATGAGTTTGCCGACCACTGAGAATATAGCCTAGTTGAGTTCAAAGGATTATATTGTTCATCATTATCACCCCAGCCTCAATGCAGGCTTGGCAGCATGTGAAACCTAGAAAATTTTTACCGAATAAATAGATAAACTAAAAGAAAAATGTCCAATCCCTTCATCATGACTTCCAGACTCTCCATAATCTACCTGCCATTACCTAATCACCTTCACCTCATATTGCCCTATCTTCACCAACATCTGTTCCTTCTTCTTCATGAACTCATCTGTCTAATCATTTTTCCTCCCTAGGAAGGAAGTTAAAGGTCCCTTTCCTTCTTTATCCCATTTTCTAAAAATGGGTTAATATGTAGGCATTGCATTCTATCTCTTTTTAAAAATATATATTTTATTGATTTTTTTTTTTAGAGAGACAGGAAGGGCGAGGGATAGAGATCAGCTGCCTCTTGCACACCCCCTACTGTGGATGTGCCCACAACCAAGGTACATGCCCTTGACGGGAATTGAACCTGGGACCCTTCAGTCTGCAGTCCGACGCTCTATCCACTGAGCCAAACTGGTTCCTACATTCTATCTCAATTAGACTATAGTACAAGAGGGTAGTGAAAGGACTAAAAGATTACACAAATGTAAAGATAGTCCTTTGCAGATGTTTTTTCCTTCCAACACACTGATAAGTCAGGCCCCTAACCTGCCTCTGTGTTTCCATGCAACTAGGAAGATAGGCCTGGAAGTGCTATCTCCCCCCACCCACACCTGGACCTTTAGACGAATTCTTGGTCTCCTTACACTCTTCTGCTTTACCTTGTTGCATAGGCTCACAACCACATTGGAGTTGCAAGTAATCTTGAGTCCAGCTTCTGAGAGCCTAGCTCCCTGGATATTGAAGTTTAATGTGAAACCCTCAGTTTTTAATCAAAGTTTAGTTTACCTTGCTTCCTATGTGTGAATTGCTCTCCTGGGGCTCTCAAGCTTAAGAAATTTCAAGAATCAGATATTTACTGTACTAAAAATAATAATAATAACATGTCTTCAGTTTTCTAAATTGTTGCTGTTTACGTCTTCTTTTATATTAAATTATTTTTAAAATACCATATGGAGAGGAGCATTTGAGATCTTGCTTCCTGGCAATTGTCAGTTTGGTCTCAAATAAACTCATAAAAATTCTCAAATGCCATACCCATATAGTAAAATACACAAAACTCTAAAGTGAGTCAAGTAAACGTCCTCCTTTCCCATGTTCTATGTCCTGTGAGTTAGAAGAAGTGTCTGCTTAATTATATTTCACTGCTATAATAGATCACTCTGAGTCTCAGAACTGGACTGCCATTACAGGGTATTCTGGAAGCAGACAGCATGTGGGAAGACAAGCAGGTAGCCTAAGACAGATAATCAAAGGTAACAAATGTCTACCTTTGATTTGGGAAGTAGTTTTATCCCTGGAAATGAGGTATGAGGCTGACAGAACACAGTAGTAAACAGGCTAGGAGAGATTGATTGGCTCCATGGCAACGATAGATCCAGAATAAGTGTAGGAGTCCAAAGCTAGACCAGCTATAGAAGCAGACTAAACCCGAGTCCCACTTCAACCAGCCAACTACTTGTTAAATCCCTCTAGGTCAGAAATAGGACCATTTCTAGACCACAGTTGGTGCTAAGATACACTTCAGAGTCTGGGAAATCATGGTCGAAGAAAGACAAGCAGAGAGCATTATGGAGATATTCATTTTTGCACTGACATGTGTTTCCTACAGAATTTCTTGCCTTATCTATCAATTATACTATGAACACCTTGAAGTTACGTACCAGGGTTTTCCCTATATTTGTACTCAATAATAAATCATAAATTTACCTAATTTCTGTATACCAGCCATGCTATTAAGCTATGTGCAATTTTACATATAAAAAAAGCTTACCTTTCCAATAGAAGTTTACTTTCTGAAGTGAAATACTTCCCCAAAACTTAAAAGTGCTTCTGAAAATTAAAGGGAATTATTTTTCTTATATACTCACACTCTGCCTACAAGTTGTCAAAAGCAATCAGATTACTTTGGACTCAAGCATTGGAATAAAACTGAACCCCTCATTTTTACCTTGCATCAAAATGCCAAAGTATAAGTAAGTGACTTCTTAGAGTAAAAAAAAAAAAAAATCAATTTTTGGAGGACCAGTATGATTAATATCTGATTGTTCACAATTTTGTATCCTAATCTGGGGTTCTTATGTGATTGGATACATGAGAAAAGTCTGATATCATATCAACAGCAATGGAACCAATTAAATCACACACAAGGAACCTTCCATGAAGCCAGAAATACTTGCCAGGTATACTACCTCCTTCAGAGAAACATGAGCCTTACTATCTAATTATTAGGAGTTCTAATCAAGGAAATAGCCCTGGTACTGTAATCCATTATGTCTCTGGCCCATTACACTCCAGCCTCAACACAGGCCAGGCATGCCTTAAGAAAGCTTTTAAGGCCTTAATATATCTAAGGCCCTCATATAGCCACATGGCTAACTTTTCCTAGCTCACTTCCTTCATGCCACCTTGATGAAGCCACCTTCCCTGACCATATAAAGCAAACTATTCTTTTGTGGCACCAACTCCAAAAGTAAATAATATTATTTCTTTTTTATAATATTCACTAGAAGCCTGATACACGAAGATTCGTGCAAGAATGGGCCCCTTCCCTGGCTGCCAGCAGTGCCTTTGCTCTGACCAGAGCTGCCTTTCTGCCTTCCCACACTGTCCAGTGGCCTGGAGTGGTTGGGGTGGTGCAGGATGCCTGTGTCGTCGCCATGGCAACAACACAAGCATCCTGCCCCCAGCTGCTTGGTACCTATGTATGCAAATTAACCCACCATCTTTGTTTGGTTGATTTGCATACTCACTCCTGATTGGCTGGTGGGCATTGTAAAGGTACGGTCAATTTGCATGTTACTCTTTTATTAAGTACCTTATTTAATTTTTTTTTTGTCTAACTGAAAGTTCTGTAAAGGTAGAGACTTTGTTTTGCTCCCCACTATCTATTTAACAAATAACAATTCAGTACCAACTATGTGCCAAGCACCATTTTAAGGGACACAATTGTGTAAAGAGTATACATTATACAAAATAAGCCAGTCAGAGAAAGATAAGTATCACATGATCTCACTCATATGTGGAATCTAATGAACAAAATAAACTGATGAACAAAAATAGGTCCAGCAACATAGAAGCATGAAGATACTGCCAAACCTCAGAGGGAAGGCAGGGAAGGATGGGTGGAAGGGAAGCAATAAACCAATGACCTTGTATGCATATATGCATAGCCCGTGGCCACAGACAACAAAATGGTGAAGGCCTGGGGTGGGGGCAGGGGTGGGCTAGAAGAGATCAATGAGGGGAGGGACATATGTAATACTTTCAACAATAAAGAATTTTTTAAAAACAATATTGTATTGTGATTTTTAAAATTTTTAAAGAGTTTACATTATAAAGAATTGTATGGGAGACAGACAATAAACAAGTGAAATAACATATTTCAGATGATAGCCAACATTTTGAAGAAAATTGAACAGGGAAATATGATAAAGTCTGACTAAAAGCTGACAGGTTAATTTAAGCTGGCTGACCAGGAAAGACCTCTCTAAGAAAGTAACAGTGAGGCGAGGTGGGAATTACATGATAGAGGCAGCCATGTGAGGGCCTGGGGGCTGAGCCCTCCAGGAAGAGGAAGAACAATGTTCAAAAATCCTAAGAAGGCAAAATTTTTATATAAAGGGACATAAGAAAGCTCATTGTGTCTGTAGGTTTGTGAATAACAGGGTGAGATGAAATGGGAGTGGCTGCAGGGTCAGATCACCGGGCATTGTAGATGATGTTAAAACCTCCTGTGTGAAAAATAGATGACAGGAGAGCAAGAGTAGAACCAGCAGGGAGGTTTGTCCTGATAGATATGAGATGACAGTGATTTAGATCAGGGTGCGTGTAGTCTGGATAGAGAGAAGTGGAAGGAATGGGGAGATATCTAGAGGTGGACTTAAGCTTGGCTGATGGGCTGGATGTGTGCTGGGAGGAAAAGAGAGGAATCCAGCATGACGCCCAGACTTTGGGATGAAACTATTTAGTGGATGGATGGCATTTCCATTACTGAGGCAAGTATTCAGTGTTTGGCACATGATACATGCCCAATAGTTATTGAACATGTCAACCCATACTGAGATTTTGATGAAATTTTGTTGGAATGAAACACTTCTGATTAAAACAGAGGTTGGAAACTACTGCAATCAAAGTGGTCAGAATTGTACATGCAAGTATTAATCCAATTTTGGTGAGTTGGAGGCAATGTTTCTAGTATTAATGTCCCGTGGCAGTGTCTCCCAGATGGAGTAACAGTGGGTGCATGTGTACAAAGAGCTGACTTCTGGTATGACTAGAGTAATGGCAGGTTTGCAATGGGTAGTCTTGAGAGATTTGAAGATTACTCTCATGAAGCTAGGGCAATTTGGTTGTAAATGAGGGCTCAGTTATGGCTTGGTCAGACATAGTGAAAGGAGTTTTAGGGGGGGGGGAGAGAAGGCAGGTTTAGGAAGATTTAGGAGGTCCATGGGGGAGAACCACGGGGGCTGCAAAGCTAGGAGCTGCCAAAAGGCATACATCCACAGGATAAGGGGGCTGGGAGCTGCCAAAGGATATACATTTACAGAATAAAGGAGAAAGACACTCATTTCCAGAATAAAGGGGAGGAATCCATCCATTCACAAAATAAAGAGGAAGGCTACAGGGAGTAGAAAAACAAAAGGGAGAAAAAGAAGGGAACCCCATGTGGGGTTTGAGCTCTGAAGCTGCTATAGTGACCAATCAGAGGGGTTATCAGGACACAAACAACTGCAGCCTTTATAAACCTTAGGAAAGAGGGACTTAGTGGGTCTCTCCCCCTCCCCATTCCCCACATGGGAGTCTGTGCTTGTTTCCCAATAAATTTCCACCTTTTTCTATACCACCATTTGTCCATGGCTTCATTCTTCGAATCCACCTGGTCAAGAACATAGGAAATCACCTTTGCGTCGTACCCAGAAGAAAAACTGTGTTTCAGTAATAATTGAATTAGAATTTGGACAGGGTCACAGGATGGGATCCTGGTCAGATGGATTCACATTAAAACTGAGAATTCAGACCTTATTGGTTCGGCGCAGTGGATAGAGCGTGGGCCTGCAGACTCAAAGATCTCAGGTTCAATTGATTTCGGGCACATCCCCAGTAGGGGGTGTGCAGAAGACAGCTGATTGATGTTTCTCTCTCATCAATGTTTCTAATTCTCCCTCTCTTTTGTTTTCTGTAAAAAAACAAAATCAATTATATATATAGATATAGATATAGATATCTATATCTATATATCTATATATATCTATATATCTATATCTATATCTATATCTATATCTATATCTATATCTATATCTATATCTATATCTATATCTATATCTATATCTATATCTATATCTATATCTATATCTATATCTATATCTGTTTTAAACTGAGAATTCAGAGCTCTATAGAGGGCTTATTTGGCCAAGGCAGGAGCAAAGGCTAGAATAGAGTCATGGATCTCCTCCTAAAACACCAAGCCTAGATAGCAGCAATCAGAAGAGAGAAGAGAGTTTTTACAAGGAATTGTAAAAACTAAGGGAGTGGGGGGCTGAGTAAGCATAAGTTTGAATTTCATCCGGGAGAGATGTGTGTGCCTCCCAAAACCATTTAAGTCTTTTTATTAGATAATCTGAGTTTTTTCTAGGCATGCCACATCTATAAGAGGTCAATCACTAGAAACTGGGTGGGGAATGCAAGAGTGGGACAAGGTATTGCAAGGTCCTCTGCGGAGGGTTTTGTAAATCACAGGACAGAAGCAATTATCTCCCTTAACTACATACAAGGCTAACTTAGGTCTGATTGATGAACAAAGAAACCATTGTTTGAAGAGATTATATACTTGCAGAACTGCTGGGGAGAAAGAGTAGAGCAAAACCAAGGGCAAATTTTGAGTCTCCTGACCAGTAATGGAACTGTAGGTTCCTCATATGAGAATAAAGAAGTCATCTTTTCTGTCAAAGAACAGTTTAGACAGCCACCATTTTGGACTGTGTGACTTAGCAGCCGCCATGTTGGCTGCATGGCTTGCAGTTCCCCTGGGGCCCACCCTTTGAATTAGCCAATCTTGGAAGACTGTGCGCCTGAGCTCCAATCAAGAGCAAAGGACAGGTCACATGCGTCAGGGATTATAAAGCCAAGCAGACAGTCTGCTCGGTGTGCACATGCTTCCAGACCATATGTGTGCACTCTTCTACATAGAAGTAAAGGTGTTTGCCTCGCTGCTTGGCTCCTGAGTGTTTTGTATTCTATCAGAACGCCTGACTTGGGGGCTCGCCTTATTTCTAACACTCAGACCTGGGTAACCTGGAAATGTGCTGCCACTTGCCCTGCCCAGGAAGCTAACAGGATCCAGCAGCAGCTGCACAGCTGTCTGGAATAAAGACCTATTGGGATATCTGCCATTGATGGTTATAGGTGTCTGCCGATGTGATTTCTCCAAAAAGCTGGAGCTCAGGTCAGCAGGATTGTGAGGCTTAATTGATCAGTGCTGTTAAAGTGTGTACCGTCTAGTTGTAGAATTTGTAGTCTTAACTTCGTTAAATTAAGTAATTTCCTCCCCAGGGGAGCATTGGCAATTTTCTTAAGTGATTAAAATTATGATAGCTAAATGTTAACAGGGTTCTAACATGCTATTTCTGACATATGCATCATTTGTGTGTTTTTTAATTTTTAACTTTTACCAGTGTAAGCATAAGTAGCTAGTTATTAATATAAGGAAGAAAGCAAAAGGGAACTAAATAATCTTAATAAACTGGGAAGTAGAAGCAGGTAACAGAGCAGAATTCCATCTAGGTTACTGGTAAATGGACTCATTCACACACTCCAGGAAATTTCCCCAGGAGACTTAATCCTTGAAACTGGGATAAAAAATCTCCCGGGGCTGCTAAAGGCCCAGTACAGAGGAGGAAGAGGAGATTCCTCTGCCGGGCACATGTGCTATTTTGGTATGGTAAATCAGTGAGCTAGTTACAAGACACCTTACCAAGCTAATTAATTAGTCATCTTTTATTTCATGCAGGTTCAGAGCAGAATATCTCTGTCAAATTCTGAGCCCAAAAACATGGAGGAAGCTTTTTTTATTTATATGCTTCCAGTTCTTTGTCTCCCAAATAGGGTTTTTCCGGACCTTCTGCAGACTTTACAAGGTGGTTTGTGTAAGTTATTTTTGCAGACAGTTTGTAACCTCGGATACATAATGAACAAACACTTGGCATGAGAATATGGGAGTTATTATCAGTATTTGCCTATTACATTAAATGGCTAGCTTACAAGGTCAGACAGTTAAGTTTTTATCTTTTTCTATTATTCAAACTAAAACAGTTATTTTACAGAATGAGAGACTATCTGAAAGCAACAGAGTTGACCTACAGATTAAGAGACTCTAAGAATAACAGAGTAGCTCAAACAACAATTTCAAACAGCAGTTTTCCAAAGGAGGGATTACTTTGCTTCACTGTAGGAACTGGATGATGTAAGAAATTTTTGTACGCGTACAATGAGAGTCAGGGTGACACAACAGAGGAACAGGGCCCAGCCTGGGAACAAATGCATTGTCTCCAGGGCATGAAATCCCAAGAGAATTTACTGGGAGGAGGGCCGAGTCCAGGCCCAGGAAAAGGAAGGAATTTGCGTTGGCCAGTTGGAATGGTGCTTTGTTCTTCACCTGAAACAAGAAGAGACATAGAGGATTAACAGGAACCTCTGGGCAGTGCTTCAGAGCCGGCCCACCCACTGCATCCAGAGGGTGTGTTAATTCCCCTTCATTCACAAGAAACTCTTGCCTCACATTTAACTTCTCCACAGGTGTGCTTTTGAAATTCTTTTCTCACAGCACCACGAAAAAACTCATTGCTTCCACTGGCAACATTAGTATTGGATGCTGAACTTGCTCCTGGGCCATAAGTTCTGTTTCTTGTTTTTTCTGAGATATCTGTTTCTTCTGCACAACCACCTCTTCGGCTTAGGAGCGCTCCTCTTTTTCACCAACGGTCATTTCAGTGTGTCAGTGATACCCAGAATGGCAAGCTGGATTCCAAGTTCTTCTCCTTCAAAGCGTAAAGAATAAAAATCTGCAAACTAAAAGATTTTAAGCAAAAGCATGGAAGTTTATTGCAAGCATATACAAACTCCCCCCTGGGGATGGGTCCCCAAAATTGGAAAAACTCATTGAGTCCCTTTGTCAAAGGCAGTGGTTCCCAACATGGGGGAACACAACTCACAGGGGGCAATTTAATTTTTAATGGGGGGGCCAATTCAAGAATGATTTATTAATGGTGATTTTTTTGCATTTCTTGTATAAATAATATAAATATAAATATAAATATAAATATAAATATAAATATAAATAATACAAAATAAATATAGTATATAAATATAAATTAAATATAGTTTATAAATATATGTTGTGACATATTTATGCATTTCAGTTCTCTATTATATGTTTTGAAACTTTATTTGCTATTTTTTCATATCACTTCATATTAGTTTTTTAAAAGAATTCCTTAGTGATCTATTCCTCAGTACTTACGGTAAGTATCTTTTCATTCTTTCACTAAAGGCCTGGTGCATGAATTCATGCACTAGTGGGGTCCCTGGGCCTGGCCTGCGGGATTGGGCCAAAACCAGTTCTCCAATATCCCATGAGAGTTCCCGAATTGTGAGAGAGCACAAGCCAGGCTAAGGGACCCCACCGATGCATGATTGGAACTGGGGAGGGACGCTGGAGGTTGGCCAGCTGGGCAGGGACTGTGGGAGGGCTCCAGGGTATGTCCAGCCCATTTCACTCAGTCCCAATCAGCCAGACCCCAGCAGCAAGTTAACCTACCAGTCAGAGCTTCTGCCCCCTGGTGGTCAGTGCACATCATAGCGAGCAGTTCAGTGGCCTTAGCACATCATTAGCATATTATGCTTTAATTGATTGGACGAACAACTGGACCACTGCACACTTAGCATAGTAGGTTTCTATTATATAGGATTTTTCTCTTTTATGGACGCCATGTTCTTTGGAAGTTTGTTTAGACCAAGTGAATGGCCTTTTGGGCTTCCTCCATGTGAATAGGAGTCCACTTTTTGAATAATAAGAATTAAATGTCACGGGTGGGGGGGGGGGGATCAGGATTATAGAGATACTGAAGTGGGGCATGGCCAAAAAATAGTTGGGAACCACTGATCTAAGGGTTTCTTTGTCTGTACATGCTACTTTTTAATTGGACCCTTCCTTAATGTATGCCCCCATGTTTTTTTCCTAATTGGCCAATTTTCCCTTTTTGGCTGGTATCAGTTTCAAAGTTTCAAAGCTCACCTATTGTCCCCCCCTCCCCAAACTCCCCCTCCCCCTTGTCCACCCCCCATCTTCTTCTAACATTCTACTGCTTTTTGTCCTTGTAAGATAAACAATCTGGCACTTTACAGCTGTCTCTGCACATCACATATGTGTTCCTTTCCCATGGACCCTACCCTAACTGCCTTTCTTTGTCTCTAAATACTCTTCACCTGGAGGAGCTCATGGGCTAATGTGCCGCTGCGTCTTGGCAGTGCTGTTCACCTGGATGCGCTCCGTGACAGAGGATCCATATCAGAACCCTTACGTTCAGCATTACTCTGCCGCCTTTAAGCATGTACAGCGAGAATCCAGCACTCAGTTTGGCCTGGGCACCTCATTTTAACAACGGAATGGCACACATTGCTTCTATAAAGTGACATTCTTCAGATACTTGGTGGCTTTTTTTGATATACATACCTTTGATTTCCTAAGTAGTTTCATAAGTGTTCTTAAAGGGAACACAAATATTTGAACCTTTTGATTTGTATGATTTTGTGGAGTTTTCTGAGACAAGCGAACAGTGAACCATTTCAACTCAGGCTGCTTATGGGAAGAGGAAGCTCTTTTCCATAAATAGTCTCAGGTTGGGAGTTGAGTTGAATGCAATGAAGAAATACAAATCTCTTCTTCAGGTTTGGTTTCTGAGATAATATCAAGTGCCAGACAGTAAGTTTTAAAACAATGGAATTTTCATTTGCATTGAAAAATGCTATCAGTATATGACTGTAAATGATAACAGTGCTGAACAAAAATTCTATCACTTACCAGCAATGTATACTTGGGCAAATTATTTAATTTTCCTAAATGTAAGTTTCTTTACCCATAAAATAAGAACAATTACTGTTGTGACTATCAAATAAGATGATGCAGATGTACCATAGTTTTTTTTTTATCCAATCATTGGCTGACAGGCACCAAATCCTAGCTATTGTAAATTATGCTGCTATGAACATAGGGATGCATATATACTTTCTGATTGGTGTTTCTAGTTTCTTGGGATATATTTCTAGGAGTGGGATTACTGGGTCAAATGAGAGTTCCATTTTCAGTTTTTTGAGGAAGCTCCATACTGTTCTCCACAGTGGTTGCACCAACCTGCATTCCCACCAGCAGTGCACGAGGGTTCCTTTTTCTCCGCATCCTCGCCAGCACTTGTGGTTTGTTGATTTGTTGATGTTGTCCAAAAACAAACATTTTAAATTGTTTTTCAACATATTTCCTATTATTGTTTTGTGTCAAATCTTCTAATTTATCTGACAACAAATCCTCTAAAATAAAAGGATAATTGTCTTGGCAGTTCCACTTATCTAATCGTTTATATGCATGTATTTTCATTAATTAATTAAAGAATGACTTATTTGATAAATAAATCTTTGTCTATAATATTTACAAAAGGAAAGGGCACATGCTATTCTCCTGTTTTATTCATTAAAATAGTCTGTATAAAATCTTAATCTTACTTCTAGGATAGTCTTAAAGAACAATGAAAACCTTGCATCCAACTCCAGTTTCTAACTAGTATCCATTGCTCTTCTCTTATGTGTAAAGACCTAAAAATACAATAATTAAGTCACTAAGAAGCAAGAGAAGCAGCTGCATTTTCTGTACATCTTGTTTATACAGCTCCTGAAGGTAGTAGATAATGAGAGAGCTTTTTAAATCTCCACATAAACTATAAACCAAGAAGAATGAATTCATGAATATTTATTGAGATTATACCACCAAAAATATCTAAATCTAATTTTAAACCTAATAGTGAAATATTTTAAAGGCATAAAATGTTGGTCTTATTTTTGTCTTTAACCCTTAAAGTAGTGATAGGCTCTACCTTCAACCACACCCGAGTTAGGACGAGCCACCCTCTGCCACAAACATTAGGAAACACAACAACAGGCGATCCAGCAGCAGGGTCAATTCAACAGTTAGTGGTGGAAAGGACACTTCACTTGTATTTGCCCTTTGGGCCACTGAGAAATTTTAATTTTTCTACTTTTCTGCTACAAATGCTTAGATGAGAAAAGAAAAGGAATGAGTAGCACTTAAAACTGTAGAACTGTACATATAAAATTTTGTTTTATAATGAAAATAACATTTTAGATAACATTTAACATTCACAGTTAATCCCCCCCAAAAATTTCTTTGTCAATCAATTATGTTTTTTTTTACACAAAACATCTCGTTCCTCACAGTAAATTATTTAGTATATAAATAACAGAGTTTTATCTGAAGAAAATAGGTTATATAATTAACAATTCTGTAGATTTTTGACATATACCTTTATCAGAATCAAAATGTGCTGCTTCTATCAGTAAACTAAACTAGCTGCCACCGACTAGCACATTAACTACTTGCAAGTTAACAAATTAGCCTGGCACAGTTTCATGGGTACTGCTAGAAGACAAACCTGGGTCAGAGACAAAGGCAGTTTATTACTCAGAACAATAACAATTCCCAGAGTATCAGCATCTGCACTTATACCCAGAGCCCCGATTCCCATAAGGTTACATGAGAAGAAAGGAACCCTGAGCTTAGAAAACCAGTAAGAGTGCCTGCCCATTGCTCCAGATTGAGATACTCTCTCTTTGTTCCAAGAATGAAAGCAATGCTACCCTTTTCTCTGGAAGGAAATCATACCTCTATCTTCCAAACATCCTGAAAAAGTAGTTGAGAACAAAGGACCTTGCTTTTCAAGACATGCAGAGTGTAAGGGAGGACTGGCGCTCAACCATTCTTTTTTGTTTGTTTTTAAAATTAAATTTATTGGGGTGGCATTAGTTAATAAGATTATATAGGTTTTAATTATACATTGTTAATATGTTTTATTGATTTGAGAGAGAGAGGAAGGGCAAGGGATAGAGAGATAGAAACATCATGCAAAAGATGGTCAATAAACATCTATTGACCATCTCTTGCATGCCTCCTACTGGTATCAAGGTAGAAACCCATGCATGTGCTCTCACCAGGAATTGAACTGGTAACTTCTTGGTTCATGGGTCAATGCTCAACCACTGAGCTACACTGGCCAGGCACAAGTATATATTTTTATGACACATGAGCTGTATATTGCATTATGTGCCGATCACCCAACAATTCTAAGCAGTGATTTCTGGGGAAAGAGTTTGGAGGGAGAGAGATAATCCCCTTATGGTGACCTTTTCTAATTCTAAGGGTGATGAGGCCTCTCCATACTGGGTAGTTTGGTGAGAGTTTAGTTTGGGGTGAGCTTCCACTGCCACTTGTGGCCTCGCAAGAAGAAAATTTCACCTCCTTTTATTTCTTTCCCCATGTTCCATTCTCTCAGTTTCCTAAGACATATTATAGTTGCTATCTTGGCATCTTGAGCAGTAAATTGGAAATCAATTGACTTTGAAATAATTTGTAACAGCAGTCAGAATCTTGACTTATCCTCTCACCGCCACCAATCTTGCCATCTCCAAGGATCCTATAAACCCATAGTATGTCTGATTTATAGAACATTCCATTTCAACTGAATTGTGAATTAAATAAACTTGGAGAGCTAACTAGAGACCATAATCACAACGTATGGAATCTCTAATGTGGGAAAATGTACTTCATTAATGAATTTCTTTAACAAATGACTTATGGGCCATGCTTTTTATTAGATTACATTTTTCTTTAACAATTTTTATTTTTTTATTTTTTTCAGTTTTTTTTTAAATTTTATTAACTTATTATATGTGTACATATATTACATTGCCTCCCCCTCCCAAACATGCCCTCCCTCCCCAGAGTTTTGTGTCCATTGGTTGTACTTATATGCATGTGTACAAGTCCTTTGGTTGATCTCTTATCTCCCCCATATCTCCCTATCCTCCCCGCTGTAATTAGACAGTCTGCTTGTTGCTTTACTATCACTATACCTATCTTATGGTTCATCAGTTTATAATGTCCTTTATTATCCATAAATGAGTGAGGACATGTGGTGTTTCTCTTTCATTGACTGGCTTATTTCACTCAGCATGATGTTCTACAATTCCATCCAGGTTGCTGCAAATGATAAGAATTCCTTCTTTTTATGGCAGCATAGTATTCCATTGTGTAGGTGTACCACAGTTGTTGTTTTTTTATCCAATCATCTGCTGATGGACACCTAGGCTGTTTCCAAATCCTAGCTATTGTAAATTGTGCTGCTATGAACATAGGGGTGCATATATCCTTTCTGATTGGTGTTCCTATTTTCTTGGGATATATTTCTAGAAGTGGGATTACTGGGTCAAATGGGAGTTCCATTTTTAGTTTTTGAGGAAACTCTATACTGTTCTCCACAGTGGCTGCACCAGTCTGCATTCCCACCAGCAGTGCACGAGGGTTCCTTTTTCTCCACAACCTCGCCAAAACTTGTCGTTTGTTGATTTGTTAATGTTGGCCATTCTGACAGGTGTGAGATGGTACCGCATTGTTGTTTTGATTTGCATCTCTCAGATAATTAGTGACTTTGAGCATGTTTTCATGTGCCTGTTGGCTTTCCTTCTGTCTTCTTTTGAGAATATTCTATTTAGTTCCTTTGCTCATTTTTTAAATTGGCTCATTTATCTTCCTTTTATTAAGTTGTATAAGCTGTCTGTATATGTTGGAGATTAAATCTTTATCAGTGATAACATTTGCAAATATGTTCTCCCATACAGTGGGCTTTCTTGTTGTTTTGATGATGGTTTATCCAAATCAATAAATGTGATACACCACATAAACAAATTGAAAGATAAAAATCATATAGTCATATCAATTGATGCAGAAAAAGCATTTGATAAAATCCAACACCCTTTCCTGATAAAAACTCTCAACAAGGTGGGAATACAAGGATCATACCTCAAAACAATTAAAGCTATATATGATAAACCCACAGCCAACATCATACTCAATGGGCAAAAACTAAAGCCATTCCCTCTTAGAACAGGAACAAGACAGGGATGCCCACTCTCACCAATCCTGTTTGGCATTGTACTTGAAGTACTTGCCATTGCAATTAGATAAGAAGAGTAAATAAAATGCATCCAAATCGGAAAAGAAGAAGTAAAGTTATCCTTATTTACAGATGACATGATATTGTACATAAAAAACCCGAAAGACTCCATCAAAAAACTAATAGACTTAATAAATGAATTTGGCAATGTAGCAGGATACAAAATTAACGCCAGGAAATCTATGGCATTTCTGTACATCAACAGTGAATTTACAGAAACAGAGACCAAAAAAGCAATCCCATTTACCATCACACCAAAAAATTTAAGATACCTAGGAATAAACTTAACTAAGGAGGTAAAAGACCTATACGCAGAAAATTACACGACACTGAAAAGAGAGATAAAGGAAGATATAAACAGATGGAAGAACATACCATGTTCATGGATTGGTAGAATCAACATCATTAAAATGTCTATATTTCCCAAAGCAATTTATAAGTTCAATGCACTCCCCATTAAATTACCAACGGCATATTTCACTGACCTAGAAAGAAGTCTCCAAAAATTCATTTGGAACAATAAAAGACCCCGAATAGACACAGGAATACTGAGAAAGAAGATTAAAGTAGGAGGGATCTCAATACCAGATTTCAAGCTGTATTACAAAGCCACTGTTCTCAAAACAGCCTGGCACTGGCACAAGAACAGACATATAAATCAATGTAATAGAATAGAGACTCCAGATATCAATCCAAAACACTATGCTCAATTAATATTTGACAAAGGAGGCACGAACATACAATGGAGTCAAGACAGTCTTTTTAATAAATGGTGTTGGGAAAATTGGACAGATGCATGCAAAAGAATGAAACTAGATCATCAACTTACACCATACACAAAAATAAATTTGAAATGGATACAGGACTTAAACCTAAGGTGAGAAACCATAAAAATATTAAAGGCATCCACAGGCAGCAAAATCTCAGACATATGCCAAAAGAACTTCTTCACTGATACTGCCCCTAGGGCAATGGAAGCTAAAGAGAAATAAACAAGTGGGACTACATCAAAATAAATTTTTAATATTATTAGAGGAGGTTTACCTTTGCAACAATCTATGGTAACAGGTAGGATGGCAAACCCCAAAAGAGCCTTATATGGGAAGTTACTCCCCAGCAAAGACTGAAAGTGATGGGACAAAACCAAATGGGACAGCCTAAGAAGGTAGCAGTCTCTTCAGGCTAAGAGGAGCCTTTGCCAACCATTCCAGGACAGCTCTCTTAGCAGCCTGCTGGAATCTTCTCTTCTGGTGTACTTTCACTTTGCATGCCAATTAACCTTCCTCTTATGCTAGAGTTCTTGGTTCTGAATTCTGTGTGTGTGTGTGTGTGTGTGTGTGTGTGTGTGACTCAAGAAATGAGAGTCAGCATTACCCTTAACAAAACTTGAATCTCACAAACAACTGCCTGCAAGACCTACACATGAAGATTAACTCAGTTATATAGAAATTAAACATTTTAAATTCCTTCCCAAATAAAGGCTGGTAAAAACCTTACATAAGAAAAACAATGTGGCCGAAACCGGTTTGGCTCAGCGGATAGAGTGTTGGCCTGCGGACTGAAGGATCCCAGGTTTGATTCTGGTCAAGGACATGTACCTTGGTTGTGGGCACATCCCCAGTAGAGAGTGTGCAAGAGGCAGCTGAATGATGATTCTCTCTCATAGATGTTTCTAACTCTCTATCCCTCTCTCTTCCTCTCTGTAAAAAAATCAATAAAATATATTTAAAAAATAAAGGAAAACAATGTGATCTGATGTTTAAAGCTAGACTTAAACAAATAAAAATAAAGTAAATTACTTTATTTTGTAAGCACAAAGTAAGTAAATTAAAACAAATTTTGTTAACAAAATCTGAGTACTGCTTTTTGTTGTTGTTGTTAATCCTCACCTGAGGATATTTTTCCCATTGTTTTTAAGAGAGAGTAGAAGAGGGTAGGGGGAGAAAAACATCAATCTGAGAGAGACATCAACTGGTTGCTTCTCGGATGCCCCCTGACTGGGAACAGGGAACGAACCTGCAACCCTTAACTGGGAATTAAACCCAAGACCCTTCAGGCTAAGGGCCGATGCTCTAACTACTGAGTCAAAACAGCTATGGCATGCACACTGATTTTAAATCTCCTCTAACTATCAAGTCTTTGGGGCATCAGGAAATCTCCATACCTTTGTATATCCATATTAAATATATAGCTATAAATATTTGGCTACTCTCTCTCAGTGACATTATGAGTACAAATTAATGAGTTTTAATTGTCAATATTCCTTGAAATCTTAAAAAAAAAGAATGTTACAGAACCCACCACTTTGCTTAGTTTTAAGCACTCCTGCTATTTCTACAGTCGATTGTGTCATACTAGAATCTTTCTTGATCACTGCAAGTCATTGCTTATATTTTGACTATGTGAATGTAAGTGAAATACAGAAGTGAATCCATCATTACTTAACACTAAATGAATTTTATCTTTAAGCAACTGGAAAGATTCCATAAAAAACCAACACATGGAAAACTAGAACATTTTCTTAAAATCAAATACAACTGCTGTTTTATAATATAAAAATACATGTGAATTATTTTGTCCTCTTTTATATCATTTTTATAACTTTATTTTTCTTGTTGACACTATTAAATATGTCCCCATTCTCCAGCCCTTTGCATACCTCCATCTAGCTCACACCCACCCACCCACCTCTGCCCTCTGGCCATCACCACACTGTTTTCTCTATCTATGGGTTAGACATTTATGTTCCTTGAATAATCCCTTTACCTTCTCTGATCCAGTCCCCCTACTTTTTCCTCCTCTCTGACAGCTGTCAGTGTGTTCCATGTACCCATACCTCTGCTTCTATTTTGTTCATCAGTTTATTTTGTTCATTAGATTCCACATGTAAGTGAGATCATGTGATATTTATCTTTCTCTAACTGGCTTCTTTTGTTTAGCATTATAATATCCACGTCCATTGATGTTGTCAGAAAAGGTAAGAGTTACTCTGTTTTATGACTGAGTAGTATTCCATTGTGTAAATGTACCACAGCTTTTTTATTCATTCATCTACCGATGGGTGCTTGGGCTGTTTCCAGATCTTGACTATTGTAAATAACACTGCTATGGACATAGATGGGCATGCTTTCTTTCAAATTGGTGTTTGGAGACTCTTGGGATATATTCCCAGAAGGGGAATCACTGGGTCAAAAGACAGCTCCATTTTTAACTTTTTGAGGAAACTCAATACTGTTTTCCCCAGTGGCTGTACCAGTCTGCATTCCCACCAGCAGTACAAAAGGGTTTCTTTTCTCCACATATTTGCCAGAACTTGTTATTTGTTAATTTACTGATGATAGCCATTCTGGCAGGTGTGAAGTGATATCTCATTGTGGTTTCAATTTGCATCTCCCTAATGATTAGTGACATTGAGAATTTTTTTTTCATATGGCTATTGGCCATCTCTATGCCCTCTTTAGAGAAGTGTCTACTGAGGTTTTTTTTACCCACTTCTTAATTGGATTTTTTGTCTTCTGGTGTTGAATTGTATAAATTGTTTAAATATTTTGGAAATTAACCCCTTATCAGATGTAGAGAATGTGTTCTCCCTTATAATGGGTCCCCTTTTCATTTTCTTGGTTATTTATTTTGTTGGGCAGAAGCTTTGTAGTTTCATGTAGTCCCATTTGTTTATTTTTTTCTTTGTTTTCCTCGCCCTAGGAGAAATATTGGCAAAAATATTGCCCCAAGAGATCTCTGAGATTGTACTACCAATGCTTTCTTCTATAATTTTTATGGCTTCATGACTTACATCTAAGTCTTTAAAACATTTTGAATTTGTTCTTATGTATGGTGTGTATGCTGGTGGTCTAGTTTATATTTTTTGATTTTTGTTTTTGGCATGTACCTGTCTGATTTTTCCCAATATCATTTATTAAAGAGACTGTCTTTACTCCATTGTGTGCTCTTTCTCCTTCATCAAATATCAATTGACCATAAAGGTATGGGTATGTTTCTGGGCTCTCTGTTCTGTTCTATTCTTCTATGTGCCTATTCCTATGCCAGCACCAGATTATTTGATTAAAATTGCCTTGTGAGATAGGTTGATATCAGGTATTGTGATAGCTCCAACTTAGTTCATTTTTCTCAAAATTGATGAGGCTATTTGGGGCCTTTTTTGTTTCCATATAAAGCTTTGGAATATTTTTTTTCTAAATCTGAAATATACCACTGGTATGGTAATAGGAATTGTGTTGAATGTATAGATTGCTTTGTGTAGTATATATATTTTAATTATGTTAATTCTTCCAACCCATGAACACAGTTTACACTTCCACTTATTTTTACCTTCCTCGATTTCTTTCTTCAATGTCCAGTAGATTTATGAGTACATATCTTTTACCTCTTTGGTTAAATTTGTTACTAGGTGTGGCAAGATGGTTAGAAGCTAGGAAAATTCCTGGGCAAGTGGAATGAGGAAACTGAGACCAAGAAAATTAAACAAGGCCAAACACTTGGGCAACTTACAGCCAGCTTATGAATTGCAATTCCTTATCTCCCCTAACCAAGGACGCTTGAGAACAAGTTTTATACCTTCCTCTCTAACCAGAAAATGCATACCTTGAATCACCTTGGCCTGGGAAAAATAGAGAACAAAGATTCAATTCATGCCATTGTGCCAGCTAAACCCAAGGACAGATGAAGTCGGGGAACAAATAACAAAAACCCATTAAAGCCAGACAGACCTAAGATAACAGTAACACAGACAAAGAATAATCCCAAACTCCCCTACACACTCATTTCAACGCATCAGCATATTAAAATTGCACCTAATGAATATTCTCCCAACACCTCCCCTAAGATTCTTGCCAGTAGAAAAACAGAAAATGTATAAAAAGCCCTCAGAGCAAAGACTCAGTGCTCTCCCTTTAGAGCGCGCCCACTCCCCTTCCCAGGCAGGAACTTTCTCTTTCTAAGGGTCCCCATGAGACTTGCAACCAGGGGTAGCAGTGGGTAGCAGTGGGCAGCAGCAGCTCCACCCAGGCTTCCCCCCAGATCTGATCTTTAAGGCCTCCTTTTCTCTGACTTCCCAGGGAGCTCCCAGCGCCCCGCCCTGGCTGCTTCTGTCACTGTGACCTTCATCTCCCAGGGAGCTCACAGCGCCCGCCTTGGCTCACTTCTTTCCAATAGTTGCTGAGGAGCCAAAGCGGAGCACCGCCTGGGCTCTCCCTGTTGTTTCTTCTACCCAATTCCTCCCTTTGTTTCACTGCCCCAGCTTTAATAAGCGTGCTCTCACACCCGTGTTGTGAAATCTTTCCTGTGCAAAGTCAAGGAGCTACACAGTACAGGTGCCTGAGGCAGATCTGCTCCAGGCTGGCCTGTCCAGTAACACTAGGTACCTTTTTTGTTGTTGTTGCAATAGTGAATGGGTCATTTTCTTAGTTTCTCTTTTGGATGGTTTGTTATTGGCGTATAAAAATGGCACCAAATTCTGAATATTAATTTTATATCCTGCTGCATTTCCTAATTCATTTATTAGATTGAGTAGTTTTTTTGGTTGAATCTCTAGGGTTTTCTATGTACAATATCATATCATCTGTGAAAATGACAATTGTACTTCCTGCTTTCCAATTTGGATGCCTTTTACTTCTTCCTCTTGTCCAATTACTATGTTCAGGACTTCCAACACGATGTTGAATAAAGATAATGAAAGCAGACATCCTGTCTTGTTACTGATCTTAGAGGAAGCATTTTTAATTTTCACCCAATGAGTGATGTTGGCCGTGGGTTTGTCATGTATGGCCGTCATTACATAGAAGCATGTCCCCTCTATTCCCCACGTTGCTGCGAGTTTTTATCATAAATGTGTGCTGGCTTTTACCAAATATTTTTCTGCATATATTGATATGATCATGTGCTTTTTATCTTCATTTTGTTTATGTGGTATATCATACTTATTGATTGGCAGATATTGTACCAACCTTGCATCCTTGGAATAAATCCAGCTTGGTCATGGAGTGTCATATTATTTTTAATATTACAGAATACTCACTAAATTTTTCCTTTTATTACTTCTCTAATATTTATGTGATTTAAATACCATTGTAATTAGCCTAGTTACTAATCAATTAATAGGAAAGGAGCAAAGGGAAGGCCAATAATATAAGCACGCAAGTTGTACAGCTTTGCCAAAAAGCTGCAGTTTAACACTCTCCAGGTCTGTTCCCTGCAGATCCCTGGGGGAGGAATTGGACGAAGAAAGAATAGACACATGCCCAATAGGGTCTCAATGACACAGGAAAGGTAATTTATCTGTCAGTCACCCCTGGGGGCAGGTCATTGGCCAGAATAGGTGTGGCCACTGCAAGGGCACAGAATCTGAGACACATTAGCTCTGAACAAGGGGAGTTCTCTCTTGGACCTCTTGCTTTCTTGGGACTGTTGTTGCAGGGGGTGCGCTTTCACACTCTGGACACACCCACATGGCCCACTGCCACATGGACCCCACACGCGATGGACTGATGGATTGGAATTAGCCTGATGCTGTGCTGGACTCACCTCTACCATAGACTAGAAACTCTAGGCACTGGCTTAGCTTCTAGCTCTGCTGAATCCCCAGCTGCACATTTCCCAGGACTGGTTTGAGGGAAATGGGACTTTGCAACACGAGGGATATAATTCCATGCAAATAAAAATCAACCATTGTTCTGTGTGAATCTTAGAAAATTCTTTTTCTCAAGATATTGTAGCAATCCCACTTCCATCAGCAAAGGAGAAATTTCACCTGTGCAGTTTTCCAATAACAGTTTCATCTGTACATAAGCCTTTTTGTATACATATATTTTAATCTGAAATGGTATTTCTTTTTTGAAGACAGTATACTAAATATTCATAATCTCCAAAATGGTTTCATGAAGTTCCATTTCTTTATTTTTATCTTTTAAATTTTATGTATAACTAGAGGCCCAGTGCACGGATTCGTGCACCATTTGGTCCCTCTGCATGGCCTGCGGGGATCAGGCTGAAACCAGCAGTCCAGCATCCCCTGAGGGATGCAGTAGTGTGCAAAGTGGCAAGCAGCCAGAGAGGAGCCCAAGCCCAGGCTGGGCCCTGCACCACTCCCGCTCACCCCGGACCCACTGCACCTGCCGCTGCCACTCAGTAGGCTCATTGTTGCTCTGAGGGCAATACTGGCATGCCCATGACCAAGAACCAGACACAGAAGTGGCTGCAGGCTCATGCTCAGTCAGTCCCAATGTTGGACCTAATCCTGGTCCCAGTCCAGATTGGGAAGGGGCGCACAGTGAGAGTGTCCATGGGAGGGGCTCACATTGCCGCAGCTGGGCTCACCAGCCATGACCCAGTATCTGGTGCTCATCGGTCAGGTGAGTGGCACTCCCGCAGTGGGAACACACTGACCACCAGGGGCAGCTCCTGTGTTGAGCATCTGCCCCTGGTGGTCAGTACACGTTATAGCGGTCAATTGTTGAATGGCCATTTAGGCTTTAATATATATATATATATATATATATATATATATATATATATATAAATTTATATGTAAATCTTAGAAGCCTAATTATTATATTCCTTTGAAGTTACCTTTTAGGGCTTATGTTAAGTGTAACCTCAGCTGACTATCTAAAACTTAATTTTTTTTCACGTATAAGGAAACAAATTAAGATATCTAAGCTTTAGGCTCTCCTTTTGCTGCTATAAAAGTTCCCTTATAATTGTAGTTCTCCTCAATATTTGGTGCAGCATCAGTAGCATCAACATCCTCCAGGAATGTTTTAGAAGTGTAAATGTTTGCTCCTCCCACCCACACCCATACCTATTGAATCAGAAACTGTAGAAGTGTGTTCCAACAATTTGTTTTTGAGTAAACCCTCTATTTTGAATCCAATGCAAGCTAAAATTTGAGAACTATTGCATCATAGGGATTTTTTAAGGTCTTTTAGAACATGAATGGTGCCTTTTCATCTTTATATTACTTCTATGAGTGTACCAGAGTATCCTGGCACATAATGGGCACTTCATAAATATTCTTTGTATGAGTGATTTCATTGATTAACTAATGGTATCTAGGATTTGTTTGGTGTTCTCTTCTCCTGATTTCTCTCTTCTTCATAGTTGTCATTCACAAAATTGAGGTAATATTGTGAAGAGGCATTAGGTATGAATTGAACATGACTCTCATTGACCTGTGGCTGTTTACTCAGCACAATATTCTCACAGTGTTATTTTTAAATTTTCCATGATCAGTGGTTTTTCAGGATGCTTAAAATTAATTTGCATACCAAGCAAGAAAAGCACAAAGAAACTCTAGGATGTTGAAGTACTGAGGCCTGCATAACACTTTTATCAGAAAGCCTGTCATCAGGTAAACATTTAGCAGTTTCTCTCACATTGCACACAAAATATAAAGCCAGGGAGATTAACCATTATTTGCCAGGACTAATCTAGGACACTCATGCAAATGATTTAAACAAAGTGATATGTGAAACTATAGGTATAATTCTATGCCGCAGAAGTATACCTGAGGATTATAGAAAGAATGTAGTTGTATGTTTTCTCTCTCTCACACACACACACACACACACACACACACACAAATGTATGTTCAAGAAGCTATAAAAATTACTTTATTCTGAATTTCATGAAATGATTATGTATAATAACAGGGTTGCTGAAATTCTGTATTCATCATCTTAAATTGGTGCTGTTATAATTAATGCTTATTTGGAAATCCTCAGAGGGAAACAGAAGATGTCTCCAGTCTTATAATGATCTGATATGATTCCCCTGGCTACTCAAGCACCTTACCTTACTCCTATGTAAATCAGATAATGCTAATGTGTGCATATTAATAAAGGTCAAACTTTATTGTTGTTGCTTTAAAAAAAAACTGATTTCTACCCTGCCAGCATGACTCAGTGGTTGGGTGTTGACCTATAAACCAGGAGGTCATGGTTCCATTCCCAGTTGGGGTACATGCCTGAATTGTGAGCTCAATCCCCAGTATGGGCCCTGTGGGCCCTGTAGGAAATGGCTGATTAGTGATTGTCTCTCATCACTGATGTTTCTCTCTCTCTCCCTCTCCTTTATCTGAAATCAATAAAAATATATTAAAAACAAAACTGATTTCCTCCTTTCAACAATATTAACAACAGATCCAAGCAAAACACGAAAGAATAGAAGCCTCCATCATGCTTCCAGTGCTTCATCTTGTTGCCGGTGAGGATGGATTTTTGCAGTGTCACAGGAAAGTAATTTCAAAGGGCACATTCGAGGGAGACGTTTAAGCTGAGTGACAAGATTTACTGCGGTGAAGAGAAATGCACCCTCTGGGATACTGAGGGGAATCAGGCTCTAGAAGCAACTGCTCCAAAATCCTTGACACTCCTTCATATGTTTTCTTGCTTTTAGGGAATGGACAGCCTTTCTTTCAAACCATCCAGCATGATTCCTGGGTTTTCCTGGGCTTGTCCTGGACCCTCCCCTAACCAATCCTTTTCCCGGGCCTTCTTCGATTTCATACCCTTACCCAATCTCATTCTTTTTTTTTTTTTTTTTTTTTTTTTCTTAATGTGAAGTTTATTTATTTATTTATTTATTTTAATTTTATTTTATTAAGGTATTTTCTGTGTACATAGTTTACCATTGCCCCCCCTCACCACCCATTTATGCCCTCCCTCCCCAGAGTTCTGTGTTCATTGGTTGTACTTATGTTCATGGATACCAGTCCCTCGGTTGTTCTCCTGTCTCCCCCCAGGTCTCCTTCCCCTCCCCCCTGTCATTTGACAATCTGCTTGTTTTATGGTGACCATCTCAGGCTCATATGAATAGAGTCCGCTCCTCCTCTGGTTTTCACCGCCCCTTCCCCTGGGACCCACTGCTTCCCTTAGGACACTCGGCTCACCCGGGGCACTCGACCCCATGGGACACACGGTTCACCCGGGACACCCTTCCCCCTTCCCCTTTGGGGGGTACGGCTTACCCGGGGCACATGGCCCCCTGGGACACTCGGCTCACCCGGGGCACTCGGCCCCCTGGGACACTCGGCTCACCCGGGGCACTCGGCCCCCTGGGACACTCGGCTCACCCGGGGCACTCGGCCCCCTGGGACACACGGCTCACCCGGGACACCTTTCCCCTTTGGGGGGTACGGCTTACCCGGGGCACATGGCCCCCTGGGACACTCGGCTCACCCGGGGCACTCGGCCCCCTGGGACACTCGGCTCACCCGGGGCACTCGGCCCCCTGGGACACTCGGCTCACCCGGGGCACTCGGCCCCCTGGGACACTCGGCTCACCCGGGGCACTCGGCCCCCTGGGACACTCGGCTCACCCGGGGCACTCGGCCCCCTGGGACACTCGGCTCACCCGGGACACCCTTCCCCCTTCCCCTTTGGGGGGTACGGCTTACCCGGGGCACATGGCCCCCTGGGACACTCGGCTCACCCGGGGCACTCGGCCCCCTGGGACACTCGGAGCTCCTTGCTAGCATGGGGGGCAGGCTGGGACAGCTGCAGTTGGTCTGAGATGGTTGCAGGCGGGGGGACCACCTTCAACGGTGTCTCGTTCGGTGTGGGAGCGGAGCAGCTGCAGACATGGAGGCTAAGTTCTGAGGTCGCCCACTCCCTGAGCCCAAGGCGTGGTGAACTCTGTTCTTGGTGGATTTCCTTTATTCTCGGCGCTAGTGGCGAGTGGCGGTGCCAGGTGCAATATTGACGGTCACTCCTGTGGTTCAATTACCACTGTAGTTTTAAAGTTCACATGGCGGTGGTGGTGAGAGCTTCGGCTTGGCCATGTGGCATCGGAGGATGGGCTCGCCTGAGTGGGTAATGGAAGGCACCGTGCCATTTCCTCACCAGCGCGCTCCATTTCCCTCCCAGCATGGTGGGTGTGCTGGGGAAATTGTGGGCGGGCTGTGATGGCTGCATGGGGAGAGTCCGCCCTCCATCGCGTCCTCTTTGTTGCGGATGTGGAGCTTCTGTGGATGCAGAGGCTAATTTCTGAAGCCACACTCTCTATGAGCCCGGTGTGTAGTGAGCTCTGATTTCGGTGGATTCCCATTCTTGGGGGCGGCAGTGGGTGCGGCAGCGATGGTAGCTCCTGTGGCTCAATTTCCCCTGTAGTTTTAAAATCCGCGTGGTGGTAGTGTCTGATGCTTTGGCCTGGCCATGTGGCAGCGGAGAGAGGATTCTCCGGGTCTGCCAACGGAAGGCGCAGCGCCAGCACAGCGTGCGCGAAGGCCTGGCAGAGCAGGCCGTGGGCGGTGGCGGAGAGTCCCCGTGATGTCTTAGTCTTTCAGACTTAGTGGAATGCTTCCTCTGAGCCAGGACAAGCAGCACCACCACCACAAATATTGGCCAGCTCAGTGCTGCCCCTCTACAGGTGACAGTAGGGGCATCCTCACCTCGGTAGGCCTTTGCTCTTGGAGGTCTTAACCAGTGGAAGGCAGCACGGTACAGAACTGCCCCACCTTCTCAGTCCTCCGCTCGCCGTAGTTTTAAACTCCACATGGCAGCTGCGGCACCCTGCTTGGTGTCTAACTGTAGCCTTCCCATTTCTGGGGCGAGCTGGTTGTGCGGGAGGGGGGACGCTGTGCCCGCTCCTCTAGGACTGTGGGCGGGCTGGGAGGTCTTGCTCACGCTCATGGGCTTCTCGTCCAGGCAGGAGCCGAAGGCGCGGCGAAGGCGCGGTGAAGGCGCGGCGGCAGCGGCCCAGGCGGCGGCGGTGGCAGCGGCGGCGTAGGCCCCCATCAGCTCCCGTAGTGGCGGCAGGGCTGGCCCACTCCCTGGGCCCCGGGGCAGGGCGAGGTCTGGCTTCCCTCATTTCCGGCATCAGCGGCAGGTTCAGTTTCGCTGTAGTTTTAAACTCCACATGGCGGCGGCGGCGCCCTGCTTGGTGTCTAGTTTAGTTTTCCCACTTCTGGGCTGGTTGCAGACGGGGAGCCGCTGCGCGATTTCTTCGCCTGCACAGTAAGCGCGGGGGCTGGGCCGGCGGGGAGATACTACACCATCTCTTCGCCCGCCCGGCAGCCGCGAGTGCGGGGGCCCGAGTCCTGGCACCCGCTTCTCTCCAGCACTGCGAGCGGGCTGGGAGGTCGCGCTCACGGGCTTCTCGTCCAGGCAGGAGCCGAAGGCGCTGCTGCGGCGGTGGCGGTGGCTGCGGCGGCGTAGGCCCCCATCAGCTGCCGTGGCGGCCGGCGGGGCTGGCCCACTCCCTGGGCCCCGGGGCGGAGCGAGGTCTGGCTTCCCTCATTCCCGGCGGCAGCGGCTCCGGCAGGTTCAATTTCGCTGTAGTTTTAAACTCCACATGGCAGCAGCGACGTCCTGCTTTGTGTCTAGTTGTAGCCTTCCCATTTCGCCAGCTTTCCTGTGGGTCTGGTGCGATCCCTTTTGGTTTTATCTGTTGTTTATTTCCAAATTGTTGAGGAGATGGCGGCCCAGGAGACTCCCTGGGCCGCCATCTTGCTTCGGTCTCCCTTAATGTGAAGTTTAAACACGTACTGCCATTCCTGCCACCAGAGCTTGGCATTTATTAATTTTTTATACACGTGGAGCTTCCCAAAGGGCAAGTGGCAGGCTCCCTTTCTTCATCTATGAGAGCCTGTGGGTGGTGGGGGAAGGGGGGGGCGGAATTCCTCAGATCTTTGAGATCAGCGAGCGCGGTGCACGGGAAGGAGTCTAGCAGGGAAATCAAATGCAATTGGGGACGTGGGCCCCTCTTCCCGCGGCCCATAAAAGGGAGGGCTGGTCGTGGGGAGACCGTGGGTCTTGGGGCCTATGAGACCGGCTCCGTGTGGGACACGAGACGAGACGGCTCTAGGAGGCCTGACCGCGTTCCATACAGGTCCCGCCCAAGCAGAGCAGAAAGCTGAGCTACCGACGCCCTGCAGGGTCTCCGAGACACCAGGGGTTCCCCGCCGGAAGCTCCAATCTCATTCTTTTCCAAAATGTTTCCAGGCTAAACTCTGCCCCTTTATGTCACCATTTGGCTCCAATTTGTGCAAGACACCAAGTTTTGCTGTGTCATCTGGTTTCTACTGAGCATGCACTTACCTCTGCTGTCTTGGCTTCGGCTGTACATGTGCCTAGCAAAGGAATTTCCTCCCGTTTCATCCCTCCCTTGGTAATCTCTACTAACAGCAGGTAGCTGATTCTGCCTGCCTGCTTTGGGGGTTAAGTACCCTTAGCAGAGGATGTGTCTGTCCCCTGAGGAGCCTGTGAACACTGTGGCTTCCTAGTGAATCGGTTTAAGGTCTGCTTCCATTTTCTCTCTTCCTTAACTAGGTGCCTAGGCTAATGAGCTCTCTTATTTTAAGATAATGTTGATTGCTGTTTCTAAGAGGTTCTGTCTGATAGGTTGTAAAGAGCCTGTTGTAGTACAAAGAGCTTTGTACTTGGATTCTGAAAACCTGGGTTTCAATCCTTTAGTTGCTATTAAAGCAATCCCTTCTCCTTTGAGCTGAAATTTGCACACTTCAAAGAAAAGATGATAGATTAGTATAAGTGATGTTTTAAGAAGTTGCTATGGCTGCTATTTAAAAAAATAACAAGTGTTGCCAAAACCGGTTTGGCTCAATGGATAGAGCATCGGCCTGTGGACTGAAAGGTCCAGGTTTGATTCCGGTCAAGGACATGTACCTTGGTTGTGGGCACATCCCCAGTGGGGGGGGGGTGCAAGAGGCTGCTGATTGGTGATTCTCTCTCATCAATGTTTCTAACTCTCTATCCCTCTCTCTTCCTCTCTGTAAAAAATCATATATATATATATATATATATATATATATATATATATATATATCAGGAAACACCAAGATGGCAGCATAGGTAAACACCTAAACTGCAGCCTCACATAACAATTTCAAAAATACAACTAAAAGACAAAATGGACATCATCCAGAACCACAGGAAAGCTGGATGAGTGGAAATTCTGCAATTAGAAGGAAAGAGAAAACCACAAGGAAAATCAGAGGAGCTGTAAAAGCCTGAGGTATGGACACAGGGAAGATGGGATGGCTGAGTGCCTGGCTGGTGTTCTCTGTTGGGAAGGAGATAAAAGCTCTGGACTGTGCTGAACCCCAGTTCCAACTGCACTGAACTCAGTTCCAGGCGAACCCTGGGGACCCAGGCTCATATGGGGGAATCTGGACTGTAAGGCAGAAACTCAGAGGAGTGGCGAAAATCAGAGCTCCCGAGGCATGCACGCAGAGGATGGACTGTTGACTATGCCACTGGATTGCCCTAAAGGGAAAGAGACATAAGCTCTGCACTGAACCCAGTACCAGGCAAGAATCTGGGAATTCAGATTAACTGGGGGAGAGACTAGACTGTCTGGCAATGGGTGAAACATGAGAAACTAAGAGAAAATAAACAAATGGGACTACATCAAAATAAAAAGCTTTTTTTACAGCAAAAGAAACTATCAACAAAACAACAAGAAAGCCCACTGCATGGGAGAAAATATTTGCCAACGTCATCACTGATAAGGGTTTTAATCTCCAACATTTACAGGCAACTCATACAACTTAACAAACGGAAGATAAACAATTCAATCAAAAAATAGACAAAGCACCTAAATAGACACTTTTCGAAGGAGAACAAAAGAAAGGCCAAGAGACATATGAAAACATGCTCAAAGTCACTAATTATCTGAGAGATACAAATCAAAATAACAATGTGGTATCATCTCACACCTTTCAGAATGGCAATCATCAACAAATCAACAAACAACAAATGTTGGTGAGCATGCAGAGAAAAAGGAACTCTTTTGTACTACTGGTGGGAATGCAGACTGGTGCAGCCACTGTGGAGAATAGTATGGAACTTCCTAAAAAACTAAAAATAGAACTCCATTTGACCCAGTGATCTCACTTCTAGGAATATATCCCAAGAAACTAGAAACACCAATCAGAAAGGATATATACACCCTATGTTCATAGCAGCACAATTTACAATAGTTGAGATTTGGAAACAGCCTAAGTGCCCATTAGCAGATGAGTCTATTAAAAAACTGGTACATCTACACAATGGAATACTATGCTGCAATAAAAAAGGAGTTCTTACCATTTGCAACAACATGGATGGAACTGGAAAGCATTATGCTAAGTGAAATAAGCCAGTCAGAGAAAGATAAATACCACATAATCTCACTCATTTGTAGAATATAATGAACAACATAAACTGATGAGTAGGGACAGATCCAGAGACAGAGAAGCATCCATCAGACTGCCAAACCTCAGAGGGAAGATAGGGGAGGGTGGGGATCAACCAAAGAAGGAGAGATCAACCAAAGGACTTGTATGCATGGAATATAAGCCTAACCAATGGACAGGAACAACAGGGGAGGAGGGGGTGTTGGGGATGAATGGAGGATGAGGACACATATAATACTTTAATCAATAGAGAATTTTTTTTAAGTAGAATAAAAAAGAAACCCACTGAATACACAAGGCAGAGGACAATTTTAAGAAGCAGGCCCCATACTATATAATAAAGAGGTAACATGCAAGTTGACCCTCACACCCTCACAAGATGGCTGCCTATGACCAGGCTGGCAGGGGGATTAGTGAGGGGCAACCAAACGCCTGAACAAGTATGCTGCATGGGGCGACCAGGCTGGCAGGTTGGCAGGCAGTTGTGGGCAAATGGGCCAACAGGGGAGGGCAGTTGTGAGTGATTGGAATGGCAGGGGAGGGCAGTTGGGGATGATCAGCCCAGCAGGGGAGCAGTTAGGCATCAATCAGGCTGGCAGGGGAAAGGTTAGAGGCATTCAGGCTGGCAGGCAGAAGCAGTTAGGGGTAATCAGGAAGGCAAGCAGTTAGGAGCCAGGAGTCCCAGATTATGAGAGGCCTAAACCAATAGTCGGTCCCAGATTAGAGCTGGTGCAGGCCAGATTGAGGGACAAACTCCCCACATACACACACCCTGTGCACGAATTTCATACACTGAACCACTAGTGGTTGGTTATATGTGAGTGATTACTTGCCCCAGCACTCATCTTCACTCTCCCTGCTCAACCTCTCCTTCTTACAAATTCCTTTCCTTTTCTCCAGAATCTAGGGGGAAAGTTTCATGAATACAAAAAGCAAGATTGAGGGAATGATTTTTACTCAAGGCCCCAGTGGTAACCACTGACAGTTCAACCTTTCCCTGGAGAAGTCAACAAGACAGCTAGTTGGAAGTAATATTTCTGGTGGTTTGTTTTCCTTTTTTGCCCTCCTGGCCATAAAGAGAAAACCAAGGTAGTAAGTAGGGCTGTTACCCTTTAAGTAAAGATGGGATAAACTATAAAGGATATCAAATCTTTCTTCAGAGGATTCATACATCACTAACCAACAGAATCTCTGCCATTAACACCTTCTTAGTGTTGGCCTCACTTCCAAAAGGGGCCTCCTCTCTACTCCATATGCTCTGAATACAAACACACCAGGTTCTTAACCTTCGCTACCTCCCATTCTCATTCCTCTGAAATAAAAAGCTTTTTCTGCACTCTCTCAGACTGATGACAAGCTAGCTGAACTGCCATACTGGTCTATACTAGGTTTTGATGGTTGGTTATGATTTATCTCCAGAATAATTTCCATTTGGGAATAGCATTCAATGCTCAAACATGAAGTATTCTTAAATCTAAGGTGAACATCCTAGGCACTGTATTATATATTTGCCAAATTAAAACAACAGACAGTCTTTTTTAGTGCCGTTTAAGTCATGCCAAGTGATTAGCTGCCTGCTCTGCTAGCAAAGAGCTGTCTTTGTTCTTTAAACTTTGCTAATGCAGTTTTTCATACAATAGCTATTTACTAAGCCCATGCTAAGTATAGGGCACTGACATGGGTTCTTCAGGCATTTCTTTGGCAGCCCTACATGAAGCCTTTCACTAAAATGCCTATAAAGGCACAGAGAGAAGAAAGAAACCCACCACCGCACTGATAATTAAGACAGAAGCCAGCCTAACTCTAGTGTTTGGGGAAACATAATATTGGATTAGCATTATGCAGAGAGAGATCTGGATAGAGAAATCTCAATGATAAGCACATAGCATTTCCCTGCTTCAGCCTCTGAGACCAATATCTGGAATAGAAGGGAGTGGGGGTTATGCTCTTAAACCATAGCTGCTAACATAGAGTTTAGGATTCAGTAAAGATTTTACAAAGTAATTATGATTTATGATAAAAATTGTTTTCCCATTCAATGTTGCCTTGTCTCCACGTGGGTCTGTGTCTTCAGGTTTCCACAGAGTTCATATGTCTCTGGGTTTAAAATATAATTGAACAGGCTTTGATTTCCTAGTCTAATACTATGTTGCTTATTTAATCCTTTAAAATTAAATACCAAATTCAACACATACTTGTCAAATTTGCATAGATAATTGCCTCACTTATGCCATCTCTTTTTCAGTAACAGTGTTTCATAGCTGACTCCCATCAAGTTTAACGTATGCTAACACTCCCAGAGCCTACCAATTTCTTTTCCAGCATTTTCTACACCTATAACTGATTTTTATTGGTACCTGCCAGTCTTAGATTTTTAAAGTAGTATCTGAAATCTAGAGCAGTTGCAGAATCAATACAATTCAAGTAAATATGTTTTTTTAAAGAACATCTCAAAAGTGTGATGTAAGTAAAAAACTAAAAGCTGCCTCTATTCTCAAGCAAAATTTTACACATAAAAAATAGTCTTTAACTGAACACACTTGAAACTAACAATTACAAAAGGTGACAGAAAACTGGCATGGAAATTACTTGAATTATTTAATTTGAAAAAAAGAAAACAGAAGACAGACAATTACAGATTTAAAATAGAAGGGATTATCCTAAAATGTATACCAAACAGCAAACTTGTCCAAAAATTTATTAGTTATAGAATTTTTTAAAAAATGAAATGTCATTTAATCACTGGTCAATACAGAGAGAATAGAAAACTTTTTAAATTTGAGAATGGTTTTTGTTTGTTTTGGGTCCTGTGCTTTAACCAGTATTCTATTCTTCCAATTCAAATGTATCCACAAAAAAATAGAATGCAAGGAAAAAGGACATGAAGAGAGGCCTAAAGTTAAAATGATATAAGCCTAAAACAGACACATATAACTGAGTAACTTAGGCATAGCCATGTTTAAAAGCAACAATTTTGTGAAAGATGATAAACCATTATATGGGTACAAAGAACTAAATGTTCAATAGCTAACTTAATATATATATATATATATATATATATATATATATATATATATATATATATTATGGAAAACCTTCAGTTTTACAGCACTATGCCCTTTATTAAATAATAGAGTCCCATTCCCTTGGCTTCCAGCACCAGTTTTCCTCCAGCACCAGAGACTCAGGCCTTTGCTCCAGCCGGAATCTGCATCTTTGTCTTTCCTGCAGACTCAGGCCGAAGTCTGCCATCCTGGTCTTCGCTGCAGACTCGGGAGGCTGCAGTCTTTGTCTTTGCTGCACCTGAGTGCCACTCCTGAAGATCCCTTCTCCCCCTCCCCACCCCCCCTTTCCTCTCATAGCAGGTGTCCTGCCCCATCTGGCCACTCAGCACCTAAAGCAGTTGGGTTATGCCATTTTTTTCTTTCTAATTTGCATATTCCCTTCTGATTGGCTGGTGGGCATAGCGCAGTGATGTTCAATTTGCATGTTTCTCTTTTATTAGTGTAGATTATGTGCCATATCCCAGAGTAAGTCTGACCTACATTTTTTCACAAGATAGCCCATGAAAATGCTAGAAATGCTAAATGTCAGAATTATGTAGAGCCCAAATTAGCTGAGCATGGTATAGTATGAAAATATATTCCCCAAACTGATATCCTCTAACAGTGATAAAAGAGAAGAATTATGTTTTATATCATGTATTTCCTTTCTTAAATTTCTTTGTTTAAATTGGTTATAATGGTCATATGTTATTTATAATTTTAAAAACTAATTATTGAAAGTTCTGACCAAATGTCAAATAATGCTACTTTTTCAGTTCAAGCAATTTCTGACTTAAAGAAACAATATTTACTGGTGATTCACTAATTCCTTTCCGTAGCTCCTATCTCTGCCCCTTCTCCCATCATTTGGACCCTCACCCCACCTACACACACACACATTCGATTCTGGTCAAGGGCATGTACCTTGGTTGCAGGCACATCCCTAGTAGGGGGTGTGCAGGAGGCAGCTGATCCATGATTCTCTCTCATCGATGTTTCTAGCTCTCTATCCCTCTCCTTTCCTCTCTGTAAAAAATCAATAAAAATATATTTTAAAAAAATTAAAAATAAATAAAAATAAAAAGCTTCAGAAAGGCCCAGCTGGTGTGGCTTACTGGTTAAATATCAACCTATGAACCAGAAGGTCATGGTTGGATGGTGTGGTTGGGACACATGCCTGGGTTTCACACTCAATCCCCAGCTGGGGGCATGCTGGAGGCAGCTGATCAATGTTCAGTTTTCCCAACATGATTTATTAAATAGAATATCCTTACCCTACTGTATGTTCTTGTCTCCCTCGTCATATATTATTTGAATATATAAGCATGGGTTTATTTCTGGGATCCCTATACTGTTCCATTGATCTATATGTCTATTTTTATGCCAGTACCATGCAGTTTTAATTACTTAGGCCTTGTAGCATGATACCTCCAATTTTGTTCTTTCTTACTTAGAACAATGCATGGCCTAAGTAAATGACTTATACATGTTAGCATTAATGTCACCTTTGTATTTTATTTTTTTAATTCTGAAATTGTTTTTTGTGAATATTTAGTCAATGAGAAAGTTAATATATTAGAATATGACTATATCGAGTTCATATAATGAATATATTAAAGCATTTTATTTTAAAAATAATAGAATAAAACAGTTAATATGAATTTGTTCTAAAGAACAAAATTGACACTAGGATCTTGGAGTTTAATTATACAAAAAAGTCTACAAATTATATACTTTGTTCTGAATAAGGTTCCAGTTCACACAAATAAAATCATACTTAAATATGTTTTCCCATGTATTGTTAATTCATTTATGTCTAAATTCCTATTATCTGCCAAGCACTGTATCAGCACTCTGTGGGTAAAGTAATAAAGTAGCAAAAGGCTGTTTCCAGAGTTTACATCCTAACGATTATGAAGATAGCACAGAATTTGTAATATTAAAAATATGTTTATAGTGTCAACTCTCCAAATGATTTCCTAAATAATTCCTGAATATTAGACACTGCTCTAAAGTAAAATATATATATATTTAAAAATAAGATTATCCATATTATAAAACTTAAGGAAAGATATCATGCAAAGTCATTTTTTTATGTTTTTCCTCTTTTTTAAATAAATCTTTATTGTTCAGATTATTACAGTTGTTCCTCTTTTTTTTTTCCTTATACCTCCGCTCCACCCAGTTCCCACTCCAACCTCTGCCCTTAACCCCCACACTGTCCTCATCCATAGGTGTATGATTTTTGTCCAATCTCTTCCTGCACCCCTCCACACCCACTTCCCCAGAGAATTGTCAGTCCAATCTCTTTCTATGCCCTTGATTCGATTACATTCACCAGTTTATCCTATTCATAAAACTTTTTATTCACTTAATTTTTAGATTCACTTGTTGATCGATATGTATTTGTTGTTCATAATTTTTATATTTAACTTTTTCTTCTTCTTTCTCTTCTTAAAGAATACCCTTCAGCATTTCATCTAATACTGGTTTGGAAAGCTGAACTTCTTTAGCTTTTTCTTGTCAGGAAGCTCTTTCCTGACCTTTAAGTCCAAATGATAGCTTTGCTGAATAGAGTAATCTTGGATGTAGGTTCTTGCTAGTCATCACTTTGAATATTTCTTGCCACTCCATTCTGGCCTGCAAAATTTCTGTTGAGAAATCAGCTGACAATCATATGGATACTCCCTTGTAGGTAACTAACTGTCTCTTGCTGCTTGTAAGATTCTCTCTTTGTGTTTTTCCCTTGGCATTTTGATTATGATATGTCTTGGTGTGGTCCTCTTTGGATTCCTTTTGTTTGGGGTTCTCTGTGCTTCCTGGACTTGTAAGTCTATTTCTTTCATCAGGTAGGTGAAGTTTTCTGTCATTATTTCTTCAAATAGGTTTTCAATATCTTGTTCTCTCTCTTCTTCTGGCACCCCCATAATTCTGATGTTCGTACACTTGAAGTTGTCCCAAAGGCTCCTTACACAATTCATATTTTTTTATTCTTTTTGCTTTTTGCTTTTCCAGTTGGGTGGTTTTTTTGCTTCCTCATATTTCAAAACTTTGACTTGATTCTTAAGATCCTCTAATCTACTGTTGTATCTCTGTATATTATTCTTTATTTCAATCAGTGTATGCTTAATTTCTAGTTGGTGCTTTTTTCATATCCTTTAGGGTCTCACTAAATTTATTGGAGGTTTCTAGAAGATTCTTGAGGGCCTTTTAATGTGGTTTTGAATTCCATATGCACTAGTTTTCTTTCCTCCATTTCTTTCATTTGTGAACTGTTTCTCTGTTTCTGCATTTGGCAGCTTCCCTGTGTTGATAGAGTGGCTTTGTGTGCTATGTGTCTTATAGGGTCCAGTGACTCAGCCTCCCTAATTACTCTTGGTTCACCCCTTTGTGGGTTGTGTGCATAGTCTTGTTGTCATTAAGTCTTGATTGTTGTTGGTATCACTGGGAGGAATTGACCTCCAGGCCAATTAGCTGTGAGGATAAGTTGTGTCTATGATGGGAGAACTGTGCTGGAGACACCTTTATGAGGCAAGACTTGCTTCCGTGGGGCTTTAATGCTCACTGAGTCTGCTCCCTGAGTGTGTCTCTTATGGATCTGAAGAGTTGTAATCTGGATGGTCTTACTTTGACCACTGAATACACTGGCTCTTGGGTCTCCAAGGAGGTACTGCCTGAGGCCACACAGAAGGAGCTACAGAGAGATCTTCAGATTCCTCCTCTTTGTCTGGAATTTGGAGGTGCCCAGATGAGGCCCAGCTGTGAAGCAATGATGCTGCTGTCAAGCCTTGGGTCTTCTTTGGAGGCTCTGAGTCTCTCTGACCCAGCTCAATACATTAGGTTTTAGATTGCAAAGGGCCATGCCATTCATATGCAAAGCCTCTGTGCACAGTTTGGTTGGGTGAAGCAGGGTCTCAGGGAATCACCAGGGTGGAGCAAACAGCAATGGCTGGGCGTCAGTTCTTCCCCAAAGAGGTTCCCAGGTTTTTGTGTCCTGCAGCACTGTGCAGGAACAATCATCACTGCAAGCACCTCTGAGAGAAAGCAGCCAGCGTGGTCCAGCCCAATGCCAGACAGTCCAATTTCTCCCCATATTAGTCTGGGCGCCCAGAGTCTCAAACTTCACTTCCACACTTCCACTTCTCCTCCGAGTCTCAGGGTGCTTTTCTCTTTCCTTCTAGTTGTATAATTTCCACTCAGCCAGCCTTCCTGTGGTTCTGGATGATAGCTGTTTTGTCTTTTTTGTTGCAATTTTGAAGTGGTTGTGTGAAGCAGCAAGTTCAGGTATTTACTTATGTCACCATCTTGGTTTCCTTGCAAGTTTCACTTTTCTCATTTTAATTTTTGATACCTTTTTAAATTGACTTTAGAGAGAAAGGAAGGGAGGTGGGGAGACAGAGAGAAACATTGATGTGAAAGAGAAACATTGATTGGTTGACTCCCATACACACCTTGACCAAACAAAGATCAAACCTGAAACCTGGGTATGTGTCCTAACTGTGAACTGAGCCTTGACCCTTTAGTACATTGGATGATGTTCCAACCAACTGAGCCATACCAGCCAGGTCTGTCATTTTTATTTTTCACATTTACAATATAATCAGGCTATTTTTCCACATTTGCATAATAAACATTCTAATATGATGTGCTATTTCTAACATAAATTTATTTTATTTTATTCACATCTATAAACATTTTTTTTATTTTAAAAAATACATTTTATTGTTGTTGTTTTTTTACAGAGAGGAAGAGAGAGGGATAGAGAGTTAGAAACATTGATGAGAGAGAATTATCAATCAGCTGCCTCTCACACCCCCCCCCCCCACTGGGGATGTGCCCACAACCAAGGTACATGCCCTTGACCGGAATCGAACCTGGGATCTTTCAGTCCACAGACCAATGCTCTATCCACTGAGCCAAATGGGTTTCAGCTATATCTGTAAACATTTTAAACATAAAGAGTCTATTAGTCTAGACCTAGAGAAATTTTTTTTGGTCAAATTATTTTGCTGTCACACGATTGTATTATTCCCAATAGGAAGAAAAATTTTAAAGTTCAATACATTTAAAAAGTTATTATATTTAGAATTAGTTTCTACCTGAAATTGATCTAAAATAATTTTCTATCTTGGGTTAGGTCAAGTCTCTATAATAGGAGCAAACACTTGGAAAGGAAATATGCAACACACATCAGAAATCCTACGAGAAAACTTTCAAGAAAATATTTATTGTAAAATACTATGTTTTGTCCTGGCCAGTGCTGCTCAGTTGGTTGGAGCATCATCCCATACACCAAAAAGTTTGCAGGTTTGATTCCCAGTCAAGACAAATACTTAGGTCGTGGGTTCGATCCTTGGTTGGGGCATGTGTGGGAGGCAACTAATCAATGTTCCTCTGTCATATTGATGTTTCTCTCCCTCTTCTCTCTAAAATCAATAAACATATCCTCAGGTGAGTACTTTAAAAATACCTATATTTTGTGCCCCTGGTGAGCCATGTGTCCCAGGGGGCCGTGTGCCCCGGGTGAGCCGTGTCCCCCAAAGGGGCCGGGTGTCCCGGGAGAGCCGTGTGTCCCAGGGGAAGCAGTGGGTCCCAGGGGGAAGGGCGGTGAGAACCAGAGGAGGAGCGGACTCTATTTGTGTGGTCCTGAGATAGTCACCATAAAACAAGCAGACTGCCAAATGAGGGGCAGATTATATTCATGTGGTTCTGAGATAGTCACCATAAAACAAGCAGATTGTCAAATGACATCGGGGAGGGGAAGGAGACTTGGGGGGAGATAAGTGAACAACCGAAGGACTGATATGCATGAATATATGTACAACCAACAAACACAGAACTCTGGGGAGGGAGGACATGAAGGGGGGGGGGCAATGGTAAGATATGTACACATATAATACCTTAATAAAAAAAATTGAAAAAAAAATAAAAAAATAAAAGGAAAAAAATCAAACTATTAAAACAAACAAAAAAATACCTATATTTCTATATTATAGTGCTGAATGGTCCTTACAAAGGCAATGTACTATATTTTTAAGGACCATTTCCTGGTCCTCACTTCTCTCCCAAGTTCCCTTCTAACACAAGTGCCTCTACCTTGGGCTTAGTTATTATAGACCTAATAGAGGCCCATGCAAGAAATTCATGCATTTATGTGGGATACTCAGCCCAACCTGTACCTTCTCACAGTCCAGGAGCTCTCAACAAATATTCTTAGTGCTGCTGTGAAGGCAGGAAAGGCTCCTGCCACTGCCACTGCATTTGCCAGCCAGGAGCCCAGCTCAGGGCTTCTGGGTGAGGATCGCTCCCCCTGTGGGAGCACAATGACCACCAGGTCCTGCATTGAGCATCTGCCCTCTGGTGGTCATTGCATGTCATAGTGACTGGTTGTTCCACCATTTGGTCAACTTGCATATTAGTCTTTCATTATATAGGCCTAGGAGCCCATTTTCAGGAATGTTCCTGCAAGTGGCTGTGCGCACTGACGCTGCTGCTGCTGCCACCATTGCGGCTGTCACGGTTATGCTCATATGCCACTGCTGCCGCTGCCACCCACCCTGCCCCATCCCACCTGCACTTTCCCTCTGGCAGCCACCTTGTTTCCGCTTTTCCTTCCTCTTCCTTCTAAGTTGTCTCCAGTCTCACCCCTCCTTTCCTCCCTCAGGATATGCAAATTAACCACCATCTTTGTTGGCTTAATTTGAATACTCATTCTGATTGGCTGTGGGCATAGTGAAGGTACGGTCAATTAGCATTTTTCTCTTTTATTAGTGTAGATTGGGTGCAGATGGAAGATGTCTCTGCCTTCTTTTCAGTTACAGATTAAATGTTTGCTGTTTCTACTCATTTTTTCACTTTTCTCATCATAAGAGCAAAGAGAGTAAATAATAGATCAACCAGCTGAAACTGGTTTGGCTCAGTGGATTAAGTGTAGGTCTGCAGACTGAAAGGTCCCAGGTTCGATTCCAGTCAGGGGCATGTACATTGGTTGCGGGCACATTCCCAGTAGGGGGTGTGCAGGAGGCAGCTGGTAGATGTTTCTCTATCATTTATGTTTCTGGCTCTCTATCCCTCTCTCTTCCTCTGGTAAAAAAATCAATAAAATATACTATAAAAAATAAAATAAAAGATCAACCAAAATAATAGAGTAAGGCTAATAGTCCCATTAAGTTATGTTTAAGTTAAATCTTAAAATAATATCAGAAAGTCTGAAGATTTGGTTAACCTATTACCTTTTCCACAAACTATTCACAAAATTATAGTGTCTTAGTTTAAATCCTAAGCTTTTCAGACAGAAGAATTCAAAAAATAAAAATACTACAAATAGCCACTATTCTTTTTCCCTTTTGTCCAATACAATCATTGCCTAAATAACATATACATACCTGGTCTGTCCATTCTGTTTGAAGTGGAGATAAACATTGCAGATATTTTTCCCATTTAGCACTGAATTTTATGGAGATTCAATAAATAATTCAATAAGTAAGTTGCAGTTGTGAGTACAGGAAACATTTTATTCTTGTATTATTTATTAATTGTTGTGTTACTTTCCATACAAACTATAAACCCACTTTATCCCCACTCAATATATAAATGTATCATATCAATATTTTGTACACCTTAAAATTACACAATGTTATTTTTAAATTTATCACAATTTAAAACAAGGAATAGAGCACAATATGTAAGAAATGTTCTTTATGTTAAATTTATTTCAAATCAATTTGGAAAACTTCTAAATAGAGAAAAATGAAATTATAAACAAGGACAAACAATACATAAGAAAAATATTCATAACTTGTAAAAAAGGATTAATTTTCTTAACTTATAAAGAACTCATGTAAATCAATAAGAAAAAAAATTAGCATTATGTGAGAGAGAAGAAAAAGGAATAAAGCAAAACAATGGTGCCTATCTTTGAATGTATGACAAAAAGAATGGGGTTGCGAGTGAAGATGTTTAGAGGAATTGGGAAGGGAAGTTTTCACCTTTCAGTTTCATCTTTCTCTACAGCATGGACATTTTTAATCATATCCAAGTATTTGTTTAACATGTCAACATATTGCCTGGGTGATGAAATTTTAAGCCAATATTTGTTTTTATTATTTTGTTTATCTATATTAAAAATAAAAGCTAAATTATTGTTATTTTTTAACCCTTTGAAGAAATTGTAATTTACTCTAGAATATTCCAGTGTAGATAGTGAGAAATATGAGTTTCCATTTAATTTTCTTTTAGGAGCAGATAATTATCATCTGAAGTGTCCCTATCAAAAACTCATACTTCAGGCATAGTCAGTTAGCTCTTAATAGCTCTAGCCAAAGCCTGCGACCAGAGGCAGTTCCACCAGCTTTCAAGCATCGTTACCTCCTATCAAGGAGAGTCTTTAGTCGATTTTAGAAGTGATTTTTTTAGCTAATATTTTGTTGAGGATGTTAATAATCTATATTCATCAGGGATATTGGCCTGTAATTCTGTTTCCATGTGTTGTCTTGATCTGGTTTTGGAAATAAGATAATGCCGGCCTCATAAAAAGAGCTTGACAGTGTTTCTTTCTCTTAGAGTTTTTGGAATAGTTTAAAGAGGATATGTGTTAGTTCTTCTTTGAATGTTCAGTAATACTCTCCTCGGAAGCCATCCAGGCAAGTTTGCTGGCAGTTGTTTGTTTGTCTGATTGATTTATTACTGCTTCAATTTCATCAATTGTTATTGGCCCATTCAGGTTTTTTGATTCTTCCTCGTTCATTTTGGTAAGATTTTTTCTAGGAATTGTCTATTTTGTCCACATTGTCCAGCTTGTTGGCATATAGATTTTCATAGTACTAAAAATATTTGAATGTTTATTGTGTCTGTTGTTACTTTATTGCTTTTATTTCTGATTTTATTTATTTGAGTTCTCTCTGTTTCTTGATGAATCTGGCTAAAGTCTCATCAATCTTGTTTATCTTTACAAAGAACCAGCTCTTCATTTCATTGATCTTTTGTATTTTTTTGTTTTTGTTTAGTTTTCTCTATGTCATTTATTTCTGCTCTGATCCTAATAATTTCCTTTCTTCTACTCACTCTGGGATTTTCCTTCTAATTCTTTAAGCTGTAAGGTTATATAGTTTATTAAAAATTCTTGTATTTTGATATAGGTCTATAGTGCTATGAATTTCCCTCTCAGGACTGTTTTCACTGTGTCCCATAAATTTTGGGTTGTGTGTTCATTTCCATATGTTTCCAGGAAGTTTTTGCTTTATTCCTTGATCTCATTGGTAACCTATTCATTGTTTAATAACATGCTATTTAGCCTCTATGTGTTTGAATGTTTTTAAGTCTTTTTTACTGTAGTTGATTTGTAATTTCATGCCATTGTAATCCAAGAAGATGCTTAATATGATTTTGATCTTGAGCTTGTAGAGACCTGTTTTGTATCCTAAAATGTGATCTGTCTTTTAGAATGACCCATGTGCGCTTGAGAAGAATGTATATTCTGCAACTTTGGAGTGAAATGTTCTGTAAATGTCAATTAAATCCATTTATCTAGTCATGTGTCATTTAGAGTTACTGTTTCCTTGTTAGAATTTTTGTCTGGAAGATCTATCTAGTGAAGTCAGTAGGGTGTTCAAGTTCCCTATTATGACTGTAATGTTGTCAATTTCTCCCTTAAAGTACTCCAGAACTTTAAAATATATTTATGTGCTCCTATATTGGATATAAATATATTTTATATATATTTTATATATATTTTACCAAGTTATAGCCTCTTGTTGGAACAATTCCTCTAGTATCATGTAGTGACCTTTATTGTCTCCTGTGATGGCCCTCATTTTGAAGTCTATTTTGTCGTATTAGAGTATTGCTACCCAAGCTTTTTTTGGTTGTTTGTTCCATTGCATGGAAAATTTTTTGCCATCCCTTCAATCTCATCCTGTGTGAGTCTTTTGTTTTGAGGTGGATCTGTTATAGACAATATATATGAGGGCCATGATTTTTATTTATTCATCTACCCTATGTCTTTTGATTGGAGCATTTAATCCATTTACATTTAATGTTAGTATTGATCAGTTCTTACACATTGCCATTTTAATTCTTCATGCTTGTTTCCCCCTTGCTCTATTTCTTCTTCTCATTATAGCAGCCTCTTTAGCATTTTTTGCAGTGCTGGTTTGGTGGCGATAAACTACTTTAGCTTTTTGGGAGTCTGGGAAGCTCTTTATTTTACTATCTAATGTTGAATGATGGCCTTGCTATATATAGTAGTTTTAGTTTCAAATCCTTGCTTTTCATTGCCTTGAATACTTCATGCCATTCCCTTCTGGCCTGTAGAATTTCCACTGAAAAATCAGCTGATAGCCTTATGGAAGCTCCTTTATAGATAACAAATTGATTTTATCTTGCTACCTTTAAGATTCTCTCTTTGTCTTTCATTTCTGACATTTTAATTATGTGTTTGGGCATGAGATCTGTTTTGTTTCTTTTTGCTTGGGACTCTCTGTGCCTCCTGAACTTGTGACTTTTTTTCTTCTCCAGGTTAGGGAAGTTTTCTGCTATTATATCTTCGAACAGGTTATCTATCCCATTCTTACTTTCTTCACCTTCTGGCCCTTCTATGATGCAACTATTGTTTGTGTGTGTGTGGAGGGGGGTTAAGTAGCAATTCTTTTTAAAATATTTTTTATTGATTTTTTACAGAGAGGAAGAGAAAGGGATAGAGAGTTATAAACATCGATGAGAGAGAATCATCAATCAGCTGCCGCCTGCACCACTCCCACTGGGGATGTGCCTGCAACCAAGGTACATGCCCTTGACCAGAATCGAACCCGGGACCTTTCAGTTCACAGGCCAAAGCTCTATCCATTGAGCCAAACCGGTTTTGGCATGATGCAACTATTGTTATGTTTCACATTGTCCCACAACTCCCTTAAGCTGTCCTATTTTTCAATTGTTTTTTTTTTCTTTTTGGTTCTCTGAGTGATTTTTCCTACCCTGTCTTCTACTCCACTGATCCAATTCTTGGCTTCCTCTAATCTGCTGTTTATTTCTTCCAATGATTTCTTTATTATAGCTATGCCATTCTTCATTTCTAACTGGTCATTTTTCATAGTTTCTATATCTTTTCTCATGCTGCTGAGCAACCATGTAATTATTTTTCTAAACTCTGTATCTGAAAAATGTCTTATCTCTATTTTATTTAGCTTTTTTTTCTCTTATTCTTTCTTGTGGGTCTTATTTTTTATCTCTCTATTTTGTCTGCCTCTTTGGGTTTGTTTCTATGTATTCAGTAGATTTGCTCCAACTCCCAGTCTTCTTTGTAGGGACTCTAGTTCAGGACAATGTCAGAAACTGTTCCTAACTGTCCCAGAGTACCATTTGGTTAGAGCTGTTAGCAATCCACAGCTGTGTCTGGGTACCTTCGGAAAGAACCACAATGTTTACCAAGATCTGTTTTTCCTATCCCAGGTCCAGAACCAGATCGGGCAAGGATTCAAAGCATACAGAGAGAACCACCTCTGCCTCTAGTCTATTATTCTCGGTCTCTTAATGATCCTCAGGCTATATACTACAGCAAGGAGCAGATTCCACAGGGAGCTGCAAGGTTTTCCCACAGAATGGGGCAATTACTCCATCCCGAAAGGTCTACCTGAGAAAGATGCCCTCTGAGTAGGGGGGATGACTCGGCACAGGAAACTGGGGTGGAACCCAAGAACCCTCACCCCTAGATCCTCCTCACACAGCTCTGGTCACTCTGCCAGAGCCCAAGGTGAGTGGCTACACACAGAATTTTGTGCATTGGCCCTTTTAGAGGGTGCCTGCATCTTCAGCTATCTCTCCCGGGCAGACAGCAACTCCACTGTGATGTGGGCACCCTTCTGAGTTCTGGTGCTCTGAGATGGGGAGCCCAGCTCAGGGTTTAGAGTTCTCAGTGAGAACTCCCCACATCTGAGATAGCCCCCTGGAACTTGAGCTGCTGTCTGTGGGAGCCCAGCCAGCCTCTGGTGCCTCTGCACTTCCTCCCAGTCTAGTCTCTTGAGTCGTCTCCACTGTAAGTCCTTAGTCATAGGTTCTCACCAGTTAGTCTTCAGTTGATTATTTAGGATGGCTTTTCTATATTTTAGTTGTAATTCCAGTTTAGCCCTGGGAGAGTATCAGTATCGCTTCCACTTAATCTGACACTATTTTAGAACCTATGATTTTATTCTTTACCCTCAGGAGAAACAATACAAACTCATTAAAGCCTGTGCTCATTTTCTCATTTCCTATCAATTGGGGTAATTGCTTCCTACACAAAAGCCAGTCTCCTCTTAACTGGCTCATTACCTTGAGATAAAGGTTTTGAAACTTCTTCAAACTGTAATCACTGAAGTGGCCTAAAAAGAAATTACTTTTGAATATGCTGACACATCTGTAAGCCAAGATATTTTTTAAATTCAAATCATTGTTTTCCAGATCCAATTTATTCCTTGTCAAGTTATTATTTGCACCATTTTTCCTGTCTCACTGTCATGGTACATTTATTACTCTCTGAGTCATAATAGTGGCAACCATACAGAGCAGTAAAAGACAAAATGAGTTAATGTGTTCATTACAGGTCTCTGTATTGATAGAGCTAATGTGAATCAGACAAGGAATATGATTAAAGATCCTCTAGTTTCCTCTGCAGTTGAAGACAATTTGGTTAGTAAACATTTCCAATCATTGTTTTCCATGCTACCTAGTTTTATCTTTGCATTTTCTAGGTTTATGTCACTGCTGCTGAACATCCTAAAATGAACCTTTGCTTCTTTGAATCAGTGAGAAAAGCCAAAAGAAATTTTTTTAAAAAGTAATAAAATAAATGAACTCATAACAAATAATAAATATTTTTTAATTTTTTAATTGATTTGAGAGAGACTGGTTTGTTGTTCCACTTATTTACGCATCCATTGGTTGATTCTTATATGTGCTCTAACTAGGGATTGAAGCTGAAACCTTGGCTTATCAGGATGATGCTCTTACTGAGGTACTTGACTAGGACCAGATAATGAATAATTTAAGTTCTTTTTTGGTGGTATAGGCAAAGACTTCAAATAGATTTTTTAAAACATCTAAATTCAAGACATAGATCACTACAAGTAGAATGATATCTCCCGTGTACAGCCACCGTATCTATCAAACATTTATTTAGCACCTATTACATAGGGGACACTGACATAGACATGTGGGCCTATGTTTGTGTTCTCCGTGAGCATACTTTGGGTTGAGGAGAATTTTTTGCATGTACCTGTCCAATTTCCCCAACAGTATTTATTGAAGAGACCGCCTTTGCTCCATTGTATGCTCTTGCCTCCTATGTAAAAGCTTAATTGACCATAAAGGCATGGATCAATTTTGGTGCTCTCCTTTCTGTTCCACTGGTCTGCATGCCTGTTCTTGTGCTGGTGTCAGTCTGGTTTTGTTTGTTTGTTTGTTTGTTTTGTGTGTGTGTGTCTGTGTGTGTGTGTGTGTGTGTTGTTGTTGTTGTTAATCCTCACAAGGATATTTTTTCATTGGTTTTTAGAGAGTGGAAGGGACGGAGAGACAGAGAAAGAAATATCAATGTGAGAGAGACACATTGATTGGTTGCCTCCCAGACGAGCCCAGATCAGGGCCAGCGATGGAGCCTATAGCCAAGATACATGCCCTTTTCTAGAATCAAACCCTTGACTCTCAGTCTGTGGGTTGATACTCTATTCACTGAGCCAAATAAGCTAGGGCAGTACCACTCTGTTTTGATTATAATGTCCTTGTAGCAAAGTTTGATATCTAATATTGTGATACCTCCAACTATGTCTTTCTATGCTATGGCTATTCAGGATATTTTTGTTTTCATATGAATTTTTGGAATATTGTTTCTGGATGTACAAAATATCCCATTTATATTTTAATAGGAATTGTGTAGAATCCATAGATTGCTTTCAGGAGTAATTTTAATTATGTTAATTCTTCTAATCCATAAACATGGTATATATGCTTTCACTTATTTGTATCTTCCTTAATTTCTTTCCTCAATATCACATAGTTTTCCAAGTGCAAATCTTTTACCTTCTTGGTTAAATTTAGTCCTAGGTGCTTTATTTTTTGTTGTTGCAATAGCAAATGGGGTTGCTTTCTTAGTTTCCATTTCTGATAGTTTGTTATTGGTGTATAAAAATGCCATTGATTTCTGGATATTGATTATGTATTCTGCAACTTTTCTAAATTCACTTATTAACTCTAGTAGTTTTTCTGTGGAGTCTTTAGGGTTTCCTATATACAATATCATGCTACCTGCAAATAATGACAGTTTGACTTCCTCCTTTCCAATTTTGAAACATTTTATTTCTGCTTTTTGTCTGATTGCTATGGCTTGAACTTCCAGTACTGTTGACCAACAGTGGTGAAAGCAGACATCCCTTTCTTGTTTCTGATCTTAAGAAAAACACTTTTAGCCAAAACTGGTTTGGCTCAGTGGATAGAGCGTCAGCCTGCGGACTGAGGGGTCCCAGGTTCGATTCCGGTCAAGGGCATGTACATTGGTTGCAGGCACATCCCTAGTGGGGGGTGTGCAGGAGGCAGCTGGTCGATATTTCTCTCTCTTCGATGGTTCTAGCTCTCTGTCCCTCTCTCTTCCTCTCTGTAAAGAATCAATGAAATATATTTTTTTAAAGAAAGAAAAACATTTTAATTTTTGCCCATTGAGTATGATGATGGCTATAGGTTTTTCATATGTGGACTTTATTATGTTTAGGTATGTTCCCTCTATTCCCATTTTGCTGAGAGTTTTTGTCAAAAATAAAAAAGGTGCTGAGTTTTGTTGAATTGTTTTTGCATCTATTGGTATGATCATGTGATTTTTTAACATTTCATTTTCTTTATGTGATATGTTTATAGATTTGCAGGTATTGCACCAATCTTGCATAATTGGGATAAACTGACTTGATAATCCCAAGTCAGATTTTTTTTTTTTTACTGTATTGCTGGATCTGATTTGCTAATATTTTGTTCAGGATTTAGCTTCTATATTTGCTAGAGGGATATTTGCCTACAATTTTCTTTCCTGGTTGTGTTTTTTTTTCCTCCAGTTTTTTTTTTAATTAAATTTATTGGGGTGACACTGGTTAACATGAACATATAGGTTTTGGGTGTGGGTTTCTATGTTACAAGATCTGTATATTGTACCATGTGCCCACCACCCAAAGTCAAATCTTCTCCTGTCACCATACATTACTACCCCTTCTCTTCCTACCCCCTTCCCTCTGGTAATCATCACCCTGCTGTTTGAGTTCACAAATTTCAGGTTTATATCCCACACGTGAGTTAAATCATATGGTTCTTAGGTTTTTCTGACTGACCTATTTCATTTAGCATAATGTCCTCAAGGCCCCTCCATGTTGTTGCAAGTGGTGCTATTTCATCCTTTCTTATGGCTGAGGAGTATCTATAAAATATATGGACCACATCTTCCTTATACAGTCCCCTATCACTCTTTGTTGTGTCTTTATCTGATTTTTGTATTAGGATAATGTTGGTCTCATAAAAAAGAGCTGGGAAATATTTCCTCCCCTTGAAGTTTTTGGAATAGTTTAAGAAAGATAAGTGTTCTTTGAATGTTTGGGAAAATTCATCTATGAAACCATCTGGTTCAGAAATTTTGTTTGCCAAATGTGGTTTTTTAAAAAAATTATTGCTTCCATTTTATTAGTTGTTGGTATATTCAGGTGTTCTACTTCTTCCAGATTCAGTTTTGGAAGAGTGTATGTTTATAGGAATTTGTCCATTTCACCCAGTTTGCCTATTTTATTGGCATGAACTTGTTCATAATATTTTTCGTAAAATCATTTGTATTTCTGTGATGTCAGGTGTTATCTCTCTTCTCTTATTTCTGATTTTATTTATTTGGATCCTTTCTCTTTGTTTCTTGATGAGTCTAGTTAAAGGTTCATCAATCTTGTTTATCTTTTGAAAGAACCTGGAGATTATGCAGTCAGGCACTTAATAAGGGGAAACTGGTCTCTGCTTTTTCAGAAGATTCCTCTTGTTCTTTAATTGGGACCTGTTTCTTTGCAACCCATTTTGTTTATCTCTTTGTCTTTGTTTCTAAGTATTAGATAGAACCACTTTGATTCCCAGCCTTCTGTAGTAGGTGCCCTGTGGGATCAAATGCTATAGTCTCCTTGACCTCCTGAGCTGTGTGCTCTACAAATGCCTCGTGTATGTTGTTTAAGCCCACTTGTAACTGAGTCTTGATTGCAGTTGGCTCTTTTTTTGGTTAGGATTAATCCTTACGTTGGCTGACTATGAGTCTCAATTCTGACTCTAGCATGGAAATTGCTATACATATCCACTCTTAAGGTTCCTTGATGGGCTCAGTGACACAGTCATTACCCCTTCAGGTTGGGTGTCCATATAAGTCATCACCCTGTATGAGACGCTGTGTGGGGGCTGCCCCTGAGACAGGGTTGTTCCCAGCAGAGTCTGGAGCCTTCTGGGATCCACATTTTGTGTCTATTTAGATCAAGCTTGGGTGTGGTCTGAAGCCCACCGCTGGTTTTGTTGGTTCTGGTACTTTGGGGTGAGTTTCAGAAGCAGGTTGTGTGTAACTGGCCTTGTGTGTAGTTACTGCGATGTTCACTGTTTATGTCTGTGCCACTAGACCTGTATGTGTGTGGGAGGATCCATCTGTGTAAATGGGTTGGCTTTATTCAGGTGAGAGCAGGGAACAGATTTGTGGTAGAACCAAGGCTTCCTGAGGCCGGCCTCTACCGGTCAGCTACTCCACCTCTCCACCTCTTCCCTCAGGCTGCCTTGACTTCCTCCAGAGCCTTCCAAAGAGTGTCTGTTGGGTGGACGTAGGCTAGTCTAGGTTGGGTTATTGCACTCCCCGATAGGAGATTATGTAGTCAGGCACTTAATAAGGTGAAGCTAGTCTCTGCTTCAAAGTCAGACTCCTCAGTCTCTAGCAGAGACTCTTACTCCAGTTCCCCTGAAGCGGGGGCTTGGAGCAGGATCAGGTTGGGTACAGCCTAAGACTTCTCTGCAGGAGCAGTTTCTGCCACCCTGGGCTCACGGGGATTGATCAAAAGAGTTTCCAGTTGAGGATGTTGCTGCCCAATCCGAAGGAGGGGGCTAAGCATTTCCTCCCATTTCTACACAATAAACCCTAAGGGTCTCACACTTGGATTGTCCTGCTCTAAGCTACTCTCCCTTCACCACAGAATTGTATCACTGTGGGTATCCAGGACTTCACAGGGCTGAACCAAGCATTCTTCTGTTGTGGTTTTCACAGCCAGCAGGGGACGGGGAGGGCCTCTGCCTGTACTCCCCATGACTGCCTGGCAGATCTCACAGGGGAGCCCGGATCAGCCTCCCCAGCATGCAATCAAAAGCCCAGCACTGCCCTATCTCTCACCTGAAGCTGACCCTTCGGATACAGTCCAAAATTCCAAGCACTGGAACCTTTGTGCCACCAGACCAAGCAGGAGGGGGTAGAAAAATCAGCCCCATGTTGGACTACAATCTTTCTGTGAGTGTGGCCTCAGTAAAGCAGGGGCCAAAATTCCCACTGTGCTTGGGCTCCTAACTCTGCAATGCAAGCCCCAAATCCCCAACCTGCCCCGCTCACTGTGCAACCAACCCAACATTATATGGTAATGTGGGGGGCTCCACACATGGGGAAGGGGTTCTGGCCACTCACTGGAGGTCGAAGAGACTGTTCCCCTTCCCCAAGCCAAATAGTTTAGTTGCAGATGGGGGCTCTGCATAATGCCCTTTAAGAAAGTAGAGGGTCCCCAGTCACTGCTAGGTGCAGCTGCAGATGCCTCTGCACACAGGAGCACTCCAGAGGACAAGAGGAGCAGAGCATAGGTAACTTATCCGAGCACACATTCATGATGAAGGACATGCCCCAAATATAAACATAATGTTCAAAAGGCACTGAGCGGCCTCAAAATGGCAAGTACAGTCCACAAAACATTTAAAATCAAGGTGAGTCACATTATTACAGTGGTTTTATAGCTAAAAGGGATTTTTTTAAATTGCCAGTGTATTTCAAAGTTTAGGCCATGACTCATTAGAGAGTCATAAAAAATTAAAGTAGCATATTCCATAGTTTTCAAAACCACAATAGGATTGAAAATACCCCTATGTATTGAATTTATTGAAGGTAAGTACTGTCTGGTAAAACATTTGCCCTAATTATAGATATGTGTTTATATTTATGTTTGTATATGTATAGTATGGGTATATTAATGTCCTAAGCCCCAATGTAAAATATACTTCTTTCTTTCATCTTCCTTCCTTCCTTCCTTCCTTCCTTCCTTCCTTTCTCTTTCTTTCTTTCTTTCTTTCTTTCTTTCTTTCTTTCTTTCTTTCTTTCTTTCTTTCTTATTCCTTTCATTCATTTTTTAGAAAGAGAAGAAGGGAGGGAGGGGAGGACAGACATGTCTATCCATACAAGAGAGAAGCATTGATTGGTTGCTTCCCATATGCCCCCCACCATCACCCCCCAATCAGGAATCAAAGGCACAACCCTTTGATGCATGGGGGGACAGACACTCTAACCAACTGAGACACTCAGCCAGGGCCTAAAATATATTTTAATGTGAGCCATAATGAATAAAGGAAAAAAAATTAAAATAGTGGTCAAATCCATCTTCTCCGTTTTACACTTAAAGGAAAAAATACAAGGCTAAGAGAAATCAAATACTTTGATCTGATGGTTAAACCAAAGCTAGAATTGGGATGCAGAAAATCTCTCAGTCTGACTCTCCAATAAAAGGATATCATCTATCACCTGAAGAATACTTTCCATTTTCTTTATAAATCTCTTTCTGCATTAGCCCTGTTGTGAAATTAAATGTATTTATTAATAATTAGATCACAAAATATTGTAAATATTATAGTTGCATTTGGAATTAGTATTAAAGATTTTTCAGTCAGCAGCTATGTTAAGGATTGCAGAGAAGACATTGGTTTAGTAGCAATAAGTGCATTTTTAAAGAAGATAATTATATTTTCAGTAAATAAGGGATTTTAAAGGTGTAATCTGCTATGCTAAATGAAAACATTTTTCTTGCTAGTTTTCTACTATGTTTGTTTCTATCAATACATTTTTCAAAGACAGTTTTTATGATTTGAAAGAAAATATGAAAACAAAAGCTTTTCAACAGTTTCTTTATAATGTACCTTATGAACAATGCAGCTATATTAAAAAATCTGAATTACTAGAAAAAAAAGTACTTAAACCTCATGGATATTTTTATATTCATGGATAAGAATTTTATTTATATATATATATATATATATATATATATACATATTTTATTGATATTTTACAGAGAGGAAGGGAGAGAGAGAGCCAGAAACGTCGATGAGAGAGAAACATCGACCAGCTGCCTCTTGCACACCCCCCACCGGGGATGTGCCCGCAACCAATGTACATGCCCTTGGCCGGAATCGAACCCGGGACCTTTCAGTCCGCAGACCGACGCTCTACCACTGAGTCAAACCGACCTCAGCTCATGGATAAGAATTTTAAAAGTAATAGTATATATTTTTAAAATTATATGTGTGGTAGCAATGGAGGAGAGTGTGGTTGCAATGGAGGAGAGTGTGGGCGCCAGTCCTGGCGCCAGGGACTTTGGGGTGACCTGGAGGGTCCGGAAAAGGGGAAGTTACAAGTTACCCTGACCCTCCAAAGGTGTGCCATCTTAGATGCAAAAGACAACAGGCCGGCTTAGTGAAGGTGAAGACTGACTTCTGTCAGGGAAGAAGCTAGCCTGTGACATGATAATCGGCCATGGGCTGCCTTTAGTTAAAAAGTTTTATTTTCAGGCCGCCACGCAGGCCTTCCCTGGTTGTCAGGTCAGCATGCGGCCCCTCTTTGTCCACATCGCCCTCTCCCTTCCTCTCTCTAAAAATTAAAAAATAAATCTAAAAAGAGAAAACAAACAAAGTGTCAGAGTTCAGATGCCAATTAGCGCAGGACAGTATTCCTGTGGTTCCGGAGACACCATAAAAGTTCTTTATTTTTTTAAAAATTGTTTTTTTACAGAGAGGAAGGGAGAGGGATAGAGAGCTAGAAACATCGATGAGAGAGAAACATTGATCAGCTGCCTCCGCACACCCCTACCCGAGATGTGCCCGCAGCCAAGGCACATGCCCTTGGCCGGAATCGAACCCGGGACCCTTCAGTCCGCCGCTCTATCCACTGAGCCAAACCGGTTTCAGCCATAAAAGTTCTTGAGGGCACTGCCTGTTGTTGCTCCTCCATCTTCCTTTCTCTCGCTCCCCTCACGGCCTGTCGCTGTTCCTGGTCCTCTCCTTCCCCGTTTTCGGCCTTTCGCCCGCCCTGGCCCCGGAGCAGCCGCTGGGCCCGCCGGGCGCTCGGCGGTCAGTCCCGGGCAGCCCGGCCTCCCGCCGCCTCCGCCGGCCTCAGGCAGGGGGCGCGCCCATCACCCCGGCACCGCGGGGAGGCGGGGACCCGACAACCCCGACGTCAGGGTGACGTCAAGGCCACGCACGCCCCGACGCGGCCCGGCGCCTTCCGCGGTCCCCGCACCGCGCGTGCCCACAGGCCGGGGGGCGGGGCGGGGGCGGGGTCGCTGCTCCCGCCTCCTCAGCTGCTCGCGGCCCGCAGCCCCGCCTCCTCCAGCCGCCACCCTCCCGACGCCAGCGCCCCGGCGCCTCCGCATTGGCTCATGGCCCTGTCCGTCTGCTCCCGCCCCCGCAGCCCACCAATCAGCTCTGCGCGTCTGGGCGAGCCTGGCCCGGGGCCGGACTCTCGCCGCGGCTCCAGCCCCGCGGCCTCTTTCCCGGCGCCCCCTCCGCGGCCGCCTTCCCGTCCTCCGGCGGCGGCGGACGTCTGCGCGGCCGAGGGCGGCGGCGGCGGCGGCGGCGGGATGGAGCGCGGCGCCGTTCGCAAACCCGGGGCCGGGCCCGCGGGCCCCCCGCCGCTCGCGGAGCAGGAGCGGAAGCGGGAGCAGGAGAAGCTGTCCGGGGTGGTGAAGAGCGTCCACCGGCGGCTCCGCAAGAAGTACCGGGAAGGTAAACAGCCGAGGGGGGCGAGGGGGGCGGGAGCTGGAAACGGGGAGCTCGTCGCCCCAGCCCTTTTCCACACACATCCCCCCATCCAGGGGACCCCATTCCTGTCCGAAGGAGCTGAACGCCGGCCCCTGGGAGCGCCGCCCGCCCAGGCCCGGACCCCTTCCCTCCCGGGCCCTTCGGGGAGCTCCAGGCCTGGTGGGAACTCAGCCCACCCCACCCCACCCCCATCTTCACCCCCACCCCCATCTTCACCCCCACCCCCATCCCCACCCCCACCCTCCCCCCCACCCCCGCTCCCACCCCCATCCTCACCCCCACCCCACCCCACCTTCACCCCCACCCTCACCCCCACCCCCGCCCCCACCCCCTCCCCCATTCTCACCCCCACCCCACCCCCGCCCCCATTCTCACCCTCACCCCACCCCCATCCTCACCCCCACCCCCACCCCCGCCCCAGCCCCTAGCGGGGCCGCGACCCTCGTCGCCTGCCTCACCCGAACACCCTCTGGGGAAGTGCAGGCTCCCTGGGAGAGCCCGGGAAGCCGGGGCCCTCTGGAGGGCGGACGGAGGGAGCCGTGCCGCGCCGACCCGCCTGTGGACTTGCTGCCGGCCGGCCGCCCCCTCCCCGGCCGCCCCCTCCCCGGACCGGGGCGCCCGATCGTCCGCTTGCTCAGGCGGAGGACGCAGAGGTCCTGGGCAGGTGCTCAGCCCGGCTTAGCTCTCACCGGCATCCCGGGACCGCGCTCTGAGGAGCTGGCAGGCTGGGCCCCCTGGGGGGCTTCATAAGCAGAGGAAGACGTCTCCACAGCGTTGCTTGCGCCTGAGGAGTGTTTATTGTGGGGGTCACAGTTGTCCTTAGCGCTTTAAGCATAGGCTAATTTACAGAGCCAACCTCCTACATGATAAAAGCCTAATATGCTACGTGTCCAGTCAGTCCTTCAGCCGGTGAAGGCAGTACCTAGTGCTGTGCTAAGGCTGCTCAACTGCCATGATGTGCACCGACCACCAGGGGGCAGATAGTTGACTGGTCGACCAGTTGCTATGACGTGCACCGACCACCAGGGGGCAGATGCTTAGGTTAGCTTGCTGTGGGGTTCTGGCGGATTGGCGTTGAGCAAGATGGACTGTACATGCCCTGGAGCCCTCCCGCAGTCCCTTCGTGGCTGGCCAACTTTCTGTGTTCCTCCCTGGTCCTGATCATGCTCTGGTGGGGTCCCTTAGCCTGGCTTGTGCCCTCTAGCATTTCCAGACCCCCTTGGGGGATGTTGGAAGCTGGTTTCAGCCTCATGGCTGAGTGACCATCAGGGGGCAGAGGTTAAATGCAGGAGCTGCCCCCTGGTGGTGAGTGCGCTCCCATAGGGGGAGCACTGCCCAGCCGAAGCCAGGCTGAGAGCTGGCGAGCGCAGCAGCAGGGCAGAGCCGGAGCCTCTCCGATTTCCCTGAGAGTCAGACATCCCCCGAGGGCTTCCAGACTGGGAGAGGGCCAAGGCCGGGCTGAAGGACACCTCCCCCCCCCCCCCCCAGTGCACAAATTTCGTGCACAAGGTCTCTAGTTTTATAATACACTGACTGAAAATTCCCAGTTTTTCCGTATGCTCAGGAGAAATTTTAAAGATCAAAATGAGGAATAACTCTCTACTTGCTATCGATTAGCTTAATTGCAAACTGAAAAGTTGGCAGTCTTTTGGTGTTGATCTTATACTTAATTTAGCATTAGGAGCAAAATTATGAGTTGAGCAAGCAGTCATGTAAGATCATGTTGATCTAGAAGATTAATAGTGAGTGTCTTTGTTCCCTTGAATATATAGTTGAGATATGTTTTGTTTTTCAAGTCAAAGTTTCCTTCCTTTATTTCTGATATGTAGGTCAAATCTTAGTTATGATTTGAAAAAAATCTGAAAAAGCCTGATGACGATTTTTAATGTTTTTCTTTGAGGTCTTACTATTGTTATAATGCAGTGGTCCCCAGTCTGAACATATATTGTACATGTTCATTTGCAAGTCAGCTATGGTCAGAAAGTAATATAAATGGGCTTAGGTGCTTTACACAGGCCTACTTAATCAGTAACATACATGAACCTCTACTGTCAATACCTGGAAACTACACTCCTTTTATAACAATACTAGAGGCCCATTGCGTGGATTCATGCGCCAGTGGGGTCCCTCGGCCTGGCCTGCGGGGCTGAAACCGGCTCTGAGGGGCCCCAGATTGCAAGAGGACGGTTCTCGGGTGATGTGATCACCCCGGAATCAGGCTCCCTCCTCTGGTTCCGGGTGTGTTACCCAAGAACCGCAGCTGCCAACTCACTGTGGCTTGGAAGCTCCTGTGTTGAGCGTCTGCCCCTGGCAGTCACTGTGCGTCATAGCTACCGGTCGGACGGTCGCTTAGGCTTTATATATGTCGGTATATATAGAGTCCTGTCAGAAATGCAGTGAAAATTCCAGCTTAGACTCGGATTGTTAGACTAGAAGGAACCTTAGCATTTGTCATTGATTCTCAAGCATGGCTCATCAGAGGCTTCATCTGAGTGCCTTTTAGAAAACTGTTCCATTTCAGATGTACATTTTCAGAATCCTTGTTTTGGGGGTCTGGAAATTTGTCAGCTAGATTTTGGAGTAGTGATCTAAACTAATTCCTTCCCCTGTGTGAGTGAACTGAATCCCCCAAATATTAAAATAACTTGCTTAAAGTCTGAATGCACACAATTAGCACTGTCCATATTTTATGGGAATAATAGTCTTGTCTTCTCAATTCCAAGCCTAATTGTGACTCCAAATGATGGTGGAATGGGAGGGAAAATGGGAAGCAGGAAAGTGGCCCTAGAATTTGTGTTAGGTAAAGAGATATAAATCGATGGGTATGGGGCAGTCCATTGGATTGCTGTGATTAGCTGAGGCTGTGCGAGAGATTGCAATCTGGGAAGAGATGGCAGGGAAGGAAATAAATTGGGATAGAATGAGGAAGGCGGCAGAGCATTTACTGGATAGTAAGGCCAGAATGAGAACTGAATAATGAATGCAGGCTTAGATATATAACTTTTCCTTCTCTCATTTCTGGTTGTGGGATTGAAAATGAAGCAGGAATAAGGATAAAAATAAGATTTTCCTGCTGTAGTAGGAAAAGATTTCCCTCCACCCTTCCCAATCCATTTGTGCAACTGATGCTGGTTGATGTAATGAGCAGTCCTGGGGTACTGGGTAGTGGATAGACTAGTGGTAAAGACTAGCAAGTAGGTTTAACACACTCATCTTTGACCTTTTTTCCATCTCTGCTTCATATTGCTGCCTGTCTTGTGTCGCTACTTAAAGGTCCTTCGACATTTTGTATCAGGGTAAAGTGAGAATTGGAGGTAAAGTTAGTGTTTCAGGCAGTGCTGTTATCTGAAGTAGCTGCCATGAGGAAATGGTAAGGAAATGTCTAGCAGTAGTGATGAGAAAGAGTGTTTCTGGTGTCAGCCTTTTGTAGATAAGGGACAGTCTTTTAGATTGAGTGTATGCAGATTTGTGTTTTCTATCTTTGCTATACAGAATTTAAAAATAAGACCTCCCTGTAAATAAAAAATATTTTAAATATAAGAGTTTATGTATTTTATATATATATACATATATATAAAATACATACATATTTTTATATATATGTATGTATATAAAAACATATATATATATAATTAAAAACTAGCTGTTTCTTATTAAAAAGCTGTCTTATTAAAAAGATTAGAGGCCTGGTACATGACATTCATGCACTCAGGGGGTCCCTCAGCCTGGCCTGTGCCCTTTCACAGTCCAGGAGCCCTCAGGGGCTATCCAACTGTCAGCTTAGGGGAGCTGGCCCAAGCTGTCAGTCGGATATCTCTAGTGCTGCCGTGAGCCCGGCTTCTGGCTGAGTGGTGGCCTTCCTGTGGGAGCACACTGACCACAAGGGGGCAGTTCCTGCATTGAGTGTATGCCCCTGTTGGTCATTGCATGTCATAGCAACCAGTCATTCCACTGTTTGGTCAATTAGCCTATTAGCCTTTTATTATATAGGATAGCTTTTTAACAAGAAACAGCTAGTTTTTCTTTTCATAACTAATTGAGAACTATAGTGGGACATGTATATTTTCAGTTGTTTTTGTATGATTTTTTTCTATAATCCTAGTTACAGGCACCTCTCACAGACACCAGAGAAGTGGAGAGGTGTTATGGGATAGCCTCCAGAATTGGAAGGAGAGGTTGTCCTCAACTTCTTGTCCTCTCGTACAAATGAATTTAAATGACAAAACTCCATTTGATTGCATTGTGAAAAGCCAATTTATTAAAACAATTTAAGCAAGCAAAATTATCAAAGAAGCAAGACAAGCAAATCTGTTTCATTTCATCCAGCTCAGAGCGCAGATGGACTGTCCCGGCTAATCGGAAAAACAGATGTCTGGTGTAGGTTCAAGGAGGTATATATCCTCCTGTCTTTAGGTTTAAAGATTCTTTTGCTGAATATCTTGGTATAGATTAAGTCTCAAAATACCTTTTTATTCCCAGAATTATAAGAAGCAACTGGCAATTTTATCTTCCCACACCATGAGACTGCTGGCTTCTCTTAGGGATTAAAAATTAAAACTGTCCCTTTCCCTTTCTCCTTTCGCTCTCCTCTCTTTGATTCTTCCCTTGCGAAGGCTTCTTTAACCATTTGTTCTCAGTGTACTGGCTGAGGAAGATAATGGCTTGTTATCTATAGGCCAGTTGCACATTGCCCACACTGTTTGGCCTTGTTCTAACTTTCCTGTCTCAGTTCCCCCATTCCTCGTGCCCTGGAATTTTTCTAGCTTCTTATCCTGAAACTCTAGTCACATAATTCTGTTAATGTAATGAATGTTATTATGCTTGGCATCTTCTCTTTTTCCAAAGTAAAAATTCCAAGAAAATGTAAAGGCTGTGGTTGTTAGAAATGAAAGTATGATCTCAATTCTATTTAGTTTTGATTTTTTTAACTTGTCTTGTGAATATATTTACTTTAGCAAATTTCATCAATTTATTTAGTCTCTGAATTTACTTATTTTATATGCCTAACTGATCAAATCAATTCATCACATAAACCCATGCATCTTAGTAATTAATCAGAGAGAAATAAAAGTACATGTTAACCTGGTAGCAGTGATAAGTATTCTCAAGGTCATGAGATTATGGCTGATCTTTATTCTCCTTTTCTGCATTAAAAAAAAAAACACATGTTTTTTATAGCACTGAAAATACAAAAGTAGTTAGAACAAATAAGACTGATACTGAAGCAGAAAAGGAAAACACAGGATAGGTTGGTTCTAAAGACTAAATCCAGAAAAAAAAATTCTGTTATAAAGATTGGCCATTTTATTTTTATTTCTTATTGATTTCAGGGAGGAAGAGAGAGGGAGAGAGAGATAGAAACATCAATGATGAGAGGGCCCCACTGAGGATCAAAGGCCCCAGCCTAGGCACATGCCCTTGACTGGAATTGAACCTGGGACTCTTTAGTCCGCAGGCCATTGCTCTATCCACTGAGCCAAACCAGCTAGGCAATATTAGCCATTTTGAGCAGCATTTTAAGACTCAACAACTAAATAACCAAGTTTAGATGTTTAATTCTTGTTGATTTTTAAAATTATTTTTCATATTTTGGGACAAAGGATGAGTTGGATTAGTGGTTCAGGATCAGCTGAAAAATATATTTGTAATTGATTATTCTTTAGCAGACACCTAAAACAAGAGAGTTGGAGAAAGGGAAAATCTTTTGGATTAAGATACTTTTAAACTAAACCCAAAAGGTCTAAAAATGAAGGAATGAATATAATGTTAGTGAACTGCCATTCTACCAGATTTAAAAAATGAAGAGTTTAATAACCAGTAACAATAAAAGATAAAGGGAAATGTGATTGATAAACTGTCACTTCATGTAGGAGCACATAGTATTATAGTTAAATTTGATTTTGTTATTTTTAGTTTTCTTTGTATTAAGGCATCTTTTTAAGGGAATGTTTTACATTTCAAAAGATACAGTAAAAATAAAAGTATTGGTGTAGATTCTTTGTTTTGTGGGGAAAAATGTAACACACATGTGGTGGATCTCAGTCTTAATTCCACATTAATATCAACTATAGAACTTTGTGTAACAGGTATCTCTATTGTTTTAAAAGTTTTGTAGATTATACAGTGGACAGAGGTATTAAGGAACACTGAGCTAATAAAGGACTGTATATTGGAGAAGGAATCGAGAAGAAAGATCAGGTAAGAGACAGAAATATGATTTAGAGTTAATAGCATAAATAACAGTAGTGATCATGAAAGTAGACAAAAAGACTTTCTGAAGTTCAGAATGAGGTGTTTTAGTTAAAGTAAAGAGGAAGAGTCAATGATGATGCCAATATTTCTAGCCTGGGAAAATATAAGTAGCCATCACCATTCAGTTTGAAAATGTGTGTGTTGGGATGGGGGCAAGAAGAACAGAGTGGAAAGCAAATCAGCCTGTCCTAAGGAAAGTGGTAATGATTTAGTATGGAATGTATCTCTTGGAAATGTATTAGAAACCCTCTCTTTGGAAGTTGAAGAGTTGATGAAGACAGATGAACTGACCAACGGAGTTATGATGACATATAGCTAAGGACAGATCCTTAGAAGACACCAGTGTCCAATTTTACATAAATAAGTTATCTCTTTCTACTTTGTGCTCTCCTAGCATAGCTGTTCTTATTGTTTTTATCACTTACCAGTTCATTTGTCTGTCTTTCCCTCTAAACTTAGTTCCTTGAGTAGGACTCTGCCTTTTATCTTTCTACTAGAGACCCAGTGCACGATTTCGTGCACCAGTGGGGTCCCTTGGCTTGGCCTGTGGGATCAGGCTGAATCTGGCTATCCGACATCCCCCGAGGGATCCCAGATTGGAGGGTGCAGGCCAGGCCATGGGACCCTACCGGTGCACGATTAGGGCCAAGGAGAGACGTGGGAGGTTGGTCAGCCAGGGTGGGACTGTGGGAGGGCTTCAGAGCATGTCCAGCCCATCTAGCTCAGTCCTGATCAGCCGGACCCCAATAGCAATCCAACTTACCAGTTGGAGTGTCTGCCCCTAGTGGTCAGTGCATGTCATAGCAACTGGTTGACCGGTCGACTCTCTGCCCCCTGGTGGTCAGTGCACATCATAGCAAGCGGTTGAATGCCCGTAGTCTATCATTAGCATATTACACTTTGATTGGTTGAATGGCCAACTGGACACTTGGCATATTAGGCTTTTATTATATAGGATTCATAGTACCTAGAACCATGCCTCATAGATTTAAGGCACACATACACAAAAGAAAGAGGTTAACATAGATATTTACTATAGTTTAATCTTTTATATTCATAACTTTTAAGTTTTAACTTTTGGATATATTTTTTGTAATAAATTTATGGTTATATCTCCTTAAATTGAGTTATGTTAAATTAATGTTACCCTTTTTAAAATGGCCCACATTATCATTATGAAGAATATTTAATTTTCTGTATATAAAACTAAAATTTTGAGAATATAGATATAATAAAGTACTTTCTTCTTAATATTTGATAAATGTTTGTTGCCTTATTTTACTGAATACTGTGAAACTTATTTCTTCTTTTATCTGCTATTCCCCCTTTCCTACCATTGGTTTCTAAATACCAGTGTCAGCCAAAGATTTAAAAATAAGTAAAGTTTTGCCAAGTTTATCTCTGTACTTCAATTTCCTTACCTATAAAGTAAAATATCTGCTTTAAAAATGAGATAAAAACTGATAGGAGTGTTGCAATAGTGCAATGTGTGTTCTATGTATGTTAGTATTAGAAGATGGTAATAGTTTTTTGTATGTATGTAAATTTACTTACATTCTAACTTAACAAAAAAATTGAAACACCAATATTAATCTCCTAAATGTTATAGATGAAATTTATATTGACTGTAAAATTCAAACACTTGAGAACAGTTTATTTAAACTGTACTAGTTTATTGTGCATTATGTGCAGATATACTGAAGTAAGGGTTATTTTAGAATAGATGGCTAATCCCCATTACTTTAGAGGGAGGGGTGTCTGAGTATCCCTTATTCCCATTTATACAAAAATTCCTCTACTTTATAGAAATTCCTGTTCCTTTCTATACTGAAATTAAGTCCCAGAAATTGTTCATAAATACTTGGTTTACATTAAATAAGTGATTTGTGTGGTTGTACACATATTGGTAAAGTTTCACAAGGGTATAACAGATGTTGATGCCATTGATTTCTCGCTTTTCTTGATTCTTTTCATTTCTCATACAGAATGTATTCAAAGGGTTTTACATTTTGAATCAGTGATTTTTATCATAAATATGTATATAATAAGAGTGCTCCTAACATGGAAGATATACCATGAGCCAAATTGTATTTGTAGATACTAAGTTTTATCTATGCAGTGTTTTTTGTATATTTTTAAAATTAAATTTGACTTTTCAAGTTGTCCCTCAACTCGTTGCTTTGTGTATTATTTCACCAGGTATTAGCGTTTATAACCTTGCTATGGACCTGTGATTGTGAACCATGCCTCCAAAGTGGATTCATTCATCTGGGGAGTATTAAAAGTAAATGACCAGTTCCCACTTCAATTAAATGAAAATTCTGGGTGATTCCACTGCGCAGCCAGAATTGAAACTATTGCTAGAAATCTAACAAATAATACTATTGCAGGGATTAAATAACTGCATTTCGCTGACAAAAGACCACTAAACAAGTGGCTAGTAGTGTCAATGTATTTTGCTATAGAATTTGTTCATATTCATGGAAGTTTACCAATTAAAAACTCATAAAGAGAGGCAAGGTGGTTTAATGTTTAGAAGCATAGACTTTGGAACTTCCAGGTTTGATGAGTACCCTTGAGAAGGTGACTTAATCTCTCAATTTCCTTATCTGTAAAGTATGTGCCTTAATGGGTTGGTATTAGCATTAAGTGAGTTAATGCTTGTTAAGTACTTGCCAAAATTCCCCTTTGCAGTGTTGTAAGAAGGAAACTTGATTCAGTGCAAAACAGCTGTTGTGATACAGCATGGCAATGAGGTGCTCTGGGACCAGGGCCCTTTTCAGGTGGCTATCCTTGTTCTGCTCTGGTCCGTTCTGTTGTCCCCGCGCTGGTCTGCTGTTTTCTGCCCCGTCTCACTCTGCCCTGCTCTCCACCTAGGGAGCTCTGTCTTTGGTGGAAAGGGAAAAGGTGCTCTCTGAACCAGAGGGGAGCTGGTTTATATAGACAGAAGCCCCTGTCGCTGGTACGTGATTGGTCCATCTCATGCAAATAAAGACTTCAAACCTTCCCAGTTTGGTCCAACAGGCAATGTCTTGATTAGTTGGAATGGAGCTGCTCCAATTGGTCAGTGAAGATGCTGATGGGGATACAGTTGCACAGCTCCAGTTAGACACGGTATGTCTCGGTCCTGTGGGTTGAAATAGGATTCCAGGAACTCCCCAAGGGCAGGCTCAGAAGCAGAAACACGGTGTAGGAAGGCAGTTCAGTGCAGAAGGAAGGCAGCTCGTGCAGGTTTCTCCCCGAAGTGTGGTTTGGGTGAGAGACCCTTTTAGAGCTGCTAGGCTCTGGTTTGGTTTTGTTTTTAACTTAAGGTCAGTTAAGCCACCAGGAGCCCTTCTTAGTAGGCAGCTTCTTTCTCAGGGCTCACCTATTTAAAGCAGCATCTGGCATTTAGAAAGCCTTAAATTTATTAAATATACAATGTAAAAAACAACAGGGGGAGTGGCTTAGCTTGTTGGAGTGTCATCCTGTGTACCAAAAGGTTTCAGGTTTGATTCCTGATCAGGGTACACATCTAGGTTGCAGGTTCCATCCTGTTTATGACACATAATGTTTCTTTCTCTCCTTCTCTCTCTTCCTCTCTCTCTCAAACCAGTAAACATATCCTCAGCTGAGGATTAAAAAACCCACAGAAAACAGGTGTATCGGAAGCCTGGGTGCATGTGAGGACTATGACATTGAAGACTGAATGATCCCTGGCATTCTACCAGACTGTTCTGGTGGCTGCTCTCCAGTATTAGAATGACTGTCATGTTTTTTTGCCCCCTTTTGCTTCCTACATTTGTAAGTTTTTATGTGAAAGGTCTGACCTTTTTAATACATTTGAATATTGGTTATCCCCACCCCTTATCCCTGCCCATCAGAGAAATGACTGGATGTAAGAAGCAAGTAGATGTTCAGGTGGTTTCTTCATTCGATTCTCAAAAGCTGCTTCAACACAAAACACCTTAGATATTTTGTCCCACCTTGAAGTGGATCACTATATCAGGTGTTCAAGAATGTTAAGAAGGCTGGTCTGTGTGTGATTTAACTATGTTCTGAGACAGTCTGGTCCTGAACACTTGTTTTAATGCTTTGGGATAGCTGCTGAACTTGTTTCTACTTGGCTATGAGGTTCTCTGTTTACCTCATGTTAGAGGAAATGACTTTTAAAGGTTCTTTGAACTTGAACTTGGTAATCTGGTCTTCTACAGATAGTGTATCTTGCAGCCTGTATTTGGTAATATGCCTAAATAAAAATCATAGAAACTGTTAGTTCTGAATTTATAAAAGTTTAAGACTTGTTTGTGATACTCAAGTAAATCTTTATTTTTTAAAGAGAATTTGATGACCCTCAAATTTAATGAAATACAGTTTTTAGTTTGTAACTTTTATAATGCATCATTTTAAAAAATTGAATTTGTTGAGGTACAATTTTATGTACAACTAGAGGACCTGTGCACAACATTCTTGCACTGTGGGGGGGGGGGGGGGCTCAGGCCAGCCTGCGCCCTCTCACAGCCCAGGACCCCGTGGGGGATGTCTGACTACCGGCTTAGGCGAGATTCCCCAAGGGGATCAGGCCTAAGCCCGCAGTCAGACATCGCCTTCACAGAACAGGGCTCTCACAGTTCAAGAACCCTCACTCCTTACTACCTGCCTGCAGCAGAGGTGGAAGAGGCTCCCACTGCCACCGCTGTGCGGCCAGCCACGAGCCCGGCTTCTGGCTGAGCAGCACTCCCTCTGTGGGAGCGCACTGACCACCAGGGGCATCTCCTATGTTGAGCGTCTACCCTTGTGGTCAGTGTGGGTCATAGAAATGGGTCATTCCGCCATTTGGTTGATTTGCATATTAGGGTTTTATTATATAGGATAGGCAGCATCCATTTACAGTGTATAAATCAGTGGGTTTTGCCAGATGTATACGCCTATAAAACCATTACCAAAATCAAGATACAGAACATTGCCCTAACTGATTTGGCTCAGTGGATAGAGCATTGGTCTGCGGACTGAAGGGACCGAACAAGGACACATACTCGAGTTGCAGGCTCCATCCTCCAATAGGGGGCATGCAGGAGGCAGCCTATCAATGATTCTCATCACTGATGTTTCTATCTCTCTCTCCCTTTCTCTCTGAAATCTATTAAAGTATAGTTTAAAAAAAGGTACAGAACATTTCCTCATGCTTCAATGTAGTCAGTCTTTGTCTCTATTCCTGTTTTACTAATCTCTTGTTATTATAAGTCTTTTTCTTTTTAAAATTCTATTGCATGGAATTATGTAGCATCTATTATATAGCATTGTATACCTTTTAAGAACTAGAATAGTACAATGTTAATCTATAGTATCATGATTCATAAGGCTTTAAATCACCAAGAATAATAACATGCTATTATCTTAAATTGGCCTCACATTTATTCTTACCTTCTGTGCTTCACATCTTTTTAAAATGAGAATTAGAATAGAGTTTTTATAAAAACATTAATCTTAGAACAGCCTATTTATTTTTTCACATATAAGTACCTCCTTACTTATTTAGTGTTGTTACCAATAATTTTACCTTAAGCTTATAGATTCTCCAAAAAGATCTATGTACTGTTATCAAAGAATTTAGTGGAGGTGACTGCACTTGGAATGCAAGTTTGTTTGTTTGTTTACATTAATGTGAAAAGAAAAGAAAACAATTCTAAATCATCTTAAAATAGTGAATAAAGTCTCCAGAATATTGACTCTGAACCTATTACTTTTTTAAACCTTGTAACTCTTTTTTTGAGAACACTATTTTGAAGTATTCAAGTTTTACTGCATTTTCATCACTATTATCTGTTGGCAGTTACCAACTGTAGTTTGAATTTAATTCTAGCAACTGACTGGATTTGTTTGTAATTTTGGTGTTTCCTATTTTATTTGGGCATGGCAAAAATATAAATACTTTTTCCCCATTAATGGGGCACCATGATTAACTTCTATAGTTCATACAAATTATAAGTCAAAAGTAGTCTTTGCCTTTCTAATGGGAGAATCATGCCTGGTTTTAACAGACAGTATACATAAATGAGAGTACTGTTGTAACTGTGGCAGTTGCATATGTGGGTGAATTGTAAGGTGACCAGGGAGGAAGCAGATAAATTCTCTTGATTAATACGTGAATTCAGTTTTGTTTTGTTTTTGTTTTTCAATGTGTGTTTTTAATTGAATTATTGGGGTGATGTTGGTTCACAAAATCATAACATGTTTCAAGTGTACAACTCAATAAAACATCATCGTCATACTGCCTTAGGTGCCCGTTGCCCCGTGCAAAGTCTCTCTCCATCCCCGTGTATCTGCCCTTTGCTCTCCTGTATCTGTTCCCATCCCCCTTTCCCTCTGGCTATGACCACACTGTTGTCAGTGTCTATGTGTTTTATATACCTATATATGTACTAGTGGCCCGGAGCACAAAATTTGTTCACAGAAGGGGGGAGTGTCCCTCAGCCCAACCTGCACCCTCTCCAATATGGGATTGCCCCCAACTGCGCCCCCCCCCATTCTGTCTCCCCTGCCCCAACTGTCTCCCCTGCCAGCCTGCTCACCCCCAACTGCCCCCCCTTGCCAGCCTGATTGCCCCCAAGTGCTCCTCCCTGCCAGCCTACTTGCCCCCAACTGTTCCCTCCTATGCCCCCCCCCCCAAGCTGGCTGATCACCCTCAACTGTCCTCCCCTCCTGGCCTGATCACCACTAACCACCTCTGCCTTGGCCCCGTTACCATGGCTTTGTCCAGAAGGTCTCCCAGAAGTTCTAGTCTAGCATATTACTCTTTTATTAGTATAGACTAGAGGCCTGGTGCATGAAATTCGTGCATGGAGGGGGGTGTCCCTCAGCCCAGCTTTAATCTGGGACCCCTCAAGGTATGTCCAACTGCCTGTTTAGGCCTGATCCCACCCACCAGGATCAGGCCTAAATGGGAACTCAGACATCCCTCTCACAATCCAGGATTGCTGGCTCCCAACTGCTTGCCTGCCTGTCTTCCTGATTGCCCCTAACCGCTTCTGCCTGCCAGCCTGATCACTACCTAACCGCTCCCATGTCATCCTGATTGATGTCTAACTGCTCCCATGTCAGCCTGTTTGCCCCCAACTTCCCTCCTCTGCCAGCCTGGTCACCCCGAACTACCCTCCCCTGCAGGCTTGATCACCCCCAACTGCCCTCCCTGGTAGGTCTGGTCCCTCCCAACTGGCCTCCTCTGCTGGCCATCTTCTATCTACATAGAGGCAGGATCTTTGACCACATGGGGGCACCCATCTTGTGTATTGGAGTGATGGTTAATCTGCATATTACTCTTTTATTAGATAGGATAGAGGCCTGTTGCACAGGTGGGGGCCGACTGGTGTGCCCTGAAGGGTGTCCTGGATCAGGGTGGGTGGGGGTTCCCTTGGAGCATGGGGTGGCCTGGGCAATGGGCCTGTGGTGGTTTGCAAGCCAGCCATGCACCCCAGTGACCCAAGTGGAGGCTCTGGTATCTGGAATATATTTACCTTCTTCAATTGAAACTTTGTAGCTTGGAGCGGAGCCAAGGCTTCTGCTGGCTCTGGTGGCAGGGGATTTATGTATCTTCTATAATTGAAACTTTGTAGCCTTAAGTGGAGGCCTGGGCTGCCCAGGGTATGTGGAAAGCTTGGCTTCCTCTATCACCTGGGAAACCCGAGCCTCCCTCCTGTGGCCACAGCCATCTTGACTGGGTTAATTTGCATATTTGCTCTGATTAACTAGTGGGCATGGCTTGTGGGTGTGGCGGAGTGATGGTTAATTTGCATATTACTCTTTTATTATATAGTATATTCCCAGAAGAGATCACTGTATCAAGAGGCAGTTACATTTTTTATTTATTTTTTGTTGTTGAGAAAACTCCATAATGTTTTCCACAGTGGCTGTACCAGTCTGAATTTCCACCAACAGTGCAATAGGGTTACCTTTTCTACACATCCTCACCAGCACCTGTTTGTTGATTTTGTGAAGATAGGCATTATAATAGGTCAGAGGTGATACATGATTGTGGCTTTAATTAACCTCTTTGATGATTAGTGACATCGAGCATTATTGTCTTATGTCTATCTTTGTGTCCTCTTTGGAGTCCTGACTATTCAGGTCCTTTGCCTTTTTAAAATTTAGTTGTCTTCTTGGTATTGAGTTGTATGAGTTCTTTATTGGCAAATATGTTCTATTCAGTGGATTCCTTTATCATTTTATTGATGGCTTCTTTTGCTGTGCAGAAACTTTTTAGTTTGATGAAGTCCCATTTGTTTATTTTTTCCTTTGTTTTTTCTTGTCTTAGTCATATGGGCAAAAAATATTGCTACAAGAAATGTCTGGCCCAGGTGGCTTGGCTCAATGGTTGAGTTTTGACCTATGAGCCAGGAGGTCAGGTTGAATTCCAGGTCAGGGAACATGCTTGTGTTACAGGCTTGATCCCCAGTGTTGGGTGTGCAGGATGCAGCCATCAGTGATTCTCCCTCATCATTGATATTGCTGTCTCTCTCCCCCTCTCCATTCTTCTCTAAAATCAATAAAAATATATTTAAAAGAAAAACAGAAATTTCTGAAATGTACTGCCTAGATTATTTATAGTTTTACAAATAACATTTAAGTATAATCCATTTTGAGTTTATTCTTGGGTGTGGTGTAAGTTGTGGTCTAGTTTCATGACTTTGCTCTATCTGTCCAATTTTCCAAACATCATTTATCCTATTGTATATTCTTGCCTCCTTTGTCAAATAGTAATTGACCATAGAGGCACTGGTTTATTTCTGTGTTCTCTATTCTGTTCCATTGATCAATATAGTTGTTCTTGTGCTAATACCATGCTGTTTTGATTACTAAGGCCTTATAGTGTAGTTTAATACCTCCAACTTTTTTCTCAAGATTGCTAAGGCTCTTGCCTTTTGTGGTCGCATACAGACTTTTGGCATGTTTCTTCTAGATCTGTGAAATATTTCATTGCTTTGTTTTTTTCAATTTTTTATATTTTATTGATTTTTTTACAGAGAGGAAGAGAGAAGGATAGAGTGTTAGAAACACCGATGAGAGAGAATCATCGATCAGCTGCCTCTTGCACACCCCCCACTGGGGATGTGCCTGCAACCAAGGTACATGCCCTTGACCGGAATCGAATCTGGGACCTTTCAGTCCGAAGGCCAGCGCTCTATCCACTGAGCCAAACCAGTTTCGGCTATTTCATTGCTTTTTAATAGGAATTTATAGATTGCTTTGGATAGTATAGACATTTTAATGATGTTAATTCTTCTAATACATGAACATGGTATGTGCTACCTCAGTTTTTTTCCAGGCCCTATAATTTTCCAAGTAAAGGTCATTTACCTCCTTGGTTAAATTTATTCCTAGGTACCTTATTTTTTGTTGTTGCAATTTTTTTTTAAAGCCAGCGTAAAGCACTTTTATTGCAATAATAAAACTTGAAACTCATGTAGTGCCAGGGAAGTGGTTGGGGATAGGCAGCAATAATTTCTCTCACCAAATCACTACAACACAGGACAGCAAAGGAGTGAGGGGAGGGAAGAAAAAGCCAGGAAACTGAGCTCAGCAGGGGGGGTAAGCATCAAAAACGGGAGGTGCTGAGGCTGTGATGACCAGCATCATTTTCTTAAGACAAATGCTCAAGGATTTGTCATGATGGCTGGGCTTTCATTGGGTTTTAAGTGCCTACAAACAGCACCTTCAATTTAAACTTTCTATGAAAGTTCTTAAATTTAGGGAGTGGAGCCTAGGTAGCTATGACATTATAAAAGTCCTAAATATCTCTTAGAAAAAAACACACAGGATGGGTTAGGGGGTGGGGGAGAGTTAGGCCACGAAGAAGGTCCCTGCTGGCCCGGGGACAGATACCTGTAGTGTCCAACATCGCAGTGAAACAATTGCTTTCAAAAGGCAGTGGGTTTAAGGGGAGAGTGGGATGGGGCAGTGGAGGCCAAGGCTGTTCCCTCCTCACCTCAGTTTTTGGTAGGGCTCTGAATTCAACCCAAAGACATCTCTCAAATCCAATGGTTCTCCTTCAACAGCGCCTTAAGTCTGCTACGGCTTTGCAGCACGCAGCAAGAATGATTAATATAGAATAGATAAAAATTTCACCCCCAAAAATAAAAGATTCTTGTATCCCCCACAAACCAATTCCTAGTCTAAACCCATTACTTGTGCTGTTAATAATACTTGACTAATATGTAATTGGAAACCTAGATCCAAAACACTGAAACTGAATCTCAACCCCCAAACAAAACCAAAATAAAAAGAGTAACTTGAGATTAATGGATGGAGTTCAGGTCAACACACGTTCGAGGAGAAAGGGGAAGGGCAAAGCTGGGTGACAGGACACAGTCAGTCAGGGCGGATGTTTATGGAGTGTTCTGATGGATTGGACTTGAATACATTTCTTATTCTTTTGACTACATGTTTGATGTAGATCTTAGGAAGTTCTTAGTTCTTTTTGAAAATGAAAAACGACTACCCTTTCAAACAGGACAGTCTTTTAAATCTGATTGACTTAATAACTAAATGATAATAAAATTCTTAGACTCCAGTTTTAACATTTTTTTTGTGTGTATGAAGTTTGAATATGCATATTTTGTATTTGATCTTAATATTTCTTGGCTTTTTAGAGCTCAAATTATAAATTATTTTGAAAATACTTCGTTTATAGGGAAAATTCCATTTATTTTGAATACTGTAAAAACATAGCAGGCTGTTATGAAAAATAAGCTGAATTTTTCATTCTATTTTTGTTTAGTAACTTCATTTTAAAATACTTTAATAAGCTTTTATGGATATTTTGGAAAGTGAAGTTTTCTCATAACCAAATGCTAAGTAGGTTTTTGTTTTAACTTTGAAACCACCATATATTTAACATAGTGTATAGCTGGGAATCTACTAGGTGTATCAGTTAATAGTGCGGATTTTTTTTCAATAGACGGCGTTACACATATGTTGATATATATGCTATTTTGTTGTATTGACAACAAACTTCAGAACTTTACATGTCAAATTTTCTGAAGGTGTTAACATCATAGATATTATTACACTTAAAAATGTTGATTTTTGTGCCAAAAGGAGAACATTTGCAGGAAGTTATAAGTCATTATTTTGAAGGAAAGTGCTGCTGAATACTTCGGAAAGCAAACAATTTCCGATCGTTTACAAGCAATGGCAAAGATTTTAAAGGAAGGAAAATGGGTGCCACATCAATTAAACAAAAGACAAAGGAAAATCGAAAAGTCATCAGTAAAATGTTGCTTCAACAGCACGAGAGAAAGTCTTTATTGCATTGAATTGTGACTGGTGATGAAAAGTGGTTTTCGCCAAAACCAGTTTGGCTCAGTGGATAGAGAGTATCGGTCTGCAGACTGAAGGGTCCCAGGTTCGATTCCGGTCAAGGGCATGTACTTTGGTTGTGTTTGGAGTGTGCAGGAGGCAGCTGGTCGATGTTTTTCTCTCATTGATTTTTCTAGCTCTCTATCCCTCTCCCTTCCTCTCTGTAAAAAATCAATAAAATATTAAGGAAAAGAAAAGTTTTATTTTGAGAATTGGAAACACACAGAATCATGGGTTGATTCAGATCAACCATCAACATTGACTGCAAGGCCAAATGGCTTCGAAAATGCATTTGGTGGGATCAGCAAGGAGTGGTGTATTATGAGCTTCTAAAGCTGAAACCATAATACTGATCACTACCAACAACAAATAATCAATTTGAACCACGCTTTGATTGTGGAATGACCAGAATGTGCCAGGAGACATGGCAAAGTAATTTTGTTTCATGATAACGCACCATCACACACTTCAAAAACAGTTAAAGACACATTACAAGATCTTGCCTGGGAAGTATTAACCCCCCGCCGTGTTCACCAGACCTCGCTCCTTCAGGTGACCATTTGCTCCGATCGGTGGCACACGCGCTTTCTGAGCAGCACTTCAAAATGTACGAAGAAGTGGAAAATTGGGTCTCTGAATGGTTTGCCTCGAAACAAGAAAACTTCTTCTTCTTACATCTTCGTCCCTTCCTTTGATGTCAGTGCTTGCTCATTAACTTTATTATTCTTTACTAGAGGCCTGATGCACGAAATTCGTGCAAGGGGCTTGGCTTTCTTCACTGCTGCAGGCGCCTCTGCCTCGGTCCCCAACCACCACGAATCGTCCAGAAGGTCGTCCCGTAGGACCACCAGTCTAACTGGCATATTGCACTTTTATTATTATAGTGTTGGAAATAAAGTGGTGTTTTGTTTTGTCTCTATTATTTAAGTATACCACACTTCTCTAATCACACGTTAATTTCAGTATCAGTATACATGGAGTGAGTCTGGAAACTCCTTAGTGAAAACATTAAGTTGAAGTTGTCGCCATCAGTTGAATAGGCTCACAGACAAAATTTGAATCCTTCTTCAGAATTTCATAGGAGCAGATAGCAAGCCTTAAAACTCTAAGAAATTGACAATATTTAAAGAGAATTTTGTTAAGTGTGAAAAACTAGAGATCTTCTAAACAGCTGAAGGGTAATGCGTTTCTGTATATTTACAGCTGTCTTTGCATCTCATAGCTAGTAAAATAATTCTAAAGTAAATTGAGTTTCACATTATACAATCACAGAGTAATAGATGCCTTTGGTGGCTGACATAATGTTCCCTTCCTCGTCAGTTGTGGTGGGCAGACTCTGTGAGCTCAAAGGCCCCAGCCCTGACAGAGTTTCACTTTAAATGTGTGTTGCTTTCTTTTCTACTTCCTGCCTTTTTGCAACACTGCTGGAGTCCACTGGGGATGTCCCCTTTTTCAGGGCCTAAGTATAGACTAAAAGTACCAGTTGTTAGCGGGTTGTTAACACGTAGTTAATGGAGGATGGTGACTGATAGATAAATGTTTCAGCCTCCCATCTGGTAGGTGACCAATTCCAGAGGCCTTCTAGATGCTTCTCTGTTGCCCACAGCAGCAACCTCAGTAATGCACTCTGGTATTAGCATTTTTTCTTTTCTTGTCTTGTTCTCCCACTCCCTCCTCCTATTTCCTAGGATTCTCTTCCACATAAACTACTTGTACTTAGGTTTTTATCTTAAGTTGTAGTTTCTATAGAATCAATTTATTAAAGTCAAAAATAGTGTTATAAACCATCATAAATAGATTTATTAAAATATCATTAATCAAAATATTTGTTTCAAAAACTTTACTTCCTGTAACTTTATACTGACACTGGTATATAACAACATCTGAAAGATGTTGCAAAACTGAGGAGGACATTTCTTTGAGTATTTAGAAAAATTTTGTTTTCCTGCTTGTTTTTAGTGGGCAATTATTACCAATCTGCTACTTAACAAATTGAGAGCCCTGTCACTACACAAATATTAGATTAGTGATTAATGAAAATATCCTATATTCTATATAATAAAAGCCTAATATGCTAAGTGTCTGGTCTTATGCTAATATATACTAAGGCTGCTCAACTACTCACTATGTTGTGCACTGACCACCAGGGGGCAGACTGTCAACCAGTAGGTTAGTTTGCTGCTGGGGTCTGGCCAGATGAGCCAGATGGGCTGGCTAAGTGAGATGGGCCCTACCATGGTGTGGTCTCTCCCCGGCTGGCCAACCTTCTGTGTCCTCCAGCCCCAGTCATGCACCAGGGTGTCCCTCAGCCTTGTCTGCACCCTCTCCCAACTGGGACCCCTCAAGGGATGTTGGAGAGCAGATTTTGGCCCCATCCGACAGGCCAGGCTGAAGGACCCCAGTGGTGCACAAAATTCGTGCATTGGCTCTCTAGTTGTTAGAGAAGAACAGTAACCCCCAAAATGGAAAACTTTTGGATTTAAAATCAGAGTTCAGGACAAGACTGAGATTGATACATACCTGATGTTTTTGTGAGGGTATGTTTGTACACTTGTTATTTATCTTGATTTGTTCAAATTAGAAGGCTATTAGTTTGTTTTTCAACTCTACTTATTGAACTCTATGCTTAAGATAACCAATCATTTTTCAAATTTTGAATAGATAAGTGTTATAGTTGAACTATATAATTTAAGTTTATTCTGTCACCAAACAATTGCCTATATTTGAACATGAGGTAAGAGAACTTAAATCTTTATATCTAAGGATATTGAAGGAAGCCACCTTGATAATTTTTGTTCACTCTTTTGCTTGAGGAAGAAAATATATATCCTTAGAAAAGTCAGATTTAGAAAATTATGTTAAGGTCATTTATTTAGCCATAGCATTCTCATACCTCTCTTTATAAGAACTCAACATTGCTATTTCAGATTTCATATTAAGTGTGATGACTGATTTAATTTTAAAAAATATATAGTTGCTAGAAATAATACAGTGCCAGATAATGTAATCAGTTTATAATTTTTATTCAGAACATTTCATAAAGACTCCAAACTTTGGAGAGGCTTTCAGATAGTTTCTTTAGTAACATTTTTGCCCTAGGATTATAAAAGTACAGTATACCTAGAGCAAATCCAAATCCTATATAATAAAACCCTAAATGCAAATTGACTGAAAGGCAGAGACAGTTTGCTATGATGCGCACTGACCACCAGGGGGCAGATGCTCACCCCTGTTGCTGCCCCCTGGTGGTCAGTGCACTCCCACAGGGGAGCACTGCTCAGCCAAAGCTGGGCTCAGGGCTGGTGAGCGCAGTGGTAGTGGTGGGAGCCTCCCCCGCCTCTGCTGCAGGTGGACTGTAAGAAGTGAGGGGTCCAGGACTGCGACAGCCCCAGACTGCGAGAGGGATGTCTGACTGCTGGCAACAGGCAGGCATGCCCCAAGGGGTCCTGGACTGCAAGAGGGCATAGGCCGGGCTGAGAGACCCACCCCTCCAGTGCATGAATGTCATGTACCGGGCCTCTAGGGCATAAATAAAATTATTTAACTTGCTTGCTAACTTATATGGCCTTGTCATCCATTCAGCCCCTTTTCAAAATAGGGAATTGATTAATATGTAGATATCTAAAAATATAGTTAATTTAATTCATTTTTTTTCTTGTTTTTAGTGGGAGATTTTGATAAGATCTGGCGAGAACATTGCGAGGATGAGGAAACACTTTGTGAATATGCTGTTGCAATGAAAAATTTGGCAGATAATCACTGGGCAAAAAGTTGTGAAGGTGAAGGACGTATTGAATGGTGTTGTAGGTGAGTGTTTTTATGAACTAACATGCTTGGCTTCTAATGTATTGTTGACATGCTCCAATTTAAATAATTCTATGCATAATTTATTGTACAAAAATAGAAGTGTTTGAAAACAGTTGATGTCTTTTAAACAACTTCTTGCGCCTTGCTTCACTTCCTCTAGATTTATTTCATTCCTCTTTTTTTTTATTAATATATTTTATTGATATTTTACAGAGAGGAAGGGAGAGGGATAGAGAGTTAGAAACATCGATGAGAGAGAAACATCGACCAGCTGCCTCTTGCACACCCCCCACTGGGGATGTGCCCACAACCAAGGTACATGCCCTTGACCGGAATCGAACCCGGAACCTTGCAGTCCGCAGACCGACGCTCTACCATTGAGCCAAACCGGTTTCGGCTCATTCCTCTTTTTAAATCAGAATGTTTTTCTTTGACATAACTTAAAATTTTCTGCCTCAGCTTTTTAAAAGAATAGCTTTAAAAGTACATTTAACACATTTAACATTAATATGATAAAATATGAAATTTAACATTATTCCTCATTAATAAGTTATAGTATAGAAATTTATTTAGATAAATATTCACATTTGGATTCAAGTAAAAGTGAGTACTTTTCTATAATTTAAAATTTGAAGACATCTTAAAAGTTTTAAAATCCTGATTTTTTTTTTTTTTGGTGTGATTTAGAGTATTCCAATTTTTATATTGACTTGGGTAATGTTTATTTTCTCATAGTATAGATTCTAATGTTAAAAATATCAGAAAGTGAAATACTGATGATCAGTTCTCTCAAAAGTTGATAAAGTTATAGGCATGAATATGTATCTTGACTGAATTTTAAAATGAATTCCTAGAAAACAAAGCATTATCTTTCTACATGGACAATAAGTTTGTGATAACTTCAAGTTTGTATTTTATATATAATTTTTTACTAAAAATTTCAGTGTTAATCTTGTTTAAAATTTATATAAGTGTCTGTTTCATTCATCAAATGATCTAGAGAAAAAGATGTATTTAAATTAGTTATTGTATTTATTCATTTAATCTGTACTATTTAGTGTTGTCTACTGTCTATTAGTCATATTATAGACACTGGGAGTACAACAATCAATCAAACAGGCAAAATCCTTGCTCTCATGGAGCTTATGTGTTAGTGGGGTTAGATGCAACAAATAATACATAAATATGTAATAGGTCAGAAATGGTAAGTACAAAGAGAAAAAAAAAGTAAAAATAAAATAGTTTTAAGGCCGAAACCGGTTTGGCTCAGTGGATAGAGCGTCAGCCTGCGGACTGAAAGGTCCCGGGTTCGATTCCGGTCAAGGGCATATACCTTGGTTTCGGGCACATCCCCAGTGGGGGATGTACAAGAGGCAGCTGATCCATGTTTCTCTCTCATCGATGTTTCTAACTCTTTATCCCTCTCTCTTCCTTTCTGTGAAAAATCAATAAAATATATATTTTTTAAAGATAGTTTTAAGTAAGGTAGACAAAGAAGGCCTCGCTAAAATAATGTTTATAAAAGACCTGAAGGAAGTGGGAGAATAAGCTCTAATAATTCCAAAGGCCTGGAGGCAGGAGCATGCTGGCCTGTTGGAGGAACAGCAAGGAGCCACCAGGCGGCCAGAGCACAATGTCGGGGGAGAGTGGTAGAAAATAAGATCACGAACAGCTAGTTTTGTAGGGGCTTGTGGACCATTGTGAAGACACTGGCTTTTATTCTGCATGAGATGAGAACTTATTGGATGTTTAATGAAGAGGAGTGATAGGATTTTATTAGCTTTTTGAAATATCAGTAATTCTTAAGAATTAATTGCTCTGTTAAGATAGACCTATAGGAAGGGCAGGGTGTAAGTAAGGAAACCAGTTTGGAGGCTATTGAAATAATCAAGGCACAAACTTATAGCGAAACAGTTTTTCTTGGAGAGTGAGGAAGTGAGTGGATAGGACGGTGATAGTAGGATTAATGCTCAAATGATTATAATGATTATGCTCAAATGATGATTGTCTCTTATCATTGATATTTCTATCTCTCTCTCTCTCCCTTCCTCACTGAAATCAATAAAAATATATTTTAAAAAAATAAATTACTATTACAGTACATAAGGCAAGTTCTCAGACTTTATTTTTTAAATGGACTTTGGTATTCTTATAGGAGTATTTGCTTGTATCTTCCACTTGTTTAAGGAATCTGCCTCCCACTTCACTCTTCTTTTTCCTTAGATATATGTTTTTATCAATAGTTATTGTACCTACCTGTGTTATGAAAGAGGTTATTTTAGGTCAAACTTCTGAAAAAGAATATTAATAAGAATTTAGCTCAAACCGTTGAAAAATAACAGTGAATGGCAAAATATGATTAAAGATTTTACTATGGGAAGTTGTCCCTAGAGAAGTTTTATAATGTCTGCTTTAAACTTAAAAGTAGGTTGGGGGAAAAGCCTTCAAAACAATATTGAAACTTAAGTTTTAGTTATAACTTGGTTTATATATACTTCCTTTATCTGTTCTGACAGTTCTAAGGCAGTAATGTCACTTGGAAAGCTAAAGTAGGCTTTAAAAAGGGTGTAACAAATTTGTTTCCAGCTAGTTGTACTAAAACTTTATTGGAATTTGACATGCAAGTTAAGTCTTACTGACATTACCCAGCTAAGATTTTGTTGACTTGTTAGCTTGAAGAATTCTACATAAGATTTTTTTAAAAAAAATAAAATAAAATTTTATTTGTAGTATGAAGTATTAAAAACTAGGTACCAAATGCAATATAAAGTTATAGTTGTAACTTTAACTTTAAAACTTTGCCTTTTGTAACTCTGAACACACAGAGAAACACACTACTTCCTGGGCCATTTGAAAGTAAACGGCAGGCAACATTTCAACCTAACACATTGCTTAAGGACATTCTCCTATAAGACCATAATACTAAAGTCACATTAAGACAGTAATTTAATCACATTAAGTAGTAATTTCCTAAAATATCTACTTCATAAATTTAGATTTTTCTTATTGTCCCCAAAATGTACTTCATAATTTCTTTTCTAAATCCAGTCAGGGCTCCTGCATTGCATTTGATGATTACATTTCTTCAGGTTTAATGTTGTTGTTTTCCATTAACATAGAGTTTTTAGAGAAATGTTAGTTGATTTGTAAAATAGTTCAGAGTCTGTAGTTTGTAATTGTTGGTTCAAGGTGGTAAGTAGCATTATTCTACATTTCTTTACTAATCTTTTTTTTGGCTTTTCATTCTTTTAATTACAAAGAGATGTTTTCAAGATATTATTTTTCTCAGTTTTTCTATAATTATTTTTTTTAAAATATATTTTATTGATATTTTACAGAGAGGAAGGGAGATAGATAGAGAGCTAGAAACATTGATGAGAGAGAAACATCAACCAGCTGCCTCCTGCACACCCCCTACCGGGGAATGTGCCCACAACCAAGGTAAATGCCCTTGACTGGAATCGAACCCGGGACCTTTCAGTCCGCAGACCAACGCTCTACCACTGAGCCAAACCGGTTTCGGCAGTTTTTCTATAATTATTATTGGCTCTTTAGAGATTTCATTTTTCTATTGAAGTGCTCGATATTTTTATCTATTTAGTTAATATTTTTCTCCATTAAAAAAATTAAAGCAGTTATTTTAAAACCTTTGTCTTCCTATTCCAACATATAGTTTACCTATGGATCTGTTTCTTTTGGCTGTTTATTCTATCATGTTTATCTGCTTAATTTATAACTGGTAATTGAAAAGAGTACATATGCTAGCATTGTATTTAGAAGAGACTGGTATAAATATTATTTTTCCCTGGAGAAGGCATGCTTTTTTCTGACAGGCAGCCAGGATGAGATAACAGTTTAATCCCATCAGATGTTAAGCTGGCTTGAAGGTAGGTTACCTCTTTAGATAGTTTGTTCACCTCTGGCATCAAATGCTTTAAGGGAGTCCTGTTCTATGTATAAGTGCCATCCTCTGGTAGGACTCTGACCAAGGAAGAATGCAGACAATTTTCTCTACTAAAAAGTTTCACTCCAAGACTCCAGTGCTATTCCGCTGCCTTTATGTACAAAAAGAAAGAGCTATGGCGGTAAGCAGGAGAATGGTGAGAACATCTGCATTTGGTGTTCTTCTTTTTTTTTTTTTTTTCAGTGATTGATTCAGTGAAGCATTTGGTGTTCTTAAGGATTCTCCGTCACACCATTGTAAGCAGCCATCAAAAGCTCGGCTGTTTTCCATTTAATACAACAGAGAAGGCTTGATCCTCTGCCGCCCATGCACAAATGCCAAAGTGCCTGTGATCCCTTCCCACCTAGGAAAGGCTTGTGTCCCTGAATTTGTAGGCCTCCTTGCATCCTCATTTCTCTCAATTTCCTTTCAATGTATTGTTTTTTAGATAATATATATATTGATTTCAGAGAGGAAGGGAGAGAGAGAGAGAGAAACACCAATCATGGGAGAGAATCATTGATCAGCTGCCTATGGCAAGCCCGCAAGCCCAGGATGTGCCCTGACCCAGAATTGAACAGTGACTTCCTGGTTCATGCATCAACACCCAACCATTGAGCCACATGGACCAGACTAGATTGTATAGTTTCTTTTTCTACTTACAGCACAACCAGGTGTCTTTTGTGATTGTTTCCTTATCCAAAACTAGCTTTATGTCCAATGTATTGGATGTATTTGATTGTTTTCTCATGGTGCCATTTATTTCAATCTTTATTTCTTGAAAAAACTGAGAGTTGGATTTAAACTGTTGATTCAGGTCACAAAAATACCTATTAGGTGAAGCTGCATAATTCATATTGCATTACATTAGCAGGTTCTTATTGTCGCCCCAGGGGAATCCCTCGGCCTGGCCTGCAGGATTGGGTCGAAATAGGCTTCCGAATCCCCCAACGGGTCCCGGATTGTAACAGGGTGCAGGCCAGGCTCAGGGGCCCCTTCAGTGCACAATCAGGGCCGGGGAGAAATGTGGGAGATTGGCCAGCCTGGGAGGGACTGCGGGAGAGCTCCAGGGCATGTCTGGCCCATCTTGCTCAGTCCAGATCAGTCGGAACTCAGCAGCAAGCTAACCTACCAATTGGGGTATCTGCCCCCTGGTGGTCAGTGCATGTCATAGCGAGTGGTTGAATGGCCTCAGCATATCATTAGCATATTACATTTGGAATGGTTGAACTGCTGACCAGTCGACCAGACACTTAACATGTTAGGCTTTTATTAGATAGGATTATTTTACCACCAGATATGCTAAATTTTGCCATTTGGTTAATATGGTATCTATTACTGGGTCCTTCCATTGTAAAATTATGTTTTTCCTTTGCAATTAGCAAGTAAAATATTGGTTTATGGATCAGTTCTGTCTCCCAACAATCTTTCAATTAACAGGTATACTTCCATTTATTAAATCAATTTTTTCATTTGTGGCTGCAAAATGATTTTTAAAATTTGTTAAAATTTTAAATATTATTCTTTGCATTTACTAGCTGTCATTAGCTTTAATGTATGAACAAAGAATAATAACATGTTCTTCAGAAAGGCTGGGTAAAAAATAAACATACATACATGTAAATATTTCTGTTTAATTATCAATTTTCACGAGGAGTTCATATAATAGTCAATTCCAATTATGACAAGTTTTTTGTTTTTGTTTTGTTTTTTAATGTTTGTAATATCACTGTAGCCTCCTGGATTGTTAATTCAACTTTTTTCCACCAGTCTTCGGTGTTTTTTTAGTTTTTTGTTTTTTCTGTTCACATTATTCCATATTAGTAAGTGGGTGCCCTTCAAAGCTGACTTCTATGTTCTGACATCACCTTTGAGCACTTTCTTATATTTAGTACAAGATGAGCCTTTAATTTTTCTGGGCAATATCCAGGATTAAACTATTTATTCAAGGAGCACTAGTTTCTTTAATGAGAAATGGCACTTAGAAATCAAGATCTAGATACTAGATATCCTGCTGGGGTGTCTTCTGGAATTTTTCAGTTAAAAGCATTAGAAAAAAATATATAGTCAAACTCATAATTGATACTTTCTGTTCAAATATAATATTACAGGATTTTTGCCTAATGTCTTAATTTTATGTTTTCCTGTTACATTGAAGGGCTTAGGTCTGAATAACATTAACACATTTGCTTTGTTCTACGGTTTACATAAAATGGTTTCTAAATTACTGTATAAATTTTATTGTCTTTAGAACATGTCCACCAAGGATCATAATCTCTCTAAAAATTACAACAGTTCTTTTGTGTGTAGTTATGTTACCAGTTGACTGCACAATTGGCTTCATTTTACTTTTAGTTGTATGAGCTTTCCTCCTAATTTTCTGTAAATTTGGGGGACTATAAAACATTTACATGGTTCAGAAGTCAAAAGTTTACTTTAAAAAAAGTATACTCAGAAAAGGCTTCCTTCTATTTTCGTTGTTTCTTGTTTCTCCTATCTGTTTCTTTTTGCAGAAATAAGCAAATTCACACACATATGCATGTACATACACATGCACATACTCATCCTTTCTTATTTATACTCTGTTTTGTGTCTTTCTCTTTTACTTAATAATATGCCATGGAGAGTATTCTACTTGGTATTTTATTAGTCAAGGTTCTCCAGAAAATTGTCTCGCCTGTTTGTGGAGACTCTTAACTCTGCAGGGTGAGCTGGCATGCTGCAGACTGAGGAGAACCACTGGTGTAGTTCCAGTCCTAAGTGTGAAACCAGAAAGAGCCCAGGTTTCAGTTCAAGTGTAAAGTCAGGGAAAAGGCAGTCAGGCCGAAGGACTCTCATATTCAGGGAGGGTCAGCTTTTTTGTTATATGTAGACCTTGAACTGATTGCAGAGAACAATCTGCTTTACTCATTCTACCAATTTAAATGTTATTCTCATCCAGAAACTTCCTCAGAGAAATATCCAGAATGTCTGATAAGATATTTAGGCACCCGGTAGTCCTATAAAATTGACTTATAAATTAATCATCACAAGTGTATAGGTTTTTTCCTTTGATGTTATTAGAAGCTTTTGCTGTTATATATAGTGCTATAATAAATAACCTTGTGTGTACTCTTTTTGTATTTTTGACATTTTATCTTTGGCAAATTCCTAGATGTGGGATTTGAGGATAAAAGAGTAAATACCTATGTGATTTTGTTAGATATTGCTAAATTACCCTCCATAGGGTGATTATATCATTTTGCAATTCCACTAGCAAAAAAAAGAAAAAAAAAAGAATACCTGTTTCACAACTTTACCAAAAGAGTATGGATTTTTGACAGTCTGATAAATGAAAATTATTGTCTCGTTTTAATTTACATTTCTCATATAAATGAAGTTGAGTATGCTTTCATATATTTAGGAATTACAAGCTTTTTTCCCCCTGTGAATTGTGTGTTCATGTTTTTGACACTTTTTTTCCTACTTTTTTAAAAATTGTTTTCAGAGCTCTTTATATAATATACAGATAAGTACTTTTTTTCTTAGACTTTTAAAAAGTATATATTTTATTGATTTTTTTTTTTTTTTTTTTTTTTTTTTTTTTTTTTTTTTTACAGAGAGGAAGAGAGAGAGATAGAGAGTTAGAAACATCAATAAGAGAGAATCATTGATCAGCTGCCTCTTGCACACTCCTTACTGGGGATGTGCCTGAAACTGAGGTACATGCCCTTGACTGGAATCAAACCTGGGACCTTTCAGTCTGCAGGTAGACACTATCCACTGAGCCAAACTTGTTTTGCCTTCTTAGACTTTTTAAAATATCTTTTGCCATGCACGTTCTTGGTTTGCCACTTATAAGGTTTTTATTTTTACATAAACAGGTATGTCTGTCCCTTTTTTTGCTTCCAGGTTGTGATTGTTTTAGAAAAGCTTTCCTGATTCCCAGATTATAAGAATTCCTATTAGCATTTCACTCATATTTTTTTCTGGTGCTTGTATGGTATCATTTTTTTATATTTAGATTTCTCATCTATTTGGAATTTAGTCTGGTGTTTGTTGTGAAATATAAATCAAACTTTTCCACCCAAATAGTTATGAAATGTCATTTATAGAAAAGTTCACATTTCCTACAGTGATTTGACATGACACTTATATGATACTAGAAGCCTGGTGTACAAAATTAGTGCATTGGTGGGGTCCCTATACCTCTCTGGCAATCAGGGCTGATCACGTTCCCCGTCTCCTCCTTCCCTTGCCACCACCGCACTGTTCCTGCCTCTTCACCTCCTTCTTTTCTTCCCTTGCCACCTGCATCTGCTGCCACTCACCCCCAGTTTCCAGTCCCAGCACAGGGCCCAGCCCCAATCAGGTGATGAGACCACGTGGAGGGACTGGGAGGTTGGCCAGCAGGCCCCAATAGAGCCATTGGGGCCTGCCGGCCGGGGGAAGGGCTAACTGCCACTGCGGCAGGTGGGCAGCAGGCCAATTGGGGCCTGCAGTGGGGTGGACCTGGAAAGTTGGCCACTGGCCCCAAGGAGGGAGCTGGCCCTGAGCGCCCCCTAAGAAAGGGGCCGCACCCGCCCATCCCAGGGGACCCAGTCCCAATCAGGTGATCGGGACCTGCCAGGAGGTTGGCTGGCAGGCCCTGACAAGGCGATGAGGGCCTGCAGGCTGGAGGCAGCTTCCGCATTGATCGTCTGCCTCCTGGTGGTCATTTTGTGTCACAGCAACTGGTCGTTCTGTTGTAATGGTCACTTAAGCTCTTATCCTATACTAGGAGCCCTTTGCAGGAAGATTCCTGCAAGACTTCCAGTGGGCTTCCCTACCAACAATGCCACCTCTCTCGCCACCTCATCTCTCCCACTGTGGTGGGCGGGGTGGGGTGCGCCCCACCAGGCCCGTGGCCACCACTGCCATTGCTGCCGCCTCCAAGGCCTCGCACATACACGCTGCCACTGCACTGTGCACTCCGCCCACCCGCCCACTGCAGCCTGCCACTGCAGTCACCCGTGCTTTCCCTCCAGCAGCTGCCGTGCTTTCCACTTTCCCTCCCTCTTCCTTCTATGCTGTCTTCAGTCTTCACTCCTCCCTTCCTCAGTGTATGCAAATTAGCCGCCATATTTGTTGGGTTAATTTGCATACTCTGATTGGCTGTGGGCATAGCGAAAGTATGATCTGTTAGCATTTTTCTCTTTTATTAGTGTAGATCAGTGTTTCCCAAAGTGTGGTACACGTACCACCAGGGGTAGGAGAAGAGTTTGGTGGGGGTACATGTTGCACCGGAGTTTGGTGGGGATATGCACTGCACCGTGCTTAGCTGCACCTAATTCTACGTTCTCATGAGTCAAGTCAATTTCATCCTTCTCATTGATCTAAATAAATGTTATTTATAATGTAACTTTTGTTTATATTTTATTATGAATAATTTTATTTTTCGTTTATTATTATTTTGTGTATTTACCAAAAAAAAGAAAAACTAAATATATTTTGATTGTTATTAAAATACATCAGTTTTTTTTGAGGAGGGGTACTCAGCATTACGAAAATTATAGAAGGGGTACACATATGTCAAAAGTTTGGGAAACACTGGTGTAGATAATAAAGAGGGAATATGCTAATTGACCATCCCACCCTCTCAAAGATGGTGGCACCCATAGTCACAAGATGGCGGCACCTAGTCCCCTCAGCTCCACCAGCGTGGGATGGTCCTGCCCCCTCTACGCGCCTGCCTCTGGAGTCCCCTCAGTCCCCCAGCCGCCCAGAGCTGCCTGAGGCTCAGGTAACCAGGGTTGACTGAGGCTTGTGCTGCTGGCAGTGGCAGCAGCAGAGGTGTGATGGGATGTCGCCTGCCCCTGATCACTGGATTGCCTCCTGCCCTTGAGGGCTCCCAGACTGTGAGAGGGGGCAGGCCAGGCTGAGGGAGCCCTGTCCCCCAGTGCATGAATTTTCATGCATCTGGCCTCTAGTGTGTGTGTGTGTATGTTTTCTCACATAGTTGGTTCTGTTATTGCCTCCGTCATTTAATCATTGTTCTATAAACATCTCTTCCCCACCCCGACCACTGTTCTCCTGAGTTTTCTGGTTATTTTTTTAAAATATATTTTTATTTATTTCAGAGAGGAAAGGAGACGGAGAGAGAGAGAGAGAGAGAGAGAGAGAGAGAGAGAGAGAGAGAGAGAGAGAGACATCAATGATGAGAGAGAATCATTGGTCGGTCGCCTCCTGCACAACACACACCTGGGATTGAGCCCTCAACATATGCCCTGACTGGAAATTGATCTCTGACCTCCTGGTTCATAGGTCAATGCTCAAACAGTGAGCCATGCCAGCTGGGCATTCTAGCTATTCTTGCCTTTGGTTTTTTTTCTATGTGTACTTTAGAATCAACTGGTCTAAATGGAGTTTTTAATTTTGTATTTTTATTGAGATTACATTGAATTTTTTAATAATTAGAGAAAACTGATATCTTCATAATGCTGAATAATTCTATCAATGAAAAAAGTATATATCGCCGAAACCGGTTTGGCTCAGTGATAGAGAGTCGGTCTTCAGACTGAAAGGTCCGGGTTTGATTCCGGTCAAGGGCCTGTACATTGGTTGCGGGCACATCCCCAATAGGGGTGTGCAAGAGGCAGCTGGTCAATGTTTCTCTCTCATCGACGTTTCTAGCTCTCTATCTCTCTCCCTTCCTTCCTGTAAAATACCAATAAAATATATTTTTTTTAAAAAGTATATATCGTTTACTTTTTCTAGTCTACTTTTGAGCAGTAGTGTTTTAAAGTTTTGTATATGTTGGTTATGCATATTTCTGGTTATGCTTGTTGCGGGGTTCTTGTCCCAGCATTAAGAAGGATTCAGCAATCTGGAAAAAGGCTGTGCATAGATTAAGAGTCCAGAGACTAAAGATAATTTTGAAAGGCACTGTGGGGCAGAGGAGATTCAGCTAAAGGAGCTCAAGTTCCAAGTTCTTAGTTTTTTCATTTTCCTTTATCTCAGGATCCCTGTTTTTTATTGACACAATTTGTCCTAAAACAGAGTGGACATAATACACTTCTAAGGGTAGGGTTTACAGAGTATTGTCAGATTGGGGAATAGCCTGCAGCTGTTCAGGTGTTTGGCCAACTGGAGGCAATAACACGTGAATTGAAATGCCCTCGCTGTCTGGCAGCAAACAGTCATCCTACTCAGTTTTGGGGAAGAGCCCTCTAGCCACTTCAGAAGCTAATTACATATGTGACTCAGCCCTTGTTGAGCCCCCAAGTTTCATCAATCTTTTGATTAAATTCTTGCAATTATGACATGCTGGAATTGGCTTCCGGGAGTTTATCCCTAGGTAGTTTATCTTGTTGTTGTTATTATAAATGTGATCTTTCCTTCCCTTGTATGTTCAAATAGGCTATTTGTATATTTGTGGAGACTTCACTTTTTTATGTTTTACTGAATTCTATTACTGCTTGTGTTAGTTTATGATTGATTCTTTTGGCTTGTCTACGTTTGCTGTCATATCATCTGGAAGATACAGTTTTCTTTCTTTTTATCCCATATCATTTGACTAATTTTTTTTCTTTTTTCTATTACGTAGCTGTGTCTTACTCATTTAGCAATAATACGTGTGATGTGTCCTCATTACGTTATTGGCTTTGGGCTGAGTGTTCACCAGTGTTTTTATTAAGAGTAAGTGTTGAGTGTTTTTATTAAGAGTAAGTGTTGAATTTTTGTTGAATGTCCCTTTTATGGAAAATGAATTTGAGTTTTCTTCTTAGATTTATGAATTAGTGAGAATACTCTTATATTGAATCATTCTTGCATTCCTGGAATGCATACTCTTTGGTCTGTTTGATTCTATTTGCTAACATTTTGGTTTTATATTTTTACATTTATACTTATAAGTGATATTGGTCTGTACTTTTTGTAGAAATTATCAGATCTAATTATCATTGTTATTTTGCTTCCTAGAAATTACCTTAGAAAATTTCTCTTTGTTGCTATGATCTGGAACTATTTAAATAGTTTTGAGGTTGTCTCATTTGCACTCATGGGAGTTTACTTTATAGAGGTGACTGAGTACAACACAGAGATGTCAGTGCCATTGAAAGTGCCATTATCACTTACATCCCGAGAGAAGGGTGCATGCCCTCACACACAGGTCCACAAGGGAAGCGTCAGATTTGGTCAGAAGGCAGGAGCGGGAGTGAGGGGCAAGGACAGACCAGAGACTTTATGGGGCTTCTATGAGAAAGGCAAAGCAGGGCCGAGTAAGCAGTTTAGGATTTGCTAGTCTAAATAATTCTGGTGGGCTTTAGGGAGTAAGAGCTTGTCCTTGTGTGGTACCTGGACCAGGATTGGCTTAGGGCAGGGGAAGTAATAGGCTGGCGTATGAGAGTAACACAAGGAAATGTCTTGCATTTGAGAGGCATGCTCCCAAATTAGCTATTTATTATCTTGAGCTAGCCTTGTGAGAGGCAGTTTCTCCCTAGGTATATAGGCCATCCCAAGATAGCAAAACATCCTAAGATACAAAAAATAAAAACATGATTAATATGGTATTATCTGGTTTAATAGAAGCTTGGTAGAATTCTTCATTGGATTACTAGTGCTTTTTTAAAGTTTGTAATTCATATATCAGTTTTGGGTTTTTTAAAACTTACCATTCCCACCAATAACCAAGAGTCAAATTTAATTTTCCTATATTCCTATATTTAGTATATATTCTTAGAAAATTTTTCTTCTGTTTTCAGCTTTATTTACAAAAAGCCATGTTTGTTGATCTTATTTTGTTTCATTCATTAATACCTTGCTCTCTTTTAGTTTACATTTTTCTTCCTAATCCTCTGTTGAATATTTATTTCACTTATTTTTATTCTTTCATTTGTATTGCTATAACATTAAAGAGCTTGAATTTTCCTCAGGTCATTATTTCAGTTATATTCCTTAGATTCTGACATGTGGTATTTTCATGATTATTTCTTTGTTTTTTAGAAATCCTGTGATATTTTTTAAATCAGTATTTCCCCTATGACCCCAGAGTTATTTGATTAAAAAAAAATTGCTGTTAACCCTAACTGGTTTGGTTCAGTGGATAGAGTGTCAGCCTTGTTTATTTGGCCCATGTTTGTCTTTGAGTATGACATGTTTGTGCTAGAGGCATTATTTTTAGTATTAATTCCAAGATGATAATGGCTACACATTTTTTTATCAACTTTACTGAAGTTTTATTTATATTCTAGTGTACATTTAGTTAGTATTGACAGTTGTTTATACTTACATAACTATTAACACTATCAAGATATAGAACATTTCCATAACTCTAATAAGCTCCATTGTATACCTTTGTAGTCAGAGCCATGCTCAACTACAGAAAAGCATAAACCACTTTATGTAGTTAGATTAGATTTCTAAAGACTACATTCCTAAATTGGCCTGTGGATCTTGCATGATCTGAAGCTTGCTTATCATTCTCTGTTTATGTGTCCTGACCTCATGGCCTTTTCACTTGTGAGTTCATCCACCTGTCCATCCATCCATTCACCCATCCAATCACCCATTTTCTGCCTGTCACTTTAAATTTCACATGCTTGGAACTGATGTCCATCTCTTCAGGATTCAGGCTGCTTTTTCTTTCATGACTTTGTTCATGCTATTCTCTCTGCCAGGAAAGCACTTGTCTCCTTAACTAGTGCTCTTCCTTGCCTGATTTATTCCTACTCAGTTTTTAAAAATTATCTTATATTAAGGATTTTAGATTGCGTTTGGTATTTATCTATTACTTGTATTTTCTTTATAATAATAAAAGCATAATATGCTAATTAGACCAGACCACCAAACAACCTGCCAGATGACCTTCCAGACGAAGCCAGGGCTGTGAGGGCTGAGCCCCTTGCACAAATTTCGTGCATCGGGCCTCTGATAGTTATATAAATTGTCTCCTTTACTAGTGTGAGCTGCTTGAAGGCAGTTATGCCTTCTTCAATTTGTTGTCCTGTCATATATGTGCCTAGCACATGATAGGTACTTAATACATGTTTGATTAATGATGAATATATTTCAATTCCTATATGTAAAAAGGGTTAAAACTAAATCTCACTAGGACAAGTTTAAAAAGTCTTAAATAATAGAAACCTAAAAAAAATTGTGTTTGAACTAATAGCATACTGTTAATATGAGGAGAACTGGGCATCGTTCCATGCTTAGACCATAGTTCTACTTGCAGAAATCAGATTTAAATTAATTCCTCAGTTATTACTTTTCTTACCATGTGTTTTTGGAACTTCATCAGAGAGTGTCTATGGAACAAAAAAATCCAGCTTTGTTCAAAGAATGAGCTATATGCAACTATAATGTGACTTATTCTAAGAAGTTAAAAAGAAAGAATGTGTAGATTCCATTCTCCTTCACTTAAATAGCTTTGATAAGTGTATATATTAGTTGTTTTTAAGTGTGTATCTCCTGTCAAATAGGTCTGACTACTCTTTTCTCTCTGTTAGATTTCTTGGCTTTAATAGCTAATAAGCGTTGGAGTTGTTCCTATGGTTCATGTTTGTTATTCTATTTATATTTCCAGGCGTGGTGTCCTACTGTAGTCACCCTACAATTATATTAGATACAAAAACGTTGTTTAAGGTTTTGAAGTCACCAGTTTCTGATTTTGGATAGCAACCTGATATGGCTATATTATATGAGTTTAAAATGATATGTCTTGAAAAGTCTGCATTTTAATAGTACAAGAATTGGGAATAGCAGGAATAGTCTCTTGATACACAGAAATAATTTTCAAGTGCTATAAAAACCACTACTGTGTTTAAGCCTTTGTTCTCTCTGAATGTATACCTTTATGAAATGATGCTATTCTTCCTAAACTAGATTTTAATGCCCTCCTTTCAAAGCAAATAAGAAGTGAATCTGAATGTGTTAACAACCTGACTGTCATAAACCAGAAGGGACCTGAAAAATAAATGTTGGGATTTTTGTCTAATACCAACATAACTGGCTCATAATTAACTGTGACTACTATTCTTTTTTTGTAAGCTGTAGTCGAATAATAGAATTATCTAAGCTTTTCTGGAAGAACTTAATGTTTCAGTTAAGAATAAAGTTCAGCAATATATATGACACATCTGTGTTCCTGAAAAGCATTATATATATATGTGTGTGTATGTGTGTGTGTGTATAAATATATATATGTGTGTGTGTGTGTGTGTGTGTGTGTGTATATATATATATATATATATATATATATATATAGTATGCTTATAGGATATATATATCCTATGTACCGTATTTGCCGGCGTATAAGACGACCCTTTGGCCCTGAAAAATATGCCTCCAAGTGGGGGGTAGTCTTATACGGCGAGTATATAACAAACTCTGTATTTTTAGTGGAAATGTTAGGGGGTCGTCTTATACGCCCAGTCGTCTTATACGCCGGCAAATACGTATTTTTTCAGGGCCAAAAAATCGTCTTATACGCCGGCAAATACGGTAATAAAAGGCTAATATGCAAAATGACGTAATAGCAGAACGACCAGTCGCGGTGACATGCACTCACCACCAGGGGGCAGACGCTCAATTCAGGAACTATCTCCTGGTGGTCAGTGCAATGCCCTGGGGGTAGCGCACTCAGTGAGAAGCTGGACTCACAGCTGGCAAGCCTCGCTAAGGATATCTGACTGCCAGCTTAGGCCTGCTCCCCATCAGTCAGACATCCGCCAAGAGCTCCCAGACTGCAAAAGGGTGCAGGCTGGGCTAAGGGGACTCCCCCACCACCAAGTGCATGAATTTCGTGCACAGGGCCTCTAATATATATATATATATATATATATATATATATATATATATATATATATTCTGAGAGTAAGGGAAAGTTAGAAACATCAATGATAAGAGAGAATCATCGACGGGCTGCCTCCCACACACTCTCCACTGAGGAATGAGCCTGCAACTGGGACATGTGCCCCTGATCAGAATCGAACCCAGAACCTTTCTGTCTGTAGGCTGATGCTCTATCCACTGAACCAAACTAGACAGGGCAACCATACTTTTTATATATTCAACATAATCTATGATTTTGCTTTTATATGATAATTTTATAAATGTGAAATTGCTACACGATTCTCAAACTTAACCTCTCTGTGACATTTTAAAAATAGGAATCTGTAATTTAAAAAGTTCCATTTTGAGTAATAAAGCCTAATGTTTTTTATTTTATTTTATATTCATACTTACAGTTTTTAAATATAACTTTATTTTCCTTGTAGTATATGCAGAGAATATTTTCAAAATGGTGGAAAGAGAAAAGCACTTGAAAAAGATAAAAAAAGAGCTGTACTTGCCACTAAGACCACTCCAGCCTTAAATACACATGAGCAGTCTAAACTTGAAGGTCATTTAACCAACCTCAACTTTACAAATTCTGAAATTATAACTGAGTAAGTATACTTTTTCTACTTCAATTGTAAACATTATCCTGGGTAGCTCTGTTAATAATGTAAAATAGTGTGATGGTTTCCACCAAATAGTGGGCAGAACGCTTGCTCCACTAGGCCAAGAAGTGTAGATTTATAATATTATTAGGTAGAAAACTGGCATAAAATTGTAAAGGATTTTGTTGTAAAGGATATCTGGAAAACTAATGACTCTATAACATAGGTTGTCCTCACCAAAAATGAGAAAGACTAATTTATTAAATAGTATAATAATAATTTGATAATACAGAGGCAAAACAGGAAGGAAAATCCAATTAAGTTATGTTTAAATTTGCTATTAAAAGATCACAGGGAATAATGAAAGATTATTAATAGAACTAGTTGTCATTATTTTACAGTTTGTAGGAAAATCTGGTAGTAAGCGAAGAGGTACAAAATTGATTTATTAAGTACATGAGTGGTTTTCTAGTTTTATTGTGATATAATTGACATAAGTACTAGAGGCCTGGTGCACAAGACTGGCCTGTCCTGATCAGGTGTGTGTGTGAGGGGTGGGGGGGCTGATCAAGGGCAGGGCCAGCCAGGGCGAGGGGCTGTGGGTCGTTGGCAAGCCGGCCCTACCCCCTGGTTGAACTACCAGTTGAACTCCCAGTCAAGGGGACAATTTGCATATTAGCCTTTTATTATATAGGATAAGGTATATGACATAATGGCTATCTTCTATAATAATAAAAGGATAATATGCAAATCAGCCTATTGGCTGTCCAGACATTCTTCCAAAGAAGCCAGGGCTGGAGCCACAAGATCGAGGCAGCCATCCTGGCTGCAAGGGAGGGATCAAGGCAGCTTCCACGGCTGTAAAGGCCTACTCTTGCACAAATTTCATGCATCGGCTTCTAGTGTGTGTGTGTGTGTGTGTGTATAGAGAGAGAAAAATGATTGCCACAATAAGTTTAATTAACATCCATCACTTAAAATAGTTAATATTCTGGACCTCACATAATTTTAAATGTTTTTCATATGATGAAAACTTTTAAGGTCTATTGTCTTAGCAGCTTTCACATATGTAATACTTGTTAGCCATAGTCATGTTGTACATTACATCCCCAGAACTTACTTACCTTAAAACTGAAAATTAGTACCTTTCACCACCTGTTCCCTACATCCCTCACCCCCTGCCTCATGCATCCACAAATCTGATCTCTGTTTCTTTGAGTTTAATATTTTTAGATTCCACATAGAAGTAAGATCATACAGTATTTGTCTTTCTCTGTCTGACTTACTTCACTTAGCATAATGTCTTCAAGGTTTATCCCTGTGGTCACAAATGTAGGATATTCGTATTTTCAATGGTTAAATAGTACTCTATTGTATATATATAAATGTAAGTACATGAGTATTATCATCCAGTTAATTATCAGTAGTGTAATAATTATTTAAACACTCTAGTATAGGAATACATTTGTGGTTTCAAGTTATATTTTATTAATCTCTTGAAGATGCAAAACTTGAGTAATTCTAGAAATATTCTTGATAGACACTGAAAGATAATCATGAACAAAAAATTAAAGTAACCTCTTAAAATAGTTTGAAATCTGTAGATATTAACAAAATAGCCTTTGGTTATTTTGATTTTGCACAATTTGAAAATATTATTTAGTTAAAAACAACTGTTTTGAAAAATTAACATACCTTTTATTAGTTCAGAAGGAAGATAATACGTCTATTCTCCAGGGGTAGGAGGGTTGATGAACACCATTGATTAAGTCCCCTTCCATCTCCATAGAGTGGGCAGAGGCTCTAGCCAGTGATCCAGACTGCCTGCCAGGCCACTGCAGGGTGTTCCTCAGTACATTGCCCAAGCCCGTTTTGGCCCAAACAAAAGCAGCAAGCAGGATCAGGTACTGCATTATTACACACACCTGGCCTTCCCAACTGAACCTGCTCTGGCTCAGTAGACCAGTGCACCTTAGGCAACTGCTTAGCACCTTGCCAAATGGCTTGTCAAAACTAGCAGGCATAATTTCTGTACGGTCTACTTCTATATAAGGCTGCTTTTCCAAGGCTGGAAGAGACACCTACTGTGTCTAATTCATATATTCAAACATAGAAAATCAAACAAGATAGAAGAATACCTCTCAAATGAAGAAACAAGAAAAAACTCTAGGGCAGAGGGGGAAACCTAAGGAAATAGAGGTAAGTAATTTACCTGATAAACAATTCAAAGAAAACAATTATAAGAATGCTCAACAAATTTGAGAATTGAATAGAGGAACTAAAAGAGAACTTGAACAAAGAATTAAAAAGTATAAAAAATAACAAAGCAGACCTGAATAATATAATAACTGAAAGGAAAGGCAAATTAGAAGGAATCAACAGCAGATTACATAACAGAGAATAAGGGATTGGTGACTCGGAAGACAGACAAGTGACAATCAATAAAAAAAAGAATGGCAGGGAGAAAAAAAGAATTTTAAAATGAGGATAATTAGAGGAACTTCTAGTATAACATCAAGCACGCAAACATCCATGATATGGGGATCTCAGGAGGGCAAAAGAGAAAGTTAAAGAAACTTTATATAAAAAAAAAAAAAAAAAGAAAGGAGTGAAAACTTTTCTAACCCAAGGAAAGAAACAGATATCCAGGCCTAGGAAGAACAAAGAGTTCCAAACAAGGTGAACCCAAAGAGACCCACATCAAGTTAAAATGGCCAAGTTTAAGGATAAAGAAACAATCTTGTAGGAGGCAAGAGAAAAATGAGTTACATACAAAGGAAATCCTAAAAAGCTTACCCAATGATTTCTCATTAAAAATATCTCATGCCAAAGAAGAGTGGCAGAATATCTTTAAAGTGCTAAAATAAAGAAACCTACAACCTAGAATTGGTTGAATATTTATAGTTGAAAGACAAGTAAAGAGTTTCCTGGAAAAGCCAAAACTAAAGAAAATCATTATCATTAAACAAGCTTTAAAAGAAATGTTAAAAGATCTTCTTTAAGTAGATATGGAAATGTCAGGAACAGAAGTAAGTAGTTAGGAAATACCCATTGCAAAAAAGATCTAAAATGTGACATCAATAACATAAAACATGGAGGAAAAAGTAAATATGGAGTCCTTCTGGAATTTATTTGAACTTAAACACCTATCAGCTCAAAATAGACAGCTATAGATTAAGAATGATGCACACAAACCAAAAACCTATAGAAGATATACCAAGAATGAATTTTCTGTCAAGATAGTGACATACATAAACACAATACTTGAATTCTTCCACTACATAAAAAATACAACTAATCTTCAAAAACCATCATTCAGAACTGTCTGAAATCTACCTGAAAGTACTACAACTAGAATTTAAAAGAAGTCACTTAGCTTGTAAAGGAGGCCAGGTGGATGTGGGGCACCTATTGTTCCTGTTGGTTCCCTTTGTTTTGAGGTAAAGTTTTCAGGCACTGTAGCTATGAAAGCACTGTAATGATCTTGCAGGTAAGCCAGAGCACCCACATACAGCCCCTGCCCGCCTGTGAAAGAGGAGGGGAACGTAAACAGTGTTGCTCACAGGCTCCGTGGACCGGGAGAGTTCCTGTGGCTCCTGGAGGGTCCCCTCAGCTCCCAGCCTTCTCTGCTTCTTCTCTTTCTCTTGTTTGATGCCAAAAGCTATTCATCCCATACTCAGTCTTCTTGCAGGTGTAAATGCTACCTATATACTTTATTTTTTATTTTGGCCTCGGGAGGGGTTGAGTTCAGCATCCTCCTATGCCACCTTCATATTTAACTTTCCTAATTAGACATATTAATGCCAGTTTGTTAATCCTCGTCCAACGATATTTTCCCACTGAATTTTAGGGAGAGTGGAAGAGAGAAGGAAAGACAGAGAGAAACATCAATGTAAGAGAAACACATTGATCACTTTCCTCTTGCACAAACTGTACCAGGGCCCAGACCAGAAAGAAGCCCGCAACCAAGGTATGTGCCCTTGACTGGAATCGAACCCAGGACCCTTTAGTCTGCAGACCAAGGCTCTATCCACTGAACCAAACTGGCTAGGGCATTAATCCCATTTGTAACAATTCAGTTTATAACAAACAGTGATTTTGAATGTAATTGTTGTTCTCTAGTTTAAAATATTAATTAGCAGTTGATTTCTATTCAGTTTTTGTATTCTTTATATTTTCTCAGTCTTTTTTATATTGAAGGTTATCCTAGTAACTAAAAAATATCAACAGTGGTAAAGGAGGAAATTTTTTGAACATAGTTCAGTATATATGATAGTGGTTTTCAATAGTGTTTTACTTTTAGTTTTAAATGTATTGATTATTCTGCTCTAGCTGGTTTTGCTCAGTGGATAGAGCATTAGCCTGCAGACCGAAAGGTTCCGGGTTTGATTCTGGTCAAGGGCATTTGCCCAGGTTTTGGGCTCTCGATCCCCAGTAGGGAGCGTGCAGGAGGCAGCCAATCAATGATTCTTTCTCATCATTGATGTTTCTATGTCTCTCCCTCTTCCTTCCTCTCTGAAATCAATAAAAACATTTTTTTAAATGTTCTGATTATTGTAATTGTATGTATAAATATGAATAAAATTTTTCATGTATTCTACTGAAATTTTAATAGGATGAAATTATGTTTACAAATATCAGGTCTGGAATTTTAGTGATATTATCAAGATATTAAGGCCCATTTAAGTCATCTATATTGTAATTTTTAAATGCTATTTCTACAGAAACAATATATATTGCCAATTTCAAAATATAAAGTTTTGCTTCATAGGTATTTTTGGTTTAAAATACAGAATATTATGATCAAATTGAATGCAAACAATCCATACTTAGCAGTTACTACTTTATAATAAGTTAGGAAGATGGTTTCAGTTTTAATACTTGTTCTGGGAATAATCTTGGTGAAATAACTAATATTCTTGAATCTCTTCTTTATTAAAAAAAATATTTTATAGTCTTCTAGGTATTAAAAAATAGAACTATGTGTAAAAACTCCACAGCTCTGAATTTTCAGATAGTGACTCAAAGTACTAGATGTTGATAATGAAAGTAGTGATGATTATATAGATTCAAGCATCATTTGAGTAACAGCTCAGCAAACGGTCATGAGAAGAATCCCATGATCCAGGCTTCTATAATGTGACAAAGAAAAATGATAACTGCAAAAAGAAATTCTGCCTGGAAGGATTCTTGAAGTAAATGTGCTTTCTTTTCCTTATTGAGGTTTAAAGCAATCCCAAAAAAATCATTTGTTGACCTCAGTTTATTAGATGTTAATATAGTTTTGTATACTATGTTCACATCTATTAGCAATTTACTATTTAAAACAACTTTCTTATGAGATCCAAGATGGTGGCAGAGTAGATGGAAGCTGCACTCACTTCTCCCAGAATCAAACTGGAATTACAACTAAATTATAGAACAATCAACCTGATAATCAATGGAGGACTAGCTGTAGAGAAGACTTATAATCAAGGATTTACAGAAGAACTGGTAGATAGGGCAGAGGCATGAAAGGGGTAAGCTTCGTTCTCATGGCAGCATCTGAGGTTCTGGAGGAGTATCTCCGCTGTGAGGTACTCCCCTGAGAAGCATGGGGCCTGAACCCAGAGGCAGGCTCCCAGTCTTGAAGGAATAAAGCTGGGAAGAGGCACCACATCTGGCTGTGAAAAGCAGTGGGTTTCTGCAAGAGAAAGACCTTTGTTACATACAAGGGAGCTTCCATAAGACTCTCAGCTACTTTCTAAACAAAAACATTTCAGAAGAGATTGACATACAATATGCAAAATGACGAAAAGCAAGGACCTACAACCAACACTACTTTACACAGCAAGGCTAGCATTTATAATTGAAGGAGAAATAAAGAGCTTCCCAGACAGGAAAACGCTACAAGAGTTTGTTATCAAACCAGTATTATAAGAAATGTTAAAGGGCCTTCTTTAGGAAGAAGATTAAAAAGAAAAACAACAACAGAGGAACATAGTTAAAAGTGTGATCTGCCAATAATACAATACCTATCAATAATCTCTTTAAGTGTAAATCTCTTAAATGCTCCAATCAAAGACTTATGGTAGCTGAATGAATAAGAAAAGAAGACCCACATATATGCTGTCTACAAGAAACCCGACTCAGTATACAAGTTACACAAAGTAATGGGATGGAAAAATATAATTCATGTAAATGGAGAGGGGGAAAAAAACCTGGGGTGGCAATACTTATATCTGACAAAACAGACTTTAAAACAAAGGTTATAGTAAAAGACAAGGTACACTACATAATGATAAATGAAGCACTGTTCAATAAGAGGATTAATCCTTGTAAATATTTATGCACCCAACATAGGAACCACTATATATGTAAAACAAATATTGATGGAAATAAAGGGAGAGATGAAAGTAATACAGTCATGTAGGGTATTTTTAATACACCATTGACATCAGTGAATATTTTCTAGACAAAAAGTCAATAAAGAAATTGTGATCTTAAATTACAGTTTAGATCAGATGGATTTAATTGATATCTTAAGAGCATTTTACCCAAAAGTAGAAGAATATGCATTCTTTTCAAGGGCATGTGGAACATTTTCTAGGATAGACCACATGTTAGAGGACACAGAACAAGTCTTAATAAATTTAAGGAGATTGAAGTCATATCAAGAATGTTCTCTGACATAATTGTGAGAAACTAAAAATCAATCAAAAGAAGGAAAATACACATATATGGAAGCTAAATAACATGTTACTAAACAGTGCTTGGCTTAGCGATGATATCAAGGAAGCATTCAAAAGATACCTTGAAACAAATGGTACCCAAAACCTATGGGATACAGTGAAATTTATAGTAATACAGACCTATCTCAAGAAAGGATAATCTCAAATAAACAATCTAACTTTAGGCCCTAGATGGGTAGCTCAGTTGGTATAATAACATCATCCCAATATGTGAAAGTTGTGGGTTTAATCCCTAGTCAGGGCATGTGCAATAATCTACCAATGAATGCATCAAAAGTGGAGCAACAAATAGATGTATTTCTTTCTCTTTCATCCTCTTTCTCTAAAATCAACAAATAAAAGGTTTTTAAAAATTGAACTTTACACTTAAAATACATTGAAAAAGAACAACAAACAAAAAACCAAAGTAGAATGAATGAAATAGTAAAGATCAAGCAGAAATAGAATCTAAAAATAAATAAATAAATAAATAATAAAAAATTACAAAATATCAATGAAAGGAAGAGCTGGTTTTTGGAAAAGAGAAACAAGATTGACAAGCTTTTAACCAGATTTAAAAGTAAAGAAGAGAGAGTACCCAAATAAATAGAATCAGACATGAAAGAGGACAAGTAGCAATTGACACAAAAGAGATACCAAGGATTGTAAGAAAATATTCTGAACAACTATATGCCAACAAATCGGACAATTCAGAAGAAGTGGATAAGTTCCTACAAACAAGTTAATATTTCCTATCTCCTGTCATATCCTTAAGGTAAAATTTATAGTGACATGCAAGTTAAAGAGTGTGAATATTTCAAATGTATTGCTAAGTATTTCCATTTTGTTTTGCAAAAAAAGTTATAAAAGGTTGCCACAGAGTATTCATATTGTGCGCCATAAACCTCAACACATTGTAGGAGGCACCATTCACATGTTAGGCATATGTATGAACTTAAAGTTGAGTGGGTGGTAATCTTGTCTCCTGCCTATCTTGGAGCAGCAAGAAAGAATATCATCATTCATAGAATAGTACCCACACCTGTTTGTCCTATCCTAGCCACACTGGCCTCCTTTGGGAGACTCCCCAGTCCCCTTGTGTACATGCTGTTCTTGGAGGCGCAGTGTTTGCTCACTTCCTGCTCTGACACTGATAAGTTCACCTCACTGGAAGTGCTTAGGGGTTGTAGTATGTTGCTAGCAGTGTGTGCACTTCAGGGGTTAGGATATGGATGACCCACATCTATGCACAGCCAGGTTTTTCTCTGGGCTCTGAGCAGCTCTCTGAGGAGAGGCAGGCCAGGCCACTGCATGCAGTGGTTTAACACATGCAGTAATATACTAACTTAATGTTTTCTTAATTTGAAGAATCAGTACCTTTTCTCTAAGTTACAAAGATACCATATATACTAGTATAGCTCTGGAATTTTATCATTTTTTCATTGTCATTAGTGTGACAATTGTATTCATAAACTTTACTTTGACCTCAGTAAAAATAAAATAATATTTTTGCAATTTGCAACTTTAGGTGTATACTTGGGTGTATTTGTGTGATTACTAGTATGTGTTAATGTTAATGGCTTTTAGTTTACTTTTAGCATTGTCCTCATCTCTGTATATCATTTTCTCATTTATATGTAAAGGTCTTGACTTTTTTCTTTTAAATTAAGTTTCTCTATATATTTTTAGTATTCTCCTAATGTTATAAAATGTCATTTTCCTATAGACTATTATTGACCTTTGTTTTCTTCTCATTCTTTGTTTATATTTTTTAAATCATTATTTTCTTTATGATTTTTTTAGTACTTCAGAGCTTTTTAAAAAGTTATCTTTCTTAGCTGTGTGCCCCAGAGAAGCGGTGGGACCCAGGGGGAGGGGGCGGTGTGAACCGGAGGAGGAGCGGATTCTATTCGCGTGGTCCTGAAACATTTGGACAGTCTGTAGCCATTAGCTACAGAACACTGTGTTGTATTTCCCTACAAAAACAAATGAGAGAGAGTGTCCCACTTGAAATTCATATACGGAAAAAAGGAAAAGAGAAGGAAAAAAAATCTGAGGAACAGAATAAAGTGGTGAATATAGTAGAATCAGGGGTAAAGAAGGGGAGAGGACTGATAATTATCAGGAGGATAAGGGGGTGGGGAAGCAGTGAGAGACTGGATTGAAATCGTATAACCAATGGATGAAGACAATTGGGGTGAGAGGGGGTAAGGGCAGAGGGTGGGAAGGGAACTGGGTGGTAGGGAGCATTGGAGGAGAAAAAGGAGAAACAATTGTAATAATCTGAGTAATAAAGATTTATTTTTTTTAATTATCTTTCTTCAAATTAGATTATTTTCAGCTTTTTTCTTTCTTTCTTTTTAATACAAACTCAATCTAACCTACCTGGGTGGGATTCGTATTACATATGACTCAGTGACAATTGATCTGAGGATGTTTTTTAAAAATATGATTCAAGGAGTGGATCTAACATTAAATAAGTTTTTATATGTAGCTGAAGCTACTCTATTTCTTTGTTCTTAATTCAGTATTTATTTACTGTTTTTTCTGATTGTTGACACCGTTACTGATGTCCTCCATCTTCTCCCTCTTTGTCTACCTCAACTCAGTGCCCGCCTCCCTCCACCTCTCCTCTGGCCTCCACCATACTATTATCTGTGTCCTTGGGCTATGCACATATGTCCTTTGGCTAATCTCTTCATCTTCTTTTGCCCAGTTCTTCTCACTCCTATGCCCCTCTGACACTGTCAGTCTATTCTATGTATCCAGGCCTCTGGTTCTATTTTGTTTTTGTTTTTTATTTGTTTTTTTTTTTGTTTTTGTTTGTTTTTTTGTTGTTCTATTTTGTTCATCGGTTCATTTTGCTTATTAGATTCCATATATACGTGAGATCATATGGTATTTGTCTTTCTCTCACTAGCTTATTTTGCTTAGCATAACAATCTACAAATCCATCCATACTGCTGCAAAGGGTAAGAGTTCCTTCTTTTTTTACTGCTGCATAGTATTCCATGGTATGAATGTACCACCGCATTTTTATCCACTCATCTACTGATGGCGCTGGGGCTGTTTTCAGATCTTAGCTATCATAAATAATGCTGCCATGAACATGGGGTCCATATATTCTTTCTGATTGATGTTTCAGGATTCTTAGGTTATATTCCCACAAGTGGGATCACCTGGTCAAAAGGCAGTTCCATTTTTAACTTTTTGAGGAAACTCCACACTGTTTTTCTACAATGGCTGCATCACTGCATTCCCACCAGCAGTGCACTAACGTTCCCTTTGCCATCATTCTTGCCAGCAGTTGTTCGTTGATTTATTGATGGTAGCCATTCTGGCAGGTGTGAGGTGATACCTCACTGTAGTTTTAATTTGCATCTCTCTTATAATTAGTGACATCCAACATTTTTTCATGTCTGTTGGCCATCTATATGTCCTCTTTGGAGAAATGTCTATTCAGGTAATTTTGAACATTATTGTTTTAATTTATAGTAATTAGTTAAGTTTTTCTTTTCTCGCACCCCTTGTAGTTCAAAAAGAATCTTTTTGTGAGGTATTGATTTCAATTGGATTAAATATTAAGTAAGTTTGGACAACCAACATTTTTACATTGCTTAGTTTTCCTGTGTAGCAGCATATTGAGACAGTCGTAATCTAGTTTTTTGGCTTTCTTTTGTCAAGTGTTTTGTTCTTAGATAATAGGATAGTTTTTCATTATGTGTTCTATCCCTTCTAGGCAAACACAATTAACTTTGAATGCAACTTTTCCAAATACTTTAAAACTATCTTTTGATAAAAAATATGTTGTTATACAGAGGCCAGTTTTGTAATGGTGGTATTTGTTATTTTATATTCTTAAAAGTAATAAACTACTTTTTTTCCTTTTTAAAAAAGTCCATGATTCAGGCATTAATAATTTCTACCACCATTATGATTTTTCTTCATTTTTTAACAGTAATGAAAATGAGAGCATTCATATTAACTGAATTTCCAAGTTAGTTATATAATTGTTTATTTTTTATGGCTGCAGAAAAAACAACAAGGGATAAATAGGAGGAAAGTAGATGAAAGAGATTTTGCTTGGGACAGTGGACGCATGGTGCATTGTGGAGATAATTTTTTATTGAATTGTACACTTGAAACCTGTATGGTTTTGCAAACCAATATCACCCCACTAAATTCAATTAAAAATAAATAACTAAAAAAATAATAATAATAAATAAATAAATAAAAATAAATAAATAACTAAAACACAAAGAAGTGATCATTAGCCATTGGGTACACAAACATACACACACAGAGACACACAACTCTAACTTTCTCATACCTCTCTGTAACCATACAAGCAAATATTCTGAATAAACGTCTGAAATTAGTGTCTAATATAAATGTGTTTTTTTCCTAAGTATTATGTGGTTGGCAGAGTTGAAGATGCCCACCTACCACCTGCTCCCAAAATTTTCATTCCCTTATTTATTCAAATACTAATTTACGTACTGCTGTGAAAGGACTCTGCAGATACAATTAAAGCTCTAATCAGCTGCCCTTAAAATGGGGAGATTATCTGGGTGGGCTTAATCAAACACATGAGCTCTTAAAAGTGGAGAACTTTCTCTTAATGCTATAGAAGAGAATAGTAAAAGACGATTCAGGAAGATTTGAAGCATAAGGACTCAACGTGCTGCTGTTGGTTTTGAAAATGGAATGCACCATTATTACATGATTATAGTCATCATCATCATCATGGCAACACAAAGAATGTTGTTATTAAGAACAGGAATCTGGCCCAAGCTGGTTTGGCTCTGTGGATAGAGTATCAGTCTGCGGACTTAAGGGTCCGGGTTTGATTCCCGTCAGGGGCACGTGCCTGGATTATGGGCCCCATCCCCAGTAGGGGGCGTGCAGGTAATTCTCTCTCATCATTGATATTTTTATGTCTCACCCCTCTCCCTTCCTCTCTGAAATTAATTAAAATATATTAAAACAAACAAACAAAAGGAACAGGGATCAGGGCATTCGTGTGAAGCCATAGGTGAGATCTTTACACTTAATTCTTTATACCCTTCTCTGATCTCTATATGTGGAGTTTTAGAGTTATTTCAGGTACTTTGCTTAGAAACTAAATATACATGCCTTTCTCTAGTTTTTCACCCATTATTTCCCATTTCAGTGTTTCCCAGAGAAGTTCTATAAAATAATACATAATTGAAAAGGAAGTTTGTCAGTAAAATTAATTTGGGAAAACATTGAATGAAAAAAATTAAATTGAGTTTCTTAATTATAGAGCTATTATTATATGACTGGTGGCCCAGTGCACAAGATTTGTGCATGGGGGAGGTCCCCTCAGCCCAGCCTGCACCCTCTCCAATTCGGGTCCCCCTTGGAGGACATCCCTTTCACAGTCCGGGACCACTGGCTCCTAACTTTTCACCTGCCTGCCTGCCTGATCACCCCTAACCTCACCCCCTGTTGACCTGTTACCTCCAACTGTCCCCCTTCTGCCATCCTAGTCGCCCCTAACTGCCCACCCTCCGCCGGCCTGTTTGCCCCTTTCTGCCTCCCCTGCCGGTCTGGTTGCCCCCAACTGCCCCACACACCACCGGCCTGATCACCCCTCACTGCCCCCCTCTGCCTGCCTGGTTGCTTCACACAGCCTGCTGCTCAATTGTTTGGTTGCCCCTGCCGGCCTGGTTGTCCCACGCAGTCTGTTTGTTCATCCATTTGGTTGTAATGGTCGCTTAGGCTTTTATATATATAGATTACATGCCTATAGCTCTTCAAAAAGAAACTATATTATTCACATTCATTGACCTGCTAACAATGGAGTATCCTGCAAGACTCTCATGAAATGCATTTGGAGAAAAACTATCTCTTCAGATATAAATCATTAATTCCATGAGCAAATGCCTATATTTTACTTGTTAAAGCTTAACTTCATCTACATTCTATGGCCTGGTTAAAGGGTATTGAAGTGCAACCTCCCAGTAGATAGATGTCTGCCTTTGTTGACCCTTGAATGAACTCTACCTATTTCTGTAGAAAGCACTTTCAAAACCACTGTTGTAAACTACATACTTGGGCAAATGTTGCCAAGTTTTTTTATGCAATGGGTAAAAAGTTTTACTTAAGAGTTTATAGCTCTTTTAATAAGTCCTGAGAAGTTCAAGATGCTGTTGTTTACACTGGCAGCATACCAGACAGGAAATTATGTAGGAAATAAAATCCTGTATTTTCTATCAAACTACTTACCAGTAGGGTGAGATGGAGGGGAGAAGAAAGAAATATGATCTTATAATGTAACTGTTTTGGAAAAGAGAACAAAGACAGTATTGAGCAAAAAATTTTCTATTTAAATTTTCTGTGCTATTTGAACTGCCTCTATATTTTTACATATAATATGGGTTTTTTCTTAACATTTTTATATTATCTAAAGAAGGAAAAACTGGCAAGTGAAGTTAAACAAAAGACAATGAGTTCTTAAGTTTTAAAATTTTTTATATAAAACAATTTTAAGATTCTCTGTGTAAATTTGTCTAAAGAAAAAGAATTAAAATTTGCAAAAAATATAAATGAACATTTCAAAGAGTCACTAAAATGTAGAGAAAGCATAACAAACTTTTTAGCCAAATTTTGTTTTCTAACCATTTTTTAAAATCATTTTACAGAATGGCTTTCTTACTCATCAGCTTTTTGACCTGTTATATAGATTTTCCTTATTAGAACAAATGAATTTTCCCAAATATTTGCCTTACCAACATTAGTAAATTCAGTCATTTTTTTTTCTTATAAAGTATAATTACAGTCTAGTGCACATTTAGAAAAACGTGTTCAAATGCCCCAGAATGGTCTCCAGAAAAATACAAACATTCCAACAGTGCTGCCATCAAACACAAAATTTATTCAGACTGTTTAATGAAGTTTAGTGCTATACCACATTCCTTTTGAGCATTCTTAATAGTGGCAAATTGTGCTTTAATTTGATGTTAATTTTTGGAGAAATGTTCCAGTAGAAAATGGCTGTTATTAACCCAGGTTGCTATGGAAATAGGACTGAAGCATGAAAAGTATAACTGGAGAATAGCTAAGGGTTAATTAAGTGTTTTTGAAGAAAATTTAAATTGCATAACCTAATGAAGAATGATAAACATTAATTCAGAAATGGGTTCACAAATATTACTTAACTAGAGGCCCTCTGGTGGGGTCCCTCAGCCTGGCCTGCAGGGATCAGTGGACTCTGCACTGCCACAGCCGGGCCTTACCCACCAGCTCGTAGGGCCCCAACCCGCTGTCCACGTCCATCCCGCACAGCACGAAGTAGAGCATGAAGCAGCAGGTAGCTGGGGGGGGGGGGGGGGGGGCGAAGCCTGAGCCAGGCACCACCCCACTCCCGCTCATCCCAGCCCCGCTATGCCTGCCCCCTCGGTAGGCTCACTGCTGCTCCGCTGTGGTCTCCGCAGGCCTGTCTTAGGGCAATAATGGTGCGTCCATGACCGCGCAACAGCTACTCATTGCGTCCCACTCTGGCGCCCATTGGTCAGCTGAATGGTGCTCCCAATGTGGGAGGGCATTGACCACTAAGGGGCAGCTCCTGCATTGAGTATCTTCCCCCTGGTGGTCAGTGCACATCATAGCAACTGTTCAATTGGTCATTTAAGCTTTTATAGAGTGAGACTAGAGGCCCGGTGCACGAAATTTGTGCACTGGGGGAGAGGTGTCCCTCAGCCCAACCTGCACCCTCTCCAATCTGGGACTCATTAGGGGATATCCTACTGCCTGTTTAGGCCCGATCCCTGCCTAAACAGGCAGTCAGACATTCCTTTCACAATCCAAGACTGCTGGCTCCCAACTACTCTCCTGACTGCCTGATTGTTCCTAACCACTTCTGCTTGCCAGCCTGGTCACCCCCCCAACCACTCCCCTGCCAGCCTGATCGATGCCTAACTGCTTCTCTGCCAGCCTAATCATCCCCAACTGCCCTCCCCTGACAACCTGGTCACCCACAAATGCCCTGCCCTACATATTCCTTCTTTATTAGATAAGGTTTTTTCTTTAATGTATTGGATAGCCCTAACTGGTTTGTCTAGGTGGATGGAGCATCAGCCTGCAGACTCAAGGGTCCCAGGTTTGATTCCAGGTCAAGAGCATGTACCTTTGTTGCGGGCACATACCCAGTGGGGGGTGTGCAGGAGGCATCTGATTGATGTTTGTTTTTCATAGATGTTTCCAGCTCTCTATCCCTTCCTCTCTGTAAAAAAAAAATCAATAAAATATATTCTTTTTTAAAAAAAGAAACATTTAATATTCCTCCATATCTGCCTGGCTGGTGTGACTCAGTGGTTGAGACCCCAAGCTGCCATAGCTGGGAGGGGAACTCGCCATGGGGGTGTGTGCCCCTGCTGGGCTGAGACCCCAGCTCAGACTGCTGCTGCTGGCAGGGGGGATTGCGCTGTGGGGGTGTGCTAGCAGGGGATCACACCATGAGGGTGTGCACCCCTCCCAGGCTGAGACCCCAGGCTGCCACTGCTGGGAGGGGATCAGGCCATGGGGAGTGAATTTGTTTCTGTTTTTTATAAAGGGTCAGGAGGGCCTCTGGGCAGCATTCCACCAGGCCGCTTACTCTGCAGACTCTCAGTAGCAGCCCTCCCTGAGACTGGGGGACTCTGGTGGGGCTGAGAGGATTGGACGCCGCCATCTTAGTGGGTATGGATACTGCCATTTTGTCACAGAGTTGACGGTTAATTTGCATATCACTTTTTTATTAGATAGGCTATTTCTAGTTTGTGTCCTGTGTATGTAATTACTTAACTATTACCTAAATGGAATTAAGAGGTAATTTTACTTAGATAGTATAGTCCAGGGATATATGACTATCTATTTTTGGTTATTAGAGTCTAGGATTTTGGGGAGACAATTGAAGCAGATTTCTGTAAAGGAGGTAAGCAGAAGGGTGTCTGCTAGCTAACTTTTGTTCCCATGAGGACAAGATGTGCTTTATTTTTTTTTTTTATTAATGAATTATATTGTGTACATATCTTACCATTGCTCCCCCCCCCCACCTCCAATTCATGCCCTCCCCTCCCCAGAGTTCTGTGTTCATTGGTTGTATTCATGCATACCAGTCCTTCGGTTGTTCTCTTATCTCCCCCCAGGTCTCCTTCCCCTCCCTGCTGTCATTTGACACTCTGCTTGTTTTATGGTGACTATCTCATGATCACATGAATAGAATCCGCTCCTCATTTGGTAGGCTGCTTGTTTTATGGTGGCTATCTCAGGACCACATGAATAGAGTCCGCTCCTCCTCTGGTTCTCACCACCCCTCCCCCTGGGTCCCACTGTTTTCCCTGGGACACATGGCTCACCCGGGGCACAGGGCCCCCTGGGACACACGGCTCGCCCGGGGCACTCGGCCCCCTGGGACACACGGCTCACTCGGGACACAGGGCCCCCTGGGACACACGGCTCACCCGGGGCACACGGCCCCCTGGACATATGGCTCACCCAGGGCCCACGACCCCTCTCGGGCGCTGGGGTCGCGTATTGAAGGGGCGGCGCTAGCTCCTTGCTAGCACGGCAGGCAGGCTGGGACGGTTGCAGGCGGGCTGAAATGGCTGCAGGCGGGTAGACTGCCCTCAACGTGTCTCGTTCGGTGCGGAAGCGGAGCAGCTGAGGACGCGGAGGCTAAGTTCTAAGGCCGCCCACTCTCTGAGCCCAGGGTATAGTGAGCTCTGTTTTCGGTGGATTTCCTTTATTTGCGGCAGCGGTGGTGGGTGGCGGTGGTCGGTGCAGCAGCAACGGTCGCTCCTGTGGTTCAATTTCCACTGTAGTTTTAAAGTTCACATGGCGGCAGTAGTGGGAGCTTCGGCTTGGCTCGGCCATGCGGTGGCTGAGGGAGGACTCGCTGGGGCTGCTAACAGAAGGTGCCATGCCGGCTCCTCCCCAGCACGGTGGGTGTGCTAGGAAGGTTGTGGGCGGGCTGAGATGGCTGCAGGCTGAGCGTTCCCTCTCAATGGTGTCTCCTTTGGTGTGGAAGCGGAGCTGCTGTGGACACAAAGGCTAATTTCTGAAGCCACACTCTCTCTGAGCCCGGGGCGTAGTGAGCTCTGATTTCGGTGGATTCCCATCGTGGGGGTGGCGGCGGGTGCGGCAGCAATAGTAGCTCCTGTGTCTCAATTTTCCCTGTAGTATTAAAATCCACATGGCGGTAGTGGCGTAAGCTTTGGAGCCGGCTGCTGGCGGTGGGAGCAGATAGACTCACCGGGGCGCAAAGGGAAGGCGCCGTGCCAGCTCCCCACCAGCTTGCGGAGACTGGGCCCAGCTGGCTGCAGGCCGGGAGACGCCGCGACAGCTCCTCGGGATGGTTGTGGGCAGGCGCTGAAGGTCCCATATCAGGGAATGGGAATCCCTGATTCCCATGGCCGGTGCGCTGGCCCAGTCCTTAGGCCCCAGGGCGGAGCGAGGTCTGGCTTCCCTCATTCCCGGCGGCAGCGTCTCCAGCAGGTCCTGTTTCGCCGTAGTTTTAAACTCCACATGGCAGCAGCGGCCCCCTGCTTGGTGTCTAGTTGTAGCCTTCCCATTTCTGGGCCGAGCTGGCTGCGGGCGGGGAGACGCTGCGAGATCTCTTTGCCAGCACAGCAAGCGCATGGGCTGGGCCGAGCTGGCTGCGGGCAGGGAGACACTGTGCCCGCTCCTCTCCAGCATGGCGCGAGGGCTGGGGTGGCTGCGGGCCGGGATGGGTGCGGGCAGGGAGGTCGCGCTCACGGGCTTCTCGTCCAGGCAGCTCACAGGCTTCTCGTCCAGGCAGGAGCCGAAGGCGCGGCGTAGGCCCCCATCAGCTCCCACGGCGGCCGGCAGGGCTGGCCCACTCCCTGGGCCCCGGGGCGGAGCGAGGTCTGGCTTCCCTCATTCCTGGCGGCTGCGGCTCCGGCAGGTCCGGTTTCGCCATAGTTTTAAACTCCACATGGCAGCAGCAGCATCCTGCTTTGTGTCTAGTTGTAGCCTTCCCATTTCGCCAGCTTTCCTGTGGGTCTGGTGTGATCCCTTTCTATTTTATCTGTTATTTTTTTCCAAATTGTTGATGAGGTGGCGGCTTAGGAGACTTCGGTCTGCCAAGATGTGCTTCTTTAAATTGAAGTCAAAGAGATACCGTTTCATATTTAAAAGAAATCTGCCTTTTTCTTAAACTACTTTAAGTGATTTTTCTCTCTTTTAACTAGACTATACCAGACTAGGATAAATCCTTGTCTTTATCATTACTGTCTATACACGGGAAGTCAGATGATTCAAGGGGATTCTGTGAACCATCCCAAATCGCATAAAATTGTGATTTGTATGTGATATGTGCATTGCTTTCCGCGTAGAAAGGACCATAGAATTTATCAGATATGTCACAGTCCCATCACTATGCCAGTTTTTATCCTGTATGTGGCACATTGAAAAAGGTGTCCCTTAGAGTTTTCTGCTGTTAAATATATATTAACAACCTGGCAGAAAAACATTTTTCATGAAATGTGGCCATTGAGAGAATTTACTAGGTAGTGACTTTCATTCATTTGAGTATGTCCAACTGGAAGTTGATATAGACAGGTTTGAATTAGGTAAGAGAGTGGTATTTTATTCTGTCAGGAACTGATATAAAATTTTAAGATTATAATGGACATTAGATCACATCTTCTCCAACTTTTTCAGTTTATAGATGAGGAAACAGACAAAATAGGATAAATGTAATTTCTAAGGTTACTTGGTAGTAAAGCACAAGTCAAGATAGAGTTCTGTTGATTATCTGTCTCCCAAGCCTTCCCCTCCCCCAATGGCAGAACCCAGGCACAAATATTTTTTCCTCTCCTTTTTTTTTAAATAGAGAATATTTTATCTTTATTTCTTAATACATTTTATTGATTTTACACAAAGAGGAATTGAGAGGGATAGAGAGTTGGAAACATCGATGAGAGAGAGTCATTGACCAGCTGCCTCTTGCATACCCCCTATTGGGGATGTGCCCGCAACCAACGTACATGCCCTTGTCCGGAATTGAACCTGGGACCTTTCAGTCCACAGGCCGACGCTCTATCCACTGAGCCAAACTGGTTTCGGCTCTTTCCTTTTTTTTATTAAATTTATTGGGGGTGACATTGGTGAATATGATTATGTAGGTTTTAAGTGTGGGTTTCTTCATTATAAGAACTGTCTATTGCATTGTGTGCCCACCACCCAAAGTTAAATCTTCTCCTGCTCCCATATATTAGGACCCCTACACCCTCCACTCCCTTCCCTCTGGCAACCACCAGTTGTTACTTCTTTACTCATTTGTCCCAATCTATGATATTAGACCCATAAATAGAATTTAGAGAGTTTCTGGACTTGAATGAGAAAAATAATCTTTTATAAATTCATTTCTAATTAAAATGTAGCATTTCCCTCTTTTAGGAATTTAGGTATCAAAGTTCAATATCTATGACTTTGTCATTTATAGGAGTCATAGGTACTTAGGTATTATATTATAGCTTCTATATATGTAAACATTGATTCATATCACTATTTTGAAATTATCTTACTAGATTCATTGCTAGGTCCTCATTATTTAATGTGTTACTTAAAGAAACACATGTGACTATATTGTAACTTTCAAAAAATACTATTTTGATAATTGTATTTCTTTTTGTAATTAAGTTTATTCACTTAAAAGCATTGTTTTGAAAAAGATACTAAATTTTCAAATCAATAAAATGGAAAAACATGAATTATTAAAATGCAAAAGGAAAAACCTAAAACTGGCTTTCAACCTTGGCTATACAATCCACTTACTTAGGGAACTGTTTTAAAATCCTAATAACTGGATTCCATCCCACGCCAATTAAATCAGAATGTCTGGGTGATTTTAAAGCTCCCAAGGTGATTCTAAAGAAAGTATGGAAGAGGGAGAAAAGAAAACATTGAACATATAGAGCAGATAGTGCAAAGTAAGATACTAAATCAAAATATGTCACTAAATCACATTAAAAGTGATCTAAACACTCTAGTTAAAAGATTGTCAGACTGTATTTAAAAATCCACTTTGCTGCTTATGAGAGACATATCTAAAACGTAAGACTTTAGAATAAATATCAGTTCTAGAAGTAAAGGAGAGTTTTCATAACAATAAAGGGTATTTAGTTGAATATCTCTTAGGCTTCATAATCTAGAAAATCCCCTGTGATTAGATTCAAGTTAAACATTTTTTATACTTACTTTTATTGATCACAGAGAGAAAGGGAGAGAAGAGAGAGATAGAAACATCCATGACAAGAGAGAATCATTGACCAGCTGCCTCCTGTGTACCCCACACTGGGTATCGAACCCACAACCAGGGCATGTGCCCTTAATGGGAATCTAACAGGTCAATGCTCAACCACTGAGCAACATTGGCCAGGCCATATTAAACACTTTTGATAAGCATACTAAATAGATGATGTAATAATGTTCTTGCTATATCACTATGAGTGCAAAGGGCAGTTAATCTCATTGGTGGCGATGTTAAATTTCATTTTTTCTTTTTTTACAAAAATGGTGTCCACCAGACTCCTCCATTGTAAAGGGTACTTTTAACCTTTAATCTGTGGGGTTATACATGAAGACTGAGTGAGTTTCCTGTTCCTTGACATTTTTTCCCACCCCCTGTGGCTTCAACATCAATTATCGGTCATGCAGAATAGAGGGTATTTTTTAAATATATTTTATTGATATTTTACAGAGAAGAAGGGAGAGAGAGAGCTAGAAACGTCGATGAGAGAGAAACATCGACCAGCTGCCTCCTACACACCCCCCACCGGGAATGTGCCCGCAACCAGGGTACATGCCCTTGACAGGAATCAAACCCGGGACCTTTCAGTCCGCAGACCGATGCTCTACCATTGAGCCAAACCGGTTTCAGCAAGGGTATTTTTTTTTTAATATTGTTTCATTTTTACTATTCTAGTTTGAAATTGTGATTTTTTTTTCTATCTTGCTGAAGCATTCTTCTGTAAAGAACTTCCCCTTTTCCTCCTTTCTATTTTTAATTTTAAGTATCTCTCAAAAATCAACAAAAGCATCTCCTTGAGTGAGGCTTTTAAAAACATGTTACCAAAAAGCTTTATATTAACTAACACTTGTGGATATGGCTAGAGCATCACTTAGAGAGACATTTATAGGTTAAATGCATATACTATCAAGAAGAAAAGCTGAAAACTAATGAACTAAGAATGCAAGTCAGCAAATAAGCACACCCCACTCCACCTGCAAAAGTGAAAAGAAAATAATAAAGATAAGAGTAGGAGGAAAGAACAAAAATCAACAGAGATAAAAGTTAGAATTGTTAAAACCATTAAACTTTAAAACCTCAGAAAGGAAAAGTCACAAATAATTTCAGAATTTATAAAGGGGAATGGATCTATATATATTGAAGACACTTAAAAGATAACAAAAGTATAACTAATATTTTTGTGCTCATAAATTTTACAAAACAACATAGTATAGTATTAAAGAAATTAAATCAGCCGAAACTGGTTTGGCTCAGTGGTAGAGCGTCCGTCTGCAGACTGAAAGGTCCCGGGTTCGATTTCGGTCAAGGGCATGTACATTGGTTGCGGGCACATCCCCAGTAGGGGATGTGCAAGAGGCAGCTGGTCGATGACTCTTTTTCATCGATGTTTCCAACTCTCTCTCTTCCTCTCTGTAAAAAATCAATAAATATATATATTTTTTAAAAAGAAATTAAATCAGTGGTCTAAAAATCTCAAAAGTAAAAGGACAGGTCCCAATGGCTTCATCAGCAAAAATGAATTATATTCACACACATACTGTAACTGGAACCAAGGTTTGGCTGCCAGCACCATCAAAACCAAAGTCTTGAGACAGATGCTGGCAAAAAGGGAATGTTTTATTTGAGTACCTGCATCTTAAGTAGGTAAGGGACTCTTGTCCAGAGCCCATCTCAGTGCCTCGGTGCAGGCAGGGATCTTTATGGGAGGGAAGGAGGGAGGAAGCAGAACCAAGAGATGAGGAGGAGGGGCTGAGAACATGCAGCAGTGTCCTTGCTGGTCCTGATATGGATCTGTCATGTCAGCATGCTGGAACTGGTCACTGCTGGCCGAATTCCTGCAGTTGGCCCATCTGCGTCAACTGAAGTCATGGGCAAGGCTGTTTCTTGTACACGCAGGAACTGGAACTGCTGATGCCTGCAAAATGCTTGTAAGGAAACTGTCAGTCTGAGTTCCTTTTATCTGTTTGTTAGCACATTTTATTCTAATCCCATTTCATGATTAGTCAGATATTCCCTGTTAAAAAAATCTTTGAAAATAGAATTAAAGGAGATTTCCCATAGTCATTTTAGTAGTTTAGCATGACCTTGATATAAAACTCTTCATAGTCAGTACATGAAGGGAAAATTATAGTCTGGTCACTCATGATGACATGCAAACATCATAAAATATATATATACTCAATCATTATTCACAAATCCATATCTACAAATTCACCCACTCACTAAAACGTATTTGTAACCCCAATATCATATGGCATTTTTAGAGTTATTTGTGGACATGTTCAGAGTGTGTTGTCTGACACACTTTCCCAGTTGAAGTCAGACAAGGTAGGCTGTCTTCTTATTTCAGCTCTCCTGTTATGCACCAGTTAACATCAGGATTACGTTCTGGTAAATGCATTCTTGGGTTATTTCCTCCTTGTGCAAACATCATTGAGTACACTTACCCAAACCTGGCTTATAGAGTCTATTACACACCAAGGCTACAAGCCTGTACCGGATGTTTGTGAACAAAACAGCGTGAGATGTTTAAGGCGGACGTACAAGGCCGCTGTCAGCTGCTACCACTGTAATACAACATACCATCCTATTGTTTTAATAAGTAGAAAGAATACATTCTAAAAATAACGATAAAAAGTGTAGTATAGTAAATACAGAAACCAGCACCAGTTGTTTAGCATCATTATCAAAGGATGACGTGCTGTTCCTAGTTGTATGTGCTATATACTTCCATAAGACCAGCAGCACCACAAACACATGAGTAATGCATTGCTACTTTATGATGTCACTAGGCAATAGGAATTCTTCAGCTCCATTATAATCTTAAGGGATAGATTTGTGTCATATATGAAGTTCAAACTTTGACTGAAATATCATGTAGAGCATGACTGTATACAGAGGCCATTTTCAGTCTATTTAGTGTCACAGTTTTTTCATTTTAGTTTATGATTTCACTTTTAAAATGGTCTCTAAACTTAGTGTTGAAGTTCTGGCTGATGTATTAAGCACAGGTGCTACTAATAAACGCCTTACAAAGAAAATACCAGTGTTAGATAAACTTCCTTTAGACAAGAGCTATAGTGGTATTGGCTATGAATTCAGCGTTAAAGCATCATAATATATATACTAAATAAAATATCTTTATAAACAAAAACACACATAAACCCAAGTTATGTGTTGATCTGTTGACAGATGTTGTCACCAGAAGCCTAGACCTATATATCCTTTAGGTGCCATGTTTCAATAACCACCACTACTATTTATGCATACATAAAACAAATACTCTTTTTTTAAAATATATTTTATTGATTTTTCACAGAGAGGAAGGTAAAGTGACAGAGTTAGAAACATCGATGAGAGAGAAACATCGATCAGCTGCCTCTTGTACACCCCTTACTGGGGATGTGTCCGCAACCAAGGTACATGCCCTTGACCGGAATCGAACCCAGGACCTTTCAGTCTGCAGACCAACACTATCCACTGAGCCAAACTGGTTTTGGCTAAAACAAATACTCTTATGAAAAGTATAATATGTCAAAATCAAATTAGATCTTCCCAATAATGGACGGTTGATTTAACACTACACAATTAATGAGTATACTCTACCATATAAACAGATAAAAGAAAAGTCATTATCTGAATAGCTGGAGTAGAATGCATTTGATAAAATCCAACAGATTTGTGTTAAATTTTAAAAAATAGCAAAATATAAAAAGTTTTTCAAACTTTAACAAGGGTAGTGTACAAAATTACAACAGTCATATTTAATGGTAAAACACTGAAATGATCGCAGAGAGAATAGGATCAAAATAGCAGTGACTGCTTGTTTTCTGTTGAGCATTGTATTAGAAGTCCTGGGAAAAGCAGTGAAGCAAAAAGTAGATGGAGGTTTAGATGTGTGGGTAAGACAGGAAAGGAAGAATATAAATGTCATTTTTCACAGACTGTATAATTATATATCTAGATTAGAATACCCAAAATAATACACAGTTAATCAGTTGAGGTAACAGGAACTTAGTCAAGTTGCTAGATATAAAATCATTATATAAAAATCAATTCTATTTTTGTAACCAACAATGAAAAATGAAATTTTAATAAGCTTATCCATAGGGGGGAAGGAATAATAGCATAAAATGACATAATGCCAGCAAAAATATGTAATCATTCAAGAGAAAACTATGAAGTTACTGGAAGACAATTTAAAAGAAAACCTAAACAAATGGACAATTATGCCATTTCTGTGAACTGGAAAATTCAATATTGTAAAGATATTAATTCTCCCCAAATGGTCTTTAGATTCAATGCCACTGTAATTAAAATCCCAATGGGATGTGTTAAATAAAAGTAATAATATACAGCAATGAACGCAAATTAACAGCAATTATTATATAGAAACACATATGACTTTCACAAAATTAATATTAAGCGAAAAAAGAAAGTCACAAAAGCAAATGTATAGTGTGTAAAACTAAGCTGTATTATTTAAGCACTCCGTCATAGTAAGACTATAAAAGGACATCATTATCATTTAAGCCAGTTAGTGAATACAATTACAGATAGGGGTAGTGGATGTCAGCAGGGAGGGTTCTGCTTCCGGAGTCAGGCAGTGATAGATTTCTTGGCCTTGCTACTGATTACTTTGTTTACTTTGTAATTAGTCTTTATTTTATTTATTTATTTATTTTTATTGATTTCTGAGAGGAAGAGAGAGCGAGATAGAAACATCAGTGATGAGAGAGAATCACTGATTGGCTGCCTCCTGCACGCTCCCCACTGGAGATCAAGCCCAAAACCCTGGCATGTGCCCTTGACTAGAATTAGACCTGGGACCCTTAAGTCTGCGGGCCAACACTCTATCCACTGAGCCAGACCAGCTCTGCTAGGGCTGTAAACTGTAGGTATATGTTTGGTATAAATAGAAAATTTAGGAGCTGAAACCAAAGATTTTGAAATGGACTAACAATTCTTAGTAATATATTATTAAGAATTAATGTTATTAAGTTAGTCCATGATATTAAGTTATTGGTGATTGTATCATCATGTTGAATTACGTTGAAGGATGAAAATACTCCATCTACACAGAAAATTTATTTATAAGATGCACTTTTAAAAATCAAGACTAACAGAAAATTTTTGCTACCAGATTACTGGTATAAAATTTAGTATGAGGCAAATTCGGCTTTTATTGTGCTCAAGAAAATCATTAATAAATGAACCACAAAACGGTTTTATCTATAAAATGATTTTAACAACTAGCAATAATATTTAGCACGTTTTGAACACTTATTTATCATGGACCAAATTTGGGTCAAGTAGTGTTGATACATTATCTCATTTAATCCTGAAAACAACTCTTAAGTGTGAGTACCATTATTGTCTCCACAATACAAGTAAAGGATTTGATGCCAGTTTCGCCAATGCCAGAACTCTCATTTTTAACTATAATCCCAACTAAGAAATAGAATGACAATCTAGTAGTGTAGATAGTGTTACATATTGTTATAGGTTCTAATTTATCCTAACTGGTTACCATTTGATATTCAAATTTGTATTAAGCCGAAACCAGTTTGGCTCAGTGGATAGAACGTCAGCCTGCGGACTGAGGGGTCCCGGGTTCGATTCCGGTCAAGGGCATGTACCTTGGTTGCGGGCATATCCCCAGTACGGGGTATGCAAGAGGCAGCTGATCAATGACTCTCTCTCTCCCTTCCTCTCTAAAAAATCAATAAAATACATATTTTTTAAAAAAACAACAACAGCCGAAACCGGTTTGGCTCAGTGGATAGAGCGTTGGCCTGTGGACTGAAAGGTCTCGGGTTCGATTCCGGTCAGGGGCATGTGCCTTCGTTGTGGGCACATCCCCAGTGAGGGGTGTGCAAGAGGCAGCTGATCGATGATTCTCTCTCATCGATGTTTCTAGCTCTCTGTCCCTCTCTCTTCCTCTCTGTAAAGGATCAATAAAATATATTTTTTTAAAACAAACAACAACAATGCAAAAAAAAAAAAAAGACACCAAAAAAATAAATTTGTATTAATTCAGCAGCAAATGTCAGCCATATGCCAGACATTTCTGTGGTCCCTATCTACTGGTCTTTTGCTCTGGTTAGCAACTTGGACCCTATGCCATGGAAGTTTGCAACCCTCTTTCTTCATTGGAAGTAAAGTACTGTTGTAGTTCAAGTATCACTAGACTTAATTCAACTTTACAAATTATTATCTGTATGGGCATCATCCATACAAATAATAATCTGCTTCCAAATTGGCTGCAGTGCAGAAAATTACCTCTTAATCCTGAAGAGCAGCTCTTTTCACTGAGAGAGAGGGAGAGTTTATAGCTATTCTTTGCAAGATCTAACATTCATATGGAGATCACATTCAATATTATTGGGGTTTTTTTTATAAACATAGAAAATAAAGCCCCTTCTTCTTCAGTGGAGTGCTGTTTCCTTATGCCCTCAGAGCCTCTTTGCAGAGGAATTCTTAAATAAAATTTCATTAACAAAAATACTTTAATTGGTATATATTGTTTTTATGATACTATACAGTTATGTTTAGTACATCAGACAGGTCCTATATTGTTTATTTATAATCAAATGGTGATTAGGGTCACTTTTATAAAATGTTGGGACATCCACATTTGATTAATCTATTACCCTTACAGCCCTGACTGGTGGTGCTCAGTGATTAGAGCATTGGCCTGCACACTTGAGGGTTGTGGGTTCACTCCCTGCCCCAGGTTGGGGCACATACTAGAGGCAAATAGTCAGTCAGTGTGTCTCTTGTGCCGATTGGGACTGCGCTAGAATGGCTGGACGAACCCTGGAGCCCTCCCACGGTCCCTCCCCAGCTGGCCAGCCTCCCGTGTCCCTCCCCAGCCCTGATCGTGTATCAGTGGGGTCCCTCAGCCTGGCCTGTGCCCTCTTACAATCTGGGACCCCTCAGAGGATGTCAGAGAATGATTTCAGCCCAACCCCGCAGGCCAGGCCGAGGGACCCCCTGGTGCACAAAGTCGTGCACTGGGCCTCTACTGATGTATACAGGAGAGAAGCTGGACAGTTCTCTCTGCTCTGCAGAATTTAAGGAGCAAGGATCGTGGTTTTGCCCCATTGTTTTTCTACATTTTCTTTTCTTTATTTGTCCAACATCCACTTATAATCTTGTATAATAATTTTAAAAGAAAATTATTTTAAGTCAGTGAAATGGCATATATCTGAAGTTGATTTTTACTATTGCTCTATGGTCTGAATATTAGGATTATAGGCTTTAGGCCAACAAAATTCACTGTCTTCCTTCATCCTTGCTGCTATCCATATTTATGCATTTGGCTAACTTTAAAATATGGTCATTTCTGTTTTTATTTGCCTTCATTTTTTTCCTACTGTGTTTGGACATGAAGAGAGCTCTTAAATAAAAATAAAACAAAATTTTTTTATAACTTAATACTATTCTGTTTATGCTTTTCTTTTTGATCCTTTTAAATCATTGAAACAAATCAAAGTACAAAGACATTGTTAATTTACTGCTGAGAAATGGTTTGTGAATGGATCTTTCATCTACAGTGATAGTTTTCAAAGTGTAGTCTGGGAATCTAAAGAACCTTCTAGGGTGTCTATGGAGGAAAAATTATTTTCACAGTAATACTAAAATGTCAGATGCCTTTTTTACTATCAGTTTTATGTATAGAGTGTAGGTTTTTCTAGAGCAGCCATGGGCAAATCTGGCCATTCGGCTGTTCTATCCGGCCCGAGGAGCCGAAAGAGCGGAGGGTTCTCTTGCTCTCCCCTCCGCTCCTTCACCAGCAGCCCAAGATGAGAGTGCCAGCATGGTCAGGTTGCTTTTGTTCCGGCCCTCCAGTCCAGTGTAAGAACCCATTGTGGCACTCGAGTCAAAAAGTTTGCCCACCCCTGTTCTAGAGACTACATGCCATGTGATGTTGGAACAGCTCGAATATAAAAGCAAATATGAGAATTCCTCAATCTACTATAAAACCAAACATTAAAGAGACTTGAATAAATGTAAACTAATGCCTCACTTTTTACTGTCTTTCTAACCTAGATTTTTTATTACAAATATGAAATTTATAATATATATAATAGGTTCATTGTTATATAAATGTTTTTAAAACTATTTGGCTTTAATTTCAAATATATTTTTTCTCAAATATGATACTGATAGATATAACCCACATAAACAAAAACTCTTTAAGGTCCTCAATAATATTTAAATGTGTTAAAGGAATCTCAAGACCAAAAAGAAAAGCTAAAAATCTATATGAACTTTTTAATATTCAGATGTTTGAATTTTGCTTATAATTTATTTTATTTTGCTTGTTATAAGACAAAATAATCTGTTTTTAGGTTGCTACAAACCTCAGGGAAGATCAGATTACTTGATGTTGGCAGCTGCTTTAACCCGTTTATGAAGTTTGAAGAATTTCTAACTGTTGGCATAGACATTGTACCTGCCGTAGAGGTATGTATAGTTAGGTTTTGTTTTGTTTTGAGACTTGAATATTTTACATGCATATTTACAAAGGAAAAGCATTGTCTTTACATTTTTGAAATATCAAATATATTTAATGTGTACATGTTGATATTTTTTCCATTCTAAAATAAATATACATTCAATTAAAATTTTTAGCATTTAGTTAACCAATATTAACTTGACCTATACCATATTTGTATTTATTTTCTCAATTTTTATCCCCTGTTTATCATTTATTTTTACAATCAAGAATTTTTATTAAATTGAACAGATTTTCAGGTAGCTGTAGTGTTGGGGCTTTTGACTGATTTATTTTTTAATGCATCTCTTTCTGAAATGTATTGTGATGTGGGGCCATTATGGAATAGTGGAAATAGGAAGGGCTTTGGAGTTAGCCAAAACTTTATTAATTCCACCCTATGTACTTAGTAAATGAAACTGCTTACCTTTACATAGGATGTACCCTCTACTTTTAACAGGAGGAATTTTTTAGTGACATAAATTTATGTTTTCCATTTTACTTTTGAAACAACATTAGGCACAAAAAAATTACAAATTAACTTTTTATTTTTATAAGGAGAATACGTGTTAAAATACAAATTCTTTGGCATAGGGATTTTTTTTCCCCTTCTCACTATTATGTTCTCAGCACCTAGAAACATGCCTGGTGCATTAAGTACCTTTTTATTTTATTTTTAACTGTTGACAGTATTACAGATGTCTCTCATTTTGTTTTTTGAATAAAAGAATTGAATCTTATGTTCAACCTGGGTTTGAATCTCTGAGCTTCAGTTTTCTCATCTGTATAATGGGGTTAGTAATGAATTATACTTTACAAGTTTGTTATAATGATTACTTGAGGAAAAATATTTAAAGCACCTAACATAATACTTGTTACATAGTGAGTGCTAAAAAAATGTTTTCTATCATTATGAAATGTTTATAATTGAAGATTTAACTTTTGTATGGGTCTTTAATTATGATGATTAGATGTAACATTGAAGAACAAGGAAATTCTAAAACCATTAGTGTTATCTCTACTTCCTAAAGATAGACAAATGTTTGCTTTATATTAAAGTAGCTCTTCTTAGCTTTCCACTGCAGGCGCTATAAGGAGCCATAGTTTTAAAGAGCCGGTGGCTCTCTCTCTCCTTCCTAACACACACACTATTGGAGCTGCCCCTCGGGGACCGCTGAGACATGACAGCCATGGATCCGAACCTCGGGCTTAAATATTATTCTTAAAATATTTTTATTTGTTTACAGATGGGGCTATAAACTTTCAACTATAAAATCATTAGGGAAGGCAAAACAACTACTATACCTAAGTTTAGTAGTAGAATTAGACTTGCACGTTTTCAGAACCCTATAATTAAAAGGAAGAGACTTGCTCTTCCAGCCAAGATGAAGTAACGGGGACCAGAGTGATCCTTCCCCCTGCCTTAGGCAATAAAAACGTGAACAAAATTTTCAAAATAATTTATAAGACATTAGACAGTGTTAGATAATAAAGGACAGTGATCTCCAAGGGCCTGAAGCAAATTATATGAGCCCTAAGATTGCACAGTATATAGCCTCCAGGTCATTTTCAGGACATGGCACAAAGGGATGATCACAATCCAGCTGATCCTCCCGAGTCGTGGAGAAGGAGCTGAGAGTCCCTGCACACAGAAGCAGCTGGGTTCCCAGGGAAGAGTTCCAAAGGAATGAGGCTGCACAGGGGAGACTGAAGGCTGCAGAGTCCTCCTGCAGGACCCAGCTGAGTGCTGATCCGTATGTGTGCACAGCTCTGCATGAGGCTGGAGGAAGCTCCGCCTGAAAGAACCAGGAGTTACCGTGCTTGGCACTCCTGCTGGAAATGGCCACTCTGGAAAAGACATGTCAGAGGCCTACGAGATAAAAATGTCTCACCTAGAATCCCAAATCCAGAGAAAATATTGGTCAAAATAAAGATTTTTTTCAAACACGCAAAAGCTGAAAGAATTGAAGACCATCGGCAAGCTTATATTACAAGAAATATTAAAGAAGTGCTTCAGCCAGATGGAGATATGGATTTACACACAAAAATGCAGAGTACAGGAAGGAATAACTTCATAGGTGGTAAAAAGATATATATATTTTCTATCATATAAGGTCTTTAAAAGGTAACTGGCCATTGTTATGGGTCAAATTCTATCCTCAAAAAAGATGTGAAAGAGTTGTAACCCCTGGTGTGCGACTTTATTTAGAAGATAGGGTCTTTTCAGAGGAATCAGGTTAAAATGAGGTCGCTGGGTGGGCCCTACTTCAATATGACTGTGTGTCCTTATAAAAAGAAATTTGGACATAGAAATACACACATGGAAGAACATGTTGTGAAGATGGAGGCAGTGGGATGATGCGTGTAAAAGTTAAAGAACACCAAAGATTGCCCGCAAACAAACAAGCTAGCAGTAGGGCATGGACCAGATTCTTCCCCACAGTCCTCAGAAGGACCAACCCTGCAGTCAGCTTGATTGCTGCTTTTTTTAAAATACATTTTATCGATATTTTACAGAGAGGAAGGGAGAAAGATAGAGAGCTAGAAATGTCGATGAGAGAGAAACATCGACCAGCTGCCTCTTGCACACCCCCTACTGGGGATGTGCCCACAACCAAGGTACATGCCCTTGACCGGAATCGAACCCGGGACCTTTCAGTCCGCAGACCGATGCTCTATCACTGAGCCAAACCGGTTTCAGCAATCATTGACTTCTAACTGTTAGAACTATGACATAATACAATTCTGTCATTTAAGCAACCCAGTTTTTGTTATGGCAGCTCTAGCAAACTAATATAACCATTTATACAAAAATAATACAGAGTGAGGTTTATACTGTATGTAAAAATAAAATATATGACAACAGTAGCCCAAAGAATGAGAAAGGGAAATGGAAGTATACTATTTTAAGGTTCTTACACATGAAGTATTATTTGAAGGTATATTATAGTACATTAAAGGTGTACACTATAAATCCTAAAGCTAATGAGCCAGCAAAGGAGATAACTTGGAATCAAAAAATTCAACTAATTCCAAAGATGGCAAAAAAAGGGAAAGGAAAGAAACAATGAACAGATGGAACAAATAGAAAATAAATAGCAAGGTTATAGACTTAAACCTAAGTGTATCCATAATCACCATAAAGCTACGGCATAAATACCTCAATTAAAAGGCAGAGATTGTCAGATTGAATAAAAAAGCATTCATCACCCAAATGTATGCTCCTATAAGAGATGCACTTCAATTATAAACACACAAATAGATTGAAAGCAGGAGAATGGGTAAAATAAAGCTGATATGGCTATATTATAAGCAGACAGAGTGGATTTCAGAATAAAGAATATTAATAGCAATGAAGATGGTCATTTCAAAATAATAAAAGGGTTAATTCATCCAGAATACAAACCAATCCTAAACATTTAGGCACCTGATAACAGCTTCAAAATACACAAACCAAAAATAGTAAGGAAAAATAGATATTTATAAAATTATAGTTTGAGATTTTAATACCCTTCTCTCAATAATTGATAGAACAATTGGCACATCAATCGAAGAAGAACTCACCAGGATAATTGGACTACATTTTGGAATGAAGATAAACAGAAGCATAAGATACTAACATCCCAAGGAAGTCATTAAAGTAGCACTTAGTGGAAACTTTTCAGTATTAAACACCTTTATTAGAAAACTAGTGACTCCATGCATGAAATCTGTGCACATTAAAAGGGAATTAGAGGAAATATTTTAATATTGCCCTTTGCCCTTTCTCTATAATAGAAGTGTCAGAGGTACAAGAAAATTAGTAAAATGTATATAAAATTTGTCCTCTTGTCAGAGTCTGAGGGACACCATGGGAACCAGTCAAGTCCCCACCCACCCACATGTGCTCCAAAATCACATCAGACCCAGACCTGGCTGGCCCACACCCATTGGGCTAGATCCAGACCTGGCCGACCTCACCCCCATCAAGCCCCGCCGAGGGGGGACATGGCCTGAGGTCCGCCATCAAGCCCCACCAGGCAGGGGACACAGCCTCAGATCCCCTGGCCCAACACCAGGGTGGGCATGTGGCCTGCGGTCCCCAGGCCAGGGCAGGGGGCACGCCTTGAGGTCCCCATCAAGCCCCACTGGGCAGGGGGCGCGGCCTCAGGTCCCTCAGCCCGGCACCATTGCAGGGGGCTAGGCGGGGCACAGCCTGAGGTCCCCTGTCAAGCCCCGCCGGGTTGAGGATGCATCCTCAAGTTCCACGGCCTGGCACCGGAGTGTGGGATGCGGCCTCAGGTCCCCTGGCCCAGTGCCAGGACACGGAGCATGGAGGTCCCCCATCAAGCCCTGCAGGGTGAGGGACGCAGCCTGAGGTCCCCCAGCCTGGCACCTGGGAGGGGGCACGGCCTGAGATCCCCTATCAAGCCCCACGGGGGGGGGGTGGGGGGGGCGCAGCCTCAGTTCCCTGCTGATTTCTCGTTATGGGGCTGTTGGCACCAGCCATCTTGTGTTACTGGATCCCTGCCTCTGCTGTGGATGCAGCCACCTTGTTATACATGATGGTCAATTTGCATATGCCCTCTTTATTAGATAGAATATGGAAAATTTCAGTGCAATGAGATCAGTTTTCCAACTAGAAAAAAACACACTAAATCCAAAGTACAAGAAAGAAAATAATAAAAATCAGAGCAGAAATCTTATCTAAATAAAATGAAATAGGAAAACACAGAAAAAGAAGGGGAAACTGAGCCCAACAAGCCATGGCTAGTGGTTGAGAGTCAGCCTGTGAACCACTGTTGCAGTTCAATTCCCAGGCTAGACACATGTCCCGGGGTTGTGGGCTCTGTCACCAGTGTGGGCACGCAGAAGGCAGCCAATCAATGATTCTCATCGATGTTTCTATTTCTCCCTCTACCTTCCTCTTTGAAACTGATAAAAAATATATTAAGACGGAAAAAAGGGGCAAATTGAAAGTGATGTCAGCATCATGGCAGCATGAGAAAACCTCTTAGTCTCCTCCCTTAAAGACACAGAAGGCTGGACAACTGTAATTCATGAAAGCATTCCCTGATCAATATGAAATGTCTGAGTGACCGCACACGGAGTCATCTGAGGGTGGGCTGTAAAAGTGAGCAGGAGAGGCATGGGGCAGGGAGGACAGAAGGGAGCCGCAGAAGCAGTCCAGCATTGCGGCAGCCCAGCAGGTGGGATAGCAGTGCAGTAGTGTTGCAGCCTCTTCTCTGTGGACCAGAGGCCTGTGCACATTGATGCTGAGCCCAGGGATAGAGACAGTGGGGAAATTGTGCCAAAGGTAGCATTGCTGTCAAGCAGCCACCATCACCAAAGAAAAAGAAGAAGCCACAGATGCACAAGTCTGCCTCCCCCTGGCACCCACCCTCCTGTAGCCTGCCGTTTCCAGTGGAGGCAACAGCAGAAGGAAGTTGTGAAGGAGCAGAGGCAACATTTTAAAGGAGTGGCCTATACTCATTTGAGCTAAACCCAGAAAAAAGAATAAAGCTGCAGATGTTCATTTCCAAATGACCACGCCCACCTTCCCTACCTAACCCACCCCACCATTGTGGTAGGACCTGGTAAGGCAGAAGAGACACCTCAAAGAGTGCAGGGCCGCTGACTGCTTCTGGTTGCAGCAAAACAGAGCCGGGAACTCAGACCTGGATTCCCATCACTGGCCACACACCACCACAGAGGGGATGCCCACCTCCTTGGAGAATACAGGCCATTTTCCACACGGAAGCAACATCGCCCCACAGAGTCCCACAAGTTGCAGTACTACAGATAAGAGAAAACAAAATTTGCACTGTAGCACCGTGTACTGGAAAACAAGAAAGAACTCTACTTATCAACCTTCAGGGCACACATCTCAGCTACAAAGACAAACATAGACTCAGAATGAGGGGTGGAAGATGATAATCCAAGAAATGGTATCCAGAGAAAAGTGTGTGTCACTGTACTTACATCTGACAAAATAGATTTCAAGATGATAAGAGTAAAAAGAGACAAATATTTACTTTTATACTGGTAAACAGGACAAGACATCAAGAAGACTTAACATTTCTTAATAGATAGGCACCCAACCTGGGAGCACTGAAATATATAAAGCAACCACTGACAGAACTAACGGGAGAAACAGGCAAAACTCAGAGTAGGAGACTTACATACTGGCAATGTCCAGCTCAGGGGATCGGGGACATTGTGCCACTGGGACCTGCCAGATACCTATTAAATAAGGCCGTTCTACCAAGCACGGGAGGTTATATAGAAACAAACACAGGGAGGCTGCCAAAATGAGGAAATGGACATGTCCCAAATGAAAGTACAGGACAAAATTCCAACAAAACAACTAAACAAAATGCAATCTACCAGATGCAAAGTTCAAAACACGGTTATAAGGATGTTCAGTGATCTCAGTGAGGACTTCTACAAAGAGATAGGAAGTATAAAAAAGAACCAGTCAGAAATGAAGAATACCTTCACTGAAATGCAGAATGTATTATAGGGAATTACCAGTAACAGTGAGGTAGATGAAGCAGAGAATCAAATCATATATTTGGAAGATAACAAAGCAGAAAACACACAATCAGAACAGCAAAAAAAATAAGAAAAATCCAAACAAATGAAGATAGTATAATGATCCTCTGGGATAACTTCAAGCATATCAACATTTGTATCATGGCAGTGCCAGAAGTTGAGGAGAGAGCAAGGAATTGGAAACTTACATGAAAAAATAATGGCAGCATACTTCTCTAGCCTGGTGAAGGAAATAGACATACAAGTTCAGAAAGCACAGAGAATCCCAAGCAAGATGAACTCAAAGAGGCCCACACCAAGGCACATTGTAATTAAAATGGCAGAGGTTAAAGACAGAGAATAATAAAATGGTAATAAATACGTATCTATCAACAACTACTTTAAATGAAATGGATTACATGCTCCAATCAAAAAGCATATGGGGGCTAAATAGATAAGAAAACAAGACCCTTATACATGCTGTCTACAGGACACTCCAGGTCAAAAGACACACACAAAGATTGAAAATAAAGAGATGAAAAAGATATTTCATGCAAATGGAAACAATTGAAAAGCTGGGACAGCAATACTTATACCAGATAAAATAGACTTTAAAACAATGGCTGAATAATAAGAGACAAAGAAGGACTCAGCAATCCTAGTTCTGGTATTTATCCAAAGAAAAGCAAAACACTAAATCGAAAAGATAGAGACAGCCATATGTTTATTGCAGCATTATTTACAGTAGTCAAGATGTGGAAACAACCTAAGTGTCCATCAGTGGATGAATGGAAAAATAGAAGTTGTGCATATATACAGGCTGAAGCAAAAGTAGATTTACAGATGTGAGTGCATGAGACATTTTTATTCTTGTATTATTGTTATACAAATAACTGTAAGGCTCCTTTTGCCCCAACTTATATACAATGGAATGTGATCACTCCAATAAATCTAATACCCATATAACATCATAAAAATGTATAAAATCTTGCCATCTGCAACAATATGGCTGGGCTAAGAGGCTATTGTGCTGAGTGCATTAAGTACAGCATAGGGAATGTAGCCAGTATATTTTAATGAGTATGGTGTTATATGGGTATTAGATTTATTGGGATGATCATTTAATAAAATATGTAATGTCTAATCACTGCATTGTATACATGAAACGAATATAATAATGTATGTCAACTGTAATTGAAAAGTAAAAAAGTACTTAACATAAAGAAAACATTTCTGTTAAATCTTACCTCAATTAAATTTCAAATAAGCCCTTATTTTTTAAAGATATGTATCTTTAAAATATTTCTGATTTCAAATTACATGTTTTTAAATGGCAGCTAGAAATACATGTTTTTAAATGGCAACTAGAAATTATCTAGGATGCATTACTCTGATTATTTTGACTAAAAGTTTTTATTAAATAACTGCAAATGGAATAATTTAGGAGGAAAAGGTACATAACTAAAGTTTGAATTATATAGAAATGCTTTGAAATAGTTTGGTATAAACTCTATGTGATAAGGTGGAAGTAATTTTGGAATTCTCATGTGCCTTGTTTCCCCTCCTGCAGAGTGTGTATAAATGTGACTTCCTCAACTTGCAGCTCCAGCAGCCACTCCAGCTTGCGCAGGATGCTGTAGATGCCTTCCTGAAGCAGCTGAAAAACCCTATTGATTCTCTTCCTGGAGAACTTTTCCATGTGGTTGTTTTCTCTCTCCTTCTGTCTTACTTTCCATCACCTTACCAGAGATGGATTTGCTGCAAGAAAGCCCATGAGCTGTTAATGTTAAATGGTTTATTGCTTATCATCACACCTGATTCCTCCCATCAGAATCGTCATGCTATGATGATGAAAAGCTGGAAGATTGCTATAGAGTCCCTGGGCTTTAAACGTTTCAAGTATTCAAAATTTTCACATATGCATCTGATGGCATTTAGAAAAATATCCCTAAAAACTACAAGTGACTTGGTAAGTAGGAACTACCCTGGGATGTTATATATTCCTCAAGATTTCAACAGTATAGAAGATGAGGACTATTCTAACACTTCCTGCTATGTTCGGTCAGATATAGAAGATGAACAGCTGGCATATGGGTTTACAGAGCTCCCTGATGCTCCCTACGACTCAGATTCTGGAGAAAGTCAAGCCAGCTCCATTCCTTTCTATGAGCTAGAAGATCCCATATTGCTTTTAAGTTAATATATAAACAGAAAACCTTTCATTCCAGACTCCTAAATTAATTCTTACACTAATGGGAAATATTAGCATGAACTCAGAACTTAAAACCTGGTTTGCAAAGGAGAAATGCAAAGGTTGACAGAGTTTGCTATTTTTTTCTACTTTTGGATTTTAAAATTTATTCTTATATAGAAATCTTAAAGTTTCATGCAGAGTGTGACTCCTGCCATAGCAGAAACCACTGTTACATTAGCATTTAGCACCCAGATATCAATCATAGAAAGATACCTTTTTCTTAGTATTGTGAAAAATGAAGCATAATTTGCTATGTATTTTCTTCATATTTTCAATGTTGACTTTAAACCATTGCAATATGAAACTTTGAGCTGTGTAGAAAATTGTAGATGCACTTTGATGGTTAACCAGTTAAGTGTATCACAGAAATAGGTTGATGTAGTTGTTTTGTGATGCACTTATTCTTTGTTCTAAATTGCTATCTGTTGCAGAAAGCCCCCTTTTTTTTCCCAGTTTTATCTAGTGATCCAATATTTCCTGAATATTTTGTAATTGATAGTAACTTTTGTCCTTGTTCTTGCTAATTTGGCAACATCAGATACTGGGGGAGAGATTTCCCCCTAAATATGTATTATAATTTGATTAGCACAGTACAAAAACCATTGCCAAAGTAGAGTTTTCATAACTTTCTTGTTGATTTGAATGTTGGTATTAAATATATTTAACTGTGCAAGTTCACTTTTGTTATTTTAAATTTAGAATTCATTTACAAATTATTCTATTTAAGTAAGGAACAATATAATACTCAATAATGACCTAAAACACCTTTGTGAAAGGCGTTGCACTTGTAAGAGAGCTTATGTTTTATCTAGACTAACTTTTTGTAAAGTCCTCACCTTTCCACTAAGGAGGTATACTGCACTATAAATCTGAAATTATATAGGAAAAAATCAAGAGTAACCTCTGCTGGTAGTCTCATAAAATGGTTTTGAGCTTTTGGTCTTCTTATATAGCATTTCCATATAAATGCTAACTAAAATTTTTCTTTGAAAATATAAATCATTCATTGGCTGTGGAAATTTGCCCTTTCCACATTGATAAATCTTTCTGTGTTTCTGAATCAGAAGCAAATGGTTAAGGAGAAATATATGTCCAAACAAGACAAGATTTAGTTTAAATAACTAAGAATATTTCGTCTATGTTGTCTTATCAGCCAGAAATTGTCATGTAAATTATCATTTTTAAGAGTGCCACTGTGTGGATTTTTTTCAAGTGGTTTTTACATTAAAATTACCTCATACTGAGGTTTTTGCACTGAAATATCAGTTTCAGATTTCATGGTTAATGTGTGTGTGTGTGTGTGTGTGTGTGTGTGTGTGTGTGTGTGTGTTTAAAGAAAACTTGTATTTTCAATAGTTAACCCTAAATTTCATAAACTGCACTCTTGACTCTGGTAAACTGATGTTTTTGTGCTTATTGTGAATTGCCGTAGTTAATTTTGAATGTCAAACTTTATTTAGGAATACAAAGTGTACCTTTTAAAATACAAATGGTTGAATGTGTGTACCTGATGTTTCAAATTAAATTTCACATTCTGAATTAAAGTAATAAGATTGTAATTAATCTAAAAAAAGTCAATTAACTAAATGCAATAAATATTGGTTGCTCAAATATGCAAGAAGTAACTTGAAATTTTTCCTTTACTTTCAATAGCTTTTAATAGGTTCTTTTATAATTAAGATTGACTTTTCTTTCCAGGTAAGCACTGCAGGTCAAGTCTTGTAGCTCCCCTAAAAGAAAGAAAAAAGCATGTGTTTTAGTAATACTTCTTTTACCATATTGTTTTCTTTGATTTGACTAAATACTATCTTAAGGGTAAAGAAAAAAATATACCAATGAAAGTGCTTTGAAAAGTAAGTGAAAACAGTGCTTTTGAGATCCTGGTGTAAGGATTTGTATTACAGCTAAATGTTGGTGCTATAAATTCTTCCAATATTTTTACAGATATTGATTCTGTATGCTCTGAAGTGGGCATGATGTATTTTAAGTAGTAGTTTACAGAAAAATCTCTTTATAAAACCTATACTTCCACTTACTATAAGTTTCTTTGAATTTATAAATATCATTTGTTACTGTAAATTCAGCTTGTTCAAATTAGGATAGTAAGGATTTATTTTTTTTATTAAACAAACACATGCTCTATCAAAGCCAATTCAATGTATAAGTGATAAAATATAAATAGTCATGTGGCTTAGTGTATAATGGCAAGAAAAGTCAATAGAGCCTTCTAATACTGTATTAATATGGATATTCTTGAGGATGATTTCATTTGGATATAAAGAAGTAAGGTCCTCCTGATGCATTCCCAATTAGATTCTCCAAAATAATTTAGTGTTTCAAAAACAAATGATCCTTTGGTTGGATTCTTGAGGATCAGTTGGTTTATGTCATAGTTGCCAAATGGTGGGAGGTGGCATATCTGAAAGTGTTTGTTGTATTTTTTTTACAACTTGTGAACAATGCACATTTATTACAATTTTTTTAATTTTCTAATATACATTGTATATTACTTGTAAACTGAACGTTTTGTGGGTTTTGACCCACCTCATTAAGTGGTTTCAAAATGGGGAGGCAATTTAGAACTTGAATGACTTAGGATTTTCTATTTACATCATAGTTTCTAAATTGCCACAGGCCTTTTCACTAAGAATCCACAAGATAACCCATTTCCCAAAGCCAGGCATGGATAAATGGAACATTCACCGGAAATAAGGTAGACAGGTGATTGCCGGGAAGAAGAGTCTTAAGCAGGCCAAATCCCTGGAGACTGCCTGCAAGAAAAAGATGCTTAGGAAACAGACCAGAAACAGACGGTAATAGGAGCTTTATGCTTTCTAACATCATTGAAGCACTAGCACGGATTAAAGTACCAGAGCACAGGTTGCTGTGAAAACTGGGGACCTGGGGGTTTTAAAGTAATAAGATAACATTTTTATAGAGAAGAAAGGTGGTGATCTGCGGCTGTGTTACCAGAAGAATTATCAAAATAGGAGGGACCCTGTTGGCATGGAGAATGGTGCCAATTGGAATGAGGAGCTACAGAATAAGTGCGAGGATGCCACCAGCTATCTCTTTAGTCTTGCTTGATTTTTTAATTGAGGATTAATTACTACACTATTATCCTGGAGTAGGTGGTATAAGGAATAAATACTGTGCTCTTCAGAGCTGACAATGTAACTTTAAAAAAAATAGCATTAACATGAGATAAAAAAAAACCAAAACTTTAAAATTGCATAACAGCATATTCTTGTATTGCAGCAACTTGCGGTACATATCAATGAAATCTGGTCACGTGACCTTTTGGCTGATTCTTAGCCAATCTAGATTCATTTCACTTAAATCCGGTTATCCCTCATGGAAGTGGGGAATATAAATGATGTTGTTCCTCCCTCACCCTCCCACAGCGATCCTCACTCCTGCGGCTTCTGTTGAAATCCCGGGTGGGGAGGGACAAGCCTGTGCCCATCTTTGCACCAGCGAGTCCCTCTGCCTAGAATGTCTTCATTGCACACTGGATTCGCAAGGCTAGTTTGCTATTAAGGTTTTAGCTTACATATAACCTCCTTAGGAGTACAGCTGAACAAAAGAGTGGAGGTTTGGCTGCCTGCTGCAAGGAAAGCCAAACCTTGGAGGCAGGTGCTGGTGAAAAAGGAACGAGGTTTTATTCAGGAGCCTGGGAGAATGGTGACCTTCTATCTCCAAGACCATCTTCTCTTCCTGCTCAAGCCCCTGTTCTTACAGGGATAAGGAGGGGAGGGCCTTACCGTAAGTATCAACAAGTGAATCTAAAAACCAAGGGAATTAAAACATCTGATGAACAATATTAACTGGTGAATATAATACCCTGTTTCCCTGAAAATAAGACAGTGTCTTATATTAATTTTTGCTCCCAAAGATGCGCTAGGTCGTATTTTCAGGGGATGTCTTATTTTTCCATGAAGAAGAATACGGTACACATTTACTGTTAAATGGAAATAAAGGAAATTTATTACCTGTATACGGTACGGTAGTACGGTAGTTGTCAACACAAACCAGACAAACTGTGAATCCTACAGTATCAAGAATTTACTCATTTACTCAATGACAATCATGTCATCATCTTCTGGAACATCATCATGACAATCCAATTCCTGAATTTCCTGGTGAATTTCTTGTGACTCCATTTCTTTCAGAATAGGTGGACCAAATCTCTCATGTTTAGCAATAGCACTGTCTTTAAATGAGTACTTCTTGTCAAGGTAGCCTGCTCGCAGTGTATTTGCAATGCAACTGTCAGTGATTTTTCTCCCATGAATTCTTCACCCAAGTCACAACTTCTTGCAGTTTAGGTTTCACAAAGTTTCCACGCTGATTTCTCTCCATTCACACAGCAGTGATGTGAGGACTCCGCGTAACGTCACTGATTGCTAGACGCCAGTCGGGGTGGCCCCCGCAACCAGTTTAAGGTAAATTAATTTTCATTCTGGTGGGGACCGAAACAAGATGGCGGCCTAGGTAGTCTCCTAAGCTGCCACCTCATCAACAATTTGGAAAAAAACAACAGCTAAAATCGAAAGGGATCACATCAGACCCACAGGAAAGCTGGCGGAATGGGAAGGCTACAACTAGAGACAAAGCAAGGTGCTGCTGCCGCCATGTGGAGTTTGAAACTACAGTGGAGCCAGACTGCTCCGCTCCCGCCCCGAACAAGACGCCTTTGAGCGCAGTCTCCCTGCCCGCGGCCATCTCAGCCCAGCCTCCGAGCCTCCCGTGCTGGTGAGGAGCTGGCACAGCACATTCCGTTCGCGGCCCCGCATGGCCGGGCCAGAGCTACTGCCGCTGCTGCCTTGTGGATTTTAAAACTACAATGGAAATTGAGCCACCATCGCCGCCGCCACGAGTGAGGGAAGCCCACAGAGAACGGAGCTCACTCTGCCCCAGGCCCAGGGAGTGGGCGGCTTCGGAGCTTGGCCTCTGCGTCTGCAGCCACTCTGTTCCCACCTGGAACGAGACTCTTTGGAGCGTGGTCTCCCCACCCGTAGCCATCCCAGCCTGCTAGCGAGGAGCTGGCATGGCGCCTCCCATTCGAGACCCCAGAGCCCTAGGAGGGCCATGTTCCCCGGGTGAGCCGTGTGCCCCGGGTGAGCAGTGTGTCCCAGGGGGCTGTGTGCCCCGGGTGAGCCGTGTGCCCCAGGGGGCCGTGTGCCCTGGGTGAGCCGGTGCCCCAGCGGGACCATGTGTCCCAGGAGAGCCGTGTGTCCCAGGGAAGCAGTGGGACCCAGAGGGGGGGCGGTGTGAACCAGAGGAGGAGTGGATTCTATTTGTGTGGTCCTGAGATAGTCACCATAAAACAAGCAGATTGTCAAATGACAGCGGGGATGGGAAGGAGACCTGGGGGGAGATAAGAGATCAACCGAAGGACTGGTATGCATGCATATAAAGTACAACCAATGAACACAGAACTTTGGGGAGGGAGGGCATGAATGGGAGGTGTGGGGGGGGGCAATAGTAAGCTATGTACACATATAATACCTTAATTTTTTTTAAATGAAAGAAAAAAATAAATATACTTAAAAAATTAATTTTCATTCTGAGACAGAGCCTGGGGGCCTTATTTTCAGGGGGGGATGCTTTATATTTCACTCAGAAGGAAACCTGTAAGTAGGTCTTATTTTCGGGGAAACACGGTAGAATCAGGTAAGGAAGGGGAATGAACTGACAATTCTCGGGGAAAAGGGGAGCAGGAGGTGCAGGAAGAGACTGAACATAAACTGTGCACCTGTGGATGAGGACAATGGGAGGTGGGGAAAGGGCAGAGGGTGGGGTGGGAACCTGGTGGACGGGAGCAATGGAAGGGGGGAAAATGAACATTTGTAATATGAACAATAAAGATTTATTTAAAAAATAAAATAAAACTGAGTCTTGTGAGGCAACCCTTTATATCCTCCCCCCCCCAAAAAAATGATTCAGAAATGGATGGTATTGAGCAAGCAGTCTCCCTAAATATTGTTAGCTATTAGCAAGTTTTCTACATACTGTAAAAGAATTACCAATTTCAATTGAATATCCCATAAATCTTTTGCTAATATTTTCCCAAATATGGCTGGGAAATTCACAGTCCAACAGTACGGAAGCATAGCTTGAGTTTCCAGGTTCTGCCATCCAGTGGCAAGTAACAGTTGAGCTTGTTCATCTATTGGGATGCAGAAAAGAACATTCTTCAAGTCTAGGATTGAAAACCATTTGCTATGCCCAGGTATCTTGTTGAACAAAGTATAAGAATTGAGCTCCATAGGATGAATGTCCTGAACAGTACCACTTAAGGCCCTAAAATAGAAACATCAATGATGAGAGAGAAGCATTGACCGGCTGCCTCCTGCACACCCCCTACTGAGGATCCAGCCCTTAACCTGGGCATGTGTCCTTGATTGAATTGAACCAGGGACCCTTCCGTCTGCAGACCAACGCTCTATCCACTGAACCAAACCGGCTCTGGCTGGTTTTGTTTTTTTATTAATTATCCTAATTTGTGCTTCAGAGAAGTCTCAATTGGTAGAAAATGTAGCTTAGATCAGTGCTAAGTGACTTGGAGCTATATATTTTCCCCCTCTGCTTGCCCGTACCTATTTAAATTTCTTATATCAACTCATCCTACTTTCTCACCATGTCTCTCAATACTATCAAATTTCTATCTCCCTCTTGTTGCAGTAAAAGAATTTAAGTTTGTAAACCATCATTAGCTTTACTACATTTATTAAAGGAAGATTTAACTAATTGATCTCTTCAACTCTACAAGAGAGTGCTCCAGCAATTCTCTCAGTTTGTGTAAAAGATAGTCATTATTCCATCTACTTTCCACTGGCTTTATATCCAGATAGGTTTCCCATCGGTAAACTCTATGAAATCTTGGGCAAATAGTCACACAGCAGGGATACAACACTTAGTAACTAGTCTTTATTTTAGCAAAAAGCCTAAAGCCTTTATTTTAGTTCCTTTTTTTCTCTCAATCTTGTCTGTCCCCTCCAGGCACATTTTCAACAGGTGTTCTTAGTCCACTGGGTGAAATTCTGGTCTGGAGGATACAGGCCTTGCCTGCATAGAAGCAAGTATTGAAGAATAAATGCTCCTGCTATTAGAATATTTACATTGCCATCAATAACTGTGTTTGAAATCTCCTGTCTCTGAAATGGTTCCCAGGTGTTGTTTTATAGCCAGGTGTTTGACTGTGGGTGTGCCAGGTGTCAGAAATAGACCCTGATATTTCTAATAAATTTCAGAATAAATGGTGTCAAGCAAAGGAGATTTAGATCATGCACTGGATTTAGATAATTATTTTTTTAAATATGTTTTATTGATATTTTACAGAGAGGAAGGGAGAGGAATAGAGAGTTTGAGACACCAATGAGAGAGAAACATCGATCACCTGCCTTCTGCACACCCTCCTCCTGGGGATGTCCCTGCAACCAAGGTAATAATACCCTTGACTGGAATCGAACCTGGGACCCTTGAGTCCACAGTTTGACGCTCTATCCTCTGAGCCAAACCAGTTAGGGCGGGAACCATTTAATTTAAAATATTTGGGCATATTCTTGTGATGCCCAGGGCATAGGACATGATGCTTACTTAGATATCAAGTGGAAGTTAGATCTTGCATTCAGCAAACATGTATTGAAATCCTTCTCTGTGCAAATCAGTTTTGGTTTGATGCCATGTTCTTGTGTGTGTGTGGATAGGGGTATACAAAAACAAGCAAGAATTTATTGACTGCAGCAAAAACATACTTAGGACAGTGAAGCAAGGACCACTGCTCCCGTGGTTGCAGGTCTCCTGGGGTGGGTCCCTTAGAGGCTCGGAGATAAGTGCCTGCAGGGAAAGGAGAGGGAACGGAATGGCACCGGTGTGCTCTCTGGAGGGGAGTGCCTCAATGCCATGGTCTTAGAGATAACCGGCACCGTGAAAAAATTAATACCTGAGAAATGGGGAAGATAGGCAACGTATCAATAGAAGTACAGTAAATAATTAAGCACCTATTCTGTTCATAGTCCCAGTGCGGAATCTCTGAGGGAAGGCGGAGGAGGGTGGGTGGGTGGGAGGTAATCAACCAAACACGTTGTACAGCATATAAGCATAACACATGGGTGCAGACAGTGAGGTGGTGAGGGCCTGGGTAGGGGATGTGGGGAAGAAAGGGCATATGTAATACTTTCAACAATAAAGGTTTTTTTTTTTAAAGAAACATGAAATAGTCATTGTATTTACTTTAAGATACTAATACTCTAATAGTGATTATCTTTATTTTTTTAATTTTAAATAAATCTTTATTCAGATTGTTACAAATGTTTCTCATTTTTTTTCCCCTCCATTGCTCTCCTCCACCAGGTTCCCACCCCACCCTCTGCCCTTTCCACACCCACCATTGACCTCATCTATAGGTGTCCAGTTTATGTTCAGTCTCTTCCCACACTCCTCACTCCCCTTTTCCCCGAGAATCTCAGAGGTTTCTTACATAATCTTCAACCTTCTAGATTCTCTTGTTTTCTTGCTGCTGCGGAGGAATGTCCTCTGGCTCTCTGTGTTCCAAATCTTTGACTTGATTCTTGCAATCTTCCATTCTGTTTTTAGGACTCTGTATAATATTTTTTTATTTTAGACAATGTATTCTTTATTTCTAGTTGATCTCTTTTTATTTCTAGTTGATCCCTTTTTATATCCTCATAGGTCTCACTTATTTTATCAGCCTTTTCTAGGAAGAGGAAGAAAATAAAGATAAAAATTATGAACAACAAATACGTAACTATCTACAAGTGAATCTAAAAACCAAGGGAATTAAAAAATCTGATGAACAATATTAACTGGTGAGTATAATAGAATCAGAGGTATGGAAGGAGAGTGATCTAGAACTGGGCTGTCTGAGATTCCACCTTTCAGCCCAGATTCCCTCCGCATGCGCCTGGGTCCCCAGGGTCTGGTCTAGAACTCGGGTTCAGTGCAGTTCTAGATCAGTTCTAGATCACTCCCCTTCCATACCTCTGATTCTATTATACTCACCACTTAATATTGTTCATAAGATTTTTTAATTCCCTTGGTTTTTAGATCCACTTGTTGATAGTTACTTATTTGTTGTTCATAATTTTTATCTTTATTTTCTTCCTCTTCCTAAAGAGCCCCCTTCACCAATTCATATAATTCTGGTTTGGCGTTAATGAACTCCTTTAGCTTAAATTTATTTGTGAAGCTCTTTATCTGGTCTTCGATTCTGAGTGATAGCTTTGCTGGGTAGAGTATTTTTGGCTGTAGGTTCTTGCTATTCATCACCTTGAATATTTCTTGCCATTCCCGTCTGGCCTGCATGGTTTCTGTTGAGAAATCAGCTGACAATCATATGGGTGCTCCTTTATAGGTAACTACCTGCTTTTCTCTTGTTGCTTTTAATATTCTCTCTTTGTCTTTTGCTCTTGGAATTTTAATTATGATGTGTCTTGGTGTGGTCCTCTTTGGATTCCTTTTGTTTGGGGTTCTGTGCGCTTCCTGAACTTGTAAGTCTAATTTTTTCACCAGGTGGGGGAAGTTTTCTGTCACTATTTCTTCCAATATGTTTTTGGTATCTTGCTCTCTGTCATCTTCTGGGACTCCCATAATTCTGATGTTGGTTCACTTGAAGTTGTCCCAGAGGTTTCTTACATTATCTTCAACTTTCTGGATTCTCTTATCTTCTTGCTTCTGCGGAGGAATGTCCTCTGGCTCTCTGTGTTCCAAATCTTTGACTTGATTCTTGCAATCTTCCATTCTGTTTTTAGGACTCTGTATAGTATTTTTTATTTCAGACTATGTATTCTTTATTTCTAGTTGATCCCTTTTCATATCCTCATAGGTCTTGTTTATTTTATCGGCCTTTTCTAGGAAATTCTTGAAAAACCTTATAACTATGGTTTTGAACTCTATATCCAGTCGCTTTTTGTCCTCCATTTCTTTTGTTTGTGATCTGTTTCCTTGTCTCGGCATTTTCGCTGCTTCCCTTAGTTGGTAGGGTGGCTTTGTGTGCTAGGTGTCCTATATGGTTCAGTGGGTCAGCCTCCCAGTTATCTGAGGTGGACACTCTTGGTGCACACCTTTGTGGACTGTGTGTACAGCTTTATTGTAGTTAAGTCTTGATTGTTGTTGGTATCACTGGGAGGAACTGACCTCCAGGCCAATTGGTTGTAAGGATCAGCTGTGTCTATGTGGGGAGACAGCCTTATTCGACTAGACTTGGAAAACTACAAAAGCCTCTGTGTTCAGCCTGGATGGGGCGGAGTTTCAGGGTGGAGCCTACAGCCTTGGCTTCCCGTCAGCCCCATTCTATGAGGTTTCTGAGTCTCAGTGTTCCTCAGTGTCCTTTGGTACTCATTGCAAGCACTTCTGAGAGAAAGGTGCCCTCAAGTTTCGCCCATTATCAGAGTCTAGTCTCCCCCAATGAGCCCAGAACTGGGGTTCAGTGAAGTCAGAACTGGGGTTCAGCACAGTCCGGAGCTTTTGTCTCCTTCCCACTAGGGCAATCTAGCAGCACAGTCAACAGTCCATCCTCTGCACGCAATGTGCGAGACTCCGGGGATCTGCCTTTTGCTGCTCCCTGAGTTCCCCTGGCACATACGGAGGGAATCTAGGTTCCCTCCTTATGTGCCTGGGTCCCCAGGGTCTCACCTAGAACTGGGGTTCAGTGCAGTCAGAACTGGGGTTCAGTGCAGTAGAAATGGGTTCAGCACAGTCTGGAGCTTTTATCTCCTTACCACTAGGGAACGCCAGCCACGCACTCAGCCACCCCTCCTCTCTGGCTCCTTCCTCTCCCCACTCACACACCGTGTCTCTGTTCCTTAGGCTTTTACAGCTCCTCTGATTTTCCTTCTGGGTTTTGCTATCCTTCTAGTTGTAGAATTTCCAGTCAGTCAACCTTCCTGTAGTTCTGGATAATGTCTACTTTGTATTTTAGTTGTATTTTTTGAAATTGTTGTGTGAGGCTGCAGTTAGTCGTTTACCTATGCCGCCATCTTGGTTTCTCCTAGATCATTCTTTATCCTAGCGATTTTCAATCTGTTTTTAAAACATTCAGGGGCACTAACCTCTTTTTCAAGTACAGGCACCTGATTTTTTTAAAAGTCCTCTGAACAAAAGGGTGGGTAATTACCAAGTCAATCAAAATTATATCTATTTTTGTCAGATCTGCAAAATATATTTTTTCAGTGTGTTGCAAAAATTTAACGATTAGTTTATGTGTGCCATATGATAAAAAAAAAGGTTGTAGCCTGTAAAAGTCATTGATTTTGATCCAAGAAGTGTCACAGAGTGGTGCTCTGAGTTCACTGAGGGGACCAGTGTGACGCATTATTAGTCTGGGGTGAGGCTGACATCAAGATGACTAGCAAATACTAGTAGGTAACTGAAGTAATTCAGGCGCTAGGACCTCAACCAGGATACTGACAATGGAAGTTAAAAGAAAATGCATGAAATATAGCAGACAAAAATGAGCAACAACTGGCCTTCACAATTATCAGGTTCTTTTAATAAACATTAGTAGCCTTCAACAACAGAAGACTTATGATAGCTGCACATCTCCTCCCTCGCTACTTGTCCTATAGTGAAATCAAGTCTCAGATCTAATACTACTACATGACTACATAGTTAATAAGTAGGCACAAAAAACTACACAAACAATATTTTGTGACAAAGTACTAAAACAGCAGTCTAGACACAAGGGGCCATTATGAAGGGTGTCAGATTGCTAGAGTCAACAAAGTCTTATGCCACATTTATGCAAGGATGAAAGTGCCTGTACAATAGTCTAGCCATGTATCTTGAATACCTGTTATTTCCGCAATGAAACATTATTTCTAATCCTTTGTGCTAATTAACATTCCTCTAATGAAGATTTACATCGTGATATTGGAAGCACTTCTGCATCCAACTAATGGTGAAGATTCCTGATTCATCTTTCAGATGCTAATTACTCCCCTGGAAAGTGCAGGTTGAAGTTAACACAAGCACAGACACCTCTCATTGGAGTATTCTAAAACTGACTGGCAAGAGATTGGACTTACAGGGTGATCACACTGTAAATCATGTAAAAGTCTAATCACTATGTTGTATACCTGAAACTATATATGGTATGTTAACTGTAAGTGAAACATTTTTTTAAAAATTTAAATTATACCAACAAGATAAGCATCAAAATGGTTTCAAGATCGCAAGGTAGAAAATCATGTTTGAGGAAGATGAAAAAAGCACCGTTTGAAAGAGGAACATTAGTGCTAACGAAGAGAAAACATCTGTGGCTGATTTAAGCAGGAAAGAAATGCATTAGAGGATATTGGGTAGCTCACAGGACTTCTGGACATTGAGGCTTGGACAAACCTGGTCAAAAATGACCATCACGACAGACCACAGACGTGATGGACGGGGCTCTGGGATTGCTGTCATGCTGACCACAGATCTCGAATCACTGAACCACAATACTGGACACACCTGGCGCCACCACGAGAGCCACACCGCTTTTGCCAACTGCAGCTACCCAGGGAGCACAGCATGCTGTGCCCACTTGTTTTTGAATCAATAGCTTCTCCTTGGCGCACATGGTTGGCTAAGCAAATATTAAGCATTTTAGTCTCAGCCAACACAGGATTTCTTCAACACAGGAGGGCGTTCCCGGGGCAGTGGTACACATTAAAATAACAGAAGGGTAAATGTCCATTAAAAGCAAATTGAACTAAAAGTGAGGATGATGTACTCCAGCAGACAATGTGTGGCAGGGTAGTAAGAAGCTAGGAAAACTGGGCAGTGAAATAGGGAAACTGAGACAAGAAAATCACACAAGGCCAAACAGTTTGATCTGTCCTTGGGTTTAGCTAACACAAATGGCATTAATTGGGCCTTTGTTCTTTATTTTCCAGACCTGGGTGATGAAAGCTATGTATCCTCTGATTTGGGAGGGGAGGTATAAACCATTTGTTCTCAAGTATCCTTGGTTGGGGAAGATAAGGTCTTGCGATTCACAAGCTGGCTGCAAGCTGCCCAAGCTGTTTGATGCACCAGCTTATCCAAACCCCCTGGTCAGGGCACAGGCCCGGGTTGCAGGCTCAGTCCCCATTGGGGGCCACGCAGGAGGCAGCTGATCAATGATTCTCTCATCATCGATGTTTCTATCTCTCCCTCTCCCTTCCTCTGTGAAATCAATAAAAATATATGTATATTTTTAAAAATGCACCTGGACTGAATTCACCATCATAGAGGCACAGAGTAGCAGACTAGAGAAAAACAAAACAAAACTAACCGTACACTGCCTTCAGGAGACATATCTAAGCGGCAAAGACAAAAGTAGCTTGAAAGTGAAGAAGTGGAAAATGATTCTCCAAGCAAATAACATCCAGAAAAAAGCAGGTGTAGTGTGCATATATGCGACAAAATACATTTCAAGATAAATAAGGAAAAAAGAGATAAAGATGGACATTTTATAATGACAAAGGGGGCATTACATCAAGAAGATATAACACTTCTCAATGTATATGCACCCAATCAGGGAGCATCGAAATAGGTAAAGCCACTCCTCACAGAACCAATGGCGGGAAAAACAGACCAAAACACAACCACCGTTGGGGATCTTAATACTTCATTGACAACTCTAGAAACATCATTCAGAAAATAAATAAATACTGGCTTTCAAGGACACAAAATAGACATTTAGAGAGCCTTTCATCCAAAAACATCAGATTAGACATTCTTCTCCAGTGCACATAAACATTCTGACCATATGTTGGGTCACAAAACTAGCATCAACAAACTCAAGAAGATTGCAGTTAGTAAGCGTATTTTCTGACCACAATGCCATCACAAAGATGACTGCACCCACAGCCTATAGGAGACAATATGCTAATTTACTGCCCTGCACTCAAATATGGTAAGCAGTAATAGAGGAAAGTTTATGGAGGAGAACTCAAAGATGGCGGCCTAGGCAGCCTCCTGGGCTGCCACCTCATCAACAATTTGGAAAAAAACAACAGCTAAAATCGAAAGGGATGGCACCAGACCCACAGGAAAGCTGGCGAAATGGGATGGCTACAACTAGACACAAAGCAGGGCGCCGCGGCTGCCATGTGGATTTTAAAACTACGGTGAAACTGGACCTGCCGGAGCCGCTGCCACCGGGAATGAGGGAAGCCAGACCTCGCTCCACCCCGGGGCCCAGGGAGTGGGCCAGCCCTGCCAGCCGCCGTGGGAACCAGGAAGCCAATATGGGAACTCCGCTGTGCCTTTGGCGCCTGCCCAGACGAGAAGCCTCCCTGCCTGCAACCATCCTGGCACGCAGCTGTCCCAGCCCGCCCGCCGTGCCGGTGAGGAGCTGGCGCAACGTCTCCCGACCCACGGCTGGCACAGCCCTGTCTCTGCGCTCACCGTGCTGGAGGGGGATGACGAGGCACCTTCCGTTTGCGGCCCCGAGAGTCCAGTCGCCGAGTCCACTACACCCCAGGCTCAGGGAGTGGGCGTCCTCAGAACTTAGCCTCCGCGTCCGCAGCTGCTCTGCTTCCAACCGAACGAGACACCTTTGAGGGCGGTCTACCCGCCTGCAGCCATCTCAGCCTGCCGGCAGCTGTCCCAACCTGCCCACCGAGCTAGTGAGGAGCTAGCATGGTGCCTCCAATACGTGACCCCAGCGCCCCAGAGGGGCCGAATGCCCTGGGTGAGCCATGTGTCCCAGGGGGCCCTGTGCCCCGGGTGAGCCGTGTGTCCTAGGGGGCCGAGTGCCCTAGGTGAGCCATATGTCCCAGGGGGCCGTGTGCTCCGGGTGAGCCGAGTGTCCTAGGGGGCAGTGTGCCTCGGGTGAGCCGAGTGTCCCAGGGGGCCCTGTGCCCCGGGTGAGCCATGTCTCCCAGGGGAAGCAGTGGGACCCAGGAGGAGGGGCGGTGTGAACCAGAGGAGGAGCGGACTCTATTCGTGTGGTCCTGAGATAGTCACCATAATACAAGCAGACTGCCAAATGAGGAGCAGATTCTATTCATGTGATTCTGAGATAGTCACCATAAAACAAGCAGATTGTCAAATGACAGCGGGGAGGGGAAGGAGACCTGGGGGGAGATAAGAGAACAACCGAAGGACTGGTATGCATGAATATAAGTATAACCAACGAACACAGAACTCTGGGGAGGGAGGGCATAAATGGGAGGGGGGGGGAGGCAATGAAGATATGTACACAGATAATACCTTAATAAAATAAATTTTTTAAAAAGAGGAAAGTTTATATTATTATAGGCCTATCTCAAGAGACAAGAGAAATCCCAAATAAACAATCTAATATTACATCTTAAAATACTAGAAAGAAGAGAACAAAAGCAACCCAAAGTCAGCAGCAGATAGGAAATAATAAAAATTAGAGCACTTGCCGAAACTGGTTTGGCTCAGTGGATAGAGTGTCAGCCTGGGGACTGAGGGATCCCAGGTTTGATTCCGGTCAAGGGCATGTACCTTGGTTGCGGGCACATCCCCAGTGGGGGGTGTGCAGGAGGCAGCTGATCGATGTTTCTCTCTCATCGATGTTTCTGACTCTCTGTCCCTCTACCTTCCTCTCTGTGAAAAATCCATAAAATATATATATTTTTAAATTAGAGCACTAATGAATGAAATAGAGAACAATGAGACGATACAAAAAATTAATTCAGATATAGGCTTAAAAATGGCGATGGAGTAAGTAGAAGCTACACTGACACTTTCCCAGAGCCAAATTGGAAACACAACTAAAATACAGAAAAACTAGTAATGAACTGACTATTAGCTGGAGAGCATCCTTATAACCAAAGGGAGCGCGGAGACCCAGCAGAGACGGTACAGAGTGCGGAGATGGGGAAGGGCTGGCCAGGCTTCCTGGACAGCAGCTGAGGGTCTGGAGGGCTAGCTCAGCTTGGGGTTCCCACTGAGAACTCTGGGGTCTAACCCCCGGCTGGGGCCCCAACGGAGAGCACCAGAACTGAGAGAGGTGCCCATGTAACTCCGAGCTGTGGAAAGCCTAGGAGTTACTGTCTGCCGGGGAGAGAGGGATGGAAACGCAGGCACCCTCTTAAAGGGCGAACACACAAAATTTCATGAGCAGCCACTCACCTTGGGCTCTGGCAGAGGAAGGGCAGCGGTGTGAGCAGAAGCCAGGTTTAGGGGCTCCGGGTTTGGAGCTCAGAGGGCAGCAACCCCGGTTTCCTGGGCTGAGCCATTCCCTCACACTGCAGACGACTTCTTTCTCCAGCAGGCATTAGCTACACAGGCACCGGATGCACCTGGAGGCATTGTGCTAAGTAAAACAAGCCAGGCAGGGAAAGACAAGTATCACATGATCTCATTCACGTGTGGAACCTAATGAACAAAGTAAACTGATGAATTAAACAGAGCTAGAGGCATAGAACCATGGAACAGACTGTTGATTCTCAGAAGGAAGGCAGGGGGGTAGGGGGAGGTATATGCTAAAGTGACCAGACCTCCCGCTTTTGGAGGGACCGTCCTGATTTTTAACAATTTGTCCCATGGCGTTGGGAATAGCGGGAGAACGGGAAGGGAATATATGATTTTCATCAGCCATGTGGCTATTTAGCCAGGATATGAGTTTTATATTATTTTTGTTAATTTCATAATGTTAAACTTTAATAATAACAAATAATTGTTGAAAACTGATTATTGAGAACTGCTTAGCAACGTTCCCATTGTTGATCAGTTGTTAGAATTTGACCACCATTGTTTGGACTTAACGAACAATGGCATTTTGGGGGATTGGCAACAACGAAAACTGTGGGATCCCTTAACACCACCCGCGTGGTTCAGGGCCCACTCAGGGTCTGGTTTCTGGAGAAGGCCGCACACTAAAATGAAGAGACTGGAAAAGAGTTAATTTGGGAAAATGGGGGCCAGGAGGGGAGTCAACATCTAGTGGGAAGACTAACCCGTGCTCTGGCCTTTTGCCATTCCTTTTATTGAGATTCTGAGACAAAGACATCTCTTAGGCAGGAAGTTCCAACAACAGAAAATCAATAAGAATTTACATATGATTAACAAATTAAAGTTGCCTCAACCTCCACTATCTCAACTAGACAATGAGTTAATAGCTCCGACCATTCAGAGCCATTGAGGTTGGCCATCTCTTTTTGCATTTTACTACCAGTGACAATGTTTGGTTTCGGTTAGCCAGCTCTTTTTACATTTTATTACTAGTGACTCAACCTAGAGTCAATGAGTTAATAGCTATGACCATTCAGAGCGATCAAGGTTGGCCAACTCCCTTTACATTTTATTACCAGAGACAATGTTAGGTTTCAGTTCCCTGCAGGAAACATTTTATAACTGTCTCTCAGACGATACACATCATACTGCGTGCTAGTAAGCTAGTTAAACAAGTGATGTCATTATGTAGGACCCCAAGATGGAGGAAGTGACCTTCCCCACTGCCTGTTCCAGGATGTGACCTTTACGGTTAAAGATTAGACAGGGAGGAGGTCAGTTCTTTATGGTTGAAGATTAGGCAAGAATGAAATCAGTCCCCCAGAAACTCCCTACCCTGAGGACTTACCCAAGGAGACTGTTGACTAAGCATAGACCCTGAATAAAACATGTAATTAACCAGCCCACCTGCATGTGGTGTTTATTTCCTTGTTTCCTTCTTCCCCCTCCATGTGTAACCCCACCTGCGTGTGGTCTTTATAAACTCATATTCTGCAGTTACTCGGGGCTCCAGGAGACAGCTCTGTTGCTGTCTGCCTGAGAAGCCCCTGCGCTTGTACTATTAAAACCTCATGCTTTTTGCATCAAGTTTCGGTCTCGGCGTTTGACATGGGGTCGTCGCCCCCTCCCTCAGACTCACCGTGGGTCTTGGGACCTTACAATTACAAATCAGCTATTCAGATAATTTATTTACTTCATAAATACATAAATTTTCTTGAATTTAGCAGACAGTACTCATATTATTTATATTTCATAGTGGCGGCAAAAAGTCTAGCACCGGCTTTGAAAGTGAAACTTACGACTATACATAATTTTTTCTATTTATTATATTTGTAAATTGTACTTATGTTGAAATTTAAAATATATATAAATATATATTACAATACTATTTTTGTGTTCTATGAAAATTTTTGTTGCTCCATATAGAGCAAATTTTTAATCAAGAACCACCCTCCCCACTGCCCAACCTCCACCCGCCCTGGTCAATGGTGTCCTGCTTTACCAATGTTAAAATCTGGTCACCTTATACATGCATAACCCATGGACATGGACAATAGGGTAGTGAAGGCCAGGGGTGAGGGTGAGGGGGCTTGAAGGGGTCAGGTGGGAGGGGGGAGAAGAATATATGTGATGCCCTGAGACTCGGCCCCTTATAACACATCCAAACTCCAAGCAGCGGACTTTGCATATGAATGGCCTCTCTATTGCAGTTTAGCAAAATTGCAACCTGGGGCAAACATCCAAGGAGGACAGGACTGTGGTTCATGCTGTAGCTTTTGCGACAGTACAGACAACAAGGTGTGTCTCCAGTGCAGCAGTTCTTTATAGACACAGTGGATTCTCACAGGCAATTGGCCTGGAGGTCAATTCCTCCCAGTGCACCAACAGCAATCAAGGCTTAATTACACCAAGACTTTGCACTAAGCCCACAAAGGGATATAGCAAAAGCTACCACCTCAGGTTATTGGGGAAGCTGAGCTACTGACCCCTCTAGGTCACCGACCACACAAAGCCACTCCATCAACACAGGGAGGCAGCCAAAATGAGGAAAAAACAGAAGCATGTCACAAATGGGAGAGATGGAGGAGAGTAAACTACTGGACGATGCACAGTTCAGAATCACATTTATAAGGTTACTCAAGAATCTTCTAAAAACCTTTGAGAAACTTGATGAGACCTCCAAGAAGCTTGGTGAGACCTTCAAGGACCTTAATGAGAATACCAAAAAAATGGAAAGGACCCGCCAGAAACTAAGCATACAAAGTCTGAAATAAAGAATATACAGAAACTCAACTATAGATCAACATACCCCAAGAATCAAACCAAAGAATATAAGAAAACAAAAATCACCCAACCAGAGAGGCAAAAAGAAAGAAGAATCCAAAAGTGTGAAGAGAGTGTAAGGAGCCTCCAGGACAGCTTAAAGCGTACCAATATCCGGATTTTTGGGGTGCCAGAAGAAGAGAGCGAGAAGAATATTGAAGGCTTAATGGAAGAAATAATGACAGAAAACTTTTCATACCTGGTGAAAGAAATAGACCTACAAGTTCAGGAAATGCACAGGACCCCAAACAGGAGGAATCCAAAGAGGAACACACCAAGATACATTATAATTAAAATGCTAAGAGCAAAAGACAAAGAGAGAATCTTACAAGCAGCAAGAGAAAAACAACTAGTTACCTACAAGGGAGTACCCATATGACTGTCAGCTGATTTCTCAACAGAAACTATGCAGGCCAGAAGGGAGTGCCAAGAAATATTCAAAATGATGAACAACAAGAACCTACAACCAAGATTACTCTACCCAGCAAAGCTATCATTCAGAATTGAAGGTCAGATAAAGAGCTTCACAGACAAGAAAAAGTTAAAGGAGTTCATCAACACCAAACCAGGATTACATGAAATGTTGAAGGGTATTCTTTAAGAAGAGGAAGAAGAAAAAGGTAAAGGTAAAAAATTATGAAAACAAAAAGACATCAAATACATACCTACCAACAAGCAAATCTAAAAATCAAGAGAATAAAAAAAATCTGAAGAACAAAATGGACTGGTGATAATAATAGAATCAGGGACATAGAAAGGGATTGGACTAACAATTCTCAGGGGAAAGGGGGTCTGAGGGGTGCGGGAAGAGATTGGACAAAAATCTTACACTTATGAAACAGTGGCAGGGGTAAGGGCGTGGGGTGTTGGGAATCAGGTGGAGGGGAGCTAAGGTGGGGGGAACAAGAACACTTGTAATAATCTGAACATTAACTATTTAATAAATAAATAAATAAATTTAAAAATAAGTAAATAAATAAGAATAAATAAATACAACCAAGAGCTGGTTTGACAAACTTCTGCCTAGACTTATTTTGGAAGAAAGAAAAAGACCCATATAAACAAAATCAGAAATGAAAGAGCATAAATTATCACATATCACAGATTTACAAAGAATCATACTAGAATACTATAAACGTCTATATGCCTTACAAAGAATCATACTAGAATACTATAAACGTCTATATGCCTTCAAATTAAATAATCAAGAAGAAATGGCTAAGTTCCTAGGAATATATAATCTTCCTAGACTGAATCGGGTAGAACTGGGAAATCTAAATAGACTGATTAGCAGTGAGGACATGGAAACAACCATCAAAACCTCCCCAAATATAAAAGCCCAGGACCAGATGCCTTCCCCATTAAATCCTGCCAAACATTCAGAGGAGATTTGAAACCTATCCTTCTCTCTCTCTTCCAAAAAAAATGATCAAGAGGCAACATTTCCTTATTTTTTGAGGTGAACATAAATACCAAAAGCTGGCAAAGATAACACACACAAAAATAATAAAACTACACCCCAATGTCTCTAATGAATACAGATGCAAAAATCTTAAGAGCAAATTAGAATACAAAAATGCATTAAAAACAATACATCATGATCAAACTGGGTGGGGAGAGGAAAGGGAAATGGGGGGATTAATGGTGATAGGAGACTTGATTATGGGTGCTGAAGACCGAATACAGATGCGTTTTATAAAACACCTGAAATCTACATAACTTCATTAGCCAATGTCATTCCAATAAATTGAATTTTAAAAAGCAAAAAATAAAAATAAAGGGATTCTCGGTTGGAAAAGGAGGCAAGAAGGGCTCTGAAGGGAGCCTGAGGAGCGGGCTTCCGCTGCTCAACAGACACCGCCACGTCATTCCCAAGCTGTTAGAGCAGCAACGCCGCCTGCAGCGTTCTTTGTTTTTTTAAAATATATTTTATTGGTATCTTACAGAGAGGAAGGGAGAGGGATAGAGAGCTAGAAACATCCATGAGAGAGAAACATCGACCAGCTGCCTCCTGCACGCCCCCCACTGGGGATGTGCCCGCAACCAATGTACATGCCCTTGGCCGGAATCGAACCCGGGACCCTTGAGTCCACAGGCCGACCCTCTATCCACTGAGCCAAACCGGTTTCGGCAGTATTCTTTATTTTTGTTAATCCTCACCAGAGGGTACTTTCCCATGGATTTTAGATAGAGTGGGAGGGAGGGACAGAGAGAGCGACGGGGGGAGACATGGATGTGAGACACACAGATCAGTTGCCTCCTGCACCCGCCCCCACGCCGGGAACCGAACTTGCAACCCAGCTAAGTGCCCTTGGCCAGGAATCCAACCCGAAACCCTACGGTGTGCGGGCCCTCACCACTGAGCCCACAGGCCAGTGCCCTAACCACTGAGCCCCCGGGCCAGAGCTCTAACCACTGAGCCCGCGGGCCAGCTCTAACCCCTGAGCCCCACGGGCCATCTCTAACCACTGAGCCCCACGGGCCAGAGCTCTAACCCCTGAGCCCACGGGCCAGCTCTAACCACTGAGCCCTCGGACCAGCGCCCTAACCACTGAGCCCACGGGCCAGCTCTAACCACTGAGCCCACGGGCCAGCGCTAACCACTGAGCACACGGGCCAGCTCTAACCACTGAGCCCACGGGCCAGCTCTAACCACTGAGCCCTCGGACCAGCGCCCTAACCACTGAGCCCACGGGCCAGCTCTAACCACTGAGCCCACGGGCCAGCTCTAACCACTGAGCCCTCGGACCAGCGCCCTAACCACTGAGCCCACGGGCCAGCTCTAACCACTGAGCCCACGGGCCAGCGCTAACCACTGAGCACACGGGCCAGCTCTAACCACTGAGCCCCAGGGGCCAGCGCTCTAACCCCTGAGCCCACGGGCCAGCTCTAACCACTGAGCCCACGGGCCAGCGCTCTAACCCCTGAGCCCACGGGCCAGCTCTAACCCCTGAGCCCACGGGCCAGCTCTAACCACTGAGTCACCGGGCCAGCGCTCTAACCACTGAGCCCACGGGCCAGCTCTAACCACTGAGCCCCACGGGCCAGCGCTAACCACTGAGCCCGCGGACCAGCGCCCCGCGGTGTTTTCCCTGAGGAGTGGCCACCCGGCCCCAGTCTCCGGGCGGAGGAGGCGCCGGTCGCCTGGCGGTCGGGAAGGTGCGATCCCGGGGGCGGTCCGCGCCCAGGTCCGGGCGCCGCCCACTCCGGGCCTCGCCGGCGGCGGCCAGAGCCCTCGGCGGGGGGCGGGGAGCGGGGAGCCCTCGGCAGGAGCTCTCGCGGGGGGCGGGCCGGCGGGAGGCGGGGCCTCGGGAGGAACGCGCGGCGGTTTGGCCCGGGCGGCGCTCCGTAGCGGCGGCGCCGGCGGCGGGAGCATGGCGGCTGGGGCGGCCGGTCTCGGAGTAAGTTTCCTGGACGCCGGCCTGTCCCCGTGCGAGCGGCCCGGGCCCGGCCCCCCTCCGACCCCGTCCCGAGCGGCCGGCTCAGCCCGGGCCTCCCCGTGCGGCGTGGCCCCGGAGCCGGTTCGGGGGCCGAGCGCCCCGGGAAGGCGGGGCGGGCGTCCGCTGAGGTGAGGGTGGAGGCCGGCCTCCCCTCTCCCTCCGTGCCTCCCTCCCCGCCTCTCCCCCGCCCCCGCCCCCGCCCCCTGCTCCCCGAGACCCGGGCCGCGGGGTGCGGCAGGGGCGGTCGCGGCCCCCCGCGGGCCCCGCACTCGGCCCGGGGGAGCGGGGCCGGGGAGTTGCCATTGGGAGTTGTCTTGGACCCCAGTGGGCCATTGCCTGGGGGGCGGGCTTGGGAGAGAATTCACTGACTTACAGGAGTTTGAGTGGATTAAGTAAAGGTTGGAGGAAGGCGGAGAAGCAACCCAGAAATTCATGGGATCCCTTCAGTGGTCGGCGAACCGAGGCTCGAGAGCCGCCTGCGCCGCGTCTCCCGTCGCCCTAGGACCGGCCCCGGCTTCCCCCCAGGCCGCCGCTTCAGACAGACCCGCCCGGAGCTCCCCGCGCCCGGGACGTGTGTCCTGTGGACGAGCCACTCCCGGGGCCAGAGAGTCACAGCCACGTTCGCCCGCCACCACTGCCACCACTGCCGTGGCTCCGCTGCTAGTGAGACCTTAGGTTGCCCTGTTTGTGGTGTGTAGTGAGTGGTCCACAACTAACTGGCATTGCCATTAAATACAGTTATTTCTGGATTAGTCTTTGTTTCTCTAACACCATCTCCCTGGTCCCAGACGTTGTGCGGGACGTTGGTCATAGAGGACCGACAGCAGCTTTTCAGAGACGTGGCGATGTGGGGGAGTGCAGACGAGTGATGCTCAGCGTTCTCCTAGTTTAGAGGATCACACACATGGGTCAGGCCTAGTCCTCCAGGAGGGCCATGTGAGCTGTACGGTGATTGCCCCGGGCTGGGAGGAGGGCATTAGAGGGAGCAGCATTGACAGAGTGGAAAGACCAGGATGGCGAGAGCACAGAGCTCAAGGGGACATTCACGGGACAGGAGATGCGTTCACATCCAGTGCAGAGAGCCGAGAAGGTATTTTAGGGAGTTTGGCTTTATTACTGACGGTGACGGGAAGCCATTGGAGGGTTTTACATAGCAGAGTGGTGTGACAAGTTTGGTTTTAAAAAGGACACGTCAGGGAGAGAAGGGCAGGAGTGGACACAGGTCAAGTGGCGACCAAATCTGGGTAGCAGAAACATGGCAGAGGTGCGTCAGCCCTGGGTGAGGACCAAACGTGGGAGGCGGAGGGGAGGAAGCTCTGAGTGTAAAGCAGACTCTGGCCCTAAGCTTTCCCGGGTGCTGCACTTCTTCATCTGCCTCTAGAAATTCTCCAGAGACGGCTGCCCAATTGGAAAGGATCGTAACGCTTTGTGGTTTGCTCACTGATTGAGGCTAACTGTCGGTTTGAGAATATCAGATCAGGGGAAAGACTTCTGTAAATTAGCCACTTAAAGTAATATTCTGCCATGCTGATTTTAGTCCGGTATAGTGGCTGCATATATCCCATGAATGGATGTGCTGTACTTTATTTACCTGTTTACATCTTTTTGAGATTTTTATTTCTGTTAACAATGCAGATCCAAGCTAGTGTTTTTTGTCTGTCAGGTAGATTAATATGTGTGTGCTTAGGGGGAGGTAATAATTGAAGACATGGAGATAGGTGAGATTGCTCGTAGAAAACATGTATAGGAGGAAAGTCTAGGCTTGGGGTTGAATGCCTGAAGGTGGGTGGAGAGGAGACAGGAGAGGAGGTCAGTTACGTAGGGAAGACATGTGGAGACTGCTCTGTGGGAAGCGAAGGAAGGACAGGTTCAGAGGTGAGAGGAGTCACTAGAGTCCAAGGTTGTTCCAGGAATGGGAGCATACTGAGTGAAAGGTACCCAGGAAGAAGCATTAAAACTGTAGAGAATTTTGTGAGTTTATTTGAACCAAACTGTCGGCAATTGCTGGGAAGCAAATCTCAACAGATTGAGAAAATGCTCCAGAAAATGGCAGTCTTGCATCTTATCTTATGCATTACAATCAAAAGAGAAGGTGTAAGTGGTTACAGGAAAGTCATTGGTGTTAGGTTAGGGAAGGAAGAGAAAGCAGAGTGGTGAAACCCCAGATTGGATAAAAACTAAAATGATAGATACATATTTCTTTTGCATAGCGGGGTATGGGATAGTTAACAGTCAACAATTAACTATCTTTACTTTACCAGTTTATCAGCGATGCTGTCTATGTTTTATCAGTTTCTCATACTTAAATAGAAGATAAAACCAAAATTCACTAATGGGAGACTAGTAACCATAAAAGGGTTTGACATACACAGTGCAAGGCCTGTGCTCTGAGGGGTCCACAGACAGGAAATTAGTTTGACATTCCAAAGGTATGTAATTATAAATGCAAAAAGACAGAAGATGGGGTCAGTGAGGGTGAAAACTGACCTTTGTCGGGGAGGATTCCAGCCGGGGACTTCCCCACTGTAAACTGCTTTTCGTTAAAAACTTTTAACTTCAGCCCACCCTCTATGGCTATTTCAGGTCTCTGAGGCTGTAAGGCCTCCGTGCAGGCCTTCCCTGAGCTCGAGGGTAGAATGTGGCTCCTCAGGACTTTACTGGCCATTTCAGGACTCGGCAGAGCAGTTTGTTGTGCCGTGGGAACAACACAGTTTAGTGATGTGAAAAGTGAAACAGTCAAGTATTAGTTGTCGAAAATACAAAAGATTGAATTTAGAAGAGGAATGAGTGAAGATTGTTGTTTTGTTTGTTGTTTCTGGCTGTGTTTTTGTTTTGGTGTTTCTGAAAAGAGCTGAACAAGAGAAGAGTGGGAGAGTGAAGTTGTGGAAGAGGCGGAGGGGAAGGGGCACAGAGGATGTCAGATTCAGCCTCAGAGAGGGGGGGCCACCCTCCTCTCCCTGTATTAGGAGGTGTAGGTAGAGGTGGGTTGTGGTGTAGAAACTTAAGTGAAATCCCTTCTGATTACTCTGTGGGAAATAAGTCATGTGGTGAGAACGCAGTGGGAAGAAGGAGTCAGATTGAGGATAGGGAAGAGAGGTTTGGATAATGACAGAAGGGAGAGAGTTTTGACCAGGGAAACACGCAAGGATGTCTGTGATTGAGTGATAACCATTTAGCCTAGCGGGTGATCTTTTTTTCCTCTAACAGTGTTCAGTCATCTGAGTCCAGACTGTACCATCCACCCTTTGAGGATATACAGTATATTTCAATGTATTTACTGAATGATTGTATAACACGGAGAAATGAAATTAAAAAGTGCAATGCTGTCTATATTTTATCAGTTTCTCATACTTAAATAAAAATAAAGCCAAAATTTACTAATGGAAGATATTTTCTGTAGATGTGTATAGAATCTTAAGAAATTATTGAATGAAAATATAATTGAGGAAAATTAGTTACAACTTATTTAATAAAATCAATTTAGCTGTAAAATATCTACTTGTTAAACATATACAAGTAAAATCCTATATAATAAAAGCCTAATATGTTAATTGTCCAGTCCACCAGTTGGCCATTCAACTAATCAAAGTGTAATGTGTGTGTATATATATATATATATATATATATATATATATATGAAAGCCTAAGCAACCGGATAGTAGCTATGACATGCGCTGACCACCAGGGGGCAGACACTGAATGCAGGAGCTGCCCCTTGGTGGTCAGTGCGCTCCCATAGCAGGAGCGCCCCTCAGCTGACAGACAGGCACCAGATGCCAGGCTCATGGTGGGCAAGCGCAGCTACAGCTGCACAGGCCTCTCCATGGACACACCCCTGCGAGCCTGATTGGCAGCAGTGGCAGGTGCAGCAGGGCCAGGATGAGCGGGAGTGGGGCAGAGCCTAGCCTGGGTGCCCAGCCTCCTGCTGCTTCCTGCAGTGCTTTGTGCTGTGCAGGATCTGCACGGAGAGCAGCTGGAGCCTGACGAGCTGATGGGTAGGGCCGGGCTGCGGTGGTGTGAAGGGACGGGTAGGGCCAGGCTGCGGTGGTGTGAAGGGATGGGTCAGGCCAGGCTGCGGTGGTGTGAAGGGACGGGAAAGGCCAGGCTGCGGTGGTGTGAAGGGACGGGAAAGGCCAGGCTGCGGTGGTGTGAAGGGATGGGTAAGGCCAGGCTGTGGTGGTGTGAAGGGACGGGTAGGGCCAGGCTGCGGTGGTGTGAAGGGACGGGAAAGGCCAGGCTGCGGTGGTGTGAAGGGACGGGTAAGGCCAGGCTGCGGTGGTGTGAAGGGATTGGTAGGGCCAGGCTGCGGTGGTGTGAAGGGATGGGTAGGGCCAGGCTGCAGTGGTGTGAAGGGACGGGTAAGGCCAGGCTGCGGTGGTGTGAAGGGACGGGTCAGCACAGGCTGCAGTGGTGTGAAGGGATGGGTCAGCACAGGCTGCAGTGGTGTGAAGGGATGGGAAAGGCCAGGCTGCGGTGGTGTGAAGGGACGGGTAGGGCCAGGCTGCGGTGGTGTGAAGGGATGGGTCAGGCCAGGCTGCGGTGGTGTGAAGGGATGGGTCAGGCCAGGCTGCGGTGGTGTGAAGGGATGGGTAATGCCAGGCTGCGGTGGTGTGAAGGGACGGGTAGGGCCAGGCTGCGGTGGTGTGAAGGGATGGGTCAGGCCAGGCTGCGGTGGTGTGAAGGGATGGGTAAGGCCAGGCTGCGGTGGTGTGAAGGGACGGGTAGGGCCAGGCTGCGGTGGTGTGAAGGGACGGGTAAGGCCAGGCTGCGGTGGTGTGAAGGGATTGGTAGGGCCAGGCTGCGGTGGTGTGAAGGGATGGGTAGGGCCAGGCTGCGGTGGTGTGAAGGGACGGGTCAGCACAGGCTGCAGTGGTGTGAAGGGACGGGTCAGCACAGGCTGCAGTGGTGTGAAGGGATGGGTCAGCACAGGCTGCAGTGGTGTGAAGGGATTGGTAAGGCCAGGCTGCGGTGGTGTGAAGGGATGGGTAAGGCCAGGCTGCGGTGGTGTGAAGGGACGGGTAGGGCCAGGCTGCGGTGGTGTGAAGGGACGGGTAAGGCCAGGCTGCGGTGGTGTGAAGGGACGGGTAAGGCCAGGCTGCGGTGGTGTGAAGGGATGGGTAAGGACAGGCTGCGATGGTGTGAAGGGACGGGTCAGGCCAGGCTGCGGTGGTGTGAAGGGACGGGTCAGGCCAGGCTGCGGTGGTGTGAAGGGACGGGTAGGGCCAGGCTGCGGTGGTGTGAAGGGATGGGTAGGGCCAGGCTGCGGTGGTGTGAAGGCCCACTGATCCCTGTAGGCAAGGCCAAGGGACCCCACTGGTGCACAAATCCGTGCACTGGGCCTCTAGTCTGCTAATGATATGCTAAGGCCACTCAGCTGCTCACTGTGATGTGCACTGACCACTAGGGGGCAGACAGTCAACCAGTCACTATGACGTGCACTGACCACCAGGGGGTAGATGCTCCAACCAGTAGGTTAGCTTGCTGCTGGGGTCTGCCCGATTGCGACTGAGTAAAATGGCTGGACACGCCCTGGGTCCCTTCTGTAGTCCCTGTCCAGCTGGCCAACATACAGCATGAATTTGTGCACCAGGCCTCTAGTTTGTAATTATATTCCTAGACACCTTAGGGTGCTCACTCAGTGACATTCTTCTCCAGTCAAATGGATAAATAAGGGTTCATTCCAGGTTATCTCATGTTTCCATTGGGTCTGTTTTTAGTGTCCTGCTTTTAAAAAGGGAGGTATAAAAAAGTCCTGGCCATTGTGACTTGGCTGGGTGTTCCATGCACTGAGGGGTTGCTGGTTTGGCTGGATCCCCATTGTGGGGCATATGAGAGGCAGCCGACCCATGTTTTGCTCTGACATAGATGTTTCTCTCTCCCTTTTCCTTCCTCTCTCTCTCCAAAAGAAAAGGAACTATAACTAAGCTGATTACAAACTAGTTACTTAAAAAAAAAAAACAAACTACTTTATTGATTTTTACAGAGAGGAAGGGAGAGGGGTAGAGAGCTAGAAACATCAATCAGCTGCCTCCTGCACACCCCTCACTAGGGATGTGCCTGCAACCAAGATACATGCCCCTGAATGGAATCAAACCTGGGACCCCTTGTGCTCGCTTCGGCAGCACATATACTAAACCTGGGACCGCTCAGTCCACAGGCCGACTCTGTCCACTAAGCCAAACCGGTTTCAGCACAAACTAGTTACTTTTTGAGTTTTTATCTGATTGAGTTCTCTCTGGATATTCAGTGTGGCCATGAGCCAATGCATCAGTTCTTCTGAAACAATATACTAGAAAAATTGAAGAATTCCTTAATTCAACCATTTTATGACCACTGTCAAGTTTTTTAAAAATATTTTATTTATTTTTTTACAGAGAGGAAGAGAGAGGGACAGAGAGCCAGAAACACCGATGAGAGAGAATATCGATCAGCTGCCTCCTGCACACCCCGCACTGGAGATGTGCCCGCAACCAAGGTATATGCCCTTGACCAGAACTGAACCCGGTACCCTGCAGGCCGACGCTCTATCCACTGAGCCAAACCGGTTTCGGCCCACTGTCAAATTTAAGTGCAACTTGTGTGGCACTTAAAATTGAAATAATTATCTGGTCTGTTAACAAATAATCATTATAACTTTTTTTTCTTTCTTTATTGAATAAGGTGTTACATATGTGTCCTTATCCCCCCATTGTCCTCCCAACCCCCATGATAATTTTTAAAGTAAAATTAATTTCTTGATTTACTCTACAATAAATCCAACATTCCAACTTTTCAATTTTGACTAGGAAGATCAGGAATTGGTTTGCTACAGAGATAATACTTAGATTTGGAAAACAGGTTTGATAATCATAGTAATTTAGTAGAGGTAAAAGTACAAGGAAAATTATGGGTCAACATTTGGGACTGAATAACTTTAATAGTTAAACTCTGCTTCTAGAAAGTTTATTAGGTAAACAATGTAAAGATTGAGATTTTAAACATTTTAGAACTGCCTTGTGAAAACATGTAGAGGGTTTTAGGCAGGTAGTGATGACTGCTATTATTGGATACCCGACTTTCCAAATTAGAGGTAACGATGCAGTCCCTCCTCCCACCTAAGATCTGAGTAGCTTTGCATTGTGCCAAACCCATCTGCTACAATCTGAGCTAAGCTGAACATTGTACATTTACTTGTTGTTAAAAAAAAGATACTGGATAAGAATTAACTAGCGATTCTCACCACTTCTGGAAAAACAGTTCCATTGATAGTCATTTAGTCATACAATCCTAGTGTATGATGAGTGGACAGCGCAGCCTGTGGTTTGGAAACCTGCTGAAATTCTAATCCAGAGACAGTTACCATTAAGATACTTGCAAGTCACGTTTTAGACTGGGTTTCAGAATAAACTTTATTTCTCACTTGTTCATTATTTGTAAGGAAGAAGCTACATGTGAAAGATAAATTATACACAATTAACGTTGAAATATTTTTTCTCCTTTTTAGATCACTAAACAAAAATTGGACCAGAGAAAATGCTGAAATCGGAGTTACAGATGCATGGGATTTGCTGAATGAAATATAAGCAGTTAATTTTTGTAACGTGGGCGAAAGCCAAAATTGCCAACTTACATGTGTAAATCACTGCGTTATTGCTTTAGTCATTGTCTCTACTTAGCAATGACAAGGCTGGAAGAAGTAAACAGAGAAGTGAACATGCATTCTTCAGTGCGCTATCTTGGCTATTTAGCCAGAATCAATTTACTGGTTGCTATATGTTTAGGTCTTTATGTAAGATGGGAAAAAACAGCAAATACCTTACTTTTGGTGATTTTTATTCTTGGTCTTTTTGTTCTTGGAATTGCCAGCATCCTCTATTATTATTTTTCAATGGAAGCAGCAAGTTTAAGTCTCTCTAATCTTTGGTTTGGATTCTTGCTCGGCCTCCTGTGCTTTCTTGATAATTCATCCTTTAAAAATGATGTGAAAGAAGAATCAACCAAATACTTGCTTCTAACCTCTATAATATTAAGGATATTATGTGCTTTGGTGGAGAGAATTTCTGGGTATGTCCATCACCGGCCCACTTTACTAACCACAGTTGAATTTCTAGAACTTGTTGGATTTGCCATTGCCAGCACAATTATGTTGGTGGAAAAGTCTCTCAGTGTCATTTTACTGGTTGTAGCTTTGGCCATGCTTATTATTGACCTAAGAATGAAGTCTTTTCTAGCTATTTTAAACTTAAGTATTTTTGTAGTCTTATTATTTTTCTCCTCATTGGAAACTCCCCAAAATCCAGTTGCTTTTGCATGTTTTTTTATATGCCTGATAACTGATCCTTTCCTCGACATTTATTTTAGTGGACTTTCAGTGACCGAGAGGTGGAAACCCTTTTTGTACCGCGGAAGAATTTGCAGAAGACTTTCAGTTCTTTTCACTGGAATGATTGAACTTACATTTTTTATTCTCTCGGCATTTAAACTTAGAGACACTCATCTCTGGTATTTTGTAATACCAGGTTTTTCCATTTTTGGAATTTTCTGGATGATTTGTCATATTATATTTCTTTTAACTCTTTGGGGATTTCATACCAAATTAAATGACTGCCATAAAGTATATTTTACCCACAGAGTAGATAACAACAGCCTTGATAGAATCATGGCATCCAAAGGAATGCGCCACTTTTGCTTAATTTCAGAGCAGTTAGTTTTTTTTAGTCTTCTTGCAACAGCTGTTTTGGGAGCAGTTTCCTGGCAGGTAAGCTTAAAGTGTATTTATTATGTCAGTGCCTATGATGTGTGATTAAATGTTTGCTTCAAGTGTTGAATTATTAGAATTGAAAGGTCAAGTTCCTGATTTCAAAAGGAGATTCTTTTTTATGGCACTTACTCAATTTTGTTTACCTAGCTTCTATATCAGCCTTGGGCAAACTAAGGCCCGCGGGGCAGATCCGGCTCGGCTCTTCTATCCGGCCCACGGAGCCAAAGAGCGGAGGGTTCTCTTGCTCTCCCATCCGCTCCTTCACCAGCAGCCCAAGATGAGAGTGCCAGCATGGTCAGGTTGCTTTTGTTCCGGCCCTCTGGTCTAGTTTAAGAACCCATTGTGGCCCTCGAGTCAAAAAGTTTGCCCACCCCTGTTCTATATAGTCTACTGGTCTCCACATCACTACAGTACATTTCTTTTACATAGCCATTTATCTACAGATTTTATATGAAAGGTGGTGTAATGACATAGCAGGTACTTAAATACAGATTAAAGGCTCTCCTAAGAAAGAAAAAAATGTTTTCAGTATATATAGCTTTTCAATGGAAGACTGTATTGTAAGTTTAATTAAATATAAGAATGAAATTCACTTAGTTTCAGGATCTTAAATTTTTTTAAGGTTTTTTCTTAATTTCTCTATTTTTCACAGGATTAAAAAGAAGCATTTTCAAAAGTATCTTTTCTGAAAAATAAATATTCGAGAAGTGATTAAGGACATATGGGTTTTATTTATTTATTTTTTTATAAAATGGAAAATTTTAAAAAATTTATTTCAGAGAGGAAGAGAGAGGGAGAGATAGAAGCATCACTGATGAGAGAGAATCACTGGTGAGCTGTCTTCTGCATGCCCCCTACTGGGGATCAAGCCTGGAACCCCAGGTGTGTGTCTAACAGGGAGTGAAACTGACCTGGTTCATGGTCTGTGCTCAACCACGGAGCCACACAATCCTTGATGGGCATATGGGTTTTAACAGCAAAGGATTTGCTTTCTAGGTTTTTTCTAAGTTATATCAAGAATGCTTGTGCTTTGTTTTTTTATATTTTTACTTTGGGATATTATCTGACAAATTCAAAAATATATGTGCTGTAATTGTTTTGCTAGGACTGCCAAGAACCTTAGAAATAAATTTAGGGTTCATTGCTTATCCATATATTCTTATCTGCTTCAACTAACAATTGTTAGATAATTATCCTTTTAATTATTTTTGGAAGTAGTGCCAAAAATGTAAGTAAATATATATACATATGCACACATAAATGCATTCCCACTGTGTAAATTTGATCTATTAAATTTCTTTTAGCCAACGAATGGAATCTTCCTGAGCATGTTTCTTATTGTTCTGCCTTTGGAATCCATGGCTCATGGGCTCTTCCATGAACTGGGTAATTGTTTAGGAGGAACATCTGTTGGATATGCTATCGTGATTCCTACCAACTTCTGCAGGTACAGTGATCTAGAATGTAAAAATTAGTAATAACTACTTGACTCAATATTTTCTTCATATTTGTATGACAATAAATATAAAATATAGCACATTTTTTTCAAAACTATAGCATTTTAAAAATATAATACTGTTACATTTTTTATTTATCCCAGTAAAATAATAATTTTCAGGGTTCAATTTATTTTATTTATTTATAAGTGTGATTAGGTTATATTTTAACTAGAAATCGTGAAATATGAATGAATTTTCTAAGGAATCATAATATTTTCTTTGTTTAAGAAAATGTCCTTTGAAACAGCATGGTAAAATATAATGGAATGTAAACTAGACCTGAGAGTCCTAAATCCTAGTTCTTTATTTCCTTAGGGAAATGCTAACTTCTCTGAACTACAGTGTCTTTATCTAAATGCAGATGACAATACCTATTCTGCCCATCTTAGAAATATAAAAATGCTCTGCCCACTGGAGAATGTCATACAAATACGATTGTCTGTCTGTGTGTGTGTGTGTGTGTGTAAATATATATGTATCTGTATACATGCAAATATATATTTGTATATAAATAAATAGATGTAATTTATTGTAGTTTATTTCAAAATTTTTTATCCCCAAAATATATGGTAGATCTGTCTAAATCTATAAATAGTGTTACATTGTAACTTATTAGTTAATTAAGTACCTTTGAAATAGAAAAAAATGAGTTATTTGCCATTAATTAATCCTGATGAATAAGTATTTATCAGACTTTTCCTTGAGGTGAAAGTAACTTGAAATTTATCTAATTTCAAATATTTGACATAAAACCCCCAAAAGACTATTTGTATTAAATATTTTTCTCCAAATTAAATGTTTAATAAAAAGTTGAAAATTCTCATTAGAAGTAAAATAAATAGGTTTATTTTAAAGTAAGATGTGTCAGCTTGCAGAAGTGGAAAAAGTAATTTGCATGGTTAGATTTTTATTTCATTATAATTTTTGTTTATACTTTTCTTTTACTTTTTTGTTATTGTTAAGTGATATTAAGTATGAAACAAAATGTTTTATTCTTGTAATGAAAACTAAAGTATTATTTGAAAGCTATTGATAATACATGAAGCAAAAAGTTTTCAAAATTCCTTTTCTAGGTAGGATTAATGATTTCCCCTCCCTCAATATCAATTGTATTTTGATTCTGCAAGTCGTAGGACTTGGTTTATCATCTTTATTAGAGTGTCATTTTACAATTGTTCCAGGAACTGATCTAGGTCTTCAATTAGTATTTAATAGGATATGGCAGTTTGACTAAATTTTAATAATTGTTTTTATTTTTTTTTTAAATGTATTTTATTGATTTTTTACAGAGAGGAAGGGAGAGAGATAGAGAGCTAGAAACGTCGATGAGAGGGAGTCATCGATCAGCTGCCTCTTGCACACCCCTTACTGGGGATGTGCCCGCAACCAAGGTACATGCCCTTGACCGGAATCGAACCCGGGAGCTTTCAGTCCGCAGGCCAACGCTCTACCACTGAGCCAAACCGGTTTCGGCAATAATTGTTTTTAAATGCCATTTACTAATAGGCAGTTTCTTCTATAATTTGTTACCTTAGGTTAGTGAAACTTGAACACAACTTTATGAAGATTCCTTTTCAATATAGGCATTAAATAAGTATATAATTTAAAGTATTGCTTTTATACTTTTATTTTTTTCTCAAGAAAGAAAAGTTTTTATTATAGTCCCCACCCATGTTCTTAAAACACATTGGGGGTAAAATTAGTATAATTTTGCTTTTAAAATGTCTTGTCCATTACCAATCATTTGATGAGAAGATATAAAGAACAAAGCATGTAGTTGCTGTCTACATGTGGAGATATATTATCCCACCTTTTAGTTTGGCTATTGTTTATTGGTAAATAAAGTTTTCAAGAAACTAGGCTTTGATTTTCAAAGCTTAGTTCTTAGCATCAGGAATTTTAGAAAAGGTGATTTCTTAAAAATCCTGTCATTTAATTAGCAGAAACTATTATGATTCTTAGATGTATTATGATTACTTATAAGTGAAGGATAAAAAATATGATATAAAATGAATGTTTCTTAAACACTGAAATAATTTTTTTCCTTCTCAGTCCTGATGGCCAGCCAACACTTCTTCCGCCAGAACATGTACAGGAGTTGAATTTGCGGTCCACGGGCATGCTCAATGCTATCCAGAGATTTTTTGCACATCATATGATTGAGACCTATGGGTGTGACTATTCCACCAGTGGGCTGTCTTTTGATACTCTGCATTCCAAACTGAAATCTTTTCTTGAACTTCGGACTGTGGATGGGCCTAGACATGATACGTATGTTTTGTATTACAGTGGCCACACCCATGGTACAGGAGAGTGGGCTCTTGCAGGTAAAGTCACCCTGGCACGCTCACTGTTATGAAAATACACCTGGTGTAGAAATCTGTCCTTCACAGGGAAACATTACATTTTTAGAATTCTGTTTTCTACTTTACAGCTTACCAAGTATAACTTTTTTCTTTTTTTTCTAAAATACGTATATTTACAGCATAATTTTAATCTCCAAAGGTTTTGAGAATTGTGTCTTACACTTAGTAGAAGAAAAAAAAGTTTGATTTGATACTTATAATCAGTTTCTCTTTAAATTATTTTGAGAGAATTATTGAATATAGTAACACTTTTCAGAAGCTGATTAACTAAGTTGACTAGTACTTTTAAGTCTCTTAATGTTATGAATACTGAATTTAATAGTCTTTCACATGTAGAATAGCATTCTGTGTACTTCAGAGCATAAGAGAAAAAGTTGTAGTCAAAAGATCTTTAGAGAAATAGAATTTCAGACCTAAAAACAGAGATTATTTGTTGAAAATTTAACGAAAGCTCCTAATGAGAAAGTAATATGCAAATTGACCATCATTCCAACACACAAGATGGCTGTCCCCATGTGGACACAAGATGGCCAGCAGCGGAGGGTAGTTGGGAGGGACCAGGCCTGCAAGGGAAGGCAGTTGGGGGCGATCAGGCCTGCAGGGGAGGGCAGTTAGGGGTGACCAGGCCTGCAGGGGAGGGCACTTAGGGGCAAACAGTCTGGCAGGGGAGTGGTTAGGGGGTGATCAGGCTGGCAGGCAGAAGCAGTTAGGGCAATCAGGAAGGCAGGCAGGCGAGCAGTTGGGAGCCAGCAGTCCTGGATTGTGAGAGGGATTCCAGATTGGAGAGGGTACAGGCTAGGCTGAGGAACACCCCCTCACCCTGTGCACGAATTTCCTGCATCAGGCTTCTGGTGTTATGATGGTAAACTGTTTCCAAGTTAAATGCAGGAAAAGGCATATCTTTATGGTCATGCATAAATCCTTAGTTATTTTTAAGTTTTATAAGAAAGTAATCTTAAAAGTAAGCTTCCTGTTTAGGTGAAGAATTTATTAATATAAACTTTTTTTTTTTAATCTTAAAGTTTATTTCAAGTAGTTTTTAAAAGATTGCTTGGAAATAAACTCTAGATGTTCAGTTTACTTGTATCTAATCAGCATTTTCTTTTCCTAGGAAAAGTAAACAGACACCAAGATAAATATTGTGTGTGTGTGTGTGTGTGTGTGTGAGTGTGAGTGCATATGTATGTGAGTGCATGTGCACATGCACACATCTTGTTAATTTTTATTGACTATCAGGAATTATTTGAGAAGAATTAAAAATGCTGAAGTAGGAGTTTATTATAAGTAAATATTTAGAAGTAACATTCTGGAATATTATCTTTATAGTTTTTTGAAGTATGTCACCAATAAGCCGACCATTTTGGAATGCCTCTGTTAGTCAAGATTTGTTCCAAATAAGAAAGGCAGCCATAGACAGAATGTGTAAATTTCTATGTCAGAGACTTCATTGTAAAGAGTAAAAACAAGATGGAGAGACAGAGCAGTCCTCCTCATACTTCAGCAGCTGTCTACTCTCCAGGCCGGAGGCATGGCCCCGTGCTAGTGACCGGGCTGAGCCAGGCCCGGGGCTGAGCCCTCTTTTCAGTCAGTTCCTGCCCCAGCCTGCCCGGCACGGCCTTCTCAGGCGGACTCTGCCTCAGGGATAGTACTGAATACTGCTCTGGAGATGATGCTACAATCCCATCTAAACCAGTGACAAAGAACTCCAAGCTCTGAGAATTTTGTAATAGTTACCTTCTAAAAATCTTTAAAATAGAAACATCATAACGTGAGTTAGTGTGTTAAGAGCAGGTCCAGAACTAAATATCACTGTGAGAAAGAGAATCTGTATTTGCCCTTTATCCCATACCTTCACTTGCGGTATTTCTTAGAATATGTAGTTGTCTTACATTTATGGGGTTTTCTAATATGGAACCTGATGTTTTTGCTTCATGGCTTGAGGGTAAAAAACAACGATGGCTGTGATGAGAGATAGAAATCCTGGGTGGGGTAAACGTAGGTTTGCAGTTGTAAGTACTTGAAACACAGAGTTTTTTCTTTTATTATTATTATCATACTGGAGGGCTGATGCACAAAATTCATGCATGGGGGTGGGGTATCCCTCAGCCCATCCTGCACCCTCTCCAATCTTGGACCCCTTGAGTGACGTCTGACTGCCCCAAAGAAACTGGCAGTTGAACATCTCTTTCACAATCCAGGACTGCTGCTGATTCCAAATTGCTTGCCTGCCTGATTGCCCCTAACCACTTCTGCCTGCCAGCCTGATCACCCCCTAACCACTCCCCTGCCAGCCTGGCTGATGTCTAACAGATCCCCTGCCAGCCCGATTGCCCCTAAGTACCCTCCCCTAAAGGCCTGGTCACCTCTAACTGCTCTCCCCTGCAGGACTAGTTTCCCTCCCCCTAACTGCCCTCCCCTGCTGGCGTGGTCACCTCTAACTGCCCTCCCCTGCAGGCCTGGTTCCCCCCAACTGCCCTCCCCTGCTAGCCTGGTCACCACTAGCTGCCCTCCCCTGCAGGCCTGTACCACCCCATCCCCCAACTGCCTCCCCTGCAGGCCTGGTCACCCCCAACTGCCCTCCCTTGTAGTCCTCATTCCTCCAAAATGCCCTCCCCTGCTGGCCTGATCTCCCACAACTGCCCTCCCCTGCCATATATCTTGTGTCCACATGGGGGCAGCCATCTTGTGTGTTGGAGTGATGATCTATTTGCATGTTACCTCTTATTGACAGAGAAGGAATATTGTTTTTTCTAGGTTGACAGTTTTTTTTCCAGATTATTATAATTGTTACTCCCCCCCCCCATAACTCCCCTCCACCTGGTTTCCACCCTACACACCCCCCACTGTCCTCATCCATAGGTGTATGATTTTTGTCCAGTCTCTTCCCATAACCCCCTACACAGACACTCCTTTCCCCCTGAGAATTATCAATCCCCTCCCATTTTATGCCCTGATTCTATTCTTTTTATTTTTTTATTTTTTTTTAAATAAATCTTTATTGTTCATATTATTACAAATGTTCCTCATCCCCCCCCCCAATTGCTCCCCTACACCAAGTTTCCATTCAATTCTCTGCCCTTTCCCATCCCCCATTGTCCTCATCCATAGGTGCAGTTTATGTTCAGTCTCTTCCCGCCCCGCTCCACTCCCCATTTCCCCGAGAATCATCAGTCCACTCCCCTTCCATACCTCTGATTCTATTATATTCACCAGTTAATATTGTTCATCAGGATTTTTACTTCCCTTGTTTTTTAGACTCACTTGTTGATAGTTACGTGTTTGTTCATAATTTTTATCTTTATTTTCTTCCTCTTCCTAAAGAACCCCTTTTAGCAATTCATATAATTCTGGCTTGGCAGTGATGAATTCCTTTAGCTTAAATTTATTTGTGAAGCTCTTTATCTGGCCTTCGATTCTGAGTGATAGCTTTGCTGGGTAGAGTATTTTTGGCTATAGGTTCTTGTTATTCATCACCTTGAATATTTCTTGCCATTCCCGTCTGGCCTGCATGGTTTCTGTTGAGAAATCAGCTGACAGTCGTATGGGTGTCCCTTTATAGGTAACTACCTGCTTTTGTCTTGCTGCTTTTAATATTCTCTCTTTGTCTTTAGCTCTTGGAATTTTAATTATGATGTGTCTTGGTGTGGTTCTTTTTGGATTCCTTTTGTTTGGGGTTCTGTGTGCTTCCTGGACTTGTAAGTCTATTTCTTTCACCAGGTGGGGGAAGTTTTCTGTCACTATTTCTTTCAATATGTTTTCGGTATCTTGTTCTCTGTCATCTTCTGGGATGCCCATAATTCTGATGTTGGTTCGCTTGAAGTTGTCCCAGAGGTTTCTTACATTATCTTCAACTTTCTGGATTCTCTTGTCTTCTTGCTTCTGCGGGGGAGTGTCCTCTGGCTCTTTGTGTTCCAAATCTTGGACTTGATTCTTGCAATCTTCCAATCTGTTCTTAGGACTCTGTATAATATTATTTATTTCAGAGATTGTATTCTTTATTTCTAGTTGACCTTTTATTATTTCTTGTTGACCCTTCATTATTTCTTGTTGATCCCTTATCATATCCTCATAGGTGTCATTTATTTTATCGGCCTTTTCTAAGAGATTGTTGAACAACCTTATAAGTGTGGCTTTGAACTCTATATCCAGTCGCTTTTTGTCCTCCATTTCTTTCGTTTGTGATCTGTTTCCTCGTTTCGGCATTTTCGCTGCTTCCCTGAGTTGGTAGGTTGGGAGGATCAGCTGTGTCTAAGCCAGGAGACAACCTTATTCCACTAGACTTGGAAACCTGCAAAAGCCTCTCTGAGTTCAGCTTGGAAGGGGCGGAGTTTCAGGGTGGAGCCTACAGCCTTGGCTTCCGGTTAGCCCCGCCCTCTGAGGTTCCTGAGTCTCAGTGAACCTCAGTGTCCTTTGGTACTCCTGCAAGCACCTCTGAGAGAAAGGCACTCTAGAGTTTCGCCCGCTACCAGACAGTGTAGTCTCTCCCCCAACAAGCCCACAACTGGGGTTCAGAGCAGTTGGAAGTGGGGTTAAGATCAGTCCGGAGCTTATGTCTCCTTCCCGCCAGGGCAATCTCGCGGCCCAAACAACAGTCTGTCCTCTGTGCGCGCAATGTGCACGACTCAGGGGCTCTGCTTTTCGCCACTCAGCCCAGATTCCCTCTGTATGAGGCTGGAGCCCGAGGGTCTTGCCCAGGACTGGGGTTCAGTGCAGTCAGAACTGGGGCTCAGCACAGTCCTGAGCTTTTGAGTCCTTCCCGCTGGGGTAATCCAGCAGCTCAGCCAACAGTCCCTCCTCTGCGCGCAATGTGCCCGACTCAGGGGCTCTGCCTTTTCGCTGCTCTGCTGAGCTTCCGCCTTACAGCCCAGATTCCCCCTGTATGAGCCTGGGACCCCCGGGGTCTCGCCCAGAACTGGGGTTCAGTGCAGTCGGAGTTGGGGTTCAGCACAGTCCGGAGCTTTTATCTCCTTCCCGCTAGGGAACGCCAGCCAGGCACTCCGCCGCCTCTCCTCTCCGGCTCCGTCCTCTCCCCGCGCGCACTCCGTGCCTCCGTACCTCAGGCTTTTACGGCTCCTCTGGTTTTCCTTCTGGTTTTCTCTTTGCTTCTAGTTGTAGAATTCCCAGTCAGTCAACTTTCCTGTAGTTCTGGATAGTGTCCACTCTATATTTTAGTTGTATTTTTTGAAATTGTTGAGTGCGGCTGCAGTTAGGCTTTTACCTCTGCCGCCATCTTGTTGTCTCTTCCCCTGATTCTATTCTATTCACCAGTTTATTCTATTACTCAGATTTTTAATTCACTTGACTTTTAGATTCACTTGTTGATAGATATGTATTTGTCCTTCATAATTTTTATCTTTACTTTTTTTTCTTTTTTCTCATTTTAAAGAATACCTTTCAGCATTTCATATAATACTGGTTTGGTGGTCATGAATTCCTTTAGCTTTTTCTGATCTGTGAAGCTCTTTATCTGCCCTTCAATTCTGAATGATAATTTTGCTGGGTAGAGTAATCTTGGTTGTAGGTTCTTGCTCTTCACCACTCTGAATATTTCTTGCTACTCCCGCCTGGCCTGCATAGTTTCTGTTGAAAATCAGCTTATATTCATATAGGTGCTCCCTTGTAGGTAACTACCTGCTTTTCTCTTGTTGCTTTTAATATTCTCTCTTTGTCTTTTGCTCTTGGAATTTTAATTATGATGTGTCTTGGTATGCTCCTCTTTGGATTCCTTTTGTTTGGGGTTCTGTGCGCTTCCTGGACTTGTAAGTCTATTTCTTTCACCAGGTGGGGGAAGTTTTCGGTCATATTTTTTCAAATAGGTTTTCAGTGTCTTGCTCTCTCTCTTCTTCTGGCACCCCCATAATTCTGATGTTGGTACACTTGAAGTTGTCCCAAGGCTTCTTACAATATCTTCAACTTTCTGATTCTCTTCTCTTTTTACTTCTCCTGAGGAGTGTCCTTTGCCTCTTTGTATTCCAAATCTTTGACTTGATTCTTGCATTCCTCTAGTCTGCTGTTGGGTGTCTGTATAATATTTTTTATTTCAGTCAATGTATGTTTAATTTCTAGTTGGTTCTTTTTCATATCCTCGAGGGTCTCGTTAAATTTATCGGCCTTCCTAGGAAATTCTTGAAAAACCTGATAACCGTGGTTTTGAACTCTATGTCCAGTCGTTTGTTCTCCTCCATTTCTTTTGTTTGTGATCTGTTTTCTCATTTCGCTGCTTCCCTAAGTTGGTAGGGTAGCTTTGTGTGCTAGGTGTCCTATATGGTTCAGTGGGTCAGCCTCCCAGTTATCTGAGGTGGACACTCTTGGTGCACCCCTTTGCAGACTGTGTGTACAGCCTTGTTGTAGTTAAGTCTTGATTGTTGTTGGTGTCACTGGAAGGAACTGACCTCCAGGCCAATTGGCTGTGAGGACCTGCTGAGTCCATAATGGAAGAATTACTGTGGTGGTGACACGTTTATGGGGCAGGATTTGTTCCAGTAGGGCTTTGGTGCTCACTGAGTCTGCCTCATGAATGTGTCCCTTATGAGAGTGGTTGAAATCTGGTGTTGTCCACACAGACCATTAGATACACTAGTTTCTGGATCTCCAATGGGGTGCAGGTCAGCTTGCATATTACCTGTTTATTATATAGGATTATTATATAGGATTTCCCATAGGAACAAGTGTAACCTGCTTTTATCTACTTTGTAAATGAAAAATAAGTAGATAATCTGTAATGTGCTTTATCAGAGACTAACAAAGCCTTTATAATGCAATATCATTTACTTGAAATGCATGAGATGGCTGTTATCTAAGATAAATGTTAATTAGTATCTGTGCCAAAAGCCAAATGAATTTTCTCTAATTCATAGAAGAAAGTAGAGTAAAACAAAATAGAAGAGACATCATTTAAAAGATTTTAATACTGCTTTAAGTCTCTTGTTGATATTTGAAGAGCATATATATATATGAAAGACTGTAGAGTGTGCTGAAGAATATTTATTGAAATAGTTGAAAAGGCAAATTAGGGATGCTTTATGGCAGATAGAATTTGTATAATAGCTCCTGTAATCTGTTATCCTCAGGTCTCTAGAGAAATATAATAGAATTGGCAGTAATGAAAAGTTAGCATTTCACCATTTTTATTTATTTTTATTTTAAAAAATATATATTTTATTGATTTTTTACAGAGAGGAAGGGAGAGAGATAGAAACATCGATGAGAGAGAGTCATCGATCCGCTGCCTCCTGCACCCCCCATTGGGGATGTGCCCCAACCAAGGTATGTGCCCTTGACCGGAATCGAACCTGGGACTCTTCAGTCCGCAGGCTGACGCTCTATCCACTGAGCCAAACCAGTTCGGCTTTACCATTTTAAAAAATATATTTTCAGGGAGTATCTATGCCCTAGTGAGTATAGTCTCGTGGTTAGAGCATCAGCCCACATAGACCAAAGGGTCTTGGGTTCAATTTCCGGTCAAGGGCATGGACTTGGGCTGCCAGTTTGTATCCTACCCCCTATTGGGGCGCTTGCAGGAAGCAGCCAGTTGATGTATCTCACATCGATGTTTCTCTCTCTCTCCCTCCCTTCCTTTCATTCTTTCTGAAAAGCAATGGAAAAATATTTTCAGGTGAGGATTAACAACAACAAAAAAGTAAACTGTAGCATGTTAAAACATTTTTCTAATTATAAAAGTAACATACTCAATGTAAAAAATAATTGGAAAATATTAAAAAAATATAGCAAAACTGCCGAAACTGGTTTGGCTCAGTGGATAGAGCGTCAGCCTGTGGACTGAAAGGTCCTGGGTTCGATTCCGGTCAAGGGCATTTACCTTGGTTGCGGGCACATCCCCAATAGGGCGTGTGCAAGAGGCAGCTGATCAATGTTTCTGTCTCATCAATGTTTCTAACTCTCTATCCCTCTCTCTTCCTCTCTGTAAAAAATCAATAAAATATATATTAAAAAAATATAGGGAGCAAAACCACCTGCAATCCAAACACCCAGAAATAACCATTATTGTTATTTTTATAGATACACTTCTTTATCATACTTTTATCCTAATTGCATAGATAATTTTGTTGTCATTAAAATTTCTTAATAGATATCATCTATACTAATAAAAGGGTAATATACTAATTAGACTGGACATCTTCCAGACAAAGCCATGATGACAGGGGCTGAGGCAGAGGCAGTTAGGGGGTGATCAGGTCAGCAGGGGAGAGCAGTTAGGGGCGATCAGGTCAGTATGCAGAGTGGTTAGGGGTGATCAGGCAGGCAGGCAATCGGTTAGGAGCCAGTGGTTCCACATTGCAAGAGGTGCAGGCCGGGCTAAGGGACCTCCCACTCCCGTGCATGAATTTCATGCACCAGCCTCTAATTTTACTATAAAGTTCCCTTTCCCTCATTAGCTTTTACCATCATTTATTTCTATTCCCCTGGTTGTTTCAGATTTTACATTATTTTAAATAGCAAAGGGAAGGAAATTATTATATGTAATTTTTTGCCCCAATATCTACTCTTTCCTTAGGGTAAGTATCTAGAATTAGGTTGATTGTATCAGTGTACCATTGAGACAGAGCCAGGACCAGGGAGATGTAAAGATAGATGTCAATTGACTTGACCATGAAATTTAAGAAGGTGCCAAAAATCAAATAATCCAAATAATATTTTAATGTAACATATAAAAATCAAAGTTAATGCAAAAGAAACTATCCACAGTGAACCAGATAGAAAGCCTTTTAACCATAAGACAGGTTTATAGGTCAAATTTATTTGCTTTAGAGCTTTCTTAGTAAACTTTTTAATCATTTATTGTTTTTTCATGTATAAAACTGATTTAAAAATAAATTCATTCTTGGTAGAGGGAGGAAGAGTTTCTTCTTCATCCAGTACGTATCTACGTACAGGATAGGTAACATTATTTTATCAGGGGTGCACCACAGGATTGGCAAATACTTGGTGTAAAGGGCCACATATTTTTGGCTTTTGGGGCCATAAGAAGCCTGTTGTTGGAACTACTCAGCTCTGCTGCTGCAGTTGAAAATATCCTCAAATGAAGATTAAAAAGGAAAAAAGAAAAGCAGCCATAGACAGAATGCAAATGAGTTTATTTACAGAAACAATTATATGAAATGTAAATTTCATATAATTGTCCCATGTCACAAAATACTCTGTTTTTTAATTTTTCAGCCATGTAAAATCAATCCTCAGCTCTCAGGCTATACGAAGACAAGTAATGGGCTAGATATGGGCCATGAGCCATATTTGCTGTTTTTGATGTAGAAGAATATAAACCTTCCTTTATAATTTTATTTTTTTCAACAAATACAACTTTATAAAGTAATTTTTTAAAGTAAGGTTGCATTTATTTATTCTCACCTGAGGATATATTTTTCCATTGAATTTTTTATCTAGAGAGTAGAGGAGAGGAGGGAGGGGAACAGAGAGAGGGAGACAGAGAAACATGGATGTGAGAGGGACATTGATTGCCTCTCAGCAGGTCCCAACGGGGCCGGTATGAAGCCTGTGGCTGAAGTCTGCCTGTGCCTGGGAATCACCCCGAGTCCTTCGGGTCTGCAAGCCGACACTCAAACTGGCCAGAGAAATAATTTTCTAAATTTATTGTAGCATATCCCATTTAAAAAAAAATTTTAATTGACTATGTTGGGTTGACATTGGTTAATAAGATTAACATCCTATTTTTTATGTAACAAGGATGATTTTTTTTCGGTTCTGGTTTTTTTTAACTTGAAAGTGGAAAGTTTTTTTAAAAGAAAAAATCTTCTAAGATAATTCTTTGAAAAGAAGGCTCTATTTTTCTACTCACATATTTAATTTCCAAAATTTATAAAAAAAATATACTTATGACAGAAGGGCATTCTTACTGAGAGGATTCAGAAATTACTTATCGAGTTTTCTTTTGTTTATAGGTGGAGACATACTACGCCTTGACACACTTTTAGAATGGTGGAGAGAAAAGAATGGTTCCTTCTGTTCTCGACTTATTATTATATTAGACAGTGAGAATTCCACCCCTTGGGTGAAAGAAGTAAGAAAGATCAGTGACCAGTATATTGCAGTGCAAGGAGCAGAGATGATGAAGACAATAGATATTGAAGAAGCCGACCCACCACAGCTGGGTGACTTTACCAAAGACTGGGTAGAATATAACTGCAACTCCAGTAACAACATCTGCTGGACTGAGAAGGGGCGCAAGGTGAAGGCAGTGTACGGCGTGTCCAAGCAGTGGAGTGACTACACCCTGCACCTGCCAACCGGCAGCGACGTGGCCAAGCACTGGATGCTGCACTTTCCCCGGGTCACATACCCACTGGTGCATCTGGCAAATTGGTTGTGTGGCCTGAACCTGTTATGGATCTGCCAAAGTTGTTTTAGGTGCTTGAAACGATTAAAAATGAGTTGGTTTCTTCCGACTGTGCTGGACACAGGACAGGGCTTTAAGCTGGTCAAATCTTAGTTTGAAAACCAAAGTAGAATATTATTAAGAGTTCATACTACCAGTTACCACTAATTTGCCAGTTTTTGTACGTTATATTCTTATCTGTGAAAAATATCCTGTTACTTCTGTAGCTGCACTCCCTTTGTCTTTTCTTAAGTAATTATGGTATGTAAGTAGTGGAAATAAATATTCTTTTATACTAAAAGTATGTAGAGATTCAGAAAATTCTGACTGTAAATGCATGAGATGTAAAAGTAACGGTGCACTTTGAGATGTTTGCATTAGAAAGAAAACACTTGTCTGTGCTCTGTAGTGAAGAATAAATTACTCATGCCTAATTTTCTAGGCATAGACCAGGATATTTACTATTTAAGGAAACTGAATTTGCATACAAAAGATTTTTTTGTGAACAGTAGGTTTGTGTCCCAAGTCCATTTGAAAAATTACAAACTCTTTCTGGGAAAGAAAAAAGTTTACCTGAAATACATGCAAAATTTGCTTTTGTCCATTACATTCAGATGTCTTGGTTGTGACCTAGCACAAGTTACTATTTAGATTTAAAAAAATTTTATATAGGTAACTAAGAGGCTAGAACCGTAAAGTTGCTCCTTCCTGAATTGTTGGGGGCCTATGAAAATACAGGCAATTTTAAGAATCTTTTTATGGGTAACCATGTTTTTTTAATGAAACAATTTCTTCCAGATAAGTTGTCTTCCTTTTTGAAAAGTAATCTTATAAATTTAGCAATTTCTTATTGATTTAGACTATTTGCAGTTTTCCAGAAATTATTTTGACCTCTATAAAGTTAAAGTTGTAAAGTTCCACTCTGAAAATTATTTTTCATTTTTCAACTCTCCATTAGTGATAACATTTTTTTTTTTTACTGAAGGTGAAAGGATTGGAAACACTTTTCTTGTAAGATATTATGTAAAAATGTATTTATATTAACAATTTTACTTAAGCATAATGGTGAGGTTGTAATCTTTAAAACTTTTTTCAGTGTTCTGTCTCATTAAAGAAAGCACTGGTCAGGATATCTTCCAAGAGGTAATTTATCTTCTGTTTCCTTCTAGTAATCATTACAATCTGAAGTTTTATCTCTGGGAAATACAGAAAGGGAATATAGTTAAGTTGGGGTATAATCTAATCTTTGATGTTTAAATGGTGTCTCTTCTCACCATCAAAGCCATTTTCCAGCCTCAGAGAGGAAATAATGCCCCCTCCATTTTTTATCTGGTGACTTGCAAACTGAAGTTCTATTTTTAGTTAGGAGGAAGTCACTAAGCATCAGGGAACTTGAATACCACTATCTATGCAGCATTGTTGTTGTGGTCTAATTATTTCTGTGCTTTGAATATGATTTTCCTAATACTTTGAATAAAATTTTGTTCAAAATTTTTTATTAATGAGCAAATAACAGTTATTGTATGTTCTAGTATATTGCAAGTGATAGTCAAAAATGCCTATGCTTTCGAGTTCATGGTGGATAGCAGGTGGATTTGAAAATTTCTTGGTTAAGTGTGTCTATATCAATATCATAATGAAATAATATAGTGTTTTATTATTATTCATAAATAGAAAAAAAGAAAAGCCAAATGTTAAAATATGAGTTTGTAGCTACAAAAATAGTTAAATTTATGTTAAGGAAAACAGCTTTGAAATTTCTGAGCCAGTATTGAGCAAATTAAAGCTTTAAAGCATATCTTTTTTTACTCTAAGAGAGTCAAATTTAAAGCTCTATTTTGCATTCTTTATAAGTATTATGATAGTACTAAAAATCATATTCAAAAGGTAGAAGGCACTCTCACACTCATAAAACTAATGTTTTGACATTATTTCCTATGAAAGTACAACCAAAAACGTTCTGTGCTAAAAATGTGACTTGAGCCAATTTTTTAACCACAGAGTTACGGAATATTCACTTCAGTGGGTTCTCCTACCCAAACCAAAAATAAAAATAAAATAGATGACTCTTAGGTGATGGTATCTATACTAATGAAAGGGTAGTTAGACAAGATAGACCAGAAGTCCTTCCAGATAAAGCCACGCAGCTGCCAGGGCCGAGGGCAGCGCTGCAGCCCCTTCGCACCCTTTGGCAGAGGCCGGGTCAGGGCGGAGGCGGTGGGAGAGGGCTGTGCGACCCCAGCCCCGGCGCTGCCCCTTCCGCGGGGGCAGTGGCGGGGGGCCGGTGCCCGCACCAGCCTCCACAGAGGCTGGACAGTACCGTCTGCTGTGCCTCTACCTCCCACAGCCCCTCTCCCAGCCGGCCTGGCCCCAGATTGCCCCCAGCCAGCGGTGGGTGGGGCAGAGCCAGACTTAGAAGTGAGGGCTGAGGGCCGGCAGCCAGTGGTGGCCGATGGCGGCAGTACGCAGGGCGATGGGGGCAGCGCCTTCTCCTGATGGGCCTTGTCTCCCGCCGAGGGAGGCCAGACTGCAACTTAGAACATTCCCTGAGGACTCCTAGACTGTGAGAGGGGCAGGCTGGGCTTCCCCCCATGCACGAATTTTCATGCACCAAGCCTCTAGTTCTAAAATAAAGTTGCCGCCAAAACTGGTTTGGCTCAGTGGTTAGAGCATCAGCCTGCGGACTGAAGGGTTCTGGGTTCAATTCCGGTCAAGGGCATGTACATTGGTTGCAGCACATCCCCAGTGGTGGGTGTGGAGGAGGCAGCTGGTCGATGTTTCTCTCTCATCAATTTTTCTAGCTCTCTATTCCTCTCCCTTCCTCTCTGTAAGATATCAATAAAATATATTTAAAATAAAATTAAATAAAGTTGCCAGTTTCAAAACAGTAAAGTGATAGTATAGAGATTCAATATTGTAGGAAGGATAAGTTGATTGGTTTTTTTAATATCTTTTTCCATCCATTTACCTTTATTCTGTGATTCTCATTCTGAGGTGAGGCTCTTAAAGACAGTATATACATGGGTTTTGTTTTCTTGCACATTAAGTTGCCTTATGTCTTTTGCTTGGAGCCTTTAAGCCATTTACATTTAAAATGAGTATTGAGCTGAAACCGGTTTGGCTCAGGGCATCAGAGCGTCGGTCTTCGGACTGAAAGGTCCCAGGTTCGATTCCGGTCAAGGGCATGTAACATTGGTTGCGCGCACATCACCAGTAAGGGGTGTGCAGGAGGCAGCTGGTTCTCCTGCACAGATGGGCCTTGAGACAAGGCAGAGATGTTTCTCTCTCATCGATGTTTCTAGCTCTCTATCCCTCTACCTTCCTCTCTGTGGAAAATCAATAAAATATATTTTAAAAATAAAATAAATAAAATGAGTATTGATAGGTATGTATTTATTGCCATTTTATTTTTTTATTTTTTATTAAATTTTTATCTGTGTACATATCTTACCATTGCCATTTTATTTTTAAAACTTTCTTCCCTTCTCCCCATTCCCTCTTTTTTTTCTTTTTCCTCTTCTTTTCTTCCATTTCTCTTCCAATTTTAAATGATATCTTTGCTGGGGAAAGTAGCCTTGGTTTTAGGGTCTTGCTCTTTGAATATTTTATGCCAATCCTTTCTGGCTGAAACATTTCTATTAAAAAGTCAGCTGACAGTATTATGGGATTTCCCTTGTAGGTAACTGACTTCCTTTCTCTTTTAGCCTTTAAATTTTTCTTCTTTTGCTTTTGGCCTTTTAATTATGATGTATCTTGGTGTGGACAAGACTCAGCATTTCCTGGACTTGAATATCTTTTCACCAGGTTATGGAAGTTTTCAGTCATTATTCTAATAGGTTTTTCATCCCTTATTGCTGCTTCTGATACCCCTATGACATGGATGTTGTTCATTTCATGTTGTCCTTTGGGACTACATTCTTTGTAATTCTTTTTTATTTTTGCTGCTCTGATTAGGTGCTTTATTTCCCCTACCTTGTCTTCCAAATTGCTGAATTGATCCTCTGCTTCATCGAGCCTACTGTTTATTCCTTCCAGTGTATTCTTTATTTCAGATATTGCATTCTTCATTTCTCACTGGTCCGTTTTAATGATTTCTATGTCCTTTTTCATGCTGTTGAGCATCCTTATAGTCACTATTCTGAAATCTATATCTGTAAGTACCATACCCCCGTTTCATTTTAGCTCTGCTGGATAATTCCATTGTTCTTGATTTGGAGCCTGTTTCTTTGGTCTCCCCATTTTGGCTGCCTGTTTGTTTCTATGAACTAGGTGGATCTGCTCTGACTCCAAGGACTGGTAGAGTGGCCTTAAGTAATAGGGGCCTGTGCCACCCAGTGGCACAACCCCCTTGATCACCTGAGCTGGGTGCTCTAAGAATGTCTTTTTTGCATGTTGTGTGGGCCCTCCTATTGTAATTGAGTCTTGATTGCTATTGGCCTGTTTGTGCATTGGATCAGCACTCAGGCTGGCTGACAGGGAGGCTTAGCCCCCAACACAGCATGGAGCTCTTGTGCAGGTGCTGATCACATGAAGCAAATTCACCTCGGCAGGGTTTGATGCCTGCCGAGGGCTCCGTGGGGATATGCTGCTTTGTTGTCTGAAGCTTGCAACTGGGTTTATTGGTTCTGGACCTCTTCGAAGGGACGCTGGTGCAGGCCAATGTCAGACGTTATCTCAGAATGGCTCTGGGTAGCCTGTTTGGAACTATTAGTGAGCTTGTGGCTCCATCTTCTGGGGCTAGGAGAGTGTGGAAAGGAGCAACTGTGCACCAAGATCTGCTGTTACTAGCACTGAGCACAGGGGCATATCAGCAAATGTCTCAAGGTACCCTGAGATCTGCTTCTGCAAGCTGTCTGTTAGGCTCAGTCACGTAAAGAGCTGTACTCCGCAGGGGGTTAGCTCCACAAGGTGTGTGGAGAGGGATGCCAACAGGTGGGGCTATTGCTTTACCCAGGCTGATGCTACATAGAGGGGGACGCTCTGCTTGGGAAAGATGGCTTCTGCAGTATGGGGAATGACTCAGAATAGGAATCCTGCTGGCTGACCTCTCAGCTCTCTCCTGAGAGCCATCACCAGAGACTCCTCGTGCAGTTCTAGACTCCTCTGCCCTTCATCAGAGCGCAGGGTGAGTGGCTGCAAACAAAATTTTGTGTGTTGACCCTTTAAGACGGTGCCTGCATTCCCTGACAGACAGAAGAAACCCCACTGCTTTTTCACAATCAAATGTTATGTGGGTGCCTTTCCTGGTTCTGATCTTCTATTCTGGGGACCCTGGCTTGGGGCTTAGACCCCCAAACTATTCAGAGGACACCCTCCACAGTAGAAATATACCTCTAGAACTTTAGCTCCTGCTGTGGGATTCCAGCCTGCTCTCTTGCTCCTCCAAACTTCCTACCATTCTTGTTATGGCCTGCTCTGTAAGTTCTTGTCATGAGGCTTCTCTCCAGCTAGTCTTCAGTTGGTTATTCAGGTGATTTTTCTATACTTTAGTTGTAATTCCAGTTTGGTTCTGAGTATAGCTTTCACCTAATCCACGCCATCTTGGCTCCTCATCCTTTCTTATGGCTGAGTAGTATTCCATTGTGTATATGTATCACATCTTTATCGAGTCATCTATCACAGCACACTTTGGCTGGTTCCATGTTCTTGCCACCACAAATATTGCTGCAATGAACATAGGGGTGTGTGTCTCTTTGTGAATAAATGTTTTAAAATTTTTTTAGTAGCTATCCATATGTATTAATTTTTGAGGAACCTCCATACTATTTTGCACAGTGGCAGTACCAGTTCACATTCATACCAGCAGTGAAGGAGGATCCCTTTTCTTCACAACTATCGTAGTTTTGATTTGCATTTCCTTAATAGCTAGTGAAGTTGAACATCTTTTCATATATCTGTTGGTCACTTGCATGTCTTCTTGGGAGAAGTGTCTGTTTATGTCCTTTGCCCAATTTTTAATTTGAAAGTTTGTTTGGTGTTGAGTTGCATGTGTTCTTTATATACTTTTGGATATCAACCCTTTGTTGGAGCTATTGTTTGTAAATATATTTTCCCATTTGCTTGGATGTCTTTTAGTTTTGTTGAGGGTTTCTTTTGCTGTGCAGAAGCTTTTCAGTTTGATATAGTCCTGTTCATTTATGTTTGCCTTTACTTCTTTTGCCGTTCGTGTCAAATTCAAAAAATGTTCTCCAAGACTAAGGCCCATAAATTTAGTACCTATGTTTTCTTTTCTGTAATCTAATGTTCCAGATCTTTTATTTAGGTCTCTGGCACAATTTGAATTAATTGTTTTGTACAAGTTAACAAACTGTAGTCTATTTTCACTCTTTTGCAAGGAGCTTTCCAATTTTCCCATTAATATTATTGAAGAAGCTTTCTTTTCTCCATTGTATATTTTGGCTCCTTTCCCAAAAATTATTTCCCCATATACATGTGGTTTTATTTCTCGGCTTTCAGTTCTGTTCCATTGATCTGTGTGTCTTTTTCTGCCAGTACCATGCTTCTGTGATTACCATTTTCTGCAGTACAATTTGAAGTCAGGTAATGTGATACCTCTAGCTTTGTTTTTTTTCTCAGAATTGCATTGGTTATTCAGTATCCTTTATGGTTCCATACAAACCTGATGATTTTTCGTTCTATTTCTTAAAAAATGTCTTTAGGATTTTGATGGGGATTGCATTAAATATGTATATTGCTTTGGGTAATATGGCCATTTTTAACTATGTTGATTCTTCTAATCCATGAACATGGAATATTTTTCCATTTCATTATGTCTTTTTCAATCTCTTTTAATAATGCTTTGTAGTTTCCAGTATATAGGTACTTCACATTCTTTGTTAAGTTTATTCCTAAATATATTATCTTTTTTGTTGCAACAGAAAAAGGAACATATCCTTTTTATTTTTTTCTGGAATTTCATTGTTAACTTATAGTAATGCAGTAGATATTTGTAGATTGATTTTTATACCGCAAATTTTGTATTTGTTTATTATTTCCAGTAGTTCTTTTGTGGATTCTTTAGGGTCTTTTTTAAATATAAAGAATCATATCATCTTTAAAAGTGACACTTGTACTTCTTCAGACCCAACTTGGATGTGTTTTATTTCTTTTTTGTTGTTGTTATTCCTTACCTGAGAATATTTTTTCCCATTGATTTTCAGAGAGAGTAGAAGGGATGGAGGGAGGTGGGGGAGAGAGTTCATCACCACCAAACCAGTATTACATGAAATGTTCAAGGTTATTCTTTAAGAAGAGGAAGAAGTAGAAGCAAAACAAAGATAAAAGATCTATAATAACAAAAAGGTAATATGCTAATTAGACCGGATATCTTCTGGACGTCATTCCGGACATCCTTCCTGATGAAGCCGGGGCTGGGGGGAGCCGGCCAGTCCTGGTGCCTGCCAGCAGGGGGGGGGAGGCCTGGGACACGGTGCCGGGCCGCAGCCAGGGGGAGGAAGGCTTACTCTTGCACACATTTCCGTGCATCAGGCCTTTAGTATGAATAATAAAATGGCAATAAGTACATATCTATCAACAATTGAATCTAAAAAATCAAAATAAATGAACAAAAAATCTAATGAACCAAATAAACTGGTGAATAAAATGGAATCGGAAGCACAGGAACGTGGAACAGACAGGAATCTCAGAGGGAAGCGGATGGTGGGGTGGGAAGAGATTAACCAAAGATCTTACCTATGGATATAGACTGTGGGGTGGCGAAGGCCTGGGGCGGGGTTGGAACTGGGTGAAGGGGGACAATTGGGGGGGGGGGGGGAAAGGAACATCTGTAGTATTCTCAACAATAAAGATTTAACAAAACAAAACAAAATAGAACTGGAAGTCATAGAGCAAGAAGGCAAGAGAAAGATATAAAGTGCATCCACCCCACTGGTTTGGCTCAGTGAATAGAGCGTCAGCCTGAAGAGTCCCAGGGTCAATTCCGGCCAAGGGCACATGCTGGGGTTGTGGGCTCGATCCCCAGTAGGGGGCATACAGGAGGCAGCCCATCAATGATTTCCTCTCGTCATTGATATTTCTATCTCTCCCTTCCTAGCTGAAATAAATTAAAAAACGTATTTTTAAAAAATGTATCCAACCCTGGCTGGTGTCACTCAGTGGTTAGAGTGCTGGCCCATGCACGGAAGGGTCCAGGGTTCTATTCCCTGTCAAGGACGTGTACTTGGATTGCCGGTTTGATCCCCAGCCCAGTTTGGATGTGGGTGGTATGTAACCAATCAATGTATTTTTTCTCACATCGAGTCTCTCTCTCTCTCTCTCCTCTCTCTCTCTCTCTCTCTCTCTCTCTCTCTCTCTCTCTCTCTCTCTCTCTCTCTCTTCCCTTCCCTCCCTCCCTCCCTCCCTCCCTCCCTCCCTCATTTGTGTGTGCATAAACTCTTCAGTTAGCTCTCAGTAATAATTTCTCCCAATATAGGTGTCCATTCGGTGTGCTCGTGGGAGGGGACAAACTCTGCCTCCTCTTATGCCACCAGCCTGCCCCTGCCTCTGAGATGAAGCTTTTCTTTTTAAAGCTCGCTGGGAAATGTAGTTGGCATCTACAGGCAAATGGGTTTGCTGACCGCCCCTGTCTCACAGTAACAACTTTTCTTCACAGCGTCAGGCCACCTCCCCACAGAGGAAGAGCCCGGCAGAGAGCTCACGTGTATAAAAATGGTGGCTGAGCTTGCGCGTTGAGTCTCTTTGTCAGTCTGCCAGTTAGTTACTTCTGCCCGGGAGAAGCGGGTGAGGGGAAGAGAGGGTTAAAAGCACTACTTTAAGTCACTTTCCTCCTAGAGGACACTCCAACACTCACAAGCAGAAAGGCTGCTTTGTTCTGAAACATCAGACCTCAAGTCCCCGCGTACACACTAGGCCTTCCAGGGAAGTCAGGAGAGCCTGTGGCGAGGGGGAAATGAAGGCCACGATCCTGTGGTCCTTTGGGCCAGAGATTGAGAGATGCTTGCGGGGTCTTTGCTTCTGTGACACCCGGGGGGGGGGTGAGGTGGGGTGGCCTGCAGAGGGGGCGGCAGCTGGGACAGGCTGCAGAGGACCCAGCGCGGCTCCAGGCCCACAGCAGCTGCACACAGAGCGGTAAGCAAGGCCGCCGGCCTCCTCTCCGGCTGTTCTTTCATCTCCCCTTCGCTGTCCCTCTGCAGTTCTTTAAAATTAGTAACATTAATGGACGTTTTCATTTTGTATCTTTTGGCCAAACACACAGTAAACTTGAGATAAGTAATTATCAGTATTATAGTTTTTATACCGCATCATAATTACCGCATCATGGTAATCAATTAGTCATCACATAGACCATGACAAAAAAAAAAAAATCTCTCTCCTTGCCCCAGACTCCTCTAAACATTCTCAGTTAGGCCTTTGCCTTTACCTTGGAACTTCCACATCTGTTTTCATCACCTAATTTTAGTCAGCTTAGTAAAAATCCCCACCCTTAATATATGACTAAATTCTTCATCCCCACACCAGGTATCTGGTCAGGTTGTCATGCCTCCTGTAAGGATCGTGCCAAGATAGTTTAGCCAGAATCCTCCCCTTCCCCCTGAGGTTTCTTCTTATTGATTTCACATCTCCTGACCCCTGCCCTGCTCCTCGGGTACAAAACCCCACTGGTCTGTGCTCTGCTTTGGAACTGAGTCCAGCTGTATACTGAGGTCTCTTCCTCTATTGCAATTATCCTGAATAAAATCTCCTTATACAGCTCCTTATAACAGCTCTACTGTCCCGTTCTGGTTTTCTTTGAATACCCCACTTCCGATATCAAGTAGGGGCAATAATATTAAAATGGCAATTATCAAGCCCAAATCAGAGAATATTTTGCTCTACATTCTAATCATAAAATACTTACTATTTACCTAATACTAGATGCTGCGCAGCATACAAAAATAAATACAATATTCCCTGACCTTAAGGGACGTTTGATGTATATAACCAAACGAGAAAATAAATTGACTAGTATTTAATTACAAATTATTTTATATGGCAAATGTAAGAATGACCATAAGGCTTGAAATATTTAAATTAATATGTCCATCTGCTTTATTTACTTTGATGTACTTTGGTGATGGAATAACATAAACAGGTAAAAAAAAAAAATAGAGTGTGCCTCCATCAGTGACCTCACAGATTCTGAACTGGTTAATGGCAAGTGAGGAGGAGGCCAAAAAACAAGCGGAGGATTTGCAGAAGCATGAAAGCTAACCCGGCTTTGAAGAAAACGCAATGGGACCTTCGATGAAACAAAAAAGCAGCTTCCTGGGGCTTGACTCTTCCTCAGGCTCAGCAGAGTCTGACTCGACCTCAGGGACACGTCCAGACAGGGCCAAGGCTGGAAGCACACACACACTGGTTGGCTCTCAGCTGACCGAGCCTCTCCCCTAACTGCACCTCTCAGGGCATCTGCATCGCCTGATGCATACATAGCGGCCGGCTCCTCCCGGGCTGGCGGGCTCCTCCTGGGCTGGTGGCTCCTCCGGCACAAGACTTGCTCTGTGGGCTCCCTCCCCCGGAACGCAGAGCTCCCGTGGCCCTCCCGGCTGCTTCTCCCTCTGCGTCCTCACCGAGCTCTCTGCCAGAAGCCCTGCCCTCATCTTCGCAGCTGACTTACTCGTGGGCAGAATCTGCCCGGACTCCTTTCCAGATGGCCAGGGTGTATCTCTTTTTATTGAACCCACTGCATTACTATGGCCGGTTTATATAACTGGTTCCTTTATGACACTGAGTTATGGGGGGCAGTAGCTACGTCTCATTCATTTTAAGAAACCGTGTACTTAGCATAGTCGGCTAGTGAAGTTTGTGAGAGAAAATGAGATTCCTTAAAGCAGGGACCAAGGCTCATGGGCCTTTCTGTAGCGGTGGGGCGCCCGAGTGGGGCTGGAAGCAAGAATTTCCAATGTGCTAAGGGGAACAAGCCAGGTCACCCCCTTCTAGCAGGGCTGTTGGGAAAAGTAAATGAGACCAGGCACATAAGGCGCTGCATCAGCTTAAGCAAGCCGAGTTCTTTCCTCGTCCCCTCTACGTGTGTCTCTACTCTCACTACCACGCCCAATACAACATGACAATAAGCAAGGCCCGTGTCCCCAAGACGTGTTTAATTGCAAGAATAGAGGTAAAACCGACTCTTGATAAAAATCAAACTGGTTTCACGTTGGAAGAGCCCGCTGCTTGCTTGCTTCCTTCCTTCAGCAGCAGCAGCGTTTCTGGATTTGGTCCGCGAGCCCCAGGCAGTGCAGGATGCGCTTCTTTTCAGCAGCCAGTTCCGCCTCAGAAACCTGGCCCAGGAGTTTCTGGACAAAGATAGCCTGATCTTTCAGGAAAATATTCTTATTATCTCCTACATGCGGCACATCCTCCAGGGACCCAGACTTGAAATGGAAGCTTACACGTCGGTTCCGCTTTAGACCAGGCCCTTTCTCCTCGATCCACGTCAGCGGGCTGCAGGGACAAAGACCGGGACGTCAGAGGACACGGGGCGCCGGGGAAGGCCTGCTGCCGCCCGGGAACAGGCCCCTCCGGAGCCACCTCCCGCAGCTGCTGCTCCCCATGCGGCTGATGGCGACCCAGCCTCCACCAGGCCCCAGAGTCATGGGTGACCATTCCCAACACCAGCGCCAAACAGTCCTTTAATTTTGCCAGGGGCAGGGGAAGTCATGCAATGCTTTTGGTGAACACCACTTGGCTATCCGGGAGTTTTTACTCTGCGCCTTAGGGGTCCCTCTAGGGGACACAGATGGGAACTACAGGCAACCCATGAACCACCCGAGTGAAAACTATTCCCATGCGAGTGTGCATTTTTATGGGAAAGTATCCCTTCATTACATTCACAAAGAAGTCGATGACACCAGCACATGCCAGACAAAACCATGAGCGAATTCCAGCCATTGTACAACAGGGTTTTAAGTAATGATCCCTGTCTTGCTAGTTCTGTTATGGCCGTTGAAGAGCATGCCTCCCCTTCTCCCACCTCCTGCGGGGTCCTGCTCCATGCCTCTCTGCCGCTGGGACAGCTGCAACTTAACAATCTCTGTCTGGAAACGACCGGCAGAGGCTCCTCACGGGCAGTGACACGGCCTGGAAAAATTCCTACTTATAAAGTCTGGCCTGGTATGAGAAAGAATCAGTATATCTGGGTAACAGTATGACAGTATGATGCGATGATAAAGGTAACCCAAATTTTGGACATGTGATAAGCAAGCAGGGTAACATGTTAATGGCAAGATCTAGGTGGTATTTGTAAGGGTGTTCTTTGCAAAATTCTTTCAACCTCACCATATGTCTGAAACTTTTATAGCAAAACTAGAGGCCTGGTGCATGAAAATTCCTGCACTGGAGGGAGGTGGTCCGTCAGCCCAGCCTGCCCCTCTCGCAGTCTGGGAGTCCTCAGGGGATGTCCTACTGATAGTTTAGACCTGCTTCATGGGGAGCAGGCCTAAGCCGCAGCCTGGCCTCCCTCTGTGGGAGGCGACCGGGTCAGCCAATCAGGGAACGGCACCGCCCCCATCACTCTGCTGTTGCTGCCCGGCCCGGCCTCCCTCTGCAGGAGGCAAGGACAGGGAATCAGGGGAGGTGCCCCCTTCCCCCCTCCATCACCCCTCCCCCTCGCCGTGCCTCCCTCTGCCCGCTGGCCTGCGCCTGGGCTGGCCTGGCACCACCTGCTCGCGGGCCCCGCCCTCCACTGACTGGTCCTTCTGCCATTTGGTCGATTTGCATATTATGCTTTTATTATATAGGACTTTGGGAAATATTTAGGCCACAGAAGCTACAAGGTCTGATACTGCTCACCTGGATGGCTCAGGCAACCTGCTCAAATTCTGTAAGTCTGTTTACTTACTAGCCAAGGGTATCATGTTTGTCTTATTTACCTTTCAAGGCTTCTGTGAAGACGAAAGAGAGCAACATACGTGCAATCTTAGTAACTGTCCTGTTAGCAAAAGCAGGCAGCCCTTCTGGAGCTGGGGCTAAGGGTGTAGGTCCCCCAGGCTCCCTCTAGATTCACTCTGGTGAACGCAGGAGAGCATCCTTAAGTTTCCTTCTCTTCGCGGTTTCCCACAACCTACCATTTGTTCTCTGTCTCCAAGCATGCCGTCATTTTCAGGTAACGATCTTCCTCTCGCTCCTCCAACGTGGCAGACACAAGAGAAAGTTCCCCGAAGAGAGAGACGAGCCAGGTCAGGCGAGAAATGCCGCTGAATGCAGGGAACCCGAACCGCTCTTGCTCCAACGGGCCCGCTGTGGGGGTTACAAACACCGTGGGAAGCGGGAAGCAAGGGGCTGACAGCTGGAGAGCAGGGGGGGGGGTGTAGGGGGGCCCGCGTGGGAGTGGCAGGGAGTACCCAGGGGCTGGTGACGAGGACCGCACAGCCTTCCCACCCGGTGTGCAAGATGCCGAATCATACTGATGAAAACCCAGGTGCTTCAATGTAAACCCTTTCATAAAAGTGTCTCCTTTCTTGTTTATTAAATTTGGTTTTGTTAGTATAATAAAACATGTATTGGAAACAGCAGTCCATCTAGTCCATGGGCTAATGAAAATGTTTCAGATTTCTCAAATGTACGGGTGCATATACACAGACACATATAGACCATACATATATATCCTCTTCAGTTAATGAGTTGAAGAAGAAACCAATATATTCAGCTCAAGTCTTATGTGTGTGTGTGTGTATATATATATATATATATATATATATATATATATATATATATTATCTCCTATCTGCATACATGGCAAGAAGGTAAAAGTTTCATGATAACTGTGAAGAATATTATAATACCCAGGAACTATGTCAACATCAAGAAAATTGACACAGTGGTAACTATTTTCTTAATCTACTTTCCTGAACAAAATTATATTCAAAAGAATATCTGTATGATAAATCTATTTAAGATACAGCTCTTTTTCCCCAGCTTTAAATTTTAAACATAACCTAGATTTAGAAGACTTCGTATCCATTATATTGCTCTATAAACCAAATATTTATTGTATTTTTGATACTAAAGATAAATTATAAATAAAAGCAAACAGACTTCCCTTCACTATGCATTACTGCATCAAAATTACAACTAAACTACAGGAGACCCATCATCGAGAACCACCTGAAGAGCAGCGGAAGGGAACTCCTCGAGCTAAGGGTGCAAAGAAGAAACCCCCGGAGACCTGAGGAGAGAGGCAGGGGCCTGGTCTGAAGAGGCCCCACGTCCATGCTGTGGGGATAAGAAATGAGAGCGATCGCTCAGCTGTGGAGAAGCCCTGAGGAGCAAGCAGTCCCAGCCCCACACCAGCTCCACAGCCTAAGGCTTCAGAGCCAGAAAACAAGGCCCCCACAACTTCTAACGGGGGGTGGCAGGGGAGTGAGATGAAGGGCTGCTGGAGACCTATGCACAGACTAACTTACTTAAACGCAATTTGTTCTGATCTCCAGCACTGGGGCAGCGGCATGAAAAGTGCCAGGGGCATGCAGGGGGAGCTGGACGTACTAACTTTAAGGTGAGGGCCGGAGGGGCGGGGGCCAGGGCAGCTCCATATGAGGACAGAGTGCTGGTGGACACCACTGTTCTTTGTTGAGTCCTCCCCACACCCAGCCTGACGCTCAATGGGCACAATATCTAAGCTATTCACTAAACTACTCAACACCAGTCACCCTTCCCTGGTCCTGACCAACTGAATCACGCTCCTACCCCAATCTCTTTCCCAAACAGACTGGCTACCTCAGGTTGCAGTGTGCATGTTCCTGAAATATCGCCAAAGTTCAAAACTGCCAAACAAGTCGCATCTGGCCCCAGCAGGCCAGCTACCACTTGCTAAGCTGCCTTAAGCAAGAAACTAGTGGACACTGGATCAGTTCTCTACGTAGCCTCTCCCAGGTAGCTCTAAGCCCAGCACAGGTGGCAACCCTCTGCAGATCACTTGGTACCTCCTACCGGGTAGCCCTGGGCAGGACACAGGCAGTGGCTGACCTTGGACCGAACCAGAGCTCAGCCTTGCCCACCCCCTCCCTCCCCGACATCCTCCCCCAACCAAGACAAAGGCCCCAGAAGCAATAACCCAGTGGCCAGGTTCAGAACAAAACAGAGGACCACCCAACCAGCCCCACAAATGCCAAACCCAAAAGGCAGGCTCAGACTGCACTCCACAGGCCAGCCCCTGCACAACAGCTCATCTGCTGCAGTCACAGACTTCCCTCACAGCCTGTCAGTCTAAGGGTCAAACCCTCCCACTGACATCACAACAGCAATAAAGACTCAACTACAACAGAGGGCACACACAACCCAAACAAAGGAAAGACCTACAGAACCCAACCAGGTGACAGGGAGACTGTACCACTGGGCCCTACAGGACACGGACCACATAAGGCCATTCTTCTAAGCACAGGAAATGTAGCAGCTCAACCTAATACGTAGAAACAAACACAGAGAGGCAGCACAAATGAGGAGAGAGAGAAATATGACCCAAATGAAAAAGAAAACAAAAACCTCTGGAAAAAGAGCTTAACGAAATGGAGACAGACAAGCAATCAAACAGGTGCAGAGTTCAAAACACCGCGATAAGGATGCTCAGTGAACTTAGGGGAAGAGAGATAAACCCACTGAGAGCTTCAACAGAGAATGAACATTAAAATGAAAATTGAAAATATAAATACAAGCCAATGAGTAATGAAAAACGCAATAACTGAAATGAACACGAATCAACAATAGACCAAGTGAAGCAGAAGCTAAAATCAGCTTAGAAAGACAAAGAAAACACATCTAATCTGAACAGCAAAAAGAAAAAATAATCAAATAAGTAAGGATAGATTAAGAAAATTCTAGAACAACATCAAGCATACCAACATTTGTATCACAGAGATACTAAAAAAAAGAAGAATGATATCAAACCTATTTGAAAAAAATAATAATGGAAAATTTCTCTAATCTGGTGAAGGAAATACACATACAATTTCAGGGAGCACAGAGTGTCCCAAACATACAATCCTAAACAACTCAGACCAGCACAAATCATAATTAAAATGCCAAAAGCTAAAGAAAGAGACTCTTAAAAGCAGCAGAGCAAAGCAGTTATGTACAAGGAAGCTCCAATAAAATATCAGCTAATTTCTCAACAAAAAATTTGCAGGTCAGAAAGGATTGGCACAAAATAACCAAAGTAAAAACAACAACAAAGACCTACAATGAAGGCTATTCTACCAAGCAAGACTATAACTTAGATTTGAAGGTGAGATAAAGAGCTACCCAGGCAAGAAAATTATTTTTAAAAGTTCACTGCCTCATAACCGGTATTAAAAAATATGTTAAAGGGACATATTTAAAAAGAAAGAATAATATGTCAAAAAAATCCAGAGGAAAGAGCACTTTCAAGCTCTTTTTAGAAGGCCAGCATTAACCTAATTCCACCATTAGATAAAGATATTACAAAGGAAGAAAATTATAGGCCAATATCCCTAATGAACAAAGATGCTAAAATCCTCTAGAAAATCACAGTAAATCAAATCTAGCAATACATTAAAAGATCCTACAGCATGACCAGGTGGTATTTATTCCACAGAGGCAAAGATGGCACAATATTACCAAATCAATAAATGTGATATGTCACATAAACAAAATGAAGGATAAATATCACATGATCTTATCAATGCAGAGAATTAACAACAAAAAGCAACACTTGTTACAATGATTCTTCTGAGAATGCTACCTGCAAACTATTTGAGAACAGTCTTTTTTTTAAAAAAATATTTATTTTATTGATTTTTCACAGAGAAGAAGAGAGAGGGATAGAGAGTTAGAAACACTGATGAGAGAGAGAGTCATCCATCAGCTGCCTCTTGCACACCCCCTACTGGGGATGTGCCCACAACCAATGTACATGCCTTTGACTGGAATCGAACCCGGGACCTTTCAGTGGATAAAGCAGGCCGATGCTCTATCCACTGAGCCAAACCGGTTTCGGCTTAGAACAGTCTTAAAGTCAAGAATGAAAGGGACCCTCATTATGATATGAATATAGTGAAGTAATTATGATTTCTTAAAAAACATATATTTCTAAGAATACTATAGAAATATAAATTTAAAATGTTATATGTTAAAATTGAGATTAATTATGTCAGTGAATGTTATATCAAGAACAATTTAATAAAGACTTTTCTAAGAACGATACTTGCAAAGCGCATTCACTGGGACCTCACCTTCCCTGTGAAGGTGTGTGCCTATTGTTAGCAGCCCCAGCCTAAGTGAATGTAAGTAATCTGATTCTTTAATGCATGTTGAAGTATATAACTACTCATAGCTAGAACATTTCTAAGAATGCTGCTTACAAACTGTGTTGTGTCAAGTACTATTTTACAGAATAGAGTAATTCTCTCTGTAATGCATCACTCTCAACAGTGTTTTAGTACGCTTGTAATAAGAGCACCAGAAGTAAAGAAAGTGAGCAAGGGAGAAAACCCATTTGAAGGATTAAGGACAGAAAACTACCCTAGCCGGGTGAAGGAACATGGAGCAATAAGTATTACTACATCAGTAGTTTTTTTCCTGTTTTCATTGACTATTTTTTTCTCATCACTTTCAACCTGTGTGTATCTTTTGTTCTGAGGTGAGTCTCTTGTACACAGCATATACACTGAGTGGTCAGATTATTATGACCTCTGAATACATAATAATCTGGCCAGCCAGTGTATATCCTATATAATAAAAGGCTAATATGCAAATTGTCCCCTCAACCAGGAGTGTGACCAGCAGGCAGGCTGGCCAACTGCCCATGTCCCCTCCCCCTGGCCAGGCTGGCTGGATCCCACCCATGCACGAATTCATGCACCGGGCCTCTAACACACACACTGAGTGGTCAGATTATTATGTGTTCAGAGATCATAATAATCTGGCCTCAGTGTATATGAGCCATGCATTGTTATCCTTTCTGTCACACTGTGTCTTGCGATTAGAGCATTTCATCCATTTGCATTCACAGTCACTAATGTTAGGTACTTATTTATTGCCATTTTTAAAAAGGCTATGCTCCGCCAAAGCCGATTTGGCTCAGTGGTAGAGCGTCGGTCTGCGGACTGAAAGGTCCCGGGTTCGATTCCGGTCAAGGGCATGTACATTGCTTGCAGGCACATCCCTGGCGGGGGTGTGCAGGAGGCGGCTGGTCGATGTTTCTCTCTCATCGACATTTCTAGCTCTCTATCTCTCTCCCTTCCTCTCTGTAAAATATCAATAAAATATATATTTTAAAAAATAAAATAAAAAGGCTATGCTCCTCTTTCTCTATGTCTTAAAATAGCCCCTTTAGCATTTCTTGCCTTGCTGGCTTGATGCTAATGAACTCCTTTCATCTTCTTTCCCAGGGAGGCTCTTTATTTGACCTTCGAACTTAAATGACAGCCGTGCTGGCTAGAGCAGTCCTGTTGCAGGTTCTTGCTGTTTATTACTTAGTGTGCTTCATGCCAAGCCCTTCTGGCCTGAGGTGTTTCTGTGGAGAGATCAGCCGACAGTTTTATGGGAACTGACTGTTTCTCTCTTGCTGCATTTAAGAGTCTCTCTTTGTGTTTAATTTTGGCCATTTTAATTATGATGTGTCTTGGTGTGGTCTCCCTGTGTTTATCTCGGGGACTCTCTGTTCTTCCTGAACTTGTGTGACATTTTCCTTCACCAGCAGGGTAGTTTTCTCTCATTAATTCCTCAAAGGGGTCCCTCTCCCTTGCTGGCTGTCTTTACTTCTGGTAACCATAGATGTGGATGTTGTTACATTTCATGTTGTCCCAAAGTTCCTTTAATCTCTCCTTCTGTTTAATTACCTTGTCTTTTTCCTATTCTGACTGACTTTTCTTTTTCTGTTTTGTCTTTTATAGCTGACAAAATTGAGTATAAAACAAAGGCCATAAAAGAAACCAAGGAGGTCACTACATAATAATAAAAGGCTCATTGAGCAGTGTGGCCTGAAACCGCTGGGCAAGAAATGGAAATGTTCATGGTGGCTGGGGTGAAAGAGCTCCAAGGCAGGGCTGATAGTATCCACTTCCCTCGTCAGGGGATTTAATAAATAACAATGTTCACATAGGTGCTCAATAAACACTCCTGCTGTTCCTCTCTTGATTTGTTTGATTATATCAACGTCTAGCTCTGAATTCCACGATTCTGACCATACTGCATGGGTTCTATTGTGTATAGGTTTATACACTGTCATTGTGCATGTTAAATCAATAGTCTCTATGATGGTTGGCAGAAGTCTGAGTAAAAGAGTATAAGTGGTTGAAACAAACACTAATAATAATAATAATAATAATAATAATAAAAGGATCAATGTAACAGGAGGCTATAATTCTTATTAACATATATGCACCCAATATATGCACCCAATATATGCACCTAAGTTTAAAATAATTTTTGGTAGATTAAAAATTTTTTTAAATATATTTTTTATTAATTTCAGAGAGGAAGGTAGAGGAGAGAGAGATAGAAACATCAATGATGACAGAGAATCAGTGTTCGGCTGCCTCTTGCACACCTCCTACTAGGGAGGTGTGCAACCCCAGCATGTTCCCTTGACCAGAATCAAACTTGGGATCCTTCAGTTCGCAGGCCAACCCTCTATCCATTAAGCCAAACTGGATAGGGCTTTTGGTGGACTTTAAGGAAGAGACAACTGCAATACAATCATAGTAGGAGATTTTAAACCCCACTGTTATCAATGGATAGATCTTCCATAGAAATATTAATAAGGAAACAGTGATCTTAAATGACACACTAGATCAGGAATTAATTGATATCTACAAAACATTTCATCCCAAATGAGCAGAATATTCTCAAGTGCACATGGAACATTCTCAAAGACAGACCACACTTAATGACACAAAAGAAGTCTCAATAAATTTAAGAAGATTGTAATTAAATCAAGCATCTTCTCCAACCACAATGGCATTGAAATAGAATTCAAGCATGGTAAAAAAAAAATCTCAAAAATATTTAAATTCATGTAGGTTAAATAGCATGGTATTAATTAATAGAGTACCAATAAGATCAATGAAGAAATAAAAAAATTACCTGGACACAAATAAAAATGAACACACAACCACCCAAATATCTATGGGGCACAGCGAAAGCAGTCCTGAGAGGAAGTTCATAAAATTACAGGCCTACCTCAGCAAGTAAGCAAAATCTCTAGTAGACAATCTAAACCTACAGCTGAAAGAATTGCAGGGAAAAAACACCTCAGGAACAGTCCAGAGTAAGTAGAAGAAAGGAAGTAATAAAGACCAGAAAAGAAATAAGTGGCATAGAAACTAAAAACAAAAAACAAACCAATACAAAAGATCAATGAAACCAAGAGCTGGTTATTTGAAAGGATACAAAAGACTTATGAACCTTTAAACCAGATTCATCAAGAAACAAAGAGATCAGAGCCAAATAAATATAATCAGAAATAAAATGGAGAGGTAACTTCAGACATCACAGAAACCCAAATGATTGTAAAAAAAAAATATTACGAATAACAGTATGTCAAGAAAAAAAGACAAGCTGGGCAAAATGGACAAACTCCTGGAAACACAGTCTTCCAAAGCTGTACCATGAAGAAGCTGAACACCTGAACAGACCAATGACAACTACGTAATCTAAGGACTAGCCAATAATCTTCTGGGAGACCAAAGCCCTGGACCAAATGGCTCCAAGGGCGAATTTCATCAAACATTAAAGAAGAACTAGCAGCAATCCTCCTCAAACTATTCCAAAAATCCAAGAGGAGGGGAGACTTCCAAGATCATTTTATGAGGCCAACATTATCCTAATACCAAAACCAGATAAAGACACTACAGAAAAAAGAAAATTATAGGCCAATATCCCTGATGAACATTGTTGCAAAAATCCTCAAAAAATACTAGCACATCAGATCTAGCACTACACTAAAAAATAATACACCATAGTCAAGTGAGATTTATTTTGGAGATTCAAGGTTGGTATATCCACAAATCAATAAATGTGATCCGTCATATAAATAAAATAAAATATAAAAATCACATGGAGAGAGTAAAACAAGATGGTGGCCTAGGTAGTCTCCTAAGCTGCTGCCTCATCAACAATATGGAAAAAAACAACAGCTAAAATCAAAAGGGACCACATCAGACCCACAGGAAAGCTGGTGGAATGGGAAGGCTACAACTAGAGACAAAGCAGGGCGCCGCTGCTGCCATGTGGAGTTTAAAACTACGGTGGAACTAGACCTGCCGGAACCACAGCCACCGCTGCCGCTGAGAGTGAGGGAAGCCCACCGAGAGCAGAGCTCGCTCTGCCCCGGGCCCAGGGAGTGGGCTGCTTCAGAGCCTGGCCTCCGTGTCCGCAGCTGTCCCTGCCTGCCAGCCGTGGGAGCGAGGGAACCGACAACGGGCCTCAGCTGCACCTTCTGCTCCTGCCCAGACGCCTTGGAGCACGGTCTCCCTGCCCGCAGCCACCTCAGCCCGGCCTCCATGCCTGCAGCCATCCCAGCCCGCCTGCCGTGAATGGTGGGTTCTGGGGGACCCATGTGTCCCAGGAGAGCCCTGTGCCCCAGGGGGCCCTGTGCCCCGGGTGAGTCGTGTGCCCCAGGGGGCCGTGTACCCCAAGTGAGCCCTGTGTCCTAGGGGGCCGTGTGCCCTGGGAGAGCTGTGTTCCCCTGGGGGCCGTGTTCCCCGGGTGAGACGTGTACCCCAGGGGGGCCATGCGCCCTGGGGGAACCATGTGCCCCAGATGAGCCATGTGCCCCAGGGGGGCGGTGGGAGCTGGGGAGCCATGTACACCGGGAGAGCTGTGTGCCCTGGGGAAGCAATGGGACCTGGGGGGAGGAGGCGGTGTGAACCAGAGGAGGAACGGATTCTATTCGTGTGGTCCTGAGACATTTGGACAGTCTGCAGCCATTAGCTACACAACACTCTGTTGTATTTCCCTACAAAAACAAATGAGAGAGAGTGTCCCACTTGAAATTCATATACGGAGAAAAGGAAAAGAGAAGGAGAAAAATCTGAGGAACAGAATAAAGTGGTGAATATAGTAGAATCAGGGGCAAAGAAGGGGAGTGGACTGATAATTATCAGGAGGATAAGGGAGTGGGGAAGCAGTGAGAGACTGGATTGAAATCATATAACCAATGGATGAAGACAATTGGGGGGAGAAGGGGTAAGGGCAGAGGGTGGGAAGGGAACTGGGCGATAGGAAGCATTGGGGGAGAAAAAGGAGAAACAATTGTAATAATCCGAGTAATAAAGATTTATTTAAAAATAAAAGTCACATGATCATATCATTAGATATGCATTCAATAAAATCTAATCCCCATATATGATAGAAACTCTCAGCAAAGTGGGAATAGAGGGATCATATCTCATCATAATAAAGGTAATATGTGAAAAACCTACAGCGAACTTCATACTCAATGGGCAAAAAGTAAAAGTATTTTCTTTAAGATCAGGAAAAAGACAGGGATGTCCACCTTCATCATACTTATTCGACATAATACTGGAAGTCCTAGCCATACTGAACAGACAAGAAGAATAAATAAAAGACATCCAAGTGGGAAAGGAGCAAGTAAAGCTGTTATTTGCAGAAAACATGATTTTGTATATATAAAATCCTAAAGACTCCACCCAAAACTTCTAGAGCTAGTAAACTTGACAAAATTGCAGAATACAAAAGTAACATTCAAAAATCAATGACATTTTTATACACCAATAATGAACTATCAGAAAGAGAAACTAAGTAAACACCTCTATTTACTATTACAACAATAAAAATAAGGTGCCTAGGAATAAATTTAACTCAGGAAAAGATAAACAAATGGGAACGCAACAAGTTAAAAAGCTGCACAGCAAAAGAAACCATTGACACAATGAAAAGGGAACTCCTGTATGTGAGAATATATAATATTGGATGAAGGACACATCCAATAAGAGGTTAATTTCCAAAATATAGAAAGAATGTATACAATTCAACATCAGGAAGACAAACAATCCAATTAAAAAATGGGCAAAGGACCTGCATAGGCACTTCTCCAAAGAGGACATACACACGGCCAATCGACATGTGAAAAAACTGCTCAAAGTCACTAATCATCAGAGAGATGCAAATTAAAACTACAATGAGGTACCACCTCACACCTGTCAGAATGTCTACCATCAATAAATTAAGAAACAAGTGCTGGCGAGAATGTGGAGAAAAGGGAGCCCTCGTGCCCTGCTGGTGGGAATGCGACTGCTGTAGTCACTGTGGAGAACAGTATGGAGTTTCCTCAAAAATTAAAAATGGAATTGTCTGTTGACCCAGTGATCCCACTTCTGGGTATATATGCTAAGAATCCTAAAACACCAGTCAGAATATATGCATCCCCGTGTTTATAACAGCATTGTTTACAATAGTTAAGATCTAGAAACAGCCTAAGTGCCCATCAGTAGATGAGTGGATAAAAAAGCTGTGGTACATTTACACCAGGTGGCTATGGAAAAGAAGGAACTGCTGTCCTTTGGGACAGCATAGGCGGAGTTGGAGATTATTATGCTAAGCCAAATAAGCCAAAGAAAGACAGATGCTATATCTCTCTAATATGTGGAATCTAAGGAACAAAATTAATCAAGGAACAAAATGGAATCAGAAGCATGGACACACGGAACATACTGGCTGACATCTTAGGGGATGTGGGTGGGAGTGGCTGTCTAAACAAGATGAAGGGATTAACTAAAGAACATATATATATATATATATATATATATATATATATATATATATATAAATGTTCCACCGGGGTTTTACTGGTATTTCTTCCATGAAAGCTCCCCGGGGAAGGCGGCCAGACAGGGAGCCCAGGGAAGGGTGTGGAAAGACAAGGTGCCCATCCAAAGGCGACTGCAGAGGCGGCGGCTCCAGGAGGCTCATTTCCTGTTACTCGCGGAGGTGCTCAAAGAATCACCTAGACAGAGTAAGCAGCCAAATATATAGTAGATCTGAATGTGGCCACAGTCAATGTCCCTGTAACTTGTGGGAGGAAAGGGGGGCTAGCATGTTCTATGTGCTCCACCAAGAGACGTTCTCCTCTCCAAGAACCTTTCCCTCCATCCCTTTTTGAAAAGAGAGGTTCACTTTCAACTTCCTGTGAGAAAATAATGTCCGGCTTGTTAAGATTTCATGAGGCAAAACTCTGCTTAGTAGACTAGGACAGTGGCCTACCGATGCTTACAATTTCTAATACACTTTTTAAGAAAAAAATACATATTTTATTGGGGTTTTTTGTTGTTTTTTTTTTTTACAGAGAGGAAGGAAGAGGGACAGAGAGTTAGAAACATCAATGAGAAAGAATCATCAATCAGCTGCCTCTTGCACACCTCCTATTGGGGATGTGCCCGCAACCAAGGTACATGCCCTTGACCGGAATTGAACCTGGGACCTTTCAGTCCACAAGCCGACGTTCTATCCACTGAGCCAAATTGGTTTAGGCTCTAATGCACTTTTTACCTAAGCACACCAACCAATTCAGTCTCATTTGAGAACAAAAAGTAAAATTAGATACCTTTATTGCTTGTAGGAGCGTAATAAATTAAACTGGCCCTCAGTCAGAGTCTTTAGTAAAATAAACCAAAGCTCATCCTCTAGAGAGCTAGGAAATACCCATCTGGCATCTGGCCCCACCAGTTCCACGTGACCTGTGATCCCACCTAAAACTGACCTGTGAAGTGAAGAGATCCTTTCAGCAGGTCTTTCCCTGCCACTTCTTTTTTCAGGAACGCAAACTCCTCCATCAAGAGCTCAATATGTTCCTCATGCAAGACTTTCCCTGTGACGACAAAAACGGAATAGGAAGGCAATCGTCATCACTTGCGTAGAGCCATGCATCCCAGAGCGTAAATCTGTGTCTGCCCAGCACAGAAGGACACACAGACCTCAAAACCAACTTGGGAACCACTACACCAGCTGTAGGTGGTGCTAATTCTAAAATTACAACAGGAATAACAATCCAAGGAAGCAAGATCCTATCCACCTGCCTCAAAGGCAAGATGAGATCAGGGGAATATCAGAATGGTGTAGCATAACATTCTAAGACACAAAAACAAGAAAAGGGGTTCTCGAGATTAAAGGAAAGAAGTTAGAACTGAAAACTTTATTTCAAAGAATTAAAAAAACAGATGACTTTTTAAATTATCTGGGTTAGAGGGAAAATAAAATCTTAATATTTATAATTTTTTTAATTCTAAAAGAAATATATTTAAAATTTTTTGCTCTAATGGCTTTTTCATACCTAAGCCAGGAATTTTATAACAAACCCAAACAGTTTTGTAATGAAGTGTAAAGTGTGGTTATGATCTACACTTTCATTGAAACAGAGAGAGAAATCTGGGCCCTGGAACACACTCACCAGCCTTTGCTTACCCCAGACTCACAGAAAACCCTGCAGAGCGCACAGGGCTTGTTTGGCACCTCACTGGGTGGGCGGGATGTCTTCGGAGTCTCCAGAGAGAGAGGTGTGCGGGAGAGTGAGGCTCCTCCCACCCACTCCCTAGCCCCTAAACAGTGTCGGAGGTTCTTACAGTGAAGAGTGGTTCTCCCTCTGGGTGATTCCATCATGTGCATGAGCATGAGGGGAGGCTGGGCGTCTGGGGAGTTTAAACATGTTTCAGAGCACGTTGTATTCTCTCCAGCACTATTTCTATGTTTCCATTCCTGCAGAACGGATGAAAATGTCCGGTATCCCCTAGCCTCTTCTGTAACCAGGTCACCCTGGTCTCAAGGCACCACGCCTGTGGGGGGATGTGGAGGACTAAGGTGTTACAAGCCTGTGAAATCACAAGGGTGAGGTGTGGTAAGCTGGGAGAGGTCCGCTGCTGCACTTGTGGTGTGTCCTCCCAGTAACAGTGATTGCCAGACCTCCGCTGCTTCCCCTCTGTATCTCCTCCACTAGGACGGACTGCAGCATGTCCCTGCCATCTAACGGGGAAAATCCTTCTGTCACTCCAGTCCTAGGGTTTGCAGATTCTGCGTTTTATAGTCCGGCGCGCACAGCTGTAGCTTTTCTAGGGCCGCCGCTGCCTCTGGAAGGGCGAAGGGAGCTGGCCAGGCTTCCTGGCTTGTCCTGCCTGACAACCGGGGCCACCAGACAATGGCATCTCTGTGCTTCGTTTCTGCCCCGGACGCTGGGTTTAGTGCCAACCACTCTGGCAGGAACGTTCAGTGTACCTCTTTGCTCCTCTGGGCTGCAGGCAATACAGATGGCAACCCGATTCTCCCCTCTTTCAAGACCCGTAGGGCTGCATCTGTGGTACCGGTCTCTGCTCTTCTACCCTTCCCCTTCCCCCCACCTCTTCCCCCACTTGCTCCCACTCACCCACTTTCAGACGTGTCAATGCACAGATCTCTCAGATGTGTTCGTATTCAGCAGAGAATTCTTTGTTCAATTATCCCTGTTCAAATTATTGTAGCTTCAAAAAGAAAGACCAGGGCAACTTCTCATGCTGCCCTTCCTCGGTAGTGTTTCTTCCTCGCAGGTTTCTATATTTGTCTTTACTTTTACCTTCGCCAAGGAGCTCTTTAAAATTTCGTACGCCTTCCTGTTGCTGCCTAGTATCCTTCTGTTTTAATTTGAAGGAACTTCCTTTAGCAATTCTTCTAGGGTAGATCTAGTGGTGATTAATTCACTCGGTTTTTGCTTGTCTGGGAAAGTCTTAGTTTTATTTTCTGAAGGACAGTTCTGCTCAATACTGTATTCTTATTTGGCATTTTTTTTCTTTCAATACTCTGAATACATCTGACTTTCATCGTTCTTGCTCAGAATTCTGCTGATAATCTTAAAGGAGCTTTCTTGTATATAATGAGTCACATTTCTCTTGCTTTTTTGCAAGAGTCTGCCCTTATCCATGACTTTTGAAGGTGTGATTAGAATGTGTCTTGGTGTGAGACTCAAGGTTTATTCTAGTTAAAGTTCACTAAGTTTCTGGTAATTGCATATCATTTTATTTCTCAAATTTTTGCAAGTTTTTAACCATTATTTGGTTAAATAAGCTCTCTGCCTTTTCTCTCTTTTCCCTTTGCGACATATATTGATCTGCTTGATGGCATCCCATAAATTCCTCAAGATTTCTTCATTGGTTTTCTTTTTGTCTTTATGAATCAAACTTCAAATGACCCATCCAAGTTTGGTCTTTTCTTCATTTGGTTGATCAAGATTGTTGTTGAACCCTTCTTGTTGGCTCTTTAGCTCCAGAATTTGTTTGGTACTTTTTATAGTTTAAATCTCTTGGTTGATATATTTTCATTTTGCTCATATACTGTTTTCCTAATTTTTGTTTGTTTGTGATCTCTCTTAGGTGACTGTGTATCCTTTACAGAGTTATTTTTAATGCTCTTTCAGATAATTCATAGGTCTGCATTTCTTAGGGTCAGTTTCAGAAATGTTTCATCGGGTTGTTTTCCTTGTGATTATTTGTTGAGTTTTGAATATTGGACAAAATAGGCACATTTCCCAGTCTTTACAGACTATTTTGTAAAGGAGTTTCACCACTCAGCCAGGCAAAAAAAATCCAGGGAGGAGGGATTACCAAAATTTTCTTGGGAATATATCATCTGGGATTATATGTATAATTTCCAAATTAAAAAGATTTGTCCCTGTTCTCAAGAATTTGTGATCTCTTGCTCCCCCTCCTGGCTGTACTCGGTAATGCACTCTCTCTGGCTCTCCTTGTTTTTAACAGTCCCCAAATTGGCATTCAAAGGATAAATGTCTGAGGAAATTGAACAGATATGTACAACAAAATTAAACTAGAAAAAGTTCTTACACTATACACAAGCATAAACTCAAAATAGATTAAGTACTTAAATGTTAGACTTGAAAAACTGCTAGAAGAAAACCTAAGCAGTAAAATCTTAGACATTTCTCATAGAAATATTTTTTATAATATATCTTCTTGGGCAAGAAAAACAAAAACAAAAAATAAACAAATGGACTTGTTTTTTTAAAAAATATTTTCACTGATTTTATAGAGGAATGTAGAGGAAGATATATATATATATATATATATATATATATATATATAGAGAGAGAGAGAGAGAGAGAGAGAGAGAGAGAGAGAGAATCATTGATCAGCATGCTCCTTACTGGGATTGAGACCGCAACTTGGGCATGTGCCCTGACCAGGAATTCAATTATGACCTCCTGGTACATAGGTCAACACTCAACCACTGAGCCACACCAGTTGGGCTAGCTTTCCTTGTTTTTAATGACCTTGACATTTTTAAAAATACTGGTCAGGTATTTTGCAGAATGACCCTCAACTGGGATTTTTCTGATGTTTTCTTATAATTAGCCTGGGGTTATGTGTTTTAGAAAAAAAGTAATCACTTCTCATCAAATGATATCAAGTACATGCTATTAACATGACTTATCACTATATCATGACACCTGGCTCAGGCAGTTTCTGTCTATTTTCTCCCAAGTAGAGTTACTCTTTTTTCTCTCTTTTCATCTTGTACTCTTTGGAAGATACTCGCTACATGCAGGGCATTATCTTGCAGAGTGTTCCACATTCTAGTTTGTTTGACTTTATGGTTTGGTGTCATCTTGATCCCTATGTCTCCTGCACACTGAAGGTTTAATTTAAACGGTTCACATGTCAGAATAATCTGTATGAGCAGCCATTTGGTTAGGATGGGGACAGCAGAGCTCTTCATTACAAAGGGACAGATTTATTTTCTTGTAATTAGAAAGAAGTCTAGTATATAATATTATAAATAGTATTCCCTTAAGGAAAAATAAAAACTATAAAATGTGAATAAAAAACAATTAGTTACTCTGATCTGGGCATTTTTCCATTGGCAATATAAATATCATATGAATAAAACTAAAGTCATATCATGATACTGCCATAGGTGGAAACTAAGCATATTTTTAATTAGAATAAAAGAAGCTGACAAGTCTCACAAAAAACAAAGTTTGCAAATTCCCACCCATCCCTCCGCCCTATTGGCCTTCCACATACCCCTTTAATGCGCTTGCAGTAGTGAGGTGGGGAGTGTGGGGAGTCTTTTGTATCAGTAATATATCTGATATGGGGATAAGCTATAAAGGAATAAAGGTACCACAGGATTCTTAGTGATGGTAACTCAGTCAGAGGGACTGTGCTCTAGACAGAACATACATCACCTTTCTGTTCAGCCAGCTCCCACAGGTCCTGAGCTGCTGTCCAAGACAGCGTCATAGGGTATTCCACGAGGACATGCTTGCCAGCATTAAGGAACTGCCTTTGGAAACAGGAGATACAGAGAGAATACACTTCACATAAGCTGCACTGAAGTGCCTGGATTGAAAGAGTACAAAATGTTATAAATGCTCAAAAGTCTAGGCGTGCAAATGTGCCGTACAGGTGAATCAAAGCCAGAAGATAAGGGTGATGAATTGTACCTCCCATTATTTTCTACTATGGTGTAGGAGAATAACTTTCTGATCATGTGATAATTTTAAATATTTGTTTATTCAACCACTCACATATTCAACCAGGTTCTATTTTACCAGTTATTTTGGAGGAGAAATAAAGACACGTTAACAGCTAAATTGCCAGTTACCACGTGAGAGCTATAAATGAAAACTATGAAACCCGTGGCAGCTAGCTCGGTCTGAGGCCGTCTAGAAAGATTTCACTAACAACAACTGAACCGACTCTTGAATTATGAGTAAACATTTTTCAGGTGCAATGGAATGAGCATATTTCATTGTATGCAGAATATGCAGGGGCTTGGGCATTTTGTGGGGGTTTGTTTATTTGGATCATGATAAGAATTTCAGCATGAGCTATAGGGAGGAAAGAAAAATGAGGTATTACTAGTAGCGGGGAGCCTGATTGTGAAGGATTTAGAATGCTGTGCTCAGAAATGTGGGCATTATTCTCTAGATAGTCTAGGGCAGTGGTCGGCAAACTCATTAGTCAACAGAGCCAAATATCAACAGTACAACGACTGGAATTTCTTTTGAGAGCCAAATTTTTTAAACTTAAACTATATAGGTAGGTACATTGTGTTTTTTAAAATATATTTTATTGATATTTTACAGAGAGGAAGGGAGAGAGATAGAGAGCTAGAAACGCCGATGAGAGAGAAACATCGACCAGCTGCCTCTTGCACACCCCCTGCCGGGGATGTGCCTGCAACCAATGTACATGCCCTTAACCGGAATCGAACTGGGACCTTTCAGTCTGCAGACCGATGCTCTACCACTGAGCCAAACTGGTTTCGGCGGTAGGTACATTGTTATTAACTTAATTAGGGTACTCCAAAGATGGCCTTTGCTGAAACTCAAGGGGCCAAAGAGCCACATGTGGCTCACGAGCCACAGTTTGCTGACCACTGGGATAGGGTATAAACGTTTACAGTTTACCCTTGAACAATGCACCAATCTCACACACAGTTGAAAATCTGTGTATAACTTTGACTCCCCCAAAACTTAACTATTAGCCTAACTTTGACTAGAAGCTGTATCAACAATATAAATAGTTTATTACCACATATTTTGCATGTTATATGTATTCTTACAATGCAATAGCTAGAGAAAAGAAAATGTTGAATGAATGACATCAGAAGAATGGCGGCATGAGAGATGACCCTTTGAGGTTTAAACTATTTGAACAGCTATAATTTAACCAAAGACTCCCTATTCAATGCGCAAGTCCACCTGAGAGGTCATGTACTGAAACATTTAAAGGTGGGCAAGTGGGAGCAAACCAGGGAGGAAAAGATGCTGAGCCGCGCCAGACACGGCCTTATAGCTGGGAGCTCACACTGGGGCTCAGCCCGGAAAGGGGAGAAATTGGGTGTGGCTGAAACTCCTTTCAGCTGGGGGGAGCAAAAAGAATTGGGGGGAACTGCTGCAGAAGTGGGCAGTCTGAGCTGTGGCTGAGCCCAGATACCTGAGCAGGTACACAGCATAGAGGTGCAGCCATGGTTACCTGGCTGTCAGCATCCAGACAGAGAAACAAAACCACAGAACGTGGCCACCCTGAAGACTCCTAGAGCGTGCCTCCCTTTGACCTTGGGGTTGGGCTGTAGAGCACATTATCTGCAAACCCAAGAACTGGTACCACAGAATCACTTTTTCCCTGAGCACAGGATGGGCTCTGTGACTGGTCCTGGAATCAGGGGCACAAAGGAGACTCCACAAAGGTCCAAGGTTGCCATTACCAGTAGGGCAAAGCAACTTAAAAGGCAGACAGGCTACCCCAGAACAGTGGTTCTCAACCTTCTTTTTTTTTTTTATTAATATATTTTAATTGATTTTTTACAGAGAGGAAGAGAGAGGGGATAGAGAGTTAGAAACATCAATGAGAGAGAATCATCGATCAGCTGCCTCCTGCACACCCCCTACCAGGGATGTGCCCGCAACCAAGGAACATGCCCTTGACCGGAATCGAACCTGGGACCCTTCGGTCCGCAGGCCGACGCTCTATCCACTGAGCCAAACCGGTTTCGGCGGTTCTCAACCTTCTTAATGCCTCGACCCTTTAATATAATTCCTCATGTTGTGGTGACCCTCAACCATAAAATTATTTTTGTTGCTACTTCATACCTGTAATTTTAAATTGTAATGTAAATATCTGTGTTTTCCTATGGTCTTAGGCGACCCCTGTGAAAAGGTCATTCAACCTCCAAAGGGGTGGAAACCCATAGGTTGAGAACCGCTGTCCCAGAACAACATATCCCCATGCACTGCAGTTGCCCAGGTGGCAGTGTCCAGCTGTGAAAAAACAGCACAGGGATTTCATGGATTTGGAGCCCCACTGCCCACTGTATTCCCCTACAGGGTTGGTAGCCTGGGATTGGGATGATCGGATCACAGGGAAGGCACCCATATCCCATTCTCCACCATACATGGAGATCTGAAAAGCCAGAGAAGTGCGAGAGACCTAAAACACTTGTGAATTAGTGCTACCTACTGGAAAATAATAGGAAGACTTCTTCATATCAATCTACTGGACAGGGGCCACTCATACACAGATGCCTAGTCAGAGAAGAAATCCATCAAATGCCATCAATAACTAAAGTAACAAGACAGCTTGGAAAGAAAATGAACAATTTCCAGAAAACAAACTGAAAGACATGGAAATATGTGATTTAAAGGACAAAGAACTCAATATTTCATTTCTGAAAAACCTCAATGAGATGCAAAAAAATACAGTCAGATGAATGAGCTCAGAAAACAAATCAATGAACAAAATGAGCACTTTACCAAAGAGTTTAAAACTTTAAAACAAAAAATAAGCATAGTAAATAGAGCAGACCAAATGGATGAAAAGGTAAGTGATATAAAGGTAGAAATCTAGAAATGATGCAGAGAGAAGAAAGAGATTTAAGAAAAAAGAAAAGAAAAAAACTGTAGGAGAACTATCTGACTCCATCAGAAAGAGCAATCTGTACTAATAAAAGGGTAATATGCTAATTAGACCAGGTTGACCAGCCATCTTCTGGACGTCCAGCTTCCTTCCAGACAAAGCCATGGTGGTGGGGGCCAAGGCAGAGGCAGTTAGGGGTGATCAGACCGGCAGAGGAAGGCAGTTGGAAGTGAGATCAGGTCAACAGGGAAGGGCAGTTGGGGACAACCAGGCTGGCAGAGGAGGGCATTTGGGAGCAAGATCAGGCCAGCAGTTGTGGCCAAGATCAGGCCTGCAGGGGAGGGCAGTTAAGGGCAATCAGACAGGCAGAGGCAGTTAGGGACAATCAGGCCTGCATGAGAGGACATTGGGGGGTGAGATCAAGCCAGCAGGGAAGGGCAGTTGGGGACAACCAGGCCAGCAGGGGAGGGCAGTTGTGGGGCAAGATCAGGCCGACAGGGGAGGACAATTGTGGGTGAGATCAGGCCGGAAGGGGAACGCAGTTAGGGGCGAGATCAGGTCGGCAAGGGAGGGCTGTTGGGGGCAAGATCAGGATGGCAGGGAAGAGCAGTTAGGGGAAAGATCAGGCCTGCAAGGGAGGGCAGTTAGGGGCAATCAGGCATGCAGGCAGGTGAGTGGTTATTAGCCAACATCCCAGATTTCAAGAGGACAGTCAGACATCTCCCAAGAGGTCCCCAATTGGAGAGGGTGCAAGCTGGGTGCATGAATTTTGTGCACTGGGCCACAAGTATAACAATAATAAGCATACCAAAAGAAGAATAAAGGGAGAAGGGAATGGAGAGCCAAGTCAAAGGCTTAACACGAAATTCTCAAACCTATGGAAAGAGCTAGATCCTCAAATTTAAGAAGGAATCAGAACACCTAATTACCTCAGTCCAAAATACCTTCAAGGCATATAGTGTTAAAACTGTTAAAAACGAATGACAAAGAAGAAGTTATCAATGAAGCCAGGTAAAAGAAGAAATTAAGCTATAAAGCCACGCCCATTAAGTTATCATCAGACTTCTCATCAGAAACCATACAAGCCAGAAGACAGTAGTAACAAATATTAAAAATGCTGAAAAGAGACATTATCAGCCAAGAATAATATATCCAGAAAAGTTATATCCTTCTTTAGATATGAAGAAAAAATAAAGACATTTCCAGAAATACAAAAGCAGAGGAAATTTATTACCAGAAGACCGCCATTGCAAAAAGGAGGTAATTCAACCTGAAACAAAGTACATAAGGTCACAACACTATGAGTAAGATGATAAAAAAAAACATTTATAGCATACAGAGGGATAATTTGTGAAAACAAAAACATAAAAGGGTAGTGGTAAAACTCTGAATATGCAAAGGAGGATGAAGATCAGATGCCTTCAAAAGAAATAAAATCTATTGTATTTTTGAAACTTTCTCTTTCATAAACCTAATAGTAAGCGTGCGCACACACACACACACACACACACACACAAACAAGAAACAAACAAACCAAGACACATAGCATAAAAAAGAGGAAAAATAAGACAGAAATATGGAATACCAAACAAAGACAATATATAGTGACACACACACACACACACACACACATACAACCAATGGAGGCACAGAGATACCAAAAAACAAAAGATAAAATGGCTTTAGAAAATCCTCATACATCAACAGTTACACTAAATGTAAATGGACTAAACTCACCAATAAAAGACACAGAATAGCAAATAATAAAAAAAACAAAACCAACAATCATATGTTGCCTTCAGGAAACACATCTAAGCTGCAAATTAAAATATAGACTTAGAGTAAAAGGGTGGAAAATGACTCTCCAAGCAAATATCATTCGGAGAAAAGACAAAATGAGGAGACAAAGAAACATGTCACAAGTGAAAGGAATGGAAGCAAGCAAACTACTAGATACAGAGTTCAAAACCATATTTATAAGGTTACTCAAGGATCTTCATGAGAGCTTCGAGGGATTTAGTGAAACTTCTAATGATCCAAGTCAGAATGTCAAAGAAATGAAAAAGGACCATTCAGAAATTAAGCATACACTAACAAATAAAAAATAATTTATAGGGATTCAACAATCCTCCGAGTAGAGGATTCTGAGAATCAAGTCAACAATTTGGAATATAAGGAAGCAAAAAAACATCCAATCAGAAGAACAGAAAGAAATATGAATAAAAAATATGAAGATAGTATAAGGAGCTCCTGGGGCAACAAGTGTACCAACATTCACATTATGGGGGTATCAGAAGGAGGAGAGAGAGAGTAAGACATTGAAAACCTATTAGAAGAAATAATGACAGGAAGTTTCCCATATCTGGTGAAAGAAGTCCAGGAAGCACAGAGTCCCAAACAAGAGGAACCATAAAAGGCCTACACCATGACTGATCATAATTAAAATGCCAAAAGTTAAAGACAAAGAAAACCTTAAAAGCAGCAAGAGGAAAGCAGTTAGTTACTTACAAGGGAGTGCTCATACAACAAGTGTTGAATAGCAAGAACCTACAACCAAGATTACTCTACCCAACAAAGCTATTATTTAGAACTGAAGGTTAGTTAAAGTGACTCATAGACAAAAAAAAGCTGAAGGAGCCAAGACCGGTTTGGCTCAGTGGATAGAGCGTCGGCCTGAGGACTGAAAGGTCCCGGGTTCGATTCCAGTCAAGGGCACGTACCTTGGTTACGGGCACATCCCAGGTGGGGAGTGTGCAAGAGGCAGCTGGTTGATGTATCTCTCTCATCGACGTTGTTTCTAACTCTCTATCACTCTCAATTCCTCTCTGTGTAAAATCAATAAAATATATATATTTTTTAAAAAGCTGAAGGAGTTCACCACCATCAAACTAGTATTACATGAAATGTTGAATTGTCAAAAATAGGAAGAAGAAAAAGGATAAAAACTATGAATAATAAAATGGCAATAAGTACATATCTATCAACAATAGAATCTAAAAATCAAAATAAATGAACTAGAAATCTAATAAAATAAACTGGTGAATAAAATAGAATCAGAGGCATGGAAACATGAAACAGACTGATTAATCTTGGAGAGAAGGGGGAGAAGGGATGGGAAGGTGTTAACTAAAATCTTACCTACAGACAGTAAGATGGTGAAGGCCTGGAGTGGAGGGGGACAATGGAGGGGAAAAAGGGGGACATCTGCAATACTCTCAACAATAAAGATTTAAAAAATAAAAATAAATAAAGGCATGAAGAATGAGAAATATCTTAAACATATATACACACACATACATGCAGAGGACCTGAACAGACACTTCTCCCAAGAAGACAGACAAACGGCAAACAGATATATGAAAAGATGCTCAACTTCACTAGCTGTTCGGGAAATGAAAATCAAATCTACAGTGACATAGCACCTCACACCTGTTATCAACAAAACAGGTAATAACGTGGGCTGGAGAGGTTGTGGAGCAAAAGGAAGCCTGGAGAGGAGCCAAGATGCCCGCAGAACAGGTGGAAGCTACACACGCCTCTACACACGCCAAGCCAGATTTACAGCTAAATTATGGAGCAATCGACCTGAAGGACCAACGGAAAGAGAGCTATACAGGAGTATTATATCAAAGAATTTATAGAAAACGCTACCCAGAGACTGGTAAGAAGGACAGATACACGGAGAGGGCTGGCACCTGCACCAGGGGCAGCGGCTGAGTAGTCAGAGGGAGAGCGCAGCTGCAAAAGTCGTTTCTGAGGACTTGGGGTCTCAATCCTATACCAAGACCCACAAACTATAGCACCAGGACAAGGAAGAAGAGCCTGCATAACATCTGGCAGCAAAAATCAGTATGGAATCTGTTTCCTGGAAAGAGAAGAGAGTCTTCTAGAACCCCAGGAGCTCTCCTAAAGGGCCAAAACACAGGAGCTGGCTCTCGGGCGCTAACCCGGGTTCCGGTTGAGGGAAGGAGACTCAGGCATACGGAAGCCATGAAGAGAAGATCTAGCTGGTGGGCTCTGGAAAGATATCTGGAAGGTTAACCACTGAGGTCCTTGTCCCGAGGCAGCATCCCACATTGCCCTCGGGAGCCATCTTCCATGGTTGGACACTCCTTATAGCACCGGGTGCGGGGGGGGGGGGGGGGGGGGGGTAAGGGGTGCGTGGGGAAGAGGTGCACTAGCCCCATCCTCCAAATACTGGTGACACCACCCTGCCAAGCTCGAGTCTGGCAGAAGGAACTGTTAGTTGCACCCAACAGGAACCTGAGGAGCACTCTTTTACTGAAGAAACTATACGCCGACTCTCAGGTGATCATTTAACTGTGCAACTTTGGAACAGGGGCCAAACGTCCCCCCTTCTGCAGGCTGGACAGGCACCACCCCCAACAGAAGACTCCCTAGCCAGCGACTCTGGTGGCATGGCCGCAGAGCTAAAGGGAGGTCTGCAGCTTACTCCCTTTCTGTGGACCTGGACTACCTTCAACCGAGAGCTGCCTTAATTCTACAAACACCGTCCTGCTGAGCCCAGTCCCACAGGGGGAAGGAGGCACTGCTAAGATGTGGGACCCCCAGCACAACCCCTTTGAAGGCACCCCCCAGGGCTTTGGTGGCCCCTGTAGAGTTAGGGGGAGGTGTTTAGCTCACTCCCATCCTGAGGGCCAGTGCCACCTGGTGGGGCCCTGGCTAAGTCTACACGGGGTGATTCAAGGCTGCTTTAACAATGAGCTAGCCGCCCCTCAGGTCAGATTCTTTATGCAGGTGCAAGGTCGCTGCAAGCCTCACACTGAGCAAAATGCTGATGTTAATTGTTTGGAAAAGTGCCTTCTTTGTTTGGACCTGTCTGAGCATGTAAATCAGCTGTCACTGACCAGCCTGTGATGGCTGCTTTCATGTGGAATAAATCATGTCCCCTTTGCCTGCCTGTACATACCTGTTTTCCCAATTTCCCTCACCTAGGAGGGTCAAGTGGCTGGCTGAAGGGTTCATACCGGACACACCTACAGCGAAGGACTGCCTTGATCTGCTCCTCCAAGTCCCACTGGCCCTGTCCTGCTGGACGGGGTTTCCTGGGGGTGGGGGGTGGAGGTAGCTCCTCTCAGAGCTGGGATATTGGGAGAGCTTCCCTCTCAGAGGCTGCAGTCCGGGGCTTGGTCAGGCATGCTTACAGAGCTAAGGGGAGGAGTGCAGCTCCCTCCCTCTCAGGTCCTGCTGATGTGACCCTCAACGGAAGGGGCTCTTGATCTGTTGGCCAAAGTTCCAGTTGGCCCTGTCCTTTCTTATAAGAATCCTGCCCCTTCAATACAAGGTAAAACGGTATTTCAGAAAAAAGTGCAAGGTTTTTGTGTCTGCTGCAATAGTGTCACAGTTCTCTTTTCTATGTTTTCTTTTTTTTTATACTGGACTCATTTATCTTGACATGGCGGGCAACTGCAGCTGCAGACTTCAATCTGCGGTACACACCAAGCAATTCAACTTTGTCCTGTAACGTCGTGTCTTTCCTCAGCTTCCTGGGAGCCCCTCCAGCCTCACCAGTGGCATTTCCTGTGGGTCCCATGGTCTCACCCACGGTTTGAAGAATCATACCAAACACAACGAAAAATACACCAAAACTGCAAGGCACCACTTTTTACTGTGACAGGCGATTTGCCAGAGAGACGAATAGCTCAGTGTGAGATGATCAGGGTCATGTGACTTCTAAGTGGATACGTGAAATACTTGAGCTCATCGTAAAAACAATAGGAGGCGGCTACAAAATCACTGCAGTAATCTAGTAGGTACTACAGTTAATTTTATTCAGTTATTCATTACATTTGTCTACATTTCTCCGAACTGTGGATGGTACCATTTACAATTGTGCTTGTGTGAGTATGTTTGGATAAATTTTGTTTTTTTATAATAGACTAGAGGCCGGATGCATGAAACTAGAGGCCCTCGCAGCCCCTCGCAGCCTCGGCAGCTCACTCCCTCGCAGCCCAGCTTTGTCCAGAACATCGTCTGGACAGTCGTTCTGTGTTTGGTCTACATAGCATGCTACCTCTTTATTATATAGGATGTGTGTACATTTTATGGTAGTAAATGATAAGCCAGACTACCATCTATCTATGTGTATTTTACGCATTCATGACATACCTAACTTTTTATTAAAGTTTTTGATATTTTCTAGGCTTTTCTACAAATTTTTTCAAATGATCTCAAATCTCCAAGAAAAAAATTTAAATGTATTTATTGAAAAATATCTACAAGTCGGTGGACCTGTGCATTTCAAACCTGTGTTGTTCAAAGGTCAATTATATGATCACATTTTTTTAAAGAAAACACCACTCTGGTACCAAAAAAGGTTAAGAAAAACCAAAGAAAGGTTTTCCTGATCACTCTGTCCACACAGCAATCGGCTGATAAAGAGGGAGCACCCTGCTCCTGGGAGCAGCAGATGCAGTTTAACGTGAGGACCTAGAAGGGAAGCTGAGATGCAGGGAGACAGCTGGCTAGGTCCTACCTGGGCTCCGCCTTCCAGGCTCAATCCCACCGAGTGCCTGAGGGCCTCTGGGCCAGTGGTTCTCAACCTTCCTAATGCCGTGACCCTTTACTACAGCTCCTCATGTTGTGGTGAACCTCAACCATAACATTGCTTTCGTTGCTACTTCATAACTGTAATTTTTGCTACTGTTATGAATCGTAAAGTAAATATCTGATATGCAGGATGTCTTAGGTGACCCCTGTGAAAGGGTTGTTCGACCACCAAAGGGGTCGTGACCCACAGGTTGAGAACACTGTTCTAGGCTTTTCACTCAAAGGTGGGCCAGGGTACACCTCGCTTCTCTTGCTTTATAAACAGTCATCTCCCCTCTCTGGTGCCACCACTACTTCCTTACGTATCTCATGGCAGAACCACTTCATAGGAGAGGAGCTCTCAGGGATATTTCACATGCTGAAAGTGCAAGGGATAAAATGTTTGAAGCTTATCCAAACTTAGAAAAAGCAGTGACATTCACCAAGGCATGGAAAAGATGCTGGCTCTGTATCCTAAGTTATATGGTGAGAAAAAGGCAAGCACTGTTCAAACTCCTCTCATTACATTTTTTACAAAGAAACATAACACTTTCATCCTTAATATTGCTAATGTTTTAAATTATAGTATACTAAAGAAGTATTAACTTTACTATATTTTTCATTTCCTTATACATTTATAACCAATAGGAAAGTTTTGACCATCTTTACACTGTTGACATTATTACAACTATCCCCCATTCTCCTCTCTTTGCTCTCCTCCACCCAACTCATCCCCCCAAACAACAATTTTTAAAGGTGATGGATCCGTTATAATTTTCCCCATTGACTTTTAAGACCCATTTGTGAGACTCCAGCTTGCCCAGTCATTTTTGTAGTCCTGAACTACCATGCAAGGCAAGGACTGCCTGCACTGAAACCCACCTGATGTAGTCCTCATGGCTGGTGTTTTCACTGCAGATATAAGCAACGTCAACCTCTTGGCTAGCAAGAGCGTCTTCCAAAGAAATCTGCTGGACTTCATCAATGCACTTGAGCTCGCGTCTGGTTGAAAATAACAGAAATGGAACTTAAAAGTAGACAGACATCGACTTAGAATAAATGAGCATCATCTTCCTCCCTCCTCTCAAAAATGTCTTGATGATCATCTTTAGGAAGTGAAAAAATTAACTCCCCCCCCCCCAACGTCAGGGCATTTTCCGTGATGGTGAGAAAACAGCCTCAGGTTTGAAGTCAGGGGACCGGGCATTGAGTGCTGATATCACTGCTAACAACCAGTGTGATGTGGAAGTCTTTGAATCACTTAATATCTAAAATAAAAAAGAATTGGTCTTTTTCCTCAAGAAGAATAATCCCTGTGGTCACTGCCAACTCCAGGTACCTGGCCAAACACTATGGCTCCGAAACCTAACTCAAATCCAATATACCGTCACCTTAGAGGTGCACATTGCTGTGTGACTTCAAGCTCCTTCACAACCATCAGCGGCCCTGAGATGGCCAATGGAAGGCAGGTGTCACTGCCTCCTTTCAGGTGAGCTGACAAAGCCCCGAGGGGCGGTAGTTGCCATGGCTAATGAGAAGCAGAAGCAGGACAGGAACCCTTAGTAAGCCTTTTGACTCTTACAGGGTAAGAAGAAACTCCTTACTTAGAAGATCCGAGGACCCTGGCATTCTGCACGCTACCCTCTGCAGAGGCTGGAGCAATAGAGCATCCTCTGGTGGAGGACGTAAGAGGAGAGGGGGCGCCAGCAGAAGGCTCCCATCCATCGCCGAGCTCCACTTAAGCTGCAGCAGGCAGAGGGCATTTGGGCAAGCTTGGGCTGCCAAAAGAGATTATGGCAGGTTTCGTCCTATGGGGGCTACCAATCTACACTGCTCAATTTGACCAATACTTACTGTTTGTCTCCTGTGTGCTAGCCACCATGGAGAGGATCATAAAGAATAAACTAAAAGTCCTCAGCTTCTATTGCGCTCACAGTCTTGTAGAGAGAGGAAGTCTCACACACATAAATAACAACAGCACAAGACTAACATGAGAAAGGTGCTGGAGTACATGTGGGAGACTCAAGGAGGGCAGGAAACACCAAGTTTAGGGTTTCAGAAAAGGCTTCCCGGGGAGAAGGTAGGACTTAGCAGATAGACGTGAGGAACAGGGTATGTGAGCAGGGGAAAGCGTGACAACGGCAAGGGTGCAGTAAGCAGTGGGTATGAGCTGGCCATCTTCCCACACAGCCTGGGCACTTCAGGAGTTCCCACTGCCTCAGCCACGGCAGCCATTGGCAGAGGGACTGGGGCTTAAGCTAAAAGGAGAAGCTTCACTTCCTCATGCTCAATGAGCGCTTCCAACAGGGGCACAGTGGGGGTTATGGTATGGCTAACGATCTCCCATTTGTATGCAGCTCCCTTAGGATCTTACTGGGCAGGGAGGCTGGTCCATGGGCAGATTCCCAGCACTTCTGAGTCACCCTAGTGACCCAAAGTCCACTTTAAATATTTAAGGGAATAGCCAAATTTTGAGACAGGCAAACTGGAAGAAAGTAGGCCCCATAAGTTAAAATATTTTAAAAATGTACATGGCCCTAACTGGTTTGGTTTAGAGGATAGAGTATCGGCCTGTGGACTGAAGGGTCCTGGGTTCGATTCCAGCCAAGGGCACATGCCCAGATTGCGGGCTTGATCCCCAGTAGGGAGTGTGCAAGAAGCAGCCAATCAATGATTGTCTTTCCTCATTGATGTTTCTATCACTCTCTCCCCCTCTCCTTTCCTGTCTAAAATCAATAAAAATACATATTTAAATAAACAAAAAAATAAAAGAATCTGCATGGACTATCAAATAGTTAATTATGCTTTCTAAACATATTTATTTGATTTCTCTAAACCACTAGAAAGTAGACATGCCTATCTTACTCACCATCACATTTCCTCAGCCAACACAATGCCTGCAGCTAGTTCACAATTAATATTGATAAATGGTACTACGTAGCATTAGTTTGGTGAGGAGTATGTGTGTGAGAAGCAGTGAGGTGTGGAGAATAGAGCTGAACATGGGGCAATAAATAATACAAATGGTGATAAGTTTGATTTTGGTTGGTTACAGGACAGAAATGAAGCCCCCAAAAAGTGGGGCTCAACATTATCAAAGGAAAAAAGAACACATGGTACTTAAAGAGGGGCCTTGGAATCAAACAGACCTACATTCAAACCCAGTTCTTAGACTTTCCACCTTTCAAAAGGTGGCTCCGTGTCTTTAAGGTGGGGTTGATAATGGTAACGGTGTCTGTGACAAATGGCGGGTAAGGCTCATAAAGCCGGGGCTACCGCATTGGTAATGATGTAATGATTAACTGCTGCAACCTAAAGCCTTCTTTCAGGCCAGCCCTCCCTGTGTTCCCTGAGCCCGTTGGGTGACTCCAGGCCCTGTGCCCATCTTCCCTCCTTTGTCTCTGTACTCCCTCCGAGGCTGGTTCACTGCTCCTCCCAGCATGCTTCAGTTCCCAGACCTATCCGAACTTGAGATCTTGTGGGACTAATGGCTGAGCAAAGTTTTCTGGAATAACTGTGGAGCCGATTCTCTCTCCTGGGTCAGGAGGATCTCCATGTCCCAGGGCCTCTCCATCCCACTGGGCTCCCCACGGATTACAAGGTGAAAAGCAAGTGTGAGCCACCTGGACACGAAGCCAATCAGGCTGAGGAATGCTGAGGAAGCATGTGGACTCCGCAAGTCTCTCATCCGCACAGAGCCGGCTCTGCCAACGCCCACCACCACCACGCCAAACTTCTTCTCAGGCTAAAACACAAGAAACCAAGGTAGGATTTAAAAACAGCCCAGAGTTCAACGCAATTCCTATTAAACTACCAATGGCATATTTCACAGGTCTAGGTCAAATAGTCCACACCAAAAAAATGTATATGGAAGATCCCAAAAAATCTGCAACCATCTTTCTCATTGGGTGAAAAAACAAAGTTGGAGAAATAAAAAAAACCTGACATTAAACTATACTACGGAACACTGTAATCAAACAGCCTGGTACTGGTATAAGAACAAGTATATAGGTCAAAGGAAAGAACAGAGAGCCCAGAAATATACCCATTGGACAATTAATATTTGATAAAGAAGCTAAGAGCATACAATGAAGTAAAGACAGTCTCTTCAATAAATAGTATTGGGAAATTTGAACAGGTGTATGTATGCAAGAAAATAAAACTATGCCACCAAAAATATACCATATACAAGAATAAACTCGAAATGGATAAAAGTTGGGAAACCATAAAAATCCTAGAAGACATAGGTAGTAAAATCTCAGACATCTCTCATTATCAATATTTTTGCCAATATAGCTCCTAGGACAATGGAAACAAAGAAAAAATTAAGCAAGTGGTACTGGGGGCTGGGGGTGGGGGATGGGTAGAAGTGAGCAAAGGGGGCAAAAATGGGGGACATGGTAATAGTGTCAACAACAACAGATACATTTTATTTTATTTTTTTTAAATATTTTATTGATATTTTATAGAGAGGAAGGGAGAGAGATAGAGAGCTAGAAATGTCAATGAGAGACAAACATCGACCAGCTGCCTCCTGCACACCCCCTACCGGGAATGTGCCCGCAACCAATGTACATGCCCTTGACCGGAATCGAACCCGGGACCCTTCAGTCCGCAGACCGACGCTCTACCACTGAGCCAAACCGGTTTCGGCGACAACAGATACATTTTAAAAAACCAAAAGCTGCTGCACAGCAAAAGAAACCATCAATAAAATGAAAAGAGAACTCACTGTATGGAAGAGCATATTTACCAATGAAACATTTGATAAGGGGTTAATTTTCAAACTATATAAGGAACTCATACAACTTAACACCAAGAAGACAAACAATCCAACTGAAAAACGGGCAGAGTTAAAAAATGTCAGCGGGGTAGGTGGACCTTGCTTGCTCCCAGAACAGAACGGAAATCACAACTAAATTAAGGAACAATCATCCGGAATTACCAGCTAAGGACCGCCTGTGCCAAAGACTGGCAGGAGAAGCCACCTCAAGACTGTCAGGAAGTGCCAGACGGGTAGGAAACTGGCCCCATCCCAGGGGAGACAGGCCGAGTTTATCTCAACTGCAGGCTAACCGGTGAGGCCTGAAGCCTTGGTCCCGACCCCACTCCCAGCCGGGATCACCAGCCGTGTGGGGACCAGTTCCCTGAAGCCTCTGGCTGTGAGAGGCTGAGGGGTTCCTGTCCGCCAGGGAGACGCGGGCCTGCTGGAGACAAAGCGACACCTGTAAAGGGCCAGGGAGCGAAGCTGTTGGCAGCCATTCACGGGGCTGCAGCAGAGACAAGGTGATGCGGACTGAAATCACCCGAGGAGAGACTGGCAAGAACGGCTCTGGGACGAGACGGGCAGAGCGGCTGCAGGCATCCCTGTGCTCAGCCATCCCCTCGTACCACGGCAGCCATTGTTCTTACCAGGAGCAATCACGTCCCACGCCATCAGCATGGGGAAAAGCATTACCTACCCTCAAGAATCCGGCTCACCCACCCTCTGGAATCCTGCATCTTTTTAAAAATGGTTGACAGTATTACAGATGTCTCCCATGTTGTCCCTTTTTCTCTCCCTCCACACTACCCCAGCCCCCACCCCAGGCCTTCCCCTGCTACTGTCTGTGTCCATGGGTTCTTTGGCTAATCTCTTCCCATCCCCCCCCCACCCCCACACCCCATCCCGCCGCACCTCTGAAATCTGTCATTCTGTTCCATGCATCCATGTCCATCAGTTTATTTTGTTCATTAGATTTCACATGTAAGTGAGGTCATGTGGTATTTGTCTTTCTCTGACTGGCTTATCTCACTTGGCATAATAATCTCCAGGTCCCTCCATACTTTCACAAAGTTTAAGAACCCCTATTTTACAACCCCATAGTATTCCATTGTGTGAATGTACTGACAGGTGTGTTTGTTTGTTTGTTTGTTTTGTTTTGTTTTTTATCTATTCATCTACGGATGGGCATTTAGGCTGTTTTCATATCTCAACAACTGTAAATAATACTACTATAAACATAGGGGTGCATATATTCTTTTTGATTGCTGTTTCTGGATTCTTAGGTTATTGTCCCAGAAGTGGGATCACTGGCAGTTCCATTTTTAATTTTTTGATGAAACTCCATACTGTTTCCCACAGTGGCTGCACATTCGGCATTCCCACCAGAAGTGTACTAAGATTAACTTTTCTCCATATCCTCACCAACACGTATTTATTTACTGATGGTAGCCATTCTAGCAGGTATGAGGAGATACCTCATTGGTGAAAACCTGAAAGATTTTCCTCTAAGATGAGGAAAATGTTGTCCACTCTCACCACTGTTATTCAGCATAGTACCGTAAGCCTTAGCCAGTGCAACAAGACAAAAGAGATAAATCAAAGGCATCTAAATTGGGAAAGAAGAATTAAAATTGTCAGTTTTTGCAGATGACTTGATTTTTATATAGAAAATGCTAAAAAAAACCTCTGCCACAAAATTATTAGAAACAATAAGCAGTAGAGTTGATATTGGGCCTCCGCAGCGCCTTTGGCTCCTGCCGGGACAAGAAGCCTTTGAGCGGTCTCCCCGCCCTCAGCCAGCTCAGCCCAGCCTCCGTGCACGCCGTGCTGGTGAGGAGCAGGTGCAGCGCCCTCCGTTCGCAGCCCCGGCGGGTCCTTCCTCTGCCGCCGCATGGCCGGGCCAAAGCTTCCACTGCTGCCGCCATGTGGATTTTAAAACTGCAGTGGAAATTGAACCACAGGAGTGACTGTGGCTGCTGCACCTGCCGCCGCACCCGCTGCCACCACGAATGGGGGAAATCCACCGAAAACAGAGCTCACTCCTCCCCGGGCTCAGGGAGAGTGTGGCTTCAGAACTTGGCCTCCGCGTCCACAGCAGCTCCGCTTCCACACCAAAGGAGACACCATTGACGGCGGTTTCTCCACCCACAGCCATCTCAGCCTGCCCACAACCGTCCCGGCCTGCCCTCCGTGCTGGTGTGGAGATGGCACATGCTGGTGAGGAGATGGCGTGGCGCCTTCCGTTCCAGCCCCGGCGAGTCCTTCCTCTGCTGCCGCATGGCTGGGCCGAAGCTTCCGCCACTGCCGCCATGTGGATTTTAAAACTACAGTGGAAATTGAACCACAGGAGTGAACATCGCTGCCGCACACGCCGCCGCACCCACCACCGCTGCCCCGAATAAAGGAAATCCACTGAGAACAGAGCTCACTACGCCCCGGGCTCAGGGAGTGGGCGACCTCAGAACTTAGCCTCCGCGTCCACAGCTGCTCTGCTTCCTCCCTGAACAAGACACCTTTGAGGGCGGTCTCCCCATCTGCAGCCATCTCAGCCCGCCTGCAGCCATCCCAGCCCGCCCACCGTGCTGGTGAGGAGATGGCACGGCGCCTTCCATTCATGGCCCCAGCGAGCCCTTCACCCTTCAGGCCCACCACCGCAGGGCCAAGCTGGAGCCTCTGCCAGGACCCCAAGGAGGGGCGCCGCTGCTGCCATGTGGATTTTAAAAATACAGTGGAAATTGAGCCACAAAAGCCAACACCTTCGCCGCACCTGCCACCGCTGCCGCGAGTGAGGGAAGCCCACCAAGAACAGAGCTCACTCCACCCCAGGCCCAGGGAGTGGGCGGCTTTGGAGCTTGGCCTCCACGTCAGCAGCCGTTCCACTGAGACTCCTTGGAGCTCAGTCTCCCCACCCGCAGCTGTCCCAGCCTGCCCGCAGTGCTAGCGAGGAGCTAGTGCAGCACCTCCAATTCGTGACCCCAGTGCCCCAGAGGGGCCGTGTGCCCCAGGTGAGCCATGTGTCCCAGGGGGCAGTGTGCCCCGGGTGAGCCATGTATCCCAGGGGGCCGTGTGCCCCAAGGGGGCTGGGTGTCCCAGGAGAGCCGTGTGCCCTGGGGAAGCAGTGGGACCCAGGGGGAGGGGCGGTGTGAACCAGAGGAGGAGCCGATTCTATTCATGTGGTCCTGAGAAAGTCACCATAAAACAAGCAACAATCTTCATAAAAACCTAGTGGCATTTTTAAAAGGAGTAGATAAAAAAATTATCAGATTTGTATAGAACTACAAAAGACTGAGAAAAGGGCAAAACTAATCTAATTCCTTCACTTCAAATTATACTAGGAAGTGACAAGAATCAAAACAGCATATTACTGGCAGAAAAACAGACACACAGAACAATGGGACAGAATTGAGAGCCTAGAAATAAACTCACATACATATGGGCAAATAACTTTCGACAAAGGAGCCAAAAAAACAATACATTGGAAAGAAAAAGCCTGTTCAATATGTGGTGCTAAAAAAAATGGAGAGTAACATGCAAAGAATGAAACTAGAATACTGTTTGTTCCCATTTACAAAATTAACTCAAAATGGATCAAAGAATTAAATTTAAGACCTGAAAAAATAAATTCCATAGAAGAAAACCTAGGTACTAAACTAATGGACCTTGGTCTTAAAGAGGATGGTATGAATCTGACCCCAAAAGAAAGTAAAGCAAAAACAAATGAATGGGACTATATTAAACTAACAAGCTTCTGCACAGCAAATGGAGCTGCCCACAAAACAAAAAGGCAGCCAACCAAATGGAAGAAGATGGTTGCAAACAACCACTCCATCAAGGAGCTAGTACCAAAAAATGTAAAGAACTGACACAACTGAACACCAAAAAACAACAACAAACAATCCAACTGAGAAATGGGCAGGAAACCTGAATAGATACTTCTCCAAAGAGAACATACTGCTAGCCAACAGGCATATGAAAAGATGTTCAACATCACTAATTATCAGAGAAATTTAAATCAAAAGCACAATGAGATACTATCTCATACCTGTCAAAAGGGCTGTCATCAATAAATCAATAAGCAACAAGTGTTGGTGGTGATATGGAGGAAAGAAAACCCTACTGCACTGTTGGTGCGAATGCAGATTGGTGCAATCACTATGTAAAACCGTGTAGCAATCCCTCAAAAAATTCAAAATGGAATAATAGCATTATGACATGGTAATTCCACTTCTGGGTATAGATCCAAAAGAAAAACTAATTGAAAAGAATATATGAAACCCCAATTTTGATCAAAGCATTATTTGCAATAGTCATGATATGAAAGCAACCCATGTGCCTATCAATAGATGAGTGAATAAAAAAGTTGAGGTAATATACATGATGGAGTACTGATAGGCTCTAAAAAAGAATGAAATCTTATTTGCAACAGCATTAATGGACCTAAAGGGTATTATGCTAAGTGAAACAAGTCAGAGAAAGACAAATTCTATATGATTGCACTTACATGGGTAATCCAAATCCTATATAATAAAAGCCTAATATGCTAAGTGTCTGGTCATGCAGTTGTCCGTTCAACCAATTGAGAGACATTGATGTGAAACACGTTGATACATTGACTGGCTGCCTCCTGTATGTACCCTGATAGGGACCAGGATTGAACCCGAAACCCAGGTATGTGCCCTTGACCAGGAATTGGACACTTGACCCTTTGGTGAGGAAAAAGGACACTACCAAGAATCAACAAACATTGAATGAATAATATGAAACTATTATTAATACCTTTATAGCTAGAAATTCAACAATTTAGATGAATTAGTCATATTCCTTAAAAGACTCAAAGCACCCAGTTGATTGAAGTGCCATTCCCTACACCAAAAGGTGGCGAGTTTGATATCCAGGCACATATTCAGGTTGTGAATTCTATTCTTAGTCAGGTTGCGTGTAGGAGGCAACAGATTGAGGTTTCTCTCTAACATCAATGTTTCACTCTCTTGCTCTCCCCCCTTCCAATCTCTAAAAATCAATTAAAAAAAAAAAGAATGCAGAAGGGCTTAATTATTCCCACATTACCCAGAGCCATGTTGGAGGGGGAATGTTCTCAAGTTTGTGCTGATGCTTCTGAAAGCTCTGTAGGGAGAGAAGACCCTCTGTGAAGAAAAAATGAGGAACCCACTGCAAGAAAAGCATTCTTTAAACTGGCACTTTTAAAGAACTCACCTCTGCATTCATCTTGGTCTCTTCTTCAGTGGCTGTGAAGACAAAAAAAAAAAAGTAGCGGTTCATAACCCTGGAAGCACCTGCCCCAAACTCCATGCAGATGCTGCACTTGGCCAGTCCCACTTTCTTCTCTACTATTTCCTGTCCTGTAGACCACACACTCCCCAAATACCTCCAGCACCTAGATACCAGATACCTAGACCAGTGTATGATTCTGAGGCTGGTGGTGGCTGACTTCCCTGGGACATCATGCCAGTGATGTTTCTATAAAAAAGACCATTTCCAATCCCCAAATTCCATCCCCTACACTGGAATATAGCCGTGAATATCACATTTCTGTGCATTTGAAAGAATGATGCACTCCCAAAAGCTGGTGCTCAGAGAGGATAGCTTTGTATATAACCACTAGTGACCTGGTGCACAAAATTCGTGCACATTAAAAGGGGATTAATTAAAGGAAATAATTTAATGTTGCTATTTGCTCTTTCTTTATAATAGAAGTGTCAGAGATGAAAAAAATTAGTAAAATATATATGAAAATCTTGCTCCTATCAGAGTCTGTGGCACATCATGGGACCCAGAGTCAAGTCCCCACCCACCCACATGCACCTCAAAATGGCATGAGACCCAGACTTGGCCATCCCCCATCCCTCCACCCCCGCCATTGGGACAAATCCAAACCTGGCCAGTCCCACCCTTGTCAAGCCCTGCTGGGAAGGGGGCGCGCAGCCTTAGGTCCTCTGGCCTGGTGCCAGGACAGGGGCGTGGCCTGAGGTCCCCCAGACCAGACCAGGCCAGGGGTGTGCCTTGAGGTCCTCCATCAAGCCCTGCCAGGTGGGTAACACGACCTGAGATCCCCTATCAAGCCCCGCTGGGTGAGGGGTACAGGCTCAGGTCCCCTGTCAAGCCCTGCCAGGTGGGGGTGTGGTCTGAGGTCCCCCAGCCCGGCACTGGGGTGGAAGGAGCAGCCTGAGGTCCCTAACCCATCACCAGGATGGGAAGCGCACCTTAAGGTCCCCCATTAAGCCCTGCCAGATGGGGGGGCGTGACCTCAGTCCCCTGACCTGGCACTGGGGCAGGGGGTACAGCCTGACATCCCCCAGCATGACACCAGGGTGGAGGTGCAGCCTGAGGTCCCCTGTCAAGCCCTGCCGGGTGGGAGACTCAGCCTGGGATCACCTGTCAAGCCCAATGAGGGCGGGGGAGGGCATAGCCTCAGGTCACTGCTGATTGCTTATTAAGGCTCCTTATGGGAACTTGGCCTCAGCTATGGGTGCAGCCATCTTTGTGATGGAGTGATGGTCAATTAGCATAGTACCTCTTTATTAGATAGAATGTTTTATGGGGACAAGCAAGGCAGTAAGAAATTCATACATTTTCCTCTCCTAGCTGAGTTCCAGAGGACTTATCCTATATAATAAAGAGGTATATGCAAATTGAACCTCACGCCCTTGCACAAAATACCCCCATGTGATCAAAGATGACTGCCACAAGATGGCTGGCAGAGAGGGTAGTTGTGGGCGATCAGGTCAGCAGGGGAGGGCAGTTAGGGATGGGCCAACGCTTTATCCACTGAGCCAAACTGGTTGTTGTGGGATCAATTCCCAGTAGGATTAATGTTTCTAACTCTCTATCCCTTCCCCTTCCTCTCTGCAAAATTAATAAAAATAAAAAAATAAAAACTGTTCTGTCTTATTTTAAACAAACAAAAAAAGCACAAATATGAGGAAGGTGATAACAGTGGTGAGTCTACCTGTGTCATCTACTTAATATATATTGACTCTAAACCTTGAGACTTTGAAAAAAAAACACCTATTATCAATTCCATTTTACAGATGAGGTGCCTCAAGTTCAGGGTGGCTAAAAACACTGGGCTCTACAGTCAAGGCATTGTGACATTGCACTGTAATTTCCAGACTTTCTAATTGTAGAAACAAACCCCAGACTGCCACAGAGACCTTTACAAATCCTTACTGTCACCCGAAGAGCTTTTATAATAACTAGAAGCCCTGATGTGTTTGGCTCTGCTTCAGTCAAACACTAGCCAGCTGACCATGGCCAAACAGCTTCCTCATTTGTGGGCTGAGCAGCTGGACTCCACTTAAAGGTCTATTTCATCTGTGCGCTGTTCTCGGATTCCTAGAACAGGAAATTCAGGTGACTCTTAAACAGGTTGAACAATGCTCAACCTTAGTCATGATAACTGAATGCAAATTATTATTTCACCAAGGTGCTCTAGCAGACTGAAAGATACCAAAATGTGTGCCACAGTGTGCTTGTCAAAGTGAGGGGAGAGAAATACACTCTCTGACGTTATTGGGGGCCCAGAGGTGGGTACCATCTCTGCTGGGGGCAGTTTAGCAACGTCTATTAAAAGTCCAAATACATGCAACCTCTGGCCTAACAATTCCACTGCTACCTATTTCTGTCTCTAGCACCCAAACAAAAACAAAACAAAACAAAACAAAAAAACACATTGAGGAGGAAATCATTAAATTTCTTTGTGTCCTTTTTCTTTGAGGAACATTACTCCTGCTTGCCTTCTCTGTCTAGTGAGAACTTTCAGGAAAGTTTCCAATGAAATGTATTCTACAAACATCACTAAAGAGCTGAGCTGCTTTCCAACAGAATCCGGGGAAAGCAAAACAAAAGAAAACAAACAAAAAACAATTTGGAGAGATAAACACGTGTGAGCAAGAATCTACTTAGAAATTCTAATGTATTAGCTATCAGTGGTCTACTACCTGGGAGCACATTCAAATGCAGTATCCTGGCCAAATCTTTTCCATGCTCTTTTCCCTTCTATTATATTTCAACTCCCCTTATAATAAGATGGCACTGTCAAGGGAGGCAGCAAGCCCAAGCCAGATGAGGTCTTGCTCCACTGTTCAACATGCTACTGCCCATCCCACCTCTCTTTCTCCCTATCCTCCCACTCTTCCGTCAAGTCCAGTTAAAGTTTGAAAAGAACCCTGGGATAGTCTTGTTCTACACTTTAAAATATTCTGAAAGATCTAAGACCCAAACTTGTAACAAGAGAATTTAGGTTTATTTGTTTGTTTCAAAGTTTTAATATGTAAATGGTCAAAAACTAAAAGGTTGTAAGTTTCTGATTTTTGGTATTATGTTTATAAATTTTATAGCACTTTTTTTTTTGCTTTTAGAGTTTTAACTTTTTACTTATTTACATTTTTATTTTTTAATCTATCTAAATTGTATTTTGGTATATGGCATAAGACTCTAACTGTACTTTCTCCCACATAGCCTTGTTCCTAAATCATTTATCAACTATTCCATCCTTATCTGCCAATGATCTATATTATAAAAGGCCAATGGCCATAACGCTGTAATGACCAAATGGCCAGTCTCCAGGTGGTGCATTGATGGGTCTTGTGGCTTGGTGGGTCTCGGTCTTGCCGCAAGGTGGGTCTGGAGTCACACTGCGTGGTGGGTCTGGGGTCTCACACTATTTCATGCACTGGACCTCTAGTTCATAAATTCTCATGAATATGATAATTCTTTTTTCACTGCCTCTGCTGTGTCATCAACCTAGGCTATTCCCGTGGTCTAATATATTATTTACATGATTGTGGCTTTACAATATGTTTTGATATCTGGCAGTTCAAGTTCTCTCATTAACTTGTTCAGATATTCTTATCTATTTTTGCTTGCTCATACCTCCAGATTCGTTTTGGAACATCTTTGTCATGTTGTCCCAAAATTAATCCACTGGAACTGTGCCTATATTTATAAATTAAATTAGGGTACATTAATAATTATTCCCATTTAGAAATACATGGTATGCCTCTCTAGGAGCAGCCTGTTCTTAAAAAAATAAGAAGAAGGAGAAGAAGAACAAGGGGAAAGGGAAGGGAAGAAGAAGAAGGGGAAAGAGAAATAGAAGTAGAAGTGGAAGTGGAAGGGGAAGGGAAAGGGGAAGAGAAGAATAAGAATCATCTTGAGCGATTTCCTGAATTACTACATCATGACAAATGGCAGGTCAGTCTGCAGTGGTTTATCCCAAAGTTAAAAATAAAGTCACCACTGGATGTCAGAAGGATAGTGGCATATGAAGTCCTCATGGGCTCGCTCCTTGAAGTTTCAACAAATTGAACAACTATAATTCAACAAAGAATTCCCTGCTCAACACACAACATGTCACATTGAAACATCTAAAGGGATTAAGTTTTTTTTTAAAAATCACAAACACAGACAAATTTGGTGATTACCCGAAGGAAAGGGTAATGGCCAGGTAGCAGATGGTAAAGAGGTGATGACAAATGGGGACAGACGGAGACCTGGCTTTGGGTGGTGAACGCAAAGTACAGTTGATGTATTATAGAACTGGACCATTTTATTAACTAATGTCACCCCTATGAATTCAATGAAAATAAAAAAATAAACACCTGCAGGTGGGCAAGTGGGAGCAAACTAGGGAGATGAGAAGGGAGAAGAGCTGAGATGATAGTAGGGAGGCAGCCTGGAGCTCCCAGCCTGGAGCTCACTGCAGGACACAGCTCAGAGAGGGGAGGAATCGGGGTGCCACTGGCTCTCCCTTCAGCTGGGAGTTGATACAGTGAGTATTTCTGCGGGAGTGGCCAGTACATTATGCAGCTGAACGCAGTAACCTAGGCAGGGACAAAGCACAGGGATGCGGCCACAGTTATCTGTCAATTCCAGACAGAAAACAAAGCAACAGAACCCGACCGCCTCCCCTCACACGCCCAGGGCCCGCCTCCACCCCTCTCCCAGGGACAGAAGCAGCCCTAGAAGAAGCTGTATCAGTGTGTCAGGTTGCAAAGCACATTATCTACAAACCTGAGAACTGGTACAAGAGGAACATTTTCCCCTGAGTGACAGGCTAATCCCACTACTGGGTGGAAATGCAGAGGGGAGGTCACCATTACTGGGAAAACAAAACACCAAAGGCACTGTACAGCCATCACTTCACCCAACCCCACCCACCCAGTTGCACTGCTAACAGCATCTGGCCGCAAGGGATAGCACTGGGTCTTCGCAGATTTGGAACACTATCACCCACCACTCACCGCAAAGATGCCGTCAATTTGCACCTTTCTCTTTTATTAGTATAGATGAGTGGGTAACCAAAGAGCTCAAGAAAGAAATGAAAAACTTTCCTGAAACAAATGAAAATGAACACACAATAACCCTAAGTCTATGGGACACAATGAAAGCAGTCCTGAGATAAAAGTTCATAGCATTACAGGCCTACCTCAAAAAATAAGAAGAGCTTCTAAAAAATTATCTAACCCTGCAACTAATATATGTGAAAAATGCTCAAAATCACTAACCATCAGGAAGATGCAAATTAAAACAACAATGCGTTATCACCTCACACCTGTCAGAATAGCTACCATCAAAAAATCAGCAAACATCAAGTGCTGATGAGGATGTGGAGAAAAGGGAACCTTAGTGCACTGCTGTGGAAATGCAGTCTGGTGCACCCTCTGTGAGAAACAGTATGGAGTTTCCTCAAAAAATTAAAATATAACTCCCATTTGACCCAGTAATCCTACTTATAGGAATATATCCTAAGAAACCAGAAGCACCAATCGGAAAGAATATATGGATCCCTATGTTCATAGCAGCACAATTCACAATAGTTAAGATCTGGAAACAGCCTAGGTGCTCATCAGCAGATGAGGGGATAAAAAAGCTGTGGTATATTTACATAATGGAATACTACGTGGTGGTTAAACAGAAAGAACTCTTATCATTTGCAACAGCGTGGAGGGACCTGGGGAGCATTATGCTAAGCGAAATAAGCCAGTCAGAGAAATATAAGTATCACATGATCTCACTCATATGTGGAATCTAATGAACAAAATAAACTGAAGAACAAAATAGACCAGGAAGCATGGAAGACTGATGAATTTCAGAGGGAGGGCTGGGGTGAGGAGGTGGTGGGAGAGAGCAACCAGGAAACTTCTATGCACAGCCCATGGACACAGACAATAGGGTGGGGAATGCCTGTGAGGGGTGGGTACCTGGTGGAGGGAGTTAATGGGGGAAGGAGGGAGAGAAAGTATAGATGTCTGTAATACTATCAATTGATTAATTGGCATTTATTCCAGTAATCCAAGGCTGGTTCAACATCTGCACATTACTGAATATAATACACTACAATAACAAAATGAAGGATAAAAATTATAGAGACAGAAAGAGCATCTGACAAAATTCAATGTCTTTTCATGATAAACACTCTCAAAAAACTGGGCATAGAGGAAATAAACCCACGGGTAACATCATACTCAAAGGTGAGACACTGAAAGTTTTTCCTCTTAAGTTCAGGAACAACAAAAGAATGCCCTCTATATTCAACAGAATATTGTAAGTCCTAGTCAGAGCAATTAGGCAAGAAAAAGAAATAAAAGGTATAGTTCGAGGCCCTGGTGAGTCAGGCCCACTGCTGCAGGGCAGAGCCGGAGCCTCGGCCAGGACCCCAAGGAGGGGCGCCGCTGCCGCCATGTGAATTTTAAAAATACAGTGGAAAATGAGCCACAAAAGCCACCGCCTCCCCCGCACCTGCCGCCGCTGCTTCGAGTGAGGGAAGCCCACCGAGAACAGAGCTCACTCCACCCCGGGCCCAGGGAGTGGGCGGCTTCGGAGCTTGGCCTCTGCATCAGCAGCCGTTCCGCTGAGACTCCTTGGAGCGCGGTCTCCCAGCCCCCAGCTGTTCCAGCCTGCCTGCCATGCTAGCGAGGAGCTAGCGAGGCACCTCCAATTCTCGACCCCAGCACCCCAGAGGGGCCCTGTGCCCCGGGTGAGCAGTGTGTCCTAGGGAGCCCTGTGGCCCGGGTGAGCCATGTGTCCCAGGGGGCCATGTGTACCAGGAGAGCTGTGTGCCCCGGGGGGGACATATGCCCCGGGAGAGCCGTGTGCCCTGGGGAAGCAGTGGGACCTGGGGGAAGGGGCGGTGTGAACCAGAGGAGGAGCGGACTCTATTCGTGTGGTCCTGAGATAGTCACCATAAAACAAGCAGACTGCCAAAAGAGGAGCAGATTCTATTTAAGTGGTCCTGAGATAGTCACCATAAAACAAGCAGATTGTCAAATGACAGCAGGGAGGGGAAGGAGACCTGGGGGGAGATAAGAGAACAATGGAAGGACTGGTGTGCATGAATATAAGTACAACCAACGTACGCAGAACTCTGGGAAGGGAGGGCATGAATGGGAGGTGGGGAGGGGGTGGCAATAGTAAGCTATGTACACATATAATACCTTAATAAAAAAATAATAATAAAAAATAAAAAAAAAATAGTAAAAAAAGAAAAGAAATAAAAGGTATATAAATCAGAAGTGAGAAATTAAGATTGTCCTTATTTGCAGATTATATCATATATAGAAATCCCTAAAGATTCCACCAAAACACCCCCCACAAAACTGTTAGACTTCATCAACAAATTTAGTAAAGTTGCAGAATATAAAATTAATATACAAAAATCACTTGCATTTCTATAAACTGACAACAAAATATTAAAAAGAGAAATTAGTCCTAACCGGATTGGCTCAGCGGATAGGGAGTCAGCCTGCAGACATTAGGATCTCGGGTTCCATTCCAGTCAAGCGCACATGCCAGAGCTGCAGGCATGATCCCCAGTAGGGGACATGCAGGAGGCAGCTGATCAATGAAACCCTCTCATCCTTGATGTTTCTATCTTTCTCCCTCTCACTTTCTCTAACTGAAATCAATAAAAATATATTTTTAAAAAAGAAAAATTAAAAAAAAAAATCCAGTATCAAAAACAAGTACTTAAGGATAAATTTAACCAAAGAGGTAAAATATCTGAACACTGAAAACTATAAGATCTTGATGAAAGAAATGGAAGAAGGCAAATAAATGGAAAGATATTCTGTGCTCATGGACTGGGAGAATTAATGTTATTAAAATGTTCATACTACCCAAAGCAATCTACAAATTGAATGCAGTCCTTATCAAAATTCCATGGTATTCTTTTCAGAAATCGAATAAAAACCATAAAATTTGTATGGAACCACAAAAGAGCCCAAATAGCCAAAGCAGCCCTGAGAAAAAAGTGAGAGACATCTGTAATACTTACAAAAATAAAAAAACATATATATTTAAAAAAAAACCTCAATTAAAGCAAATGGAAAGGCAAAAAAAGAGAACAAAGCCAGAAGCATCACTGATTTCCTGATTTCAACCTCTATTATAATTCAAAACAGTATGGTACTGGCATAAACTCAGATACAGGGGGAAGGTGTCCCTCAGCCCAGCCTGCACCCTCTTTAATCTGGGACCTCTCAGGGGATGTCCAAGACCACTGGCTCCTAACTGCTCGCCTGCCTGCCTGCCTGCCTGATCGCCTCTAACCACTCTGACTGCTAGCCTACTTGCCCCCAACTGCCTCCCCTGCCAACCTGATCGCCCCTAACTGGGCCCCTCCCCCACTGGCCTGATCACCCTCAACTGCCCTCCCCTCCTAGCCTGTTTGCCCCTAACCACCTCTGCCTCAGCCCCACCACCATGGCTTTGTCTGGAAGGACGTCCAGAAGATCTCCTGGTCTAATTAGCATATTACCCTTTTATTAGTATAGATACATGCATACACACGAGAGGCCCGGTGCACTAATTTGTGCATGGGTGGGGTCCCTTTGCCTGACTGGTGATTGGGGCATATTAGGGTGCGGGGGTGGCTGGCAGGGGGGAGGGATTGTGGGAAGTTGGCTGTGGGAGTGCACTGACCACCAGGGGGCAGCTCCTACATCGAGCATCTTCCCCTATGGTCAGTGCATTTCATAGCAACTGGTGGACTGGTCGTTCCGGTTGTTCTGGTCATTCCGTAGTAATGGTCACTTAGGCTTTTATATGTAGAGATATATGGCCAATTAATTTTTGAAAAAGGAAACAAAAATATAAAACGAGGAGAGGACAGTTTCTCAATAACTTTAAGGACCTGGGCAGGGAGACCTGACCCTATGCCCACCAGAGCCTCACAGCTCAGTTCCTTTCAAGGTGCACAAATTCATGCACTGGGTCCCTAGTCTGTGAATAAAAACCCTGTTATTCAATGGACACATACATTAGGAGGGTGAGGGCATGAGTGGAGGTGAGGTGGGGGGCAAAGGGGAAATAAGGACATTTATGTAATACCTAAACCAATAAACAAACAAACAAAACAAAACAACCCTGTGGTTGCCCTAGCTGGTTTGGCTCAGTGGATAGACCATCAGCCTGTGGACTGAAGAGTCCTGGATTCGATGGATTCGATTCCAGTCCCAGGCTCAATTCCGATCGGGGTTTGAGTCCTGTAAGGGGCACATGCCTGGACTGCAGGCTCGATCCCTAGTAGGAGGCATGCAGGAGGCAGCTGATCAATGATTCTATCTCATTGATGTTTCTCTCTCTCTCTCCCTCTCCCTTCCTTTCTAAAACCAATAAAAGTATATAGATATTTTTAAAAGCCCGTTGTTGCTGGGAGACAAGTCTTAGTGCACTTAGTTCATTTAAACGCTCAAAACAATGTCTATGAAATACGGAATATTTTTCCAGTTTCCAAAGCAAAACGTGCAGCGAGGGGAGGCTGAGTGCCCCGGGCAGGACTGAATCCCCACTCCCCGGCACGCCCCCAGCTTCCCCGGGCCCGGCCTGCGCCCTGAACTGCAGATGCCCCCAGAGAACCAACTCTCCCAAATGTCTACATGAGAACAGAACCGTCAGCATTTGGTAGAAGAAATACAGATTTGACTTTTCAAATAGTCTGTCTTTGGTTTACTTTAGAAAGTGCTTCCCTGGGGGAGCACCTCTTTTTTGCTTCTAATGTGGAAAGCCACATTTAAAAAAATACATTTTTATTGGTTTCAGAAAGGAAGGGAGGGAGAGAGAGAAAAAACTTCACTGATGAGAGGGAACCGTTGGTGGGCTGCCTCCTGCACGCCCCCAGGGGGGGTGGAGCCCCCAGCCCCAGTGGGTGCTCCTGATGGAACGGAACCAGCGACCCTTCAGCCCGCAGGCCCGGCTCTCCATGAGCCGAGCCGCTGGCAGCAGGGGGCACGTCTGCAGGCGGCCGGGCCCACGCGAGGGCTGGGGCTGGGGCTGGGGCTGGGCGCGGACCCAAGAGAGCACCGGAGGCCCCAGGCCGAGGCCCCGCCGCTCCTGGCGGTGCGGTCTCTGCCCCCAGGAGCCGCCGGGGTCTCCGCGCCGCCCCTGCGAGCGCCCTACCTGCCGCCGGCGCAGAGCTCAGCTCCTCCGCCGCTGGGCTCCCTCCGCCGGCGCGCACTGGCCGAGCCCGGATCGGCCTCCTGCCGGGGAGGTGGGGCCGGGACCGAGGGCGGCGGAGCCGGGAGGGGAGGGTCCGGGAGGGGAAGGAGGGGAGGGAGGGGAGGGGAGGGAGGGGAGGGAGGGCCCGCCCGCGCCGGGCCGTGCGGGGACTTGCAGGGCTGCGGCTACGGGGTGCGCCCCCTCCTAGCTGGGAAGAAAAAAAAAAAAGAAAAAAAGGAAAAGAAAAAGGGCCGGTCCCGCCCAGGCCGGTTTGTCTCTGTGGTTAGAGTGTGGGCCTCAGGGCTCAAGTGTCACAGGATTCAATTCCTGCCAAGGGCATGTGCTCAGGAGGCAAGCAGCTGCTCGCTCTCTCTCTCTCTCTCTCTCTCTCTCTCTCTCTCTCTCCTTTGTTAATTTCATACCTAGATATTTTATTCTTATTGATGCAATTGCAAATGATTTTTCTTTCATTTTTTTGAAATGTATTGTTAGTATATAGGAACATGATAGATTTTTGTACATTGATTTTTGGGTCCTGCAAATTTACTGTATTTATCTATTTCTAGTAATATTTTTGGTGGAGTTTTTAGGGTTCTCTATATGGAACATCATGTCGTCTGCAAAAAGTGACCATTTTACTTCTTCATTCTCCATCTGGATGCTTTTCATTTCTTTCTCTCCCCTGACGGCTCTGGCCATAACTTCCAATACTGTGTCCAACAACAGTGGTGAGAGTGGGCATCCTTTCTTGCTCCTAACCTTAGAGGAGACGCTTTTAGCTACTCAATATTCAGTACACAAGTTGAGGGTTTGCCATAGATAGCCGCTATTATGTTGAGTCATTTTATTCTTTTTTTTTTTGGAGGTCCTTTTATTCTATACCCATTCTATTAAGTGTTTTAATTATAAATGGATATTGCATCTTTTTCAAATGCTTTTGTTGTAACTATTGATAAGATCATACGATTTATTTTTACTTTGTTAAGGTGGTGTATCACAATGATAGGTTTGCATATGTGTCCCCCACCACCAACCCCCGGGAATGTGAATTCTCTTTTAAAAATTTATTTGTATTGTTGAAAGTAGTATAGACGTCCCCTTTATTTCTCCTATAGACCCCTCCTCCCTACCCCCCCTTCTCCCCTGGCTTTGTCCACGGGTTATGCATATATGCGTTTAAGTTCTTTGGTTAAACTCTTCCCAGTTTCCCCCTTCCTTCTGAAATTAGTCAGTCTATTGCATGTTTGCATGTCTCTGGATCTATTTTGTTCATCACATTATTTGTTCATTAGATTCCATATATGAGTGAGATCATGTGATACTTGTCTTTCTCTGACTGGCTTGTATAGCTTAGCACGATACTCACCAGGTCCCTTCATTTTGTCTCAAAGGATAAAAGCGCCTTCTTTTTCACAGCTGCGTGGTATTACACTCTGTGAATGTGCCACATCTTTTTTTACCCACTCATCTACTGATGGGCACTTGGGCTGTTTCCAGATCTTACCTATTGTAAATAGCACTGCTATGAACATGGAAGTGCATATATTCTTTGTGATTGGTGTTTCTGGTTTCTTAGGATGTATTCCTAGACGTGAGATCGCTGTGTCAAATGGGAGTTCCATTTTAAATTTTATGAGGAAACTCTACACTGGTTTCCATAGTGGCTGTACCAGTCTGCATTCCCATCAGCAGTGCACTAGGATTCACTTTTCTCCAATATGTTATCTAAAAATAATGACAGTTTTACATCCTCTTTTCCAATTTGGATGCTTTTTTAATTTTTTCTTCTTGATTGATCACTGTGGCTAAGACTTCCAATACTATCCTATATAAGTGTCCAGTCGTCAGGTTGACAGGTTGACTGTTCAACCAGTCAAAGCGTAATGTGCTAATCATATGCTAAAGCCACTCAACTGCTCGCTATGATGTGCACGGACCACCAGGGGGCAGACAGTCGACCAGTAGGTTAGCTTGCTGCTAACATGATTTGTAGATCTTCTAGGAAAACAACTACAAGGAACAAGGGATACTAAAGGACACACTACTGTATATCAGATGGAATTAATTGACATTTACAGAATCTGTCACCCTGAAGCTACAGAATATATATTCTTCTCAAGTGCCCAGGGTCAGGAAATTCTGCTGACTAGATGTTCCTAGCATATCCAAATCTGGTTGGTTCTTAACCAGCCCTTCTTCATCACCCAGCTGAGTCACTGAAGTGGCCTCCTTCCTGATATTTTTGCAGTTTATCCCCATGCAGCAGCCAGAGAAGACTTGACAAAATTAAAGATCATGTCCCTTCTCTGTGTAAATCTTCCAGTGAATGCCCATTTAATTCAGATTAAAAGCCAAACCCTTACAAGATTCTACAAGGCCTCACATGACCTGCTTCCTCCATTACTCCCGCAGCCTCATTCACTGGTACCCTCCCCTGGGCTCACTCCGGCTCCGTCACTGCGAACAGCTTGCTATTCCACAAACGAGGAAGACAGGCTCCTGCTGTAGGGCCTTTGCACCGGCTGATCTCTGCGATGTATGGTATGTAACACTTTCAACAATAAAAATTTAAAAGTACTAATTTAAACTCTTATATTTTTAAAAAATTCTACCTCAATGAGAACTACCTTCATCCACTCCATTAAAAATTGCCACCTGCCCTGGTCTTGACTTCCTTAGTTTGCGTTATTTCTTCTGATACTAGGGACCCAGTGCACGAATTTGTGCACCTTAAAAGGAACTTTGGGCCACAAGGCTGCGGTGGACACAGGAACAGGTCTTGGCCCATTCTCCCCGCCCCTGCCTGGCCCCTCCCGTCGTGGCCCCCAGTCCCTGTCAGCTGGCAGCCCTGCTTCTGCTGCCCTGCCGCTGCTGCCCTGCCCCCATGTGCGGACTGTGCCGGCCCCAATCACTCTGTGACAGCAATCACTCTGTGACAGCAGTGGGTGCAAGCAGCAGCTGCTGCCAGATCGCTTCTCAGGAGCAGGAGGTGGTGGTGGAGAAGCCCTCAGGGGCAATTGGGGCCAGCAGCCACTGCTCCACCCACTGATGCAAGTGATCAGGTTGGCACTGGGTGGCAGCAGTGGGAGTGAGCGGTGGCTCCAGTGCCAGCAGCTGGTGAGAGTGGGCCAGTGCCCGCAGCAGGTGTGAGCACCAGGCGGGACCACGGCTCATGGGAGCAAAGAATTTTCAGTCACCACCAGGGGCTCACCCCGGTGACAATGACCGGCGCCCCACCTTGGTCTGGTGCCCCCGCTCACCTGCTCCACTATCCTGCCACTGCTGAGGCCCGCCATAGTCTGCACTCTGCTGCCTGTGCTGATATCAGCCCACTATGCTCTGAACCTGACCCCTGGTGGTCAGTGCATGTCACAGAGACCAGTTGTTGAGCTATTCCACCATTCTATTTGCATATTAGGGATATATATATATATATATATATATATAATTTACTTATTTATTCACTCATTTCTTTTTTGCATATTAGGGATATATATATATATATATATATATATATATATATATATATATATATATACCGGTATATATATATATATATATATATATATATATATATATATAAAATTTACTTATTTATTCACTCATTTCTTTTGCTTATTGTTTATTATCTACCTATTCGATCACCTTATCCCTACTCCTGCCTCTTGGGCCATGATATGAATTTAAAAAAAAAAATAACTGTCACTACATCTCTAGAGGAATGCCATATTTTCACTGGCAAGGCCTAGGTCATGAGCCAAATTCTAGGATGTGAATGTGAAACCACTTTAAATAAACCACAGGGAGAAGCGGTGGTTCCCCAGGGGGAGCGGGACTCTGTTGCTGGATGAGGAGATGCTGGCCGGACAAACACCACAGAGGGTTACTTGCTGAGTCAGACCAGCTCACCCCGAGGAGCTTTAGGAAAAGGTGTGAGAAGGCCGCCCTGCCCTCAGTGTAGAGTATAGAGTATAGAGGTGGGGCTACCAACACTCTAACTTTCTCACAATGATGTGTTATGGATGTGTTAGTCTATTTACCTTAACCCCGGTGAAGTCTGATTTTATCTTTAGTTTCTACTCCTTTTTTGAGTAAGAACTTCCTATTTTACAAAGTCGTCACCTTTTCCAACTTGAAGGACTTTGTGGTATGCGGAGGGAACAGGCTGCCGTCGGCCCCACGTCTTAGAAAACCCCGATGCAAGCAGCATTAGACCACAGGGAGCCACGTGTGGGCTCCGGCTCCATTTCTCTATCATTCTCTTTGATCTGTTTTTCCCCCAAGAGTATTGGATTTTGTGTGACTTTGCATAGATTTTTATTAAGACAACAGGGTCCCCTAGATGTGAAATTCTAACATAAGGCCTGCAAGGATGAAAGATGGGATAAAGCCGAAACCGGTGTGGCTCAGTGGTAGAGCGTCGGTCTGTGGACTGAAAGGTCCCTGGTTCGATTCCGGCCAAGGGCATGTACATTGGTTGCGGGCACATCCCCAGTCGGGGGTGTGCAGGAGGCGGCTGGTTGATGTTTCTCTCTCATCGACGTTTCTAGCTCTCTATCTCTCTCCCTTCCTCTCTGTAAAATATCAATAAAATATATTTAAAAAAAAAAGATGGGATAAAAGTGGAGAGAGGATTTGGTGAAGAATGGTCCGGCGAGTGCCTGCTATGCGGCGAGCTCTGCCTCTCCCCACCGGAGGAAGCCGCAGCCAGCCCGTGTCCCTCATGCCAGGCCAACAGGCTTTCAAGAAGACCACTTGGGGAATTTCATAAATGTGTCAATACACGCGGGGGACTCTCTGAACTACCCTCCCTCCCCCTGGCAGAGTCCCCAGCATGCTGCTGTGCTGAAGTTGGAGCTGATCAGCACACGCGGAGTGGCAGCTGTGTTTGCCACGGATCAGATGTGTGCCAGGAGGAGATACAGTCCTTTTGGGTCCAGCCCAATAACTCTCTCTGGGAGAGCAGAGGGGTCCACTCAGCAAGAAGCTAAAGGTGGCAGTTAGGTTTGTCGGGATGGAGGGAGAAATCAGAGTGAATGTGCCGAAGGCAGGAGAATTGCTGGAGAGACATCCTCTCTGATGGTCATCTCCGAAGAGTGTGAAAATTTTAGACCGAAATTAATAGAAACTGTTCAATTAGATCTCATTTACTATCCCTTGCCAGTCAGAACGCTTTCAGGATTTCCCTCCTTCACAGAATCAACAAATTGCTTATAAGTAATTTTGCTTTATTGCAGAGAGTTTTTAATTGACAGGTATTATTTTCCCCCTGCATTTTGTTCCATCCAAATGCCAATACCTATTTGATTTTTAAGACTCAGAGATGATGATTTCCAACCCTGGGCCCTTACCAAACGCAGAATCACAGGATCCGGTGATTAAAGATGGGAAACTTCTATTTAAGTTACTCAGCTTTATATTTCTCTATGCCATTCTCTACATTGTGGGAGGTGTTTGTAACTAGATATGACCTTAAAACTTTGTTCAGTGAGCTGTGCATCTGTGCAAGGTACCAAGTTTTTCTGAGTTTCAGTTACCTCATTTAAAATGAGAATAGTAATGCCTATGACACACAAGTGCTTTGAAATTAAATGACATAATGTAGTTAAAGTGTTTAGCAGTATTAAATATTTTTCTGTTGAAAGTGGGAGAACTGGTTAAGACCTCCAAGAGCAAAGGCCTACCGAGGTGAGGATGCCCCTACTGTCACCTGTAGAGGGGCAGCACTGAGCTGGCCAATATTTGTGGTGGTGCTGCTTGTCCTGGCTCAGGGGAAGCGTTCCACTAAGTCTGAAAGACTAAGACATCGCGGGGACTCTCCGCCACCGCCCGCGGCCTGCTCTGCCAGGCCTTCGCGCGTGCTGTGCTGGCGCTGCGCCTTCCATTGGCAGACCAGGAGAATCCTCTCTCCGCTGCCACATGGCCAGGCCAAAGCATCAGACACTACCACCATGCGGATTTTAAAACTACAGGGGAAATTGAGCCACAGGAGCTACCATCGCTGCCCCACCCACCGCCGCCCCCAAGAATGGGAATCCACCGAAATCAGAGCTCACTACGCACCGGGCTCATAGAGAGTGTGGCTTCAGAAATTAGCCTCTGCATCCACAGCAGCTCAACATCCGCAACAAAGAGGACACCATTGAGGGCGGACTCTCCCCATGCAGCCATCACAGCCTGCCCACAATCTTCCCAGCACACCCACCATGCTGGGAGGGAAATGGAGCGCGCTGGTGAGGAAATGGCACGGTGCCTTCCATTACCTACCCAGGCGAGCCCATCCTCCGATGCCACATGGCCAAGCCCAAGCTCTCACCACCACCGCCATGTGAACTTTAAAACTACAGTGGTAATTGAACCACAGGAGCGACCGTCAATATGGCACCGCCACCCGCCACTGCCGCCGAGAATAAAGGAAATCCACCAAGAACAGAGCTCACCACACCTTGGGCTCAGGGAGTGGGTGACCTCAGAACTAAGCCTCCATGTCTGCAGCTGCTCCGCTCCCACACCGAACGAGACACCTTTGAAGGTGGTCCCCCCGCCTGCAACCATCTCAGCCCAACTGCAGCTGTCCCAGCCTGCCCGCCATGCTAGCAAGGAGCTACTGCGGCGCCTCCAATATGCGACCCCAACACCCTAGAGGGGCCGTGTGCCCCGGGTGAGCCGGGTGTCCCAGGGGGCCGAGTGCCCCGGGTGAGCCGGGTGTCCCAGGGGGCCGAGTGCCCCGGGTGAGCCGGGTGTCCCATGGGGCCGTGTGCCCCGGATGAGCCGTGTGTCCCAGGGGGCCGAGTGCCCCGGGTGAGCCGGGTGTCCCAGGGGGCCGAGTGCCCCGGGTGAGCCGAGTGTCCCAGGGTGCGGTGTGCCCCGGGTGAGCCGGGTGTCCCAGGGGGCCGTGTGCCCTTGGTAAGCTGTACCCCCCAAAGGGGAAGGGTGTCCTGGGTGAGCCGTGTGTCCCAGGGGGCCGAGTGCCCTGGGTGAGCCGAGTGTCCCATGGGGCTGAGTGCCCCGGGTGAGCTGAGTGTCCCAGGGGGCCGAGTGCCCCGGGTGAGCCGAGTGTCCCAGGGGGCCGAGTGCCCCGGGTGAGCCGAGTGTCCCATGGGGCCGAGTGCCCCGGGTCAGCCGAGTGTCCCAGGGTGCGGTGTGCCCCGGGCGAGCCGTGTGTCCCAGGGGAAGCAGTGGGACCCAGGGGAAGGGGCGGTGAAAACCAGAGGAGGAGCGGACTCTATTCATATGGTCCCGAGATGGTCACCATAAAACAAGCAGATTGTCAAATGACAGTGGGGAGGGGAAGTAGACCTGGGGGGGAGATAGAACAACCGAGGGACTGGTATGCATGAACATAAGTACAACCAACGAACACAGAACTCTGGGGAGGGAGGGCATGGATGGGAGGTGGGTGGGGGGGCAATGGTAAACTATGTACACAGAAAATACCTTAATAAAAGGAAATCCCTTTAAAAAAAATCAATATCTGATGCTAAAGAAATCAAAAAAAAAAAAAAAAAAAAAAAGAAAGTGGGAGAAAATTCAATCTACCATGGTTTAAATGTATTGGCTTGTGACATTAACAACATTCTAGGGCAGGGGTGGGAAAACTTTTTGACTCGAGGGCCACAATAGGTTCTTAAACTGGACCGGAGGGCCAGAACAAAAGCAACCTGACCATGCTGGCACTCTCATCTTGGGCTGCTGGTGAAGGAGCGGAGGGGAGAGCAAGAGAACCCTCTGCTCTTTTGGCTCCGTGGGCCGGATGGAACGGCCGAATGGGCCGGACCCGGCCCACGGGCCGTAGTTTGCCCATGGCTGTTCTAGGGGTAGTATTGGCTTCAGGAACAGCTGGACCCAAATTCTGCAAGTGGAGTCCCAGAACCTGGGTTCTCTGTCTATGTCTAGCAACCTCGCCTCCTTGGCGAAGTCCTTGCCCAGAATGTCTTGGTGACCACAACAGGCATTTTTTCATATCCTCCCCAGTTCAAAACCAGTGCCAATGAGTACTTGCTTTTCGCTCAGAGCTGTGTAAAGTCCTTGAATCTGTGTAGATTATGTACCTATCTCTGGGTTAATCATTGTCCCAAAGGAATGCAGTAATTTGATTTGGGAGGACTAGGTATAAAGCATGTGGACTGAGTAGGAGGAGGGAGTTCTCTTGAGAGAAAATGGAACAATGTCAAAAGCAGGAGGAGTGAATTTGGGGTAGGTAGAAACACTAAGTGTTCATATACCAGCTGTAAAGATGATGCTTTCTACACAATCAGCATTAGCTACCTCATTTCAGTGTTCTGCACCCTAGAACTCGGGCTTCCTTTTTGGCTCTAGTTAAAGTGCTGACTTCTTCAGGACAAATGCTCCTGGCATGACTCAGCTCTCCTCTTCTTCTGCTTTCACATTCTTGGCTGTGACCCCAAATAATCTACCAGACCAACGTGTGGCAAATCTCCCCTGGCCCAGTTCTGCTTTTCAACATATTGGCAATGTGCTTAGTCATTCAGACTATTACCAGCCAATCATTGTCACTCACCACTGCAGTTCAGGCCGCTTTCAAGTGTTGAGGTTGCCCTTCTAAGACATTAGGAGGCGGTAAAGTACTGATCTCTTCATAATTTTCATGACTATGAACATTTTACTCTTATCCTCACTGCTTTTCTTGCCAAACTCAAATCTGAATTTAAAAAAAATATATTTTATTGATTTTTCACAGAGAGGAAGGGAGAGGGATAGAGAGCTAGAAACATCGATGAGAAGGAAACATCGATCAGCTGCCTCCTGCACACCCCTTACTGGGGATGTGCCTGCAACCAATGTACGTGCCCTTGACCGGAATCGAACCTGGGACCCTTCAGTCCTCAGACCGATGCTCTATCCACTGAGCCAAACCGGTTTCGGCATCAAATCTGAATTTTTAAAGTAACATATGGAAATGTGTTCATCTGCTTTCGCTTGCATTGGAAAGCAGGAAGTTGTCTGCCACTTTCCTTTGAAGTGTTTGCAGTAGATGTTCAGCCAGTAATCACAATTCGCTATAAACAGAATGCCCAGGTAGAAAGTACTAATCAGCTCCAATGTTCTCCTTCGTTCGGTGCCCAAATTTTAGCTGAGTACATGCTGCCTAGACAGAGTGCATTACCTAGGGATCTTTCCAGCAAGGTGTGGTCATGAGATTAAGTCCTAATTGAAAGTACTTGAACTGAAGTGATGTGTACAATTTCCAAGTCATGTCCTTAGAGAACAAAAACATTCCCTCAGCTGCAGCATCCTTGGATAGCGGACAGCATACTTTTCCTGTAAAGGGCCAGATATTAAATAGTTAGAGCTTTATGGGCCATATGAGCTCTGTCTCAACTGTTCAACTCTATGTTGTTTGGTGAAGACAACCATTGGCAATGTGTAAATGAATGGGTGTGGTCGTGTCCCAATAACACTTTATTTATAAAAACAGATGGTGAAAGATAGGAACATGGTGGCAGGCAGGTCTGGAGTGAGGGTGAATGTGGAAGTGGGTGAGTGTGGAAGAGGGAGAGTGTGTGTGGGAGTGAGAGTGGGAGGGCATCTGTTTGTGGGAGCGGGAGCGTAGGGAGGCGACTGGAGTGCTCCAGGCAGGAGAAGCAGTGTGCTGCTGGCCGAGCACCTCTCTCCACTTCAGGGGAAGAGCCTGCCATTTTGAGGGAGCCATAGGGAGCCCTAAAGCCCCGGGCACACAGACCAGTCAGACCAGCTCAGTTAGCCTGAACTGTGAAGGACTGGCTAGCTGACTTTGCTGGCAGAGTGCGGGGCCCACTGCTGGCGAGTGGAGCACCTGACCTGCCCGGCCTCCTCCACGGCAGAGCAACAGGCCGGCCCTGTCAGTTTTCCTGATGGGGCACCCGACCCAACTCCTCCTTGGCAGCAGAGTGCCCAGCTTGGTCCAAGACCTCAGTGAGCAGAGTCAGCAACTGGGCGGCCACCTCCTTCACAGGGGAAAGACTGTCCCACCACCTCAGCATCAGCCTGACTCTGCCCTCTGTGAGCAGAGGGGCCAGTCCACCCCACCAAGAGGTGAGGGGGGCTCCTGGCCTGACGCCTGCACCAGCAGAACAGCACTCAGCCCACCCCAGCACCCTGACACATGCCCAGACTAGATACAGGGAACTGCCACCCTGAACCAGCATGCCTGACCCAGTGGCCCTAGATGACTGGTCCTACCACCTAATGTGGTGCTCCCAGCTCTGCCAGGGTGACCCCAATCCCCCCAGATGCAGGGGCCTGTCACTGTGACCCACCGTGTCATATGTGGTGGCCCTGGGCAAATGGCCCTGCTGCTTGACCTTGCCCAGTAGATATGACCTGAGACACCCCAGGTGCAGGAATCTGTCACAGAGACTGGACACGCCTAACCTGGTGTCATCAGAAGATCAGACACATTGCTGGGATCCCACGGGACCAGTCATCTCTGAACACATGGAACAACATGGTGAACCCACCCACCTCACCCAGCTCCCCAGACTACTGGACTGCTAAAATGGGAAGACAAATAAATAACCCCCAAATGAAAGAAAAGGAGGAATTCCCACAAAAGGAACTAAATGAAATGGAGGTGAGTAATTTATCAGATAAAGAATTTAAAATAATGGTTATAAGGATGCACAAACATCTGAGTGAGAATTATAAGCAACTTAATGACAATTAAAGAGAGCTGAATGAGAAATACACCAACATGAATAAGAATCCAGAAGAAATGAAGAATATCCTGGAAGGATTCAACAGTAGATCAGAGGAAGCTGAGGACATAATCGGCAAGTTAGAAGACAAGGTAGAAAAAAAACACCCATTCAAAGCAGCAATGGGAAAAAAATTAAAAAGCAGGAGAGTTTAAGGAAACTGTGGGACAATCCTATTTAAGAAACACACAAATTGACTGTACCTCCATTAGGACCACCAGCCAATCAAGAGTGAGTATGCAAATTAACGCAACAAATGTGGCAGTTGCCATGGAGCTGGAGCTGCCTGGAGGCTTGGGTTGCCTCCAGTGATGGAGGAAGCCAAGCTTCCCACCCATCCTGGCCTGCCCTGGCCTCCGATCAAGGCTATAAGGTTTCAATTAGAGAAGATAAATAAATCCCAGATACCAGAGCCTCCACTTGGGTTGCTGGAGGGTGAAGCCAGCCTGCAAACCACCACAGGCCCCTCTCCCAGGCCACCTCATGCCCCAAGGGAATCTCCAACCTGATCTGGGACAACCTTCAGGGCAAACCAGCTGGCCCCCACCCATGTACTAGGCCTCTATTCTATATAATAAAAGAGTAATATACAAATTGACTATCACTCCAACACACAAGATGACTGCCCCCATGTGGACACAATATTTCCCATCAAAATCCACTGCTCATTTCTATTTAAATCTCTTATAATTTGTAATTATTTTGGTATTTGCTTATGTTTCTCCCACTTGATTATAAGTTCCAGGATGACAGAATATATGTCTATCCTGATTGTCATTATATCCATTATACTGAGCCTAGTGCATTGTCTTCACTAGTTGTTGAATAAATGAAAGATTAAGAAACTAGAAAGCAATTCCCTTTTATATATGAAAAGGTGAACAGGTTTAGATGAAGGTAATTAGGTGAATTTAGCAAACCATTGTATTTTTATTTTTATTTTTTTATTTCAGAGTGGAAGGAAGAGGGAGAGAGAGAGAGAGAGAGAGAGAGAGAGAGAGAGAGAGAGAGAGAGAGAAACATCCATGATGAGAGAGAATCATGGATTGGCCGCCTCCTGCAAGTCCCCCATTGGGGATCCAGCCCTAACCCGGGCATGTACCTTTGATCAGAATCGAACCTGGGACTTTTCAGTTCGCAGTTCCTGCATTTGGGGAAGCTGCGTCAACCAGAGTCATGATCATGGCCCTTTCTTGTACAAGCAGGAACTGAAACTGCTGATGCCTGCAATATGCTTGTAAGGAAACTGCAGTGTGTGAGTTCCTTTTATCAGCTTGTTAGTACATTTTATTCTAATTTTGTTTCATGGTTAGTTGTTATTCTCTGTTACAGAATGATCAAGATGAAACCAATAGTAGCTAATGTTTACTGAGCACTTACAAGACTCCAGGCACTGTTCTAAGTACTTGGCATCCTTTACAAATCTCTGGGGTAATTACTATTACCTATTTTACTATTCAATTCCATGAGAACAGAGGACACTCCAGTATTTCCTCCTTTTTCCTAATTTTTCAAAATTAACTTATTCAGTTTTGATAAAGAGATAGAGAGATATCAATGCATTCATTGGTTGATTTTTGTATGCGCCCTGACCAGAAATAGAACCCACAACCTTGGCATGTGGGGCAGCGCTCTAACCAACTGAGCTAGCTACCCAGCCAGGGCCATTCCAGCTTCTTCTGACGCGTCCATTCCTTGGATGTAGTAGGCATTTAATAAATAATTGGTGAATAAGGTAAATTTTATGGTTGCAACTTTCTCAGCGAAAGGAGCAGCATGGATTTCAGGGCCCCCGGGGGTCAGCCAAGCGCGAGGTCCCTGAACGGAGCCATGAGAGGCTGCAGCTTAAGCCTCCGCGCCCAGCGCTGCAGGACTGAATGCATGCATGTTGTGAGCCGCCGGGCCCAGAAAACAAAAAAGCGCGGATTTGAGGAGGCGAACCGCTTCCTGGCGTGAGCCCGAACATCCTGGAAGCTGAAGCCCGGCCGCCCGGGCGGGGTCGCTCTAGTCCACGTGGGGCAAGCAAGTCCGCAGCCGGACGCTCTAGCCTCCAGAGGAGGCGCCGCCGGAAGTCTCCACTGCTCCCGGGGGCGTGCCGCCCGCCGGCTCCTTCCGCCCTCTCCCCCCCCCCGGCGGCCGCGGCAGCCCCGCTGCTCTCCCCGCCGGACCCTCTGCCCTTGACAAGTCGGGTTCACCCCAGGGAGAAAGCCTGGTCTCTCCCACGCCCCGAGAGGTTTGTTCCGGCGGCCGCGCCCGCGTGCGGGGCGGGCTGCGGGGCGGGGCGCCCTCCCGCCGCCGCCGCTGGCCGCCTCCGCTGGCCTGGCGCCGGGAGGCCGGCGGCGGGCGCCGCGCCTGGGGACGCTGCGGGGGGCTTCTCACCCCGAGTTGTGAAACGTGCGGCGGCCGGTCTGGGCCTTGGCCTGCGGTCCTTGCTGCAGGAGCACGTTGTGAAGAGTGGGGGTCCCCGGAGGGGGGGTAGCGGGCACGCGGTTGGGGGTCCCAGTGGCTCCGTGAGGGGCCCTGCCGCGATCGCGGTGGGGTTCGCCGGCCCCGGCCGGTGGTCACGGCACCTTTGTGCCCCGACCCCGCTTGAGCTCACACGGGGGCTGACTAGGTATGATTCCAGTGTAGCGCCCGATGCACATGCACGTGCATGTATGTGTGCGGAGGAGGAGTGTCCGTCTGTGTGCACGTGAGCGCGCGCGCGCGCATGCGCCCGGGCTGCTGAGTGTGATTTTTAAAAATCTATGAAAAAAAAATCTTACGTTTTGATATTTGCTTGTCTGTCGCCCCCATCTCCCCATGCTCAGCTGAGGGGTGTTGCTCTCCCTCAGGGTATCCTATTGGTCTGCTTCCACTTTGGATGGAGGCGGCAGCGCCAGGTAAACCGCACGCCTGAGCCGCAGCGCGCGCTCTGCTCCCGGCTGGGCTCCCCGGGGTTCCCCGGGGTTCGGGGAGGGAACGGCCCTCCGCCGGCCGAGCGCCCTGCAGGGTCTGGGTTCTGCCGAACTTGTCCGTCCCCTCCTCCAAGGAAAACACCCCTAAAAGTACACACTGCCCCCTCCATGCCAACCTGCAGTAATGTCATCTCTTTGGATATGACGGAGTTTTATAATGGTTTACTCATGTTTTGAAATTTACTCTTTCATTCAGTCAGAACTTGTCGAACGCCCAACATTGCCAAACGCTACTTTAGGAGCTGAGGATCTACTGGGGGGAGGGGGGGAGTAGGGGGATACAGTCTATGGTTCTTTAAAAATACAACAGCAAGCAGCTTCATGGTGATATACTTCACATACCATGGAATTAACCCATTGAAAATGTACACTGATTTTTAAAAATACAAAGTTGTAAAGCCATCGACACTGTTAACCTAAAAATAAAAATAAAAGACCTTTCTAAGCCAGAGGAAAGCAGCATTTATTTGGGACCAAAGCATTCAGGGAGAAGCCCAGGGTTGTTAATGAGAAAGGGAAGGGGAACAATTACATCAATAGAAGGAAGGCATTTCTGTTGGTGCAGATAAGTTAACATAGTGATGCTAATTCTAAACAATATTTTAAATTTTCAATTCAGATGTCATCAGTTCAGTAGTCATAATATCTGCTTTCTTGTTAATCTTTGCAAACAGTTCCTATGGGACAGAAGGTTGCTTTCTGCCCAGTCTAAAGATTCTTTTTCTCTGTTTTAATGTTCCAAGATTGAGGCATAAGACATACAAGGCAGTTCCTCTGGGATAGCAACTGCATTTACACCGTGATCAAGTTTAAAACATTTTCTTAACCCCCGGGAGAAACCCTGAACCCATGAGCAGTCTCCTGATTTTCTCTCCGACCCCACTGCACTCCTCGCCTATTCTGGATAATTTATATCAATGAAATCATAGTGTGTAGTCTTTTCTGATTGTCTTCTTTCACTTTATATTCATGTCATCCATGTTGTAGCAGGTATCAGTATTTAATTCCTTTATGTTACTAGATTATATTTCATTTTATGGAGATGTCCACCGTTTATCCATGGGTCAGTTGATGGACATTAGTATTGTTTTGGGGAATATGAGTAATGCTGCTATGAAGGTTTATGTATACCTTTTTTAAAAATTTAATAAATCTTTATTGTTCAGATTATTACAATTGTTTCTCCTTTTTTCTCCCCCATAGTTCCCCTCCACCCCATCCCCACTCCACCCTCTGCCCTTACCCCCTCCCCCCCGTCTCCCCCCCCCATCCATAGGTGTATAATTTTTGTCCAGTCTCTTCCTGTACCCCCCACTCAGACACCTCTTTCCCCCTGAGAATTATCAATCCCCTCCCATTTTATGCCCCTCATTCTATTATATTCACCAGTTTATTCTGTTCCTTGGATTTTTAATTCACTTGATTTATGTATTTGTTGTTCATAATTTTTAGCTTTACTTTTTTTTCTTTTTCCTCATTTTAAAGAACACCTTTTAGCATTTCATATAAAACTGGATTGGTGGTGATGAACTCCTTTGGCTTTTTCTGATCTGTGAAGCTCTTTATATATATATATATATATATATATATATATATAGATATTGATTTTTACATTTAATTGATTTTTTACAGAGAGGAAGAGAGGGATAGAGAGTTAGAAACATCGATGAGAGAGAATAATTGATTAGCTGCCTCTTGCACATCCCCCACTGGGGATGTGCCCGCAACCAAGGTACATGCCCTTGACCGGAATTGAACCTGGGACCTTTCAATCCGCAGGCTGATGCTCTATCCACTGAGCCAAACCGGTTTTGGCTGATCTGTGAAGCTCTTTATCAGCCCTTCAATTCTGAATGATAACTTTGCTGGGTAGAGTAATCTTGGTTGTAGGTTCTTGACAGTTTTTTCATCACTTTGAATATTTCTTGTCACTCCTGTCTGGCCTGCATAGTTTCTGTTGAGAAATCAGCTGATAATCATATGGGTACTCCCTTGTAGGTAACTAACTGTTTTTCTCTTGCTGCTTTTACTATTCTCTTTTTCTTTTGCCCTTGGCATTTTAATTATGATGTGTCTTGGTATGGTCCTCTTTGAATCCTTTTTGTTTGGGGTTCTGTGCACTTCCTGGACTTGTAAGTCTATTTCTTTCGCCAGGTGGGAAAAGTTTTCGGTCATCATTTCTTCAAACAGATTTTCAGTGTCTTGCTCTCTCTCTTCTTCTGGCATCCCATAATTCTGATGTTGGTACGCTTGAGGTTGTCCCAGAGCCTTCTTACAATATCTTCAACTTTTTGGATTCTCTTCTTGCTTCTCCGGAGGAGTGTCCTTTGCGTCTTTGTATTCCAAATCTTTGACTTGATTCTTGTGTTCCTGTATTCTGCTGTTGGGTCTCTATATAATATTTTTATTTCAGTCAGTGTATGTTTAATTTCTAGATGGTCCTCTTTCGTATCCTCGAGGTTCTTGTTAAATTTATCCGCCTTTTCTAGGAAATTCTTGAAAAACCGTGTAACCGTGGTTTTGAACTCTATGTCCAGTCATTTGTTCTCCTCCATTTCTTTTGTTTGTGATCTGTTTCCTTGTCTTCTCATTTTCGCTGCCTCCGGAGTTGGTAGGGTAGCTTTGTGTGCTAGGTGTCCTATATGGTCTGGTGGGTCAGCCTTCCAGTTATCTGAGGTGGACACTCTTGGTGCACCCCTTTGTGGACTGTGTGTACAGCCTTGTTGTAGTCAAGTCTTGATTATTGTTGGTGTCACTGGAAGGAATTGACCTCCAGGCCAATTGGCTGTGAGGACCTGCTGTGTCCATAATGGAAGAATTGCTGTGCTGGAGACACGTTTATGGGACAGGACTTGTTCCAGTAGGGATTTGGTGCTCACTGAGTCTGCCTCTTGAATGTGTCCCTTATGAGAGTGGTTGAAATCTGATGTTGTCTCACAAGGACCACTAGATACACTAGTTTCTGGATCTCCAATGGGATTCAGCTACTGTCTGAGGCCACCCAGCAGGAGCTACAGCAAGAACTACAGTGTTCTCCTTTGCTTGGGTTTTGGTGGTTTTGGAGCAGTCTGACTGAAGCTGCAGTTTATTTCGCTAAGCTGCCACAGGGTAGGCCATTTATATGCAAAAGCCGCTGTGTGGAGCCTGGGTGGGTTTGTAGAATGTGCGGGTGGGGCCTCAGGGCTGGGTGGGACCTCAGGGCATCACTAAGCTAGGGCATGCAAACAGCAATGGCTGCTGTCACAGTCTCTGCCTTTCTGTGTTTCCAAGTCCCCGCATCCCAGCGCTCCAGCGCAGTAAGCAATGATTGCTGTGCGCACCTTTGCAGACCAGCTTCTCCCTGTAGACGTCTGGGTCCTCTGTGTGACCCCAGAAACTGGATTTCAAAGTGATCGGGAGCTTGTTTCCCTTTGGTTTGAAAAAAGCCGCGCGCCCAGTCGCCTGCCACCAGCTGGATTCGAGTGCCTCCGTACTTCAGCTTCTCATCGCTTGTGCTCCTTTCTCCTTCCTTCTAGTTGTAAGACTTCCATTCAGCCAGCTTTCCTGTGGTTCTGGGTGACAGATGTTTTGTCTTTTAGTTGTAGTTTTGAAATTGTTATTCGAGGCGGCAGATTAGTTGTTTATCTTTGCCGCCATCTTGGTTTCTCTCTTTGGTTTATGTATACGATTTAATGCAAGCATCATGTTTTCATTTCTCTTGGGTATATACCTAGGAGTAGAATTGCTGGCTTTTAGGGAAACTACGTTTAACATCTGAAGGAGTTGCCAGGCTGTTTTCTAGAGCCGCTGCTTATATTCTCTTTATATTCCCATCAGCAGTGTATGATGGTTCTGATTTCTCCACATCCTGTCAACACTTGTCAGTATTTGCCTTTTTTCATTTTAGCCATCCTAGTGGGTGAACTATGCCTGGTGGTTTTGGTGTGCATTTCTCTGATAGCTGGTGATGTTGAACATGTTTTCATGTGCTTATTGTCCATTTGTATATCTTTGGACAAATGTCTATTTATATCCTTTGTTCAATTTTAATCAGGTGTTTTTAAAAACTATATTTTATTGATTATTTACAGAGAGGAAGAGAGAGGGATAGACAGAAATATCGATGAGAGAGAATCATCTATCAGCTGCCTCTTGCACACCCCCTACTGGGGATGTGCCCGCAACCAAGGTACATGCCCTTCACAGGAATTGACCCTGGGACCTTTCACTCTACAGGCCGACGCTCTATCCACTGAGCCAAACCGATTTCGGCTTAATCAGGTTTTTATTCTTTTCATCATTGAGTTGTAAGAATTCTTTATACATTTTAGAGTGTTTCTTTAAAATATATTTTGATTTCAGAGAGGAAGGGAGAAAGAGAGAGAGAAAGAAACAGCAATGTTGAGGAAGAATCATTGATTGGCTGCTTCCTGCACACCGCCCACAGGGGCTCCTGCCCACAACACATTTGTATGCCCTGACTGGGATCATACCTGTGACCTGGTTCATAAGTCAACACTCAACCACTGAGCCACACTGGCTAGGCATATACTATATTCTTGATGTAAGTCCCTTATCAGATATAGGAAAGCCTTGTAGAGTATGCTATAGTTCCTTTAAATGAAAAGCACGTGAGGTTAATATTTACTCTCTCTGAAGACCATGTTTAATGTCTGTAGGGGCAATTCAGTGAGTAAATTGAACAATATAATATACTGTGTGTGGAAGACCAGGCCCAGGAAAAAGAGCTGTAAAGAATATGTGTACAGCATGAGATTTGAAAATGAAGCTTGAAGAAATAGTTTATATAATTTGTTTATTCCCTATTGAATTTTGTGTTTTCCTTAATCATATGTAAGAGTTCTTTATATAGAGATGTTCACCTATTTTGACTGTTAGATATGTGGCAAATATTTTCAGACTACTTCCCTATTAAATTTTGATTTTTATCTTTTACTATATGGATGTTTTACATTTTTTGTATACTCAGGACTGTCAGTGTTTTCTTTTTGTAGGCTTTTGTGGGTGTAGTTTGGGATACTGCTTTAAATTATATGCATTATAGAAACTAACATAATTCCCTGGTTAGTATGACATTTGCATTCCTAGTACATATTTAATTCAGAGTGTCTATTATTATAGATACTGCCTCCTTTCCCCCCTGCCTTGAAAAATATGTTATAATTTGCTTCAGTTTTGTTGGTTCATTTAATTTCCTATTTCAAACAGACTTATAGAAGTTACTCCTTTATTTTATGTTTAATATACTGTGTTTTATTCATATTTAACATATTGTACTGGACAGTTGTCATCAGTAGTGGTACTTATTTTATGCTAATAGGAGTTTATTTGAGGATTTAAAAATATTTTTAAATTTATTTTTAGAGAGAGAAGAAGGAGAGGAATAGAAACATTGATGGGAGAGGAACATCATTGATTGTCTGCATTGCCCTCACGGGAATGAGCCTGCAACTGAGTTAAGTGCCCTTAACCAGAATTGAACCTGGAACCCTTCAGTCCGAAGGCCAATGCTCTATCCACTGAGCCAAACCAGCGATGGCTCCTTGAGGATTTAATATGTACAGAGCTTGGATGTAACTATATTGATAGAGATATGATGGGAATAGCAGTTTTATAAAATCTTATTAACATTTTTTAACTCAAATATTGTTATATTTTTCTTATTTCATAGTGGTAATTCAAATACTTTTAAGATCACTGAACATTTTGAGAAACTGAAGAAAGTTAGTACTACCGTAACTCTCTAGAAAAACTTGCATATATTTATTTTATATACAATTTCTAGTTCTCTGTATGGCCTGATTTGTTAGGAGGATTTTGTGTTTCTTGCTTCACTGCTTAAGTTGTGGTAAAATATACATGACATGAAGTTTAGCATTTTTACCATATAATTCAGTAACATTAAATATGTTCATATTATTGGGCAACTTTTTTTTTTTTTAAAGACAATGTGTGGCATTTCATTTTTTAAGATTATATATTTTATTGGTTTTTTTACAGAGAGGAAGGGAGAAGGATAGAGAGCTAGAAACATCGATGGGAGAGAAACATCAATCAGCTGCCTCCTGCACACCTCCCACTGGGGATGTGCCTGCAACCAAGGTACATGCCCTTGATTGGAATCGAACCCTGGATCTTTCAGTCCGTAGTCCAATGCTCTATCCACTGAGCCAAACCGGTTTTGGCTATGCAACTTTCTGAACCATTCTTTCCACATCTTTATCTTCCCAAACTAAAACTCTATATCCATTAAGTAACTCCCCATTGTCTCCCTGCCAACCATGATTCTACTTTTTGTCTCCATGAGTTTGACTATTCTGGGTATCTCATAAATAGAATTCTGTAAGGTGCTCTTGGCACCTCATAGCATTTGGCATCTACAAATGCACTGGAAAGGCTTGTAGATGGATTTGAATGCTGCAGACCCTTGGAATTTCAACATAACTTAGATTTATATGTGACTTGCTTAGTATCCTGCAAGTACCAAGATTACACAGATGCTAAGCACTCAGCTCAGCCTATTTATACCCCAGCTTTTTGAGAGAAGCAATACACAATCAAATAAAAATGCCTTTATTAGACTTCTTTTCAGGGTACCAGAATCAAGGTTAAATACTGATTCCTAGTTTCCATTATTAGATTGTTACCTAGCATCACACCTGTCTGTGTTGGAATAGAGTGAGATAGCACCAGTATTGAGATGAGATATATCTTCATTAGAGTAGTAGTTACACAAATCTGTACTTGTGTTAAAGTTCATAGAACTGTAAACAGAAAGGCAAAGCAGTCACTTTTACTGTATGATAACTTTTAAAAAGGTATAGAATAAGCGGCTAAAAAGAAAATCATAAAACATTAGAATGCATAAGTATTGGCAGAAAATTGAATAGTTTTGCTGTTTTTAGCCCAAAGGCCTAAAGCCCAAACAAAATTAGAAAGATCCTAACTTGATAAGTGTGTTGAAATATTTAAATATAGACCTAGAAGTGTTTCTAGAAGTTATGGATGTACACTAGAAGTATTTAAATATATTTCAATATTTCATATTTCAAAAACATTAATTTGGCAAAACTTGAATTTTCTGGGAATACTTCATAGTCTAACTTTTTATGATTTCCCCCTCTTTTTAAAACATATATGTTAACTCAGCTGGTGTGACTCAGTGATTGAATGTCAACCCATGAACTAGGAAGTCACAATTCGATTCCTGATCAGGGCACATGCCCAGACTTGTGGGCTCAATCCCCAATAGGGAGTTTGCAGGAGGTAGCTATCTCTCCTTCTCTCTGAAATCAACTTTTTATCCTCTTATTAGTATCTTTTTGAAAATATCATAATACAGTAAAATTGACTATTTGGCCTTTTGATTTACAGGTCTATGAATTTTAACGCATGTATAGCTGGTTTTATACAAGTGTAATGGGCTAGAAAGGACAAAATCAACTTAGTCTTTAAAATTTTTTTTTAATTACAATTTACATTTAGTATTATTTTGTACTAGAGGCCCGGTGCATGAAATTTGTGCACGGGGGGGGGGGGGTGTCCCTCAGCCCAGCCTGCATCTTCTCCAATCTGGGATTCCTCGAGTGGCCATCTTGTGTCCACATGGGGGCAGGATCTTTGACCACATGGGGCAGCCATCTTCAGTGATGGAGTGATAGTCAATTTGCATATTACTCTTATGTTAGATAGGCTAGAGGCCTGGTGCATGGGTGGGGGCCATCTGGTTTGCCCTGAAGGGTGTCCTGGATCAGGATGGGTATTCCCTTGGGGCATGGGGTGGCCTGGGGGAGGTGCCTGTGGTGATTTGCAGGCCAGCCAAGCTCCCCAGCGACCCAAGTGGAAGCCCTGGTATCTGGAATTTATCTTCTACAATTGAAACTTTGTAGCCTGGAGCGGAGCCAAGCTTCTTGCTTGCTCTGTGGCAGCAGCCATTTCTATTGGAATTTATGTATCTTCTGTATTTGAAACTTTGTAGTCTGGAGTGAAGTCCTGAGCTGGCCAAGGCTGCAGAAGCTTGGCTTCCTCCATCGCCTAGGCAAACCTAGTCTCCTGCTCTTCCAGTTCCATGGCTGCCACCATTTCTGTTAGAATTTATTTACCTTATTTAGTTGAAACTTTGCACCCTTGAGTGGAGGCCTGGGCTGGACAGGGTGTGTGGAAAGCTTGGCTTCCTCCATTGCCAGGAAAACCCAAGCCTCCCTCCTGCTCTATGTGGCTGCAGCCATCTTGGTTGGGGTTAATTTGCATACTCACTTTGACTGGCTAGTGGGTGTGGCTTGTGGGTGTATATGAGTGATGGTTAATTTGCATATTACTCTTTTATTAGGATTATTTTCATGTATACAACATAGTAGTTAGATAATCATGTTTTACAAAGTGTCCCCCCTGATATTTCCAGTACCTAAGTGGCATTATACAAGTTCATAATTATTACAGTATTGACTATATTCCCTATGCTGTACTTTACATCCACATAACTGTTGTACAACTACCAACTATATTTCTCAATCCCTTCATCTTTTTCTTTTTAATATATTTTATTGACTTTTTATAGAGAGGAAGGGAGAGGGATAGAGAGTTAGAAACATCATTTAGCTGTCTCTTTTGTACACCCCTAACTGGGGATGTGCCCACAACCAAGGTACATGCCCTTGACCGGAGTGGAACCTGGGACCTTTCAGTCCACAGGCCGATGCTTTATCCACTGAGCCAAACCGGTTACGGCCCATTCATCTTTTTCATCTAGACCCCCAACTCCTATCCCCTTTGGCAACTATTATTCTCTTCTCTTTTGTTTTCTTGCGGAAACTCACAAACTTTCTCAGAAATAAAGTTATTTTTGTAGTGATATCGTGATATCAACAGGTGGCAGTGTTGTGCTATAATAGGATATTAATAAAGATTGTGATGCTTCTTGTTGGATGAAAGGAATTACTTTTAAGTTTTCACTTCAGTAAACCAGGATAGTTAATTGTCAACATTAACTCTTGAATCTATTTACTTGGATCCTTTCCAAAATCTCTCTTACTCTTGTAATATTCCTAACAAATAAGTTGTGGATAAAGGTATGCTTAATACTTATGTATTTATTTTCAAATCTTTTAAAATACTTCTAGAGTTATGTGTTAACTCTTTACTTAAGGTTAACCTTTGTGGCGTGAATAACTCCAGCATTAAGAATAAATCCGTGAGTCATAGAATCTTACCAGTGAGACAGGATATTTTATATTCCAGCTTTTTCTATCACATATAGGAAACTCATTTATCATTTCTCAAAATTGGTGGCATTAATTAATCAGCAAATGAAGCAGATGCAGAAGAAAGATACAGATGTTGAAATTCAGCATTCTGAGTTTGTAGCTTTAACAGAGATATTCAGTGGGAAATGTTGATTTGGAGCTTGTGAGACATTCACACTTAGGTGACTCATAAGTTTTCAAACATAACACACCCAACAAGGGACTCCCCTTTCCTTCATTTCGGCAAGTTACACCTGACAGTACATACTCCCCTGGGGACTGGGGCCACCGTTTACCCAGATGCTCATGAAAACTGTCGCTCACCCTCTTTAAGATCTTTCAACATTGTTTTTATTCTTCCACTTATAGTTTCTGAAATGTCACTTCATCTCTTCCACTATCACTAGTTCAAACTACCATTATCTCTCTGGGTACTGCTTTTTAATTGGTCTACTGAAAAGTATTATTACCTCCATTGTGTTTTTCATATTTATTTTTTCCTCATTACTTATTCCCTTCTACCCTTTCCCACCTCCCCTTGCCCCTCTACCCCGCAATCCCTGCATTGTTCTCCATGAGTTCTTTTCTCAATCCTTCCATCCCCACAACAGCGCCATCTGCCTGTTGAGTCTGTCTCTGCTTGCTTGTTAGTTCAGTTTGTTCATTAAATTCTACATATGAGTGAAATCATATGGTATTTGTCTTTCTCTGACTGGCTTATTTATTTCATTTAACATAATGTTCTCCAGGTCCATTCTTTTATAGCTGAGTAAGAGTCCATTGTGCAAATGTACCACAGCTATTTTATCCACTCATCTCCTGATGGACACTTGGGCTGCTTCCATGTCTTGGCTATTGTAAATAATGCTGCAGTGAAAAGAGGGGTGCTTATATTTGTCTGAATTAGTGTTATGGTTTCTTCAGATAAATTCCCAGAAGTGGAATTGCTGGGTCATAAGGCAGTCCCACTTTTAGTTTTCCATGGTATCTCCATACTGCTTTCCACAGTGGCTGCACCAGTCCGCATTTCCACTTACAACACACAAGGGTTTTCTTTTAAAAGCTATTTTAAAAGATGCAAAATCTGCTTGACCAGTGTAGCTCAGTAGTTGAGCATTGACCTATGAACCAGGAGGTCACGGTTTGATTCCTGGTCAGGGCATATGCCCAGGTTCCGGGCTCAGTCCCCAGTGTGGGGTGTGGAGGAGGCAGCTGATAGATGATTCTCTCTCATCATTGATGTTTCTCTCTCTCTCATGCCTTTTCCCTTCCTCTCTTGAAATCAGTAAAATCAATCTATATCTATATATCTATCTAGATTTATATACCTATATCTATCTATCTATCTATCTATCTATCTATAGAATGTGTTGGGTCAAATTAAATATTTCAGGTTTAAGTATTATGGTAAGTAATAGAAGAGTTTCAAGCAGCAAACTAACATAAACCGATTTTATATCTATATATCTATCTAGATCTGATAGATATATAGATATAAAATCTATATCTAGATAGATATAGATATATAGATATATCTAGATAGATATAGATATATAGATAGATATAGATATAGTTAGTTTGCTGCTTGAAACTCTTCTATTACTTACCATAATACTTAAACCTGAAATATTTAATTTGACCCAACTCATTTCTCCCTTCTCCCAACTTGTGATATAATCTCACTGCTTTCTGCTAAAGCCTTATATCATGTCTCATTTCCCTTGTTCACTGTGCTCCATCCTATCTGGTGTTCTCTCTGTTTCTTGATTGGAGGAGGTGAGGAGAATAGATGCCAGGAGACCTGTTTTTAAGCCAACATGTACTTTACGTAAGAAAATATGTTAATTAATAACATTAATTATTAATAATTAAGTTTGTGGCTCAGAGATTTTCATAGCAGGAACTCATCACTTTGTCACCTTTCAGCTGCTCATAGTAAGGAATAAATGCACATGTGTGTAGTCTATGTGGACAAAAATTATATTCTAACTGAGAAAAGAAAATTTAGGACCAGGCAGTTATTATCTTTATATTTGGTAGCTTTCACTCAGTATGCCTAAAATGACTTTATTTCTATAATATCATCCATCTAGCATTTAATTATGTGTTAATTTTGTTTTTCACGTGTTAACCTCTGCAACTAGTTGGACCGCAAAACTATCCAGGGCTTAGATGCTGTTAGTGTCACCCGGAAAATGATTGTTGTGCAACCTGTTCTTGAATCTGTTGTTTCCCAAGGCAGCTCAGTCCTTCCTTCTTGAGATAGTTTTGTCTGCTAAGAAATTATTCTCAATTTTACGTAATCTCTGGCCTGCAGTTCCACCTACTGGCTCTCATTTTCTGTGGAAGCAAAGAGAACAAGTCTAACTTCTTTTACGCCATTAACCTTTTAGCTAGTGAAGTAGTGGTTGTAGCTCCCAGAATTTTCTTTTAGTTAAACAACCTCAGCTTCTTTTACTACTTATAGTTATATTTACTATTCTGGGCACATTCTACTGATGATCCACTACTTCAGTGTTTGAAGGTGTAATTTTGGGACCACCCATATCTGAATCACTTAAGATACTTGTTTTAGTAACTCATTTGGGATTAAGATGGTATATTGACTTGGTGGGGACAGGTAGAAGAGGTTAAAGGGGGGATAAATGGTGACAGAAGGAGACTTTGGGTAATGAACACACAATATAATATAGAGATAATGTATTACAGAATTGTACACTTGAAACCTATACAATTTTATTAACCAGTGTCACCTCAATAAAGTCAGTAAAATTTGTGATGTTTCTTGTCAATTGGAAAACAATTGCTTTAAGTTTTCACTTTAGGAAAACCGGACAGTTTACTAAGAATTAATATTTGACTCTTGATTCTATTTAAAAAGATGGTATATTGACCTTTCTCATCTTGCTTACTATTGAAACCCGCTAAAGCTACAGTGAAAACCCAAAAGGACAAGAACTTCAGGAAAGGAGACAATAGCAATACAATTTAGAAAACTAAATAGCCCAAGAATGAGTGGAAATTAATTTAGATTTCCAAGACTCCTAAATTGGCAGAAGGGAAAACTGAAACCAATCATGTTTGCCGTATAAATCCTCAAAAAAGCCAAGAACCGGCAACCCCAGGGACGTCTAGAAACTGGATACAGGCAGGGAAAATAGGATGACTATATTGCCGAGACGTCATTCTCCCAGTGGATGCTGTTCACTGTGGGACACAAAGCAGATAATTTCTGAATAAAGTAGCATTTATATAATGGAAGACATTTCTAGCATTTCTCAGGAAATTTGTGTTTATTTAAATCACAAATTCTGGAAAGTTATTTATAAAGTAAGGAAACAAAAAATAAAATTTTCTTAAGTATTAAACCTCAACAGTTAATATTTTGGGATACCATTGGTTCTAAGAGCTCCACTGACATCCAGTGGAGAGCAAAAGCAGCCACGCAGACCCACTGAATAGAATGGAAAGTGCACATTTCTGGGAACTAAGACAGGAGCATATATGAAAAAAGTTATGATCTAAGCATCAGACTTATTTCTAGCTGTTGTTATACATATGCTTATATGTTCTTCCTGTTGCTAAGAGTTATAAGTAGAATGAGTATTGAGATTATGTGCATTTTACATTTCATATAGATCCTATCACAAGACATACAAGTTTGGGAGTAAAATAAATCTGTAAATAAGCAGTTACAACATGTTATTCTGGTTAGCACTGTTGCTATGATTTTTCATACGGTACGCCATGTGTCTGTACCGTAGAGTCAATGTCCAGAGATTCCGTGCCGTATTAAAGCGTAGTCCCAGTCCTGCATTTGGTGAGTTTAACTTGTGTTCCCGCCTGCAGTTCGTTGCTTTGCTGCTGTGCCCAGGCTCCTGCCTGGAGCCCGCTTGGGGCGTTGGCCATGTGGCCGCTAGGCCCATATGGCTATAGAGAGAACAGGTGAACGCTTGGGTGGGGTGAGCATGGGTCGGGGTTGGCAAGGGTATGGAATAAGAGCTCAGGAGCTTTATTCCTGGGTTTTAACCAGAAGCCTTTTCAAAATAACCAAATATCTTCCCAAGATTTCGTAGGCTTGCATTGGGGTCCACCCCTTAATCAATTATCTTTTTCCCAGGTTAGACTGACAAGCCTCCATGATCCAGCACCTCCCCCCGGCCATTTTGACTTATTGAGTATGTCTCTATCTCCCTGTCCCCCTCTCCCATACACGCAGTCCGGTGCTGGAGCGGGGAAGGGCGTTTTAATCCCCTTGGAGGAACAGTGCCTGTCATAGTTTCTTGGGTGTGAAGCAAACAGGCCTCTGCTTCTCGGCTGAGTGGGTAACAATGTTTGACCCTTCCTTTGCTCTCTTTCTTTTAGTAATTATCTAAAAATGATAACAGTTTCTTCAATTGCCTATATGCCTGCTTCTAGCATATTAAGATGAATCATGGTTTTAGCAATTTGGCGGGGTAGTGTAGAGAAAATGATTCGCTTTGACAGACTCAGCTTGTAAGACAGCCCAGTGACAGGAGTAATACGGTACAAAATAATACACAGAAGAGTCCAGCAGGGTAGATGGCCTCCACTTGCAGGTCCATTTCCTGTGCTCCCCACCAGCTCTCCACAGCGCTGCAGCTCTTGTTTCTGCCGCTCCGCCTTTGCTGCTGTTTTTACTGATCTGAAGCCCTTCTCCCACTCCTTCACCTTTTTCTTTCTCGGAGTCAGATTCCTTGGCTGATCTCCTCTATACAGGGCTGACCCCTTCCTTGGCGTTGCTTCCTCTCCTGGTACACCCTCTGGACACACTAACCAGGCTTCTGCTTGCCTATTGGCACCTTTGTGCAAATTAGGAAAACGGCACCCACTCTTTCTTCAAGATACTTTAGAGAACTTTCAATTGTTAGAAAACCGTCTTAATAAATACAGGGTGGGGCAAAAGTAGGCTTACAGGTGTTCATAGGGAAAATAATACATTAATAAATAATAATACAAGTGTAAATTCTGTGTTGCACCTACTCACGACTGTAAACCTACTTTTTGCCTCATCTTGTATATGAGTCTAACTTGTTTACCCAGTCAGGGGCACTCTGGTAGGGTTGTGGCATGCCCAGTTGCACATCTGGTTCTATCTGTGTTGTAATTATAGTGAATTATCTGGATTCCCCTCATCACTGTTTGAAAAGCCCGTAACATCCAAAAGAAAAAGAAAGAATTAAGCTAATATACATGCTACATTCTTGTCTGGGAAAATAGCAGCGAGGGCATACCTGACAAGGCTTTTGCACTGAGTATGATGAATATATTGTAATTCAGAGACACATGATTTTTTTGGACATTTCGGTATTTCTGAAATCAATGGGTATCTTAAAGTCAGTATATCATGGTTGAAAGCACAGTCCCTAGAGGCAGACCACCTGGGTCTGATCCCAGTTCTGCCACTTATGCCTATTTGTGTGGCATGAGATATGTTACTGAACCTCTCTGGAGACGGTAACAATAGTTCCTACTTCATGGGATTGTTATACACATCTTTACTATACACATCTTTTTCTCTCTACCAGGCACCTAATAGTTAGAGATACAAATATTCACTGTTATTATCAATATTATTAAAGGCTATGTATATATTTATTTGTTTTTAACTCTGAAAAGCTGTTTTTAATCCAGGGTGTACGCTTATGTGGATAGCATCTTGTTTTGGTGGGCTGCTCACAGGGCCCATGATTGTGTGCACTGAGGTCGCATGCCCTCTGTCGCCGCCCTCCCCTGCCCACATACCGTGTTTCCCCGAAAATAAAACATCCTCCGAAAATAAGACCTACTTACAGGTTTCCTTCTGAGTGAAATATAAGGCATCCCCCCGAAAATAAGGCCCCCAGGCTCTGTCTCAGAATGAAAATTAATTTACCGTAAACTGGTCGCTAGGCCGCCCCGACTGGAGTCTAGCAACCAGTGACATTAAGCAGAGTCCTGACATCAGTGCTGTGTGGAGGCGGAGCTGAGGTCGGAGTGAGTGGTGAGCGCGGGTGGTGGGGTGGGAGAGAGGAGGAGACTTTCACAGATGAGTGTAGAAGAACAGGAGGATTAGAGCGGATGGGATGCAGTGAAGGTGGTGAGTGCTGGTCTGTCTCTGGTGACACTACCTGATGCTCGCGGCCGCCTTCATGATGACTGAAGGTTCTCAGTCAGTGGCAGACCCTGCTCCAGCCCACATCCAGGCCCCAGCAAGCCCAGTGACAGTCCCCAGGCAGGCTCCATGGGGTAAATGTCTGATAAAGGGGTAGGGGGATGTCTGGTGAAGGTGTTCAGTGGCACAGGGGTGGGGGGAGAGGGATCACTTAAAATGACACAGGACAATCAGAGGGGGCAATCAAAATGACACAGGAGGATCAAAAGGGGTTACTAAAATGGTAATCCCCCCTCTGATTCTCCTGTGCCATTTTGATTCCCTCCTCTGATTCCCCCGTGTCATTTTAAGTGATCCCCCTCCCCCCACCTTGATACCCCAATTCCTTTTTATTACCTCTAGAAATGAGCGCAAAAAGAAAAAGCTACTCCGTGGAGTACAAGAAAGGAATCGTGGAAGACTCTTGGGGCCAAAATCTTACTGCTTTCTGCAAAGAGAAGATGTTGAGTATCCGATTGGTCCGAAAATGGCCAGCAGAGTATGATAAACTCATTGAACAAGTGGACAAGGGAAATGCTAAAAAGCACAAGTGTGGATCAGGTCCGCAACCGTTATTTTCTGAGCTGGAAGACCTGATCTGTGAATGGGTTGTTGACAGGAGAGAAAAGGCTTTGGTTGTGAATAGGGCTCAGATTCAAGAATTTGCCCTTGCAATAGCACCACAGTTTGACATAGCCCCCGAAGACTTCAAAGCATCATAACACTGGATAATTTTCTTCAGCGAAGTGAACTGTCTTTAAGATCTACCGGTACAATATTGTTTAGGTTGGAAAATACTCAAGTTATTAAGCAAGCACTTTCCTTCAAGTCCTTTATTGATGATGCTGACTTCTCTAAATACAGTCTTTCCAACATGATTGCTATGGAGGATACTACAGTGTTTATGGGCCAATCATCTCAAACAACAATTGAACAGCGGGGTGCCTCCTTAGTGTACATTCCTTCCACTGCTTACAAAAGTGCACGTGTTTCCTGTGTTTTGGCAATTCGTCTGGATGGCACTAAAATCCCACCTTTAATCATTTCTAAGGGCAAGAAGGAAAAGATTGAACGTGTTTTGGGCTTTTTTATTCTTGAAACTGAAAAGGCCTGGGCCACACAAGCAGTTATAAGGAAGTGGGTCGATTTAATGCTGCCACTTGTTATGCGAGGGTGCCAAAGAGGTCTGCTAGTATGGGATGCAGCCAGCACTTACCACGCTAAAGACATGAAGACATTTCTTCAGGAAAGAAAAATAGATCAGATAATGATTCCCATAGGAATGACGGCCTATCTCCAGACTCTTAATATTGCAATAAAGAAGCCATTCAAAGACAATTTGCGCATAGAAATTAATAACTACATTGAAAATAGAATGGAGGGAAATCAACGTGGAAACTTTGTGAAACCTAAACTGCAAGAAGTTGTGACTTGGGTGAAGAATTCATGGGACAAAATCACTGCCAGTTGCATTGCAAATGCACTGTGAGCAGGCTACCTTGATAAGAAGTACTCATTTAAAGACAGTGCTATTGCTAAACATGAGAGATTTGGTCCACTGATTCTGAAAGAAATGGAGTCACAAGAAATTCACCAGGAAATTCAGAAATTGGATTGTTATGATGATGTTCCAGAAGATGATGACATGATTGTCATTGAATAAATGAGTAAATTCTTGATATTGTAGAATTCACATTTGTCTGGTTTGTGTTGACAGCTACCGTACTACTGTACCATATACAGGTAATAAATTTCCTTTATTTTCATTTAACAATAAATGTGTACCGTATTCTTCTTCATGGAAAAATAAGACATCCCCTGAAAATAAGACCTAGCATATCTTTGGGAGCAAAAATTAATATAAGACACTGTCTTATTTTTGGGGAAACAGGGTAGTTTAATGGTGGCTGGCTTTGGATTTTCCTCCTAAGGGCAGAAGAGAAAGGGGAAACCTGGGCCCTTTACAGACAAGGCTTGTTTTAGAGGTTAAACTTAACTTCATGTTCATGTCTAAAGCTTGGGTTGGTAATAAATCTTGGCTCTATAAAATTAGACACCAGAGAGAATTGGGTTTGAAAAAGTGATTTTAATATAAAATCATTATCTAATTGCAGGGCACATTTCCTTTGATGATTTTCAAGAAAGCCGTGTTACAAAGTGGCAAAAGGTAATGAATGTTCCTGGCCAGGTTCCCCATTAGAATTCCTCAGGTACGCTGAAGTTAGACAGTAGATGAAAATTGCTGCCTGAATAGCTGCGAGTTTCTTCTGGTCATTAATTTTCTCCCGTGGTTGTAACTGCACATGAAGGATGGGGTGGCTGCTCTCTGCACTGTCCCGGGATGTCTTTTATTTCATGCCTCCTGCTATCTGTAGAAACTACAATCTTGTGAGGAACTCTGCAGAGCTCTTGCTGATTGTCCTACTCTGTTGAAGACGCTTTCAAATTAAGCAAGATCTGAGCAGTGCATTCTTTGGAGATGTTCAAACCATTTTCATTATTAGATTAAATGTTTGTTTGTTTTTCAGATTACATTACTTTAATTGACTTTACATTAAACTTTGATAAATATTCTTACATGCTATATTGCACCAGCTGAAACTCTTTACAGCAGTTTTAGTACATTTATTTGTGGTTTCAGCTGCCTTTTCTTTGTTAAACAAAACTATATAATACATGGATAAGCAAAGCCTTTACCTTGCCTCATTTTATAAGTTGATCAAAATTCTTTAAGTACATAAACCTGGATTCAAGGTTATTTTTGTATGAAACTATTCAATGTTAGCGCTGCTTAAGGGTCTGTTTAATCGTTGGTTTCCAGAAGGAATATTCACATGAAGATTCATTTACCTTCATATTTCTGGAAATAATAGGTAGGGTAGTTATTACTCTCCATATTCTAGAAGTCAGAGAAGCCGACAGTAAGAATGTATTCACCTTAACTCACAGATTCAGCATTATACCCAGTTTTACACTGTAATGCCTCCCACTCCATTAGGCCACATCAAAGGCTTTGTTTTCTAAAGAAGCTCATAAAATCTAAGGTTAAGTGTTCAGGACATAAATACTTATGGTCATTTTTTCCTTTATCTAAACTTGGAATTTCCATGTCAGCTCAAAAATGTCTCTCTTTTATTTTATTATTATTTTTTTATTTTGAGAAATATCAACCAAGATGGACAAAGATGAATTTTTCTCATTTAGGGTGAGGATGTCCGAATGCTGCTTGAGCCATCACAGCAAACTAGAAGCCCACAGAAATAATCTGAATCACATATGTATTTTGTTAGTTTTTTTTTTTTAATTGGTTATCAAATTTTAGAATTTAGGCATTTTCACATGAAAAAACATTTGAAAAAATTGGAACTCATTCAGATTTGGCCCACATGTCTGCTCTCATTTGTGTGACATTTTCTAGCCCTTTGGGCTTTTGAATTATAACCCCTGATGTAAACCTAGATACTATGACTTATGGTTGAATATTTTACAACTTTGAGTCTGGTTGAATGAATGGTCTCCGAGAAGGAGGAGGTTTGGCCACCTCAAGGCCTACATGTTGCTCTTAGCCCCACCCACCTTCAGGGGACAAGAGTTATGCAAGGGTTGGTTATGGTACTCTGAATTGGCTGAGTTGACTCTTCTCTGTTTGCTCATTCAGCCTGAAAATCATGACCACAGTTTCCTCATCCCCAGGGTAGGACATTTTTCCAGATAAGAAAGAAAAGCAGTCAGTGTCCACCCATTCAACAGCTTACAAGATCGGCTATCGCCACAAAAGGAGCCAGCATATCACAAAGTGGCTGTGATTTTTGGCCGGGCAGCATTTGGCACACAAATTGGGATTCTGTCTGTCAAGACATCAGGGCTAAATGCTTGCTGTGTGCTCAGCCACTGCCCCCATAGCATGGGTCCTGGATTGGGGCCCCCTCAGAAGGAATCAGGGCTAAATGCTTGCTGTGTGCTCAGCCACTGCCCCCATAGCATGGGTCCTGGATTGGGGCCCCCTCAGAAGGACATCAGGGCTAAATGCTTGCTGTGTGCTCAGCTCCTACAGGGGGTCTTGGATTGGGGCCCCCTCAGAAGGACACTTTTGCTTTGGCTCCAGAACCAGCACTGGCATCTGACAGGAAGCAAAGGAGGAAAGATGGCCTTTTCTCCTTTTAGGCTTCCTCCTTGCTTTTCTCTCCTTTTGGGACTAATCTAGACCAACAAAGCCTGAATCTAACAATCAATTTTAACCTTTTGTTTTTAAGGCTCTAGGAAGCAGGATGCTGCAAATGCCTCTGGGAAAAGTGGCCCTTTATACCAGTGTGATGACTAGTGGGTTCTGTGCCCTTGGTTATTACCTTATACAAAGTAAGTATCCAGCAAACTGCCTGAGGCATGGCCTCTTCCTAACTCTCTTTCCCTGTTCCTCAATCGTAGAAAATACTTCACATGCCCTCTGCAGATTAGCAAGGAGGAGGGGGTTGTTTTTAGAAACCAGTATACCATTCCATTCCTGTGGCCTATTTCTTATCCTATAATCCCAGTTTTTTTTAGGAACCACAAGTGCAAATAAAAGTGTTGCTGGTGGAAATGGGTTCTTGCAGTGTCACGAGAATAGCATTTCATGAACCCACATAGGAGGATTGAGATCTGGTGGTATGATTTATTTGGGTAGAAATAGAAGGCAACCTCCAGGTCCCCAGTGCCTCATCTCTGTCCATCACCATGAAAATGTTTAGCCTTGTCTTCATAAGCCCAGTACAAAGCCTTTGTCCAAAAGTTCTATCCCATGTTGAAGCTTCATCCAGTTTTGGCCATATCTGCCCTCATCCAGCTAGCATGGTTTGTTCCCGGCTGCACTCTGGCTGATGCTGCCAGTAGTTGGAGTCTGCACAACTGCTGGCTGCATGGCTGCTATGGAGAGAGAACGTCAAACGAATGGGGTGAGTGTGTGTTACTAAGCAAGAGAGAGAATGCAAGAGATTTGTTAAATAAGCTTGGGTTATATTATCTCAGGCTTGGGAAGGGCAAGGTGCTCTTTTAAAATAACCAATGAACTTTCCTAATCCTTTGCTTCTTCTGGTTTCATTCCCCTAACCAACCCATTTGCTAGATTTTTTTTTTTTTTTTTGCTGGGGGTGGGGGAGGGGGGCTGTGTCCTTTATCCAGTCTGATCCTCTTTCTAGGCTAGAAATACAGGTCTTTATGGTTTCAATCTTAGTTCCTTCTGTGCATGCCTCATAGTAGAATCACCTCCCCCTATACAATCTTGGCTTCTACTAAATATGCGTCCAGCAGAGGAATTTCTTCTTTATTATTCTGTCCCACCCCTAGTAATCCAGAGAGAATGGATTGATTGTTCCCTGGGGAATGTGTGAAGCTATATCTTTTTGGTGAAGCAGGTTCAACATTGGATTCAACTTGCCGTTTATTTGGCTTCATAATTTATAATTCCTTTTGTTCTCTTTCTTTATTAATATCTTGCTACCTACACTAACATTCCCCCCCCCCCCCCCAGAGAACCTTGGGCCTTATAATTTTATATGGGTAATAAATTGATAGAGATCTCTTCTTTGTAACATCATCTTGTTGTTAGAGAGCATAGTCCTGCTGGTCCACAGACCCAGAAATTCTTCCTATCTGCCAAAGAAAGAAAAGAGCAAAAGTGGGAGACCTCACCCAGGGAAAGGGGTTATTATAAAGTCCAGGTTAGTGTGTTGCTGTCCTTGGGAGGCGGCACATGTTATATCTAGAGAATGGTGCTGTTGGACAGGCTGGCATTCTTCTATTCTGGCGGTGACAAATTGGACAGAAAGGTTAAAAAGGTTTAATTCAAAAATGAGGAGAAATATAGCAACTAAAGGGTGGTGAGTAGTAAGAATCAGATGATAGAAGGAGTGTTCCAGATTAAAGTGGAGGAGGAGCTTCCCTGCAGGAAGATGTGTCACATGTTTGAATCTCTCTTTATCATACTTACATTGAAATGAGGCTAAAGGGAACATTCTAAGATTTCCCTTCTGAAGCAGCCTTTCTTTCTGTACAACTTGGGCAGAAAAGGAAAAGCAGTTTCAAGTGAATCAGACAGACTGCTCTATACTTCACTGACACAATTTAGTCCTTATAATAAGTCCATCCAGCCAAACCTGAGTCTCATTTTCAGATGTGGTGATAAGATGGGCTTTCAAAGTGAGGCTCATACTTTGTAAAGAAACCATCCTAGCTAATAAAAAGGGAATATGCGAATTGACCCTCACACTTTTAGAAAGATGGCGACACCCACAGCCAATAAGGAAGAAATATGCTAATTGACTGCCCCACCCTCAAAGATGGCAGTGCCCATAGTCACAAGATGGTGGTGCCCAGTCCCCTCAGCCCCGCTGGGGCGGCAGGCATGTGGCAAGGCTGAACCTGCTCCTAGTTGGGGCCAGCCACTCTTCACTCTTACCTCCAGAGTCCTCCAGTCACCTCAGCCCCCCAGCTGCCCAGGGCTGGCCCGAGGTGCAGGCAAGCCTCAAACGGCAGCTGCCCAACTGCCCAGGGCTGCCCGAGGCTCAGGTAACCAGGGCCGGTCGAGGCTTGTGCTGATGGCAGTGGCAGAACTGTTGCCTTCCCCTGATTGCTGCTGGGTCACCTCCCACCCCTGAGGGCTCCTGGACTGTGAGAGGGGGTAGGCTGGGCTGCGGGACACTCCCCCCACCTCCAGTGCATGAATTTTCATGCACTGGGCCTCTAGTTTGGTAAATAATGTCATAGACATATAAGCTGTGAAAATAGAAGAAAAAAATACAATGGTTAATGAACACAGCTAATCATAAGTCAGTTTCTGAGTCTGTACGACTGCCAGTAGAAAAGATTTCTAGTCCTGGCCAGATGGCTCAGTTGGTTAGAGTGTTATCCCATACAGCAAAAAGTTGCAGGTTTGATTCCTGGCAAGGGCATAGGTTTCAGGTTTGATTCCCAGTTGGAGCACATATGTGAGGCATGCAATCAATGTTTCTCTCTTTCCCTTCCTCTCTCTCTCCAATTAACAAACATCTCTTTTGGTGTGAATTAAAAAAGAAAGAGATTCCAAAATGGCAGTGGAGTAAATGGAAGCTATACTGATACCCTGCCAGGAACAAACTGGGAATACAACTAAAGTATAGGAAAACCACTCTGAAAAGCCAATGAAAACTAGCTAGAGAGAACCCTGATAACTAAGGATGGAAAGTGGAGACTGCAAAGAGACTAGGAAGTGTGGAGGCACAAAAGGGCTGGCCAGGCTCCCACAGACAGCAGCTGAAGTTCCTGACGGTCTCAGCTGTAGAGGGTTCCCATCGACAACTCTGGGGTCTAAACCAGTTGGGTTCTCCAGCCAGTGCACCAGAACTGAGCAAGGCATGTACATAACATATGGTTGTGAAAAGAAGCAGGGTTTATTTCTGCCAGAGAGAGAAGACTAGAAATGTAGGTACCTCTTAAAGGTACCTGCCCATAAAATTTCATGTGTAGCCATTCATCTTGAGCTCTGGCAGAGGGAAGGCAAACAAGCTGGAGCTGTGTGAGCAGAGGCCAGGTTTGGGGCCTTGGGATGGAGCTTGGAATGCAGCCATCCCGGTTCACTGTGCTGTCATTCCCTCACACTGGAGAGGACATCTTTCTCCCATTAATCTTTGATATTTAGGAGGTGTTTGCCTTGGGGGAAGGCAGTTACCCCACCCTATTGGAGGACCTATTGCGTGTTATTGGACTGCAGGCAGTGGAAGGTCTCTACAGGCTTTGGGTATTTGTCCTAATCCAGGGGTAGGAAAAGCAGACCCTGGTGCACATCTTGTCCTTTCCAAAGGCATCTAGCCCAACATAGATAGCCACCAGCTGTTGATTGCTGATAGCTCCAAACAAGGTATTCAGTACAGTAACAGCATCTGGCATTGTTCTGCACTGGTGATTGGGACTCATACCAGATCATTAATACAGAGACACAAACCCAAACAGACAGCTGAAATGGGGAGACAAAAATACAAGGCCCAAATTAAAGAACAAGAGAATTCTCCGGAAGAAGAGGTAAATGAAATGGAGATAAGAAATTTATCAGAAATAGAGCTCAGAATAATGATGGCAAAGATGCTCAACAGCATGATAAAATATATAGTAACTATGAAGAATGACCTAGCACTAAGAAAGCACATAATGGAAGGAATATGCAGCTGGTTAGGGGAAGCCTAGAATTAGATCAGTGAATTAGAACATGGGAGAAAAAAAATCAATCAGAGAACCAAAAAGAAAAAAACTAAGAAATAACAGGTGGACAGCTTAAGGGAGCTGGGATACCATGAAACATACAAATTCACATAATAGGATTATCAGAAGGAGAATAAAGCGAGCAAGAGCTAGAGAACCTATTTGAAGAAATAATGGCAGGAAATTTCCCTAACATGGTGAAGAAAAAAGTTACACAAGTCCAGGAAGCACAGAGAGTCTCAAGCAAGAAGAACCCAAACAGGGCCATGCCCAGACACATCATAATTAAGATTCCAAAAATTAAAGACAAAGATAATCTTAAAGGCAGGAAGAGAAAAGCAATTTGTTACTTACAAAGGAGCTCCCAAAAGGCCGATACCTGATTTCTCATTAGGAACTCTACAGGCCAGTAGGGAATGGCATGAAGTATTCAAAGTAATAAAAACCAAGCATCTGAAACCAAGATTACTATATCCAGCAAGGCCATCATTCAAAGTAGGTGTAATAGAAAAAGCTTCCCAGAAAAGAAGAAAGACTAAGGGAGTTTATCACCACTGAAACCAGCACTGCAAGAAATGCCAAAGGGACTGCAGCAATGAGAAGAAACATATAGGGAGAGAAACAGGCATAAAGAATTAAAATGGCAATAAATTAAGTACCTATCAATAAAAACTTAAGTGTAAATGGATTATATGCTCCAATCAAAAGACATAGTAGGTTAGCTGAATGGTTTACAAATATGACCCAATTATATGCTATCTACAAGAGACCCACCTCAGAACAAATGACACACAGGATGATAGTGAAGGGATGCAACATTTTTCCAGGCAAATGGAGAAAGGAAAAAAAAAAAAGAGCTGGGGTAGCAATACCCATATCTGACAAAATCTATACTTATAAAAGGGTAATATGCTAATTAGACTGGACACCTTCTGGACAAAGCCAGGTTGGCAGGGCCAAGGCAGAGACAGATAGGGGTGACCAGGCCAGCAGGGGAGAGCAGTTTGAGGTGACCAGGCCAGCAGGGGAGGGCAGTTAGGGGTGACCAGGCCTGCAGAGGAGGGCAGTTAGGGGCAATCAGGAAGGCAGGCAGGCAGGTGAATGGTTAGGAGCCAGCAGTTCTGGATTGTGAGAGGGATATCCGACTGCCCGTTTAGGCCTAATCCCACAGGCATATCTATACTAATAAAAGGGTAATGTGCTAATTAGACTGGATATCATTCTGGACAAAGCCAGGATGGCAAGGTTGAGGCAGAGGCGAGTAGGGCTATAGTTTTCCAGTTAAGCAGGTTCAGTATTGGATTCAGCTTCCCAGTTTGCTAGGCTTCTTAATGTCTGGTTCCCTTTGCATCCTTCCTTTATTAATATCTAGCTACCAATGCTAACAAAAGGACCCCAATTTCTCTGCATAAGAAGCCTTGCTAAAAGCAAGATGGACGTCTGCTCCAGAGTGTACACAGGAGATCCAAGATGGTTGAGACTATATAAAGAACAGAGAAATACCAGATGGTTCACAGGTGGGGAAAACTGGCTCTATTTGTCTAGTGTGCTCAGCCTGTTGGTCCTGCCATTCTTTGGTGTTGGTTTAGTGGAGGAGGGGACCTTGAGCAAGGGACTCTGGTGAGAGCAGGAAGTAAAAATAGAGCTCAGGATGGCAAAATCCAGCTCCACTGCATTCGAGTGTGTGAATTTGTAAAGACAAGCCATAGTTATTGTAACCAAGACATGTAAGGTCATTTAATTGCTACTGGTTGTGAAACAGCAACATTATTTTTTCTTTCCAGAATGATTTTGATTTTCTTTGAAGCTCTTCTATGCCCTCTCAGCTTTGCTCTTCATCTTCACTCTACAGCATTTTTGCTTTTTGCCAGGATGTTAGAACCACCAACAGAGAGCCAAACAAAGCACAGTGTCTTCTCCATCACCATTCTTTCAGTTGACCAAGAGGCTACCTCCCTATTACCTTGCAATTGTAGAGAGGTGCTTCCTGGAGTTCCTCAAAGACTTTGGGGCCAAGAAAAGTACCTGAGACAGAGCAGGTTATAACTTATCTACATGAAATGTCAGCATAAACCTGTAAACTTGAAAAAATAGCATTTTAATGTTCAATAATCTTGGCCTGAGGGTTTTGTTGTTATTGATGTTATGGTCTATTTCATTCTGGTTTATCATGACCTTCATTTTAGTGTAAGTTCAGTCATAGAGTCTGACTGCAGCTGTACCTTGAGCCAGGTGTGTCTCTTTGAGAAAATTATGGTTCTAGGACCAAAAGGAGCTTAAGAGAAGATCAAACTCCTTAGATGAAGAAATAAGGTAGTAAATGAGGTCAGGAAATGAGAGATGAAGAAATTGAGGCATGGAGCCCTAACCAGTTTGGCTCAGTGGATAGAGCGCCCGCCTGCAGATTGAAGGGTCCCAGGTTTGATTCCAGTCAAGGGCATGTACCTTGGTTGCAGGCACATCCCCAGTAGGGGGTGTGCAGGAGGCAGCTGATCGATGTTTCTCTCTCATTGATGTTTCTAATTCTTTTAAAAAAAATAAATCTTTATTGTTCATATTATTACAAATGTTCCTCCCCCCCCTCCATTGCTCCCTTCCACCAAGTTTCCATCCCACCCACTGCCCTTTCCCCATCCCCCATTGTCCTCATCCATAGGTGCAGTTTATGTTCAGTCTCTTCCCACTACCCCCCACTCCCCATTTCCCTGAGAATCATCAGTCCACTCCCCTTCCATACCTCTGATTCTATTATATTCACCAGTTAATATTGTTCATCATGATTTTTACTTCCCTTGGTTTTTAGATTCACTTGTTGATAGTTAGGTATTTGTTGTTCATAATTTTTATTTTTATTTTCTTCCTCTTCCTAAAGAGCCCCCTTTACCAATTCATATAATTCTGGCTTGGCAGTGATGAATTCCTTTAGCTTAAAGTTATTTGTGTAGCTCTTTATCTGGCCTTCGATTCTGAGTGATAGCTTTGCTGGATAGAGTATTTTTGTCTGTAGGTTCTTGTTATTCATCACCTTGAATATTTCTTGCCATTCCCGTCTGGCCTGCATGGTTTCTGTTGAGAAATCAGCTGACAGTTGTATGGTGCTCCTTTATAGTTAACTACCTGCTTTTGTCTTGCTGCTTTTAATATTCTCTCTTTGTCTTTTGCTCTTAGAATTTTTATGATGTGTCTTGGTGTGGTCCTCTTTGAATTCCTTTTGTTTGGGGTTCTGTGTACTTCCTGGACTTGTAAGTCTATTTCTTTCACCAGGTGGGGGAAGTTTTCTGTAACTATTTCTTCCAATATGTTTTTGGTATCTTGCTCTCTGTCATCTTCTGGGATGCCCATAATTCTGATGTTGGTTTGCTTGAAGTTGTCCCAGGGGTTTCTTACACTATCTTCAACTTTCTGGATTCTCTTGTCTTCTTGCTTCTGCGAATGAGTGTCCTCTGGCTTTTTGTGTTCCAAATCTTTTAACTTAATTCTTGCAATCTTCCATTCTCTTTTTAGGACTGTATAATATTTTTTATTTCAGAGAATGTATTCTTTATTTCTAGTTGATCCTTTATTATTTCTTGTTGATCCTTTATTATTTCTAGTTGATCCCTTTTCATATCCTCACAGGTCTCATTTATTTTATCGGCCTTTTCTAGGAGATTCTTGAACCTTATAAGCGTGGTTTTGAACTCTATATCCAGTCACTTTTTGTCCTCCATTTCTTTCGTTTGTGATCTGTTTCCTTGTCTTGGCATTTTTGCTGCTTCCCTGATTTGGTAGGTTGGGAGGATCAGCTGTGTCTCTGCCAGGAGACAGCCTTGTTCCACTAGACTTGGAAACCTGCAAAAGCTTCTGTGTGCAGCTTGGATGGGGCGGAGTTTCAGGGTGGAGCCTACAGCCTTGGCTTCCAGTTAGCCCCGCCCTCTGAGGTTCCTGAGTCTCAGTGTAAGTCAGAGTCCTTTGGTATTTGCTGCATGCACCTCTGAGAGAAAGGCGCCCTAGAGTTTCGCCTACTACCAGACAGTCTAGTATAGTCTCTCCCCCAAAGAGCCTGCAACTGGGGTTCAGTGCAGTTGGAAGTGGGGTTAAGAGCAGTCTGGAGCTTAGGTCTCCTTCCCGCTAGGGCAATCCAGAGGCCCAATCAACCTTCTGTTCACTGCGAGAAATGTGCGCGACTCCGGGGCTCTGCCTTTTGCCGCACCCCTTAGCTTCCACCTTACAGCCCAGATTCCCTCTGTATGAGCCTGGGACCCCAGGGTCTTACCCAAAATTGGGGTTCAGTGCAGTTGGAGTTGGGGTTCAGCACAGTCCAGAGCTTTTATCTCCTTCCCGCTAGGGAACTCCAGCCAGGCACTCAGCCGCCCCTCCTCTCCGGCTCCGTCCTCTTCCCGTGTGCACACCGTGTCTCCGTACCTTAGGCTTTTACAGCTCCTCTGGTTTTCCTTCTGGTTTTCTTGGGGATTAATTTATTCTTGTGCATTTTTCTTCTTCTTATGACAATTGATGTTGCAGGGAATGACAGTATTTGTGCTTATGTGCCATTTTGAACTGATAGAGAAATGACCAGTGGTAGTTTGTAGAATTTCCAGTCAGTCAACTTTCCTGTAGTTCTGGATAATGTCCACTTTATATTTTAGTTGTATTTTGTGAAATTGTTAAATGAGGCTGTAGTTAGATGTTTACCTATGCCGGCATCTTGGTTTTTTTTCCCAATATTTCTAATTCTCTATCTCTCTCCCTTCCTCTCTATAAAAAATCAATAAAACATATTTTTAAAAATGTATTAAAAAATAAATTGAGGCATGGAAAGGTTAAGTACTTAAGCCCAGCAATGTCGGCCACATCCTCACACATCCTGACTTTGTAGACTTTCCTTTTGGAGTCTCTAAATTGGATAGTTTAGAGTAGATTTTCCCTAATTCTTCTATCTATACATTTCATAATTATATCTGTTTCCATGTTGTACATATATTGTATCATCTAACTCTCTACAGAGAGTCTGCCTGACCAAGTTCAATAAAGAACAGAAAAGTAACAACTATCTGTCTCATTTAGAATCATTTTCTAGCGCTTCCTACTACCAGCTGGGATTGGAGCAGCTGCGTAGCCACCCTGAAGCCCTGCAAGCTCTGGGCACTCCTCTCAACACTCACTATCTCCAGCTCAGGGACAATAACAACTTTGTGGACATTGCTGATGCCAAGGTAATATGCTTCCCCAGCAAACTAGGCTAGGTGCCTCCTGAAGGATAGTGGGGCCACCCTAATCCGAGAGGCAGCATGAGTACGGATTTGGAATAGGTACCACTTGGGACCTTTTAAAAAAAAATTGGGGATTAATTTATTCTTGTGCATTTTTCTTCTTCTTATGACAATTGATGTTGCAGGGAATGACAGTATTTGTGCTTATGTGCCATTTTGAACTGATAGAGAAATGACCAGTGGTAGTTTGCTACCACGCATTTCAGCTTTGAACTTGAAATATATCTACAGCCAGTTAACTCTTATTCAAATGTAAACAAATTATTTAAATTTTAGTTTTGAATCTTATTTGTTTACATTGATTTATCCCAGTATACTTTAGCCTGTTCTAGAGTATGGAATTCCTGTTGGGTGAGGCTCTTTTCACTTAGCATGTTGTTGATACTCATCCACATTGCTACATATATCAGTGTTTGTTCTTTTCTAACTTGATTAAAATATATATATATATATATATATATATATATATATATATATATTATTGATTTTTTACAGAGAGGAAGAGAGAGGGATAGAGAGTTAGAAACATCGATGAGAGAGTCATCAATCAGCTGCCTCTTGCACACCCCCCACTGGGGATGTGCCTGCAACCAAGGTATATGCCCTTGGCCAGAATTGAACCCGGGACCTTTCAGTCCACAGGCTGACGCTCTATTCACTGAGCCAAACCGGTTTTGGCTCTAAATGGATTTTTAAGTAATCATTGCAAGTACTCAGAGTATTGAGTTTGGCATATAAGGTTTCCGTGCTAAACAAGAGGGCTGCCTTTGACCTCACCAAACCATCCAAAGAGGAGCAGGACATTTGGAGGGGGCCAGAAAGAAAACCAGGTGGATTCTCCAAGAAGGCTGAAGTTATAAAATAGCCAGATTTTATAGATAAGCACTGGTTTTTATAGGGTTAGTTCTATATCATTTTGTCACCTCTTGGGAGGCAGCAACATATCCAATTATATCTCTCATTTTACACTTCTAGTTGAAGATTCCTGTCTCTGGATCCAAGGCAGCAGGCCATCTCTATGTCATCTCCTCCAGAGATGCCCCCTTTAAAAGGTATTATGGGAAAGTGGGTGGGTATGGAGGAAGGGGACCTTCTGATGGAAACGATCCTGATTCCCGTTTTCATTTGTAGTTATGTAATTGTGGTAATAGGAATTACTTTTTCAAAGCTTGAAAAGTTTTACAGCTGGGACAGCAAGCTAGTGCTTTGGCTCTTAGTCCAGACATTTTATCCAATGCAGTCCACCAAATTATCTGCCCCTTATTCTGCTGAATATGAAGAACTTTACAGTTATAGTGTAGGTATGCAATAATTTTACACTTCTAACACTACTGCCTCAATCATCACATATAAATAAAGACATAGATTCCTATTCAAAAATCATTCAACATATTTTTATATAAGTTTTGCATACCATTAATTGGCTTTTCTTGTCTGGTTGCCAAAAGCTGTATTCGCTCGTTTCCCCAGGGAAGCGCTCTCAGAGATGTTTGCTGTTTAGCCAGGATGTGTTTTAATTCCCCAACACAAAATGAGTAGGCGCCATTAGGCGGCCCCCTCGTGCCTCCCCTGAGCACATTGACTCCAAAGGGATTAGTGGAGGAGCTGGCCAGGTTCCAGCCAAGAATTGAAGGCCCAAGTGAATTAGGACATGGGGAGTAAGGAGCTCCTTTTTCCTGAGGCCCCTTCAATTTACCCATCAGTCATTCATTGGTAACGTGCCTTGAAATGGTGCTGGTTAAATACTGAGAGCCTATAATAAAACTTTCGTTAAGTCCTAGCCAGTGTGGCTTGCCCTAACCATCATTCTGCCACAGGAGTTTGCTATTTAGTTTCCCCGTCAAGGGCACATGCCCTGGTTACAGCTTGATCCCTGGGTATGAGGTATACAGGAGGCAGCTAATTGATTTTCTCTCTCTCTCCTTCCTGCCCTCCACCCTTTTTTCCTCCCTCCCTCTCACTTGAAAAATCAATAAACTATTCTTTAAAAATAAATAAAATGTGAAAACGTTATGTTCACCTAGTTATAACATAAATTAGTGTTTAAAAAATTTAAGACCATATTCCGAACACCTGTTTTCCCCCCCTTTGACCATGTCATTTGCCAGTGTTTTCTGGATTACTTTTGGTTTCTATCAGGTGGCACCTTCAGGAGGTCTTCTTAGAGCTCAGTGACGGTCAGCAGATTCCCGTGTTCAAGCTCAGACAGGAGGATGGTGATAAAGTAAAAATGGAGTAAAGGTGATCAAAAAGACTCAGCTTTCTCCAAGCATGGCCTTCTCTCATCAACATGTACCCTCCTATGTCCTCGAGTCAGTTTTCCAACCACCAGAGCGATGATTATATGTGCTGGCATATGGTAATTTTGTTTTAATTGTGATTTGACCACAATAGACACTATTGAGGTTTTATTTAATCAGACAGGAACTTACTACAAGTTTATAATTATTTGAAAGTTCTCTACAAAGGCACAGATTAAAAGGCATCAGTATTGATGAGATGTGTATTGATTTGCTGGTTCTCATTTCTTTTCTTTTCCTCTCCCCAAGTGGTCCTCCTATTTTTCAGCTCCATCAATGAGAAAAAGAAGATTTACTAAAGAGGTTTAGAGCATGCTCAGGAAGTACAGCCTTTTGTATGGGTCACTCTACCCTGAATCTATATTAAGTAGCTTGTGGACATTCTCATTTTGTAACTTACTGCTTCATTGTTGTTTTATTTTCTAATTTGTTTTTTAGTTATCAACTGTCTGCCCAATTAAAGGTTTGAAAAATAGCTGCTTTATTCAAAACATTTGGAAAGCCTAAAAATTTGTATCAGTACATAAGCTATGTAAAACATAGGAAAGTTAGAACTAACAGGACCTTATCCTCAGCTTTCCAGACAACTTAACCACATATTAGAAAACCAGACCTTTAGCTTTTTAGTGGTTTTATAAGGGGACTGTTTTATAAAGCCAAAGATCTTCCTTCCCTCTGAGCACGAGAGCCTACGAAAACTAGAGGTCAGATACCTTTAGTTTAAAGAACTTAACATGGCTGAAACCGGTTTGGCTCAGTGGATAGAGCATCGGCCTGCAGACTGAAAGGTCCCGGGTTTGATTCTGGTCAAGGGCATGTATCTTGGTTGCGGGCACATCCCCAGTAGGGGGTGTGCAGGAGGCAGCTGATCGATGATTCTCTCTCATCGATATTTCTAATTTTCTATCACTTTCTCTTCCTCTCTGTAAAAAATCAATAAAATATATTTTTTAAAAATAAGAAAAAAATAAAGTGAATAAAGAACTTAACATGGATGTATACATAACCCACAGACACAGACAATAGTGCAGTGAAGGCCTGAGGATGGAGAGGGAGCAGAGTAGAGGGATTCAGTGGCGGGTGGAGGCTGGGGAGCAGGAGAACTACAATATAACTATCATTGCAAAAGTTTGGCCAAAAGATTATTTTGTGTAAATTAAATTTAGAGATTTTAAAAAACTTCTTTTCTTTTTTTTTGTCTTGATTTAAAATATCTGTCATATCAGACTTAAGGAGTAAACCATCTGATAACTCCTTAACTAATATTGCTACTTCGTACTGTAGTTGCAGGGTGGGGGAAGTTATTACACAGCTAGTAGCCCTGGGCATGAATCTGTGCGCCAGCAGCTCTGTGGGGCCTGGCCGCTCTGAGCCCACTGCCCAGAGCCTCTCCATGGCTCAGAGGCCCATCCGCAGCCGGGCATGGAACGCTTGCCCCCCCACCCCCACCCCCCAACCACTCCATGCACGCTGGCTGCCCAGAGGCCCTCCGAGGCTTGGGTGGAATGCTTGCCTTGTCTTCACAGCAAGGAGGCAAGCATTTCACCAAGCTGCTCACGCAGCCCACTCTCAGCGGCCGCCCCCTCACTTCCTGGGACTGGGGGACTCAGGCAGGGCTGAGAGGACTAGGCCCCACCATCTTGTAGCTATGGGTGCCACCATCTTTGTGATAGAGTGATAGTTAATTTGCATATTTCCCTTTTGTTAGATAAGATATTCCTTAGTGGTTTGCCTGAGCTGAATAGAGATGTTATGAAAGTTTATCTGTGTTAAAAATACCTTAAAAATTCTTCCATTTTATTTATTTTTTATTTATTTATTTTAATATATTTTATTGATTTTACACAGAGATGAATTGAGAGGGATAGAGAGTTAGAAACGTCGATGAGAGAGATACATCGACCAGCCGCCTCTTGCACAATCCCCACTGGGGATGTGCCCGCAACCAAGGTACGTGCCCTTAACCGGAATCGAACCCGGGATCTTTCGGTCCGCAGCCCAACGCTCTATCCACTGAGCCAAACCGGTTTTGGCGAAAAATTCTTCCATTTTATAAACTACTGAAGGCCTGGTGCATGAAATTCGGGGGGGGGGGGGGGGGGCTTGTCCCTCAGCCCAGTCTGTACCCTCTCCAATCTGGGACCCCTCAAGAGATGTCCCACTGCCCGTTTAGGCCCGATCCCACCGTGATTAGGCCTAAATGGGCAGTCGGACATCCCCTCACAATCCAGGACTCTTGGCTCCAACTGCTTGCTTGCCTGCCTTCCTGATTGCCCCTAACCGCTTCTGCCTGCCAGCCTAATCACCCCCTAATCACTCCCATGCCAGCTTGATTGATGTCCAACTGCCCCCCTGCCAGCTCGTTTGCCCCCAACTTCTCTCCTCTGCTGTCCTGGTCACCCCTAACTGCTCTCCTTTGCAGGGTTGATTACCTTCAGCTGCCATCCCTTGCAGGCCTGGTTCCTCCCAACTGCCTTCCCCTGCTGGCCATCTTGTGTCTCCACATAGGAGCATGATCTTTGACTGCATGGGGACAGCCATCTTGTGTGTTGGAGTGATGGTCAATCTGCATATTACTCTTTAATAGATATGATAGAGGCCTGGTGCATGGGTAGGGGCCAGCTAGTTTTCTCTGAAGGGTGTCTCGGACCAGGGTGGGGGTTCCCTTGGGGTGTGGGGCAGCCTGAGTGAGGGGCCTGTGGTGGTTTGCAGGGCAACCATGTCTCCTGGAAACCCAAGCAGAGGCCCTGGTATCTTGGATATATTTACTTTCTACAATTGAAACTTTGTAGCTTGGAGCGGAGCCAGGTGGTGGCATCAGTTTCTGTTTGGATTTGTTTACCTTCTATAATTGAAACTTTGTAGCTTTGAGTGGAGGCTTAGGCCAGCAAGGGCAGGTGGAAAGCTTGGCTGCCTCCATTACTGGGGAAACGCCTCCTTCCTGTGCTCTGTGGCTGTAGCCATGTTGGTTGGGTTTATTTGCATACTCGCTCCGATTGGCTGGTGGGTGTGGCTTGTGGGCATGGCTTGTGGAGTGGAGTAATGGTTAATTTGCATATTACTCTCTTATTACCGTATTTGCCGGCGTATAAGACGACTGGGCGTATAAGACGACCCCCTAACATTTCCACTCAAAATAGTTTGTTATATACTCACCGTATAAGACTACCCCCTCTTCCGCACACCTTCCACACACCAAATAAAAGGTAAAACAATATCAGATTTGATTTCAACATTTTAATTTATATTCAAATGCTTATGACATGCAGGAAAACTGTCACAAGGCTGTATGTAATCAAACATATACATAAAACTGTGCAAGTTTATTACCGGTAAACATACCGGTAATTCACTAAAGAAAACACACTCTATAGACTGGTGCTGTAGATGCTTCTCAGGAACATAGGCAAGCAGCCCACAACCTAGAGGGACTGTCAGTGATAGAAGTAAGATAACAAATAGAGGGAGAGAGCAAGTGCCGGGCAAGTCCCTAGCAAGTTTGCTGGCGTGACAGTTTCCCCTTAAAAGCCTTCAAACTCCTCTTCATCATCTGATATTAAAAGTTCATCAACGACATCTTGGGATACAGTTGCAAGGCAGTCATCGTATGGATCTACCAATTCTGCGTCAGATGATGTGGCCTCAGCTTTAGCTTCCTCTTCATCTTGCCACAAGTACTCGTCCTCCATACCATCTAATGAATTTGATATGCCACACTTCTTGAAAGACTTGGTTATTGTTTGCGCATCAATATCATTCCAGGCTTTTATGACAAATTGGCACAAAACATCCAACTGTGGAGCACGCATGTTTCCTCCTTTTGTGTATGACTTTTCGCCGCTAACCATCCATTCATTCCACTGTTATCGAATGCGATCTTTAAACGGCTTGTTTAGGCACACATCCAGGGGCTGTACCAATGATGTCAATCCTGCAGGAATAACTGCTGCATCTGTTTTTATTCTTGCAAGTCTTTCCTTGGTGCTGGGAGTTAAATGAGCCCGGAACATATCCCACACAAGTAGACTACGTTTTTGAAGTAGACCACCTGGTCGTCTGCTCCATACATTATCCAGCCATAGCTTCACACCCTCCTCATCCATCCAACCTTTTTCATGCACATGCACAAAACAACCAGCAAGGAACTTAAGTTTTGGCATTATTTTCCTTTTAAAAATAATCATAGGTTTCAGTTTGTTGCCATCAGCTGTACATGCGATTACCACTGTAAAACTTGACTTCTCATGTCCTGTTGTTTTTATCAAAATAGTTTTTTCACCTTTTTGATGGATAGTTTTATTTCCAATCATATCAAAATTCATTGGAGTTTCATCCATATTTCCAATATGACTTAACGCATAGCCATGTTTAGTGTGCTGTTGTATGACGTATCGATGGAAACTACCCATTTTGTTATCCAGATCTGAGGGTAATTTTTGGGCAATTTTTGTCTTTTGCCTTAGTACCAGATCATGCCTTGCCATGAATCTACTGCACCAGGATATAGTGGCCTTAAAATTGTTGCTGTGATCTGGGTTAGATTTGGCCCACTGAAGTGCAAACAAGCGTATTGTATTTCGTGTCACCACATAACCGTTTTGGCGATGTTGAGCCACCATGTCTGCTACATGTTTTTCGAGTTCTGGCCAGTGTGGGGTGCCTCTTCTTAATGCACACTTACCCCTTGGCATACTCTTTAATGCTTTCTCATTTGATTTCCAGTACCGAACCATCTTTTCTGTTACTCCATATTGTCTTGCAGCAGCACAATTATTATTTTCCTTAGCAAAGTTTATAACTTTCAGTTTAAAATTTGCATCATACTTCTTTCTTTTGGCTGGTGCCATGATAGGGATGATAGGGGTTTGACTGCTCGACATTTTCTATGCTGTACTGTACAATGGTGCAGTATTGTGGCTGGCTGTTGGCTGTATACAAAGCCTGATTTGATTGGTCCCTGCTCCCTGTTTGCCCGCCCTGTCACTATAGCAGTCCGGTCCACCCTTGCATCAGCATCTCCCTGGGACCTCACTAGTGCGCAAGTGCGAGCTCTTCAACATTCTAACAGGCACCATAATAGCGCAAAATCGCGAATCTTCAATGCATATGTAAAGAAATATACGGTAACCCGAATTTACCACACTCGCAAAATCGCATAACAGCAAAATCACATAACAGCCGAGCATACACCCAGGCAGCGCTGCTGATGCCTGAACGGTATGTGGAATGAAGTGGGCGGGCATCGGGAAGCCACTATGGCACGGGGCAAGCACTATGGGCAGTCTATCTGAAGTGTACCTGGCGTATAAGACGACCCAACACTTGGAGGCATATTTTTCAGGGCCAAAAAATCGTCTTATACGCCGGCAAATACGGTAGGTAGGATGTGCAAAATAAGCCATTTCCAAGGAGCACATTTTCAGAAAATTCGCTATTTAAAACAAAGTAGGCAGAATGATGGAATACACAAATTTCATATTTTCCCCTCTAAGTACAACTAAAATCCTGTACATGTATAAAATTAAGAAAAGTTTGAAAGATGAAGAGAAGCAGGCATATTGGCTAAGGACCTTGGGATACAAGTAATAACACAGCAGTGAGTTCCCTGGGTTTTCTTTTGCCTCTTTTATCCCATATTGGGTGCTGGCAAAACAAGCTACCCAGAAACATCGATGGGAACAGACAAGAAAAGCCTGTTCTCTTCAGCCAAAGGGCCAGGAAAGAGACAACCAAGAAAGGCAAACAACTGTTCTAACCAAATACAATAAAAAAAAAGACCACAGTACCCACCCCTGCTTGGCTGTAATGAGGCTTCCTCGGATTCTCTGCTTGGGTGGGAATAGAAAAGGATTATTTTAAAAAATATATATTTTATTGATATTTTACAGAGGAAGAGAGAGAGAGAGAGAGAGTTAGAAACACCAATGAGAGAGAATCATTGATCAGCTGCCTCTTGCACACCCCCCACTGTACCTTGCAGCCAAGGTACATGCCCTCGATCGGAATTGAACCTGGGACCTCTCAGTCTGCAGGCCGATGCTCTATCCACTGAGCCAAACTGGTTTCGGCTAGAGGACTTTTATTCCTGCCTGATGGTCCACCCCACCACTAAGGTGTCAGTAGAGGCCACTCGGGGAGCCTACTTTTCCTACATATCAATCAGTAATAAGCCCTCCCACCCCCATGGTATCCTACAGTAATGAAGTACCCCTTTCCCTGCCTTGGTGTTAAGAGAAGCTCAGTGGTGAGCCTGAATCTTCCTACCACCTGGCAGAAGTGAGGAGTTACACTACATATCTTCCCACTTTGATCAGCAGCATGCTGTCAGAGAAAGCCTGCTAAACCAAAATATTTAAATAAGATACAGAGTATTGGAGATCCAAGAAGGCAGCGAAGTAGGTGGAAGGTACACTTGCCTCCTCCCAGGACCAAATTGGAATTATGACTAAAATATAGAACAATCAACTTGAATTACCAATTGAAGACTAACTGAACAGAAGTCTTATATCCAAGGGTTTACAGAAGAAGCCACACTGAGACCGGTAGGAAGGGTGGAGACATGAACAGGGCTGGCCTCACTCCCACAGGTGGTGGCTGAGATTACAGAGTGATATTTCTGCTTCAGATCACGGGTCAATCCTACTCACGGCTCCCCATTCCAGAGCACCAGATTCAGGAAGGCACCCACATAACATCTGACCATGAAAATCAGTGGGGATTCAGTCTGTCGGGGAGAGACAAGCCTTTGAGAAGCACAACATTTCATTTGCAAACATCCAGTTTAGTTTCCAACAGAGGCAGGTTGAGTGGGCTAGGGTCATGTGAGGGGAGACCGGTTTGTGACACTAGGAAGAGAACTGAGGGGACAACCACCAGGATCCCTGTGCTGAGTCCCTTTTCCACTCTGCAGGCATCACTTTTCTTGGGTGGAGCACTCCCCCTCCTTATAGATTCAACTTGGGGGGATGCATTAGCCCGCAGTCCACACTCCCTGTCTCTGGACCCTGCAAAATTTACACCCTATGGAGGAGTCGGCTGCCTAAGTCTGGGATGTAGAGGTTCAGGCAGACTCAGCGGATACCAGTGACTGCTTTTGGGGCTCTAGAGCATGGGCCATTCCACCACCTTCCTGTGTGCCTGATAGGCCTCCTCCTCATTGGAGATTCACCAGCTCCATCCTTTGGCTCTCCAGGATTCAGCAAAATCTGACACAGATTTGCCGAAATTGGTTTGGCTCAGTGGATGGAATATCGGCCTGCGGACTAAAAGGTCCCGGGTTCAGTTCCAGCCAAGGGCATGTACATTGGTTGCGGGCACATCCCCAGTGGGGGGTGTGCAAGAGGTAGCTGGTTGATGTTTCTCTCTCATCGACTTTTCTAACTCTATCCCTCTCAATTCCTCTCTGTGTAAAATCAATGAAATAGATTTTTTAAAAATCTGAAACAGATTTGAGTTGTTTGGCTCAAGAACAAGAGTTATTTTTTTTGTGGAACATCCAACCAGAACCTTCCTTCACACGGCAAAATCTTGGTCTGTTAGAGGCCGATAAACTGCTGGCCTCGCCCTGAAAACTCCCTAAGACCCAAGTCCAACACAAAGGTCTGTGGGCACTCTGGGTGGTAGCTAGACCTGGGTTACCCTGGAATTTGGCAGAATTGCCTCAGACCCAACACTGGGATCAAGTTTGAACCTATAAAAGTCTGGTGAACACTACTTGCCCCTATCTGGTGGCTGACTGAGAACCTACCCCATGCAACTTGAGTACTGCCAGAGGCTTTTTCAGTGACTGAACTTAGCATGAAGGCAGGCTGGGGGCCTTGGGCCTTTCGCTCACCTTCCCTGGTGCCTGTGGAAGCAAAACTTGACACACAGCTTGCTCTTTCTCTCATAACCCAGGCACAGCAAAGAGCCAAAAATTGTGGATTTCTTTGTCTTTAACAAGTTTCCCAGTCAATCATAGTCATTGTCTGACATTGACCTACACCAGAGACCCTCCTCAAAGTCTCTGAAACCAAGACAACCAATTACCAGTTTCAGGAAACATCAGAACAAGATCCAATTTAATAAGCAACATATCCAAAGAGTGATCTCAGCAGGCACAAAAACCCATTAAAGGCAAAATGGGCTCTGTGTAGTTAGCATTTGCACAGCAGCTCACACACTTTTGTGAAAGTCAGTCCCTCACAATCAGCCAGCCTAAGCTAAGGGTCCTCTTCACACAGGAACAAGCCAATAGCAATAACGACTCAAGTGCGATAGGAAGGCTCACATAACCCACACAAGGAACATTCTTGGAGCACCTGGCTTTGTGATCAAAGAGACTGTGCTGTAGGGTCCCACAAGACACTACAAAAGGCAACCCTACCATGACCCGGAGACATGGCAAATCTAATACATAGAAACATAGAAAGAAGTAACCCAAATGGGGAGGCAAAGGAGCATGCCCCAAATAAAATAACAGGAGAAATCTCTGGAAAAAGCTAAATGAAAGGAAGGCAAACAATTTACCAAATGTAGAGTTCAAAAAATGTTTATAAGGTTGCTCAAGGAGCTTAGTGAGAACTTCAACAACTTAAAAAGAGACATAGAATCCATAAAAAAATAAAAAATCAGAAGTGAATACTACACTAATCAATGAGACTTATACAACTGTCGTCTTGAATTCTGTGTCTTTTACATCACATATTTCCATGTGCTCCAGTTTTCTTTCTGGAGATTTTTCATTTTCTTTTTGAGCTGCTTCGCTGCCATGGTTATTCATGGCATTTGCTGGTCTCCTTTGTGTAGGCATCAATTTATTACTGGCTCTTCTCTAGCAGCTTTCTCTGAAGAGGTCTTGCTGCTCTGTTCCACTAGATGGCACTGGATCACAAGATTTTTACCTCTGCGACCTCCCACAGTTGGCCTCCTTGGCTGCCATCAGACAGTACAGCCACACTGCTTGCGGTAGAGTTTCTTTTTGCCCTCACCTTAATGGTGACCCTGGACCTCCACAGTTCCTCCTCCCCATGTGCCTCAACTGGGGATTAGTCACAGAGGGAAACAGTGACTGCTGCATCATCTCTCAATTTACAGATAATGTGCTACTCAACCTGACACCAAGAGGGACAGGAGGTTGGTTTTTGGAGTTCAAGGAGGCAGCAGGACCCTGTGGCTCCATGTCTTTGAAACACCTACCACCCAACAGTGGACAGCCACAGCAGAACCCCTGTGCTTAGTCTCAGTTGGCTCGGCCACTGTTTGCCTTGTTCACCTTGCTGGAGTGCCCACCAACACTCTATACCAGTGGTCGGCAAACTGGCTTACAAGTCACATGCGGCTCTTTGGCCCCTTGAGTTTTTAGCCAAGGCCAGCTTAGGAGTACCCTAATTAAGTTAATAACAATGAACCTACCAATATAGTTTAAGTTTAAGAAATTTGGCTCTCAAAAGAAATTTCAATCATCGTACTGTTGATATTTGGCTCTGTTGACTAATGAGTTTGCTGACCACTGCTCTATACCATCCAATGGAAGGACCCGCTTGCTCCCACTGGCTTACTTCACTCTCCAGGCTGAGCTGGCCGTGAGTTCCCACTGCAGGGCTGCAGAGTGGCTAAGGTTTCCTTTTTTCTTCCTTCCCGTTTCTTCCCATTCCTCCCCCACCCATACCCCCAGGTAGGTGCTTCAATGCCCAGGTCTCTCGAGTGTGCCTCTATATTGAGCAAGGACTCTTGTTGACTTATAGTTGATCAACTTGTTAATGTTTCAAGAGGAGAGGCGAATGGGATCTCTCATGCCACCACTTTCCTGGCCTAGGAAATCACTGGAAATTAAAAAAAAAAAAAAGTCTTGGAACATCAGGATGAAAAAAAAGTGGAAATAGCAAAATTGTGGGTAAATATAATAGAATATCCTTCTCCCTTGAGTTTTCTAAATTTTTTGATGGTGGAAAGGAAATGTATAATGTATAACATTCTGACATACTCAGAACACGCTGGAGACCCGCTGGCCTCCCCAGCTAAGTTTTTTTTTGTTTGTTTGTTTTGTTTTTTTACTTTGAAATAGTTTTATTGGCTCATAAGACCTTTGCATATTAAAAAATAAAACCTAGAACACTATGCAGTATTAAATCACAATTGCATTTTTTTTTTACCAATTAAAACTACCCAGAATATACATTTTTTTAAAGGGAAAAAAACTCCTACAGAACTGAATTCTGAAATGACATTATGAGTGAAATACTATGATAAAATAAATAATTCCTTATAACATTAATTCACTGCACAAAGCTGCTAGACACTTCAGTGAAGAGAAGGAGGAGGAGAGAAAGGAGGAGGAGGAGGAGGAGGAAGAGGTAGTAACATCCTTCTGCTGTTCGAGCCTCCAAGAGTCAGCATTGCCTCTGCGTGAAGAAGTCCACTCCTCTCAGTTCTTCGGGCAGGTATTCCTGGTCCATATTCCATGCTCGCTGTGCATGGGGTTGTTTTTGCAGTCCTTGCCATAGCCTAGGTCCTTCATGAGACGTGTTGGCACATTCCTCAGGTGCAACGGGCAGAGGCACAGGCCCCTGGTGGTTCCACAGGCAGGCTTTGATGTTGTAGGCACTGTACACCTCAATAGACTGGGGCTCTAGCAAAATAGACTACACACTGGGCAGAAGCACCTCACATTCGGGCATGCCTATGAAATGACAGCCCTGGTAGGTGGCCACTGCGTGTGGTAATGCAGATGGGTCTGCCAGACCTAGGTCTTCACTGGCAAATCTCACCAGCCTCCTTGCCATATACAGTGGATCCTCTCCTCCAAGCATGAGTGCCAGCCAGCCCTGCATCAACTTCTGAAGAGCAGAGATGCAGTTGTAGGCTCTTTTCCTGCTCAGCCATCTAACATGAGACTCCTGGAGGTCTCCCATCATTCTCAGTGGTCAGAACTCTACTGCAAGAATAGGCTTGCCCACTCCTCTTACAAAACATCTTCCTGGAGCTTCACCCGGCCAGCACTGCCAGATGCAGTCCATTTAGTCCAATCTGGACACCCTATCAAAGTTAACTGGCGACACTACAGGCTGTAGTGTGAACCTCTCCACTGCCACAGGGCCTGGGGCCACACAGCCCACACCCACCGGAGTAGCTGACTGGGGCTCTGTGTGGGGTGGGGGATCAGCAGGTCTGTCTTTATTTTATCTATCTATCTATCTTTAAAGCAAAGTCTCTGATTTTTAAAACTGAAAAACTGTCAGGGACAGGAATGACAGAGGACTCATCGTAGGTGGATGGGATCCTGGGGGTGGGGAGTGGGGAACATTGTTGACACAATTGTCAGAATTCAAATGAGGTCTGTGGATTGAACCATAACACCATTTGAATGGTTGGGTGGAGACTATTATGTAGGAGTATCTGCTTTTGGGAAATACACAGGGTAGTATCCAGGCATCCTGACATGTGTAGAGCATGCTCTCAGACAGCTCAGAAAAAGAAAAAGACTGGGGAAATGGGGATATATATATATATATATATATATATATATATATATATATATATATATAAAATGACCAGATTATTATGATATATGAACACATAATAATTTGGCCACTTAGTGTATATCCTATATAATATAAGGCTAATATGCAAATTGTCCCCTCGACCAGGAGTTCGACTAGTAGGCAGGCTGGCCAACTGCCCATGGCCCCTCCCCCTGGTCAGGCAGCTGGATCCCACCCATGCATGAATTCATTCATCGGACCTCTAATACACACACACACACACACACACACACACACACACACACACTGCGTGGCCTGATGCATGAAATTTATGCATGGGTGGGTGTGTATCCCTCAGTCTGGCTTGCACCCTCTCCAATTTGGGACACCCTCCTCACAGTCTGGGACTGCTGGCTCCTAACCACTCACCTGCCTGCCTGCATAGATCACCCCTACCCACTCTGCCTGCTTGCCCCCAACTGTCCCCCCCGGCCTGATCACCCCCAACTGCCCTCCCCTCCTGGCCTGATTACATCTAACTGCCTCTGCCTCAGCCCCACCACCATGTTTTGTCAGGAAGGATGTCCAGAAGGTCTCCCAGTCTAATTAGCATATTACCCTTTTATTAATATAGATATATGTAAAGAGCCAGGGTCCAGAGAAACCAAGATGGCAGCATAGGGTAGACACCTGAATGCAGCCTATGACAACAATTTTGAATTTACAACTGGAAAATGGGAAACATTGCCCTAAAGCACCGGCTGGCTGGCTAAGAGGAGGCTCTGCCATCTGGGAAGGGGAGAGAAGGGATGCTGAGCCTCAGGAACTGTGAAGGTGCAGAGAACTGTGTGCACAAAAAGGCGGCCACTGAGTTCACTGCTGGCTTGCTTGGGGCAAGCAGAGAGGGAGGCAGAGTTCACTGCTGGCTTACTCCTGGCACATGGAGACGGCTCACAGCTAACACACGGCTTTCTTGTTCAGAAGGAAAACAAAACAACCCTATTGCTCTGATAGACGCCCCAGTAAGGGAGAGACTGGACTGTCAGGCAGCGTGCAGAGATCTCTTAGACGTGAGTGAAGGCAGCGGCCATTACTGTGGGACCCAGGAACTGGAACCTCGTAGGGAGGGGCTGACAGGGAACCAAAGCTTGTCTGCACCTCCCCAAGACTCTGCCCCATCCAAGCAGAGCACAGAAGCCCTCCTAGCTGAGACACTGCTGATCCTCATAGCCAATTGGCTTGGAGATCAACACTTTCCAGTGATACCATCAACAAGCAAGGCTTAACAATAAGACTGCACACACAGCCCACAAAGGGCTCCACCAAGACTGGCCACCTCAGGTAACTGGGAAGGCTGTGCTACTGGGCTCTACCAGAACACCTGGCATACAAAACTCTTCCACCAAATTAGGGAAGCAGCTAAAATACAGAGAAAAGGCAGGACACAAAGGAAGGAGATGGAGGAAAGTAAAAGAATTGACATTGAGTTCAAAACTACAGTTATAAGGTTTTTCAAGAATTTCCTAAAAAATGCCGATAAAATAAATGAGACCTATGAGGATATGAAAAGGGATCAACTAGAAATAAAGAATACATTGTGTCAAAACAGGTTTGGCTCAGTGGATAGAGCATTGGCCTGCGGACTGAAAGGTCCCAGGTTCAATTCTGGTTAAGGACATGTACCTTGGTTGCGGGTACATGCACATCCCCAGTAGCAGGAGGCAGCTGATCGATGATTCTCTCTCATCGATGTTTCTAACTTTCTATCCCTCTCTCTTCCTCTCTGTAAAAAATCAATAAAATATATATATTTTTAAAAAGAATACATTGTCTGAAATAAAAAATATTATACAGAGTCCTAAAAACAGACTGGAAGATCGCAGGAATCAGGACAAAGATTTGGAACACAAAAAGCCAGAGGACACTCCTCCGCAGAAGCAAGAAGAGAAGAGAATCCAGAAAGTTGAAGATACACAATTTCAAGTGAACCAACACCAGAATTATGGGGATCCCAGAAGAAGAGAGAGAGCAAGATAACAAAAGAATACTGGAAGAAATAGTGACAGAAAACTTCCCCCACAGAATCCCAAGCAAAAGGAATCCAAAGAGGACCACACCAAGACACATCATAATTAAAATGCCAAGAGCAAAAGACAAAGAGAATATTAAAAGCAGCAAGAGAAAAGCAGGTAGTTACCTATAAAGGAACACCATACGATTGTCAGCTGGTTTCTCAACAGAAACCATGCAAGCCGGATGGGAATGGCAAGAAATATTCAAAGAGATGAATAGCAAGAACCTATAGCCAAAAATACTCTATCCAGCAAAGCTATCACTCAGAATTGAAGGCCAGATAAAGAGCCTCACTAAATTTATTGGCCTTTTCTAGGAAATTCTTGCAAAACCTTATGACCATGGTTTTGAACTCTATATTCAATTTTTTGTTTTCCTCCAATTTTTGCATTTGTGATCTGTTTCTTTGTCTGCATTTTAGCTGTTTCCCTGAGTTGGTAGGGTAGCTTTGTGTGCTAGGTGTCCTATATGCCCAGTGAGTTGGCCTCCCCAGTTACCTGAGGTGGACACTCTCAGTCCACCCCTTTGTGTACTGTGTGTACTGCCTTGTTGTAGTTAACTCTTGATTGTTGTTGGTATCACTGGGAGGAATTGAAGTATATTAAAGTTGGCTGTGAGAATTAGCTGTGTCCATGACGGGAGAACTTTTGTGTTGGAGACAGCCTTATGAGACAAGATTTGTAAAATTGTAAAAGCTTTTGTGCTCAGCTTGGATGGGGCAGAGTCTCAGGGCTGAGCAGACAGTCGTGGCTTCCCTTCAGCCCTATCCTATGAGGATCCTAGGTCTCAGTGTCCCTTGGTAATTGCTGTAAGCACCTCTGAGAGAAAGCAGATCTTGAGTTTCACCCACTGCCAGACAGTCCAGTTTCTCCCCCAATTGATCTGGATTTCCAGATTCTTGTCAGAACTGGAGTTCAGCACAGTGGAGAGCTTCCAGTTCCCTCCAGCTAGAGAAAGCCAGCAGCACACTCAACAGTCAGTCCTCTCAGTGCACACTTGCATGCGTGCCTCCAGATCCCTGACCTCCACGGCTCCCCCGAATCTACCTGACAGTCCAGACTCCCCTTGTGTGAGCTTGGGTCCATGTGCCTTTCTCTCTACCTGACAGTCTAGACTCCCCTTGTATGAGTTCTGGGTCTTGCCCAGAACTGGGGATCAGTGCAGTCAGAACTGGGGTTTAGTGCAGTTGGGAGCTTTCTTCCCTCCCACTAGAGAAAGCCAGCCAGGCACTCAGCCACCCTTCCTCTCTGCGTGCATGTCTCTATACCTCAGCTTTTTAAAGCTCCTCTGATTCACTGTGAGCTTTTCTCTTTCCTTCTAGTTCTAGAATTTCCACTCTGCCAGCTTTCTTGTGGTTCTGGATAATGTCTGTTTTCTCTTTTAGTTGTAATTTTAAAATTGTTGTGTGAGGCAGCAGTTTAGGTACTTACCTATGCTGCCATCTTGTTTTCTCCTGTATTAATGACCTCAAAATGTTTTTAATAAGAAAGCAAGAATGCAGTTTGAACCACTTTTCAGTGATAAAAGTGAACTGCAGAAAAGAGCTTACTTGGTTGATATCTTTGCCATCTTGAATGAATTAAATTTATCACTGCAAGGACCAAATGCAAGGACCTTGATTTGTCTGAAAAGACCTGATCATTGTAAATGAAACTTCAGCTTTGGCAAAAAATATTGGATGAAAATAAAATTACATGTTTCCTACCTTATCTGCTTTATTTGAGGAACATGATATTGAAGCAGGCAAAAGCATTAAGCTGATAATTTCTGTGAAAGAACACTTGCACATGCTTGCAGATGAAATTCTATTGTACTTTCTAGATCTACCTGACTCCCCATTTGCACTTGCCAGAGCCCATTCACAAAGTTGAAGATGTTCCTGAGACAGCACAAGAAGAGTTCATTGAACTTATTAACAGTGGTGCAGCGAGAACTGATTTCTCTACAATGCCAGTTACAAAATTCTGGATCAGCCAAAACCGGTTTGGCTCAGTGGTAGAGCGTTGGTCTGCGGACTGAAAGGTCCCAGGTTCGATTCCGGTCAAGGGCATGTACCTTGGTTGCGGGCACATCCCCAGTAGGGGGTGTGCAAGAGGCAGCTGGTCGATGTTTCTGTTTCTCTCTCATTGACGTTTCTAGCTCTCTAGCTCTCTCCCTTCCTCTCTGTAAAATATCAATAAAATATATTTTTTAAAAATTCTGGATCAAGTGTTTGCAGTCATATCCTGTTCTGCCTGAGACTGTTGTACCTTCTTCCATTTCTAAAAACATATCCTTGTAAATCACGGTTTTCCAGCTTGTTGGTTATCAAGTCTAAATACAGAAGTAGACTTGTTGTGGAAGATGATCTTCGTTGTGCTCTTGCAAAGATTGTCCCGAGAATTTTTGATCTGGTGAGAAAGAAGCAATCTCAATCTTTGCACTGACCCTGGCTTTTTACGCATACTGTCACAAAATGTAGCAATTTAGTTTACTGTTGTTATTTAAGACTGTTATCCATGCTGCTACACCATGCTTCAAGACAAAATTTCATTTATTTGTAATTAGAAATAAATATTTCACAATATATAATTACATATTGTTTTTGTGATTAATCACTATGCTTTAATTATGTTTAATTTATAACAATGAAAATACATCCTGCATATCAAATATTTACATCATGATTCATAACAGTAGTAGAATTACAGTTATGAAATAGCAACAAAAATAATTTTATGTTTGGGGGTCACCACAACATGAGAAACTGTATTAAAGGATAGATGCATTAGGAAGGTTGAAAACCACTGTTCTAGACCTTCTCCCTGCCATGTTCAGGTTACATTTATTTATCCTTGTTATAGTGAAATGTCCAAAATAGGACATTAGTGAATTTCCAGACACCTAGTAAAGTGACTATCATCCATAACTAATGCTCTCAGGCACCAAAGATGCAAAAGCCTTGGCGAGTCCAGGTATCTCCTGCCTCTGGGAGGAGTCATGCTCTTCCCCAAGACAGAATAAAAGCAATCAGGAGGCTGTAAGCTCATAATACAATTCATCTTTATTATTTGACTCAAGTGAATGTATTTACACATGATTTTTTTCAGAATTTTTCATAGCAAGGGTTGTTTAGGGTACAAAAGTATTAATCTCTTATAAATGGCCTAATCTTGAAGGTAAGCTGATAGTTTAAAAAAACAAAGGTAGCTGATCCCATCCCAAAGCAACTATAAAGTGGTTAATATTAAAAACATCTGGTCCTACATCTATTGGGAGAAGATTCTATAGCTCCTATCTCATACAGTGCTGCTATCAGGGAACTCTCAAATTTATCTCTTCAACCCTAAGTGGAATATCATCACCATCTAGGAAGAGGTCAAGTAGGCACAGCAAGCAAACCCTGAAGTGCAGAGGCTGCGTGAGAATGAATCTGGACCATGAGCAGATGGTACCCACCTCATAGGACCTGCCCCTGGACATGAGACACCATGAGCTCCTAATGTGTTTGACCACTATTATGTGAGTTCTCTGAATTTTATCCTTATCCCTAACCTTCGAGATAAAAAAAAGAGAGAGAGAGAGGTGCAAAGGAGTTTTTAATAAATTCTTTAGAGAAAATCTACATTATACTTAGAATTAAAAAAATTTGCAAGGTTGTTTAATTTTGGCAATTTTACTGGGATTCTGATTATTATTCTAGTCTATTGCACAATGACGATTTAATAATACAGTCCTCTGAATCATCACAGAGGTGTGTTCATTTCCTCAGAGAAAAGAAAGGGCAGGGTCCTTTGCATTTAGACTTGAAATGGAGAGTACAGGAAGGAACAGCCACCATGTTAAGAAGGAATAGCTTAGGGGCCAGTAGGCTTGGCAGGCAGGGGGAAGCCCACAGGAGTCCAGCTTCTCCTCTCTGGCATGCCCAGGACTCTCACATATCTGGAAACCCTGATTCTTTGTAATTATATGTATTATGGCCACTGCTGGCCGTGTCCTTGTTCCTGGGTCTGACCTGACTGCAATCTATACCTACATAGGTAAGGTCATTCTTGTGACTTGATTCTGACTTTTTCTCTACCTTATTTCTTCTTGCTCTTTTGTAATCCTCTACTACTGCCCCAATACGACAATTTATTTACATACAAAGAGGTAAAGCATCACATGGTAAGACACAATTGACTTCTCAAGCCCTCAAAGTCATGAACCCACTTCCCACCTATCAGTCCTCCCATACCTCCCAACTTGAGCATGTCTCTCACTTAAAGAGGCCCCACCTATTACTACTATCTTTACTTTCTTAAGAATTTTTTTTTTGGATTTTGCTTTTCCTGCGTATCTTCAGGTTTTTTTTTGATGTGCTTTTTATGGTTACCTATCAGCTCATTGGCCATTTTCAAAAAATGTATTACCTGGTCTACCCTGGCTTGGCCAGTTTCTTTGTTATTAAAAGCACAAACTCGATTCCCACACTTTTTAACTGTCTTCTTAAGAAACTTGTTTTCTGTGTTTTTGCAGTAATCTTTAATGTCCCCGTCCTCCAGGTCTTCCTTCCGAGTAAAAAGCACAATCATATAGTCTCTAACCTTCTTTCCGAAGATGGTCTTTAGTGTCGCCATCACTTTTTTGTCTTCGTTGGTGACCCGTCCCAGCTGGAGCACCAGTACCAGAACCGTGTTGCCATCACTTCTGGGCATATACTCTTGGGAAATATTTAGCCATGATGAATTACTGGACAGCAAACAGGGATCAGGGGTGTCTACAACCGTAATGTCCTGCTCAGTCCCTGTCCTCTTGCCTTCCTGGCACTCAGTGGTGACTGGCTGGGCTCGGAGTTGAGAGACAAACTCTGACCGCCCAAGGATGGTGTTCCCAGTGGCACTCTTCCCTGTCCCGCTCTTTCCCACGAGGACAATGTTCAAGGTCTCTGTCAGAGGAAAGCAGGAGAGAGTTGAAACCCTGGGCTGATCTGAGTACACCTTCCAAATCCACACATTAGAGGGAAAAACACTTGGGAAGCATCAGGGCTGCCTTTCCAGAGCAGCCCCAGACACAAGCATGGGAACGCTTCCTCCAGACATCTAGTGAACCCAGAAGCAGGAGTTGGATCACAGTCCCTGCCCAGTGTTCACCCACTGACATGCTGCCATTCTCATCTCTGAATTTATCTATCATTGATTTATCATTAATTTATCATTAATTTATTGATTCCCCTTTTTCTGGTACCTTCTTTGATATCCTGGCACCCTGTGAGTGCTTTGTTACTCTTCACCTCCTCACCTGGGTCCAGTCTATTCATCTCACCTCTGGCTTCTATTACTGCTGTGACTATGTATTTCTTCTGAAGACTGGTGCTATCTGTAGCAAAGTCTCCTGGTTGTATTTTAAAAAAATGATGTCAATGTGGAGAATATATTTCTCTACAGATAGAATTACTGGAATAAATCACATTTCACTTTCCTGGGAGATTAAAATGTTAAACTTGGCTTCACTGGGCTTGGTCAATAGCGTTCCTCTCATTTTGCTACCAAAGGTAAGTATTGTAGCTAAAGTCTGTGAGCTAAAGCAAGGCCAAGGGAAATCTGAGTTTAAAATGACACTGAGTTGTATATTTATAAAATAGTATGCAGCTCATCATTTAATAAAAGACAAGAGTGATCTACTGATATGCAACATGGCTGGATCTTCAAAACATACTAAGTGAAAGAAGCAGATGCAAAACCACATACAATATGAGTACATTATATGAAGATCAAAAACATAAGATTAACCAGTGCTAGTAAAAGTCTTAAGCGTGGTTTCCTCTGGTGAGCACTTGTAAGGAGATGGAAATGAGCCACATCATCATCTAGATGATGGTCACATATGCGTAGATGTGTAAAAGTCATTGAGTTGTATACTTATTATTTGCAGATCTTACTGTACTTAAATTAAATCTCAATAAGTATGTGTAAAAAACCTGCACAACACAACTGTCTCTCCACACATGCCCTGTTCCCACCACTTCTCTTGTGAAACAAAGTCAACACCAAACCTACATGCTGAGCAAATGTAGGGGATATTCACTGAGTCTCCGTCATCCAGGGCACCATCCTGTGGAATGTTACTCTGTGTCTCCATGGCAAGCTTGGGAGGGGAGTGAGCATGGCATTCAATGAAAGCAGCTGAAATGCAGTAAATACACACCCTTTTATGTTGCCTTTGGAAAGTTACTGACGTGCAGAGTTTAGGATACATCACTAATGGCAATCACTATATGGATACTGAGTTCTATCACTGAATTCTGCATAGTAGAAGGAAGTGTTTGCATCCAGGACTAGGAGGAAGAGGCCAAGTAGGCACAGCAAGCAAACCAGTTTTATAACATTTTAGAGAATGTCAGGTACACCCCCAAAGGGCTAAAGACCCTTTATGGTGTTATATACCAACTCAACAGTTGTTAAGAGTTCCCTAGAGACAGGTTGTAGTCATTGATCTGAGCAAGGTCTTCAGGATATATTTTTGTTTTGATTTATCTAGATAGCTTCCCCACTTCCCTTTGATGCACTACACATTCAAAGGAATTCAGATATGAGCTTAATACATTTTAAGGATATGCTTACGATTGTTCTGAGATGTAGTTTCTTTCTCACAGGCCTGGAAAATAAAGAGGGAAAATGATGTTCAGATCTAAAATCTCATCTTTTCACAAAGTTAAGAAATGGAGTCATAGTGTGTAATTCACAGTAATTTGATGAGTAGGCTGTGGTCAAATGAAGACCATGGTCATAGTCTTTGCTGGTCATTATAAACTTGTCCACAATGACAATCTTGAGACCCTGCTGTTCCTGCTGCTTTAATACATTTCCAAGTGCATGGTGGGTCTTGCTCTCACTCAGAGGAGCCCCACAGATGTATAAGGCATTGTTCCTGAAGCTCTTACTTCTCTTCTCTACTGTTCCTAATAGTAATTCCAGAGATTCTGCTATTTCTGGAGAAAATTCAGAGGCTTCAGTAGACCTTCTGTGGCCCTTGGAAGAAGAAATGCGCCCAGTGATGCCTGTGATGTGCAGTTGAGAGACAAGGGGAAGTGAGGAGATTGGAAACCAGGCTCCCCACATCTTGCCAATGTCCCCTTACACTACTGGCTCCCCCAATGTAGAGATAAATCATTATTAACATAAATACAGTAACATTTGGGACCTTCCCTACCCAGGTGGGCAAATGAAGATGACGACAGGATGGATAGCCATTTACCTGACATTCTCTTCATCTGCCTGGTGAGCCTTATCTTGATTCCCCAAATTTAAACTTAAAGGGAATAAAATATGTGAAAACATGATATGCAATATTGATTAATCTGCTAATTGTAGACACTTTCTATACTTTATTTTAACCTTGTCTTTGTTAAGTCTCCATGCCACCCAAGTTTTCTGCTTTCTAACCTGATTCACAGCATCCTTCTGACACAGCCTCCCGCTGGTCCTGTTGGGATAAAGAGAAACACACAGAGTGAACAGAGAAACAGCAAGAAAGAGTGTTCCCTTTTTAACTCAATCCCTCTACCCTACTCAAGAATTTAGGCTACTGAAGTACTAGACTTGGATTAGACTAAAAGAAGGAATTGTGTTTGCCAGGATCTTCTCTTCATGGTTATTTGTGAAATAAACAACCATGCTGACAAAATGCCAACACTGTGGGTTGGCTAAAATAACAAGCCCTTTCTTTATCTACATTACCCACTTACATGCTGGGAGATACCTAAACATTCTCTATTACAGACAGAATAATGTTCACCCACCAAGTGACCATGTATGAATCCCAGAATTTGTGACTGTGATGCCTTGAGAGGTACAAGGGACTTTACTAATAATATTGGGACCTTCAGATGCAGAGAAAATCTTGGATTAAACAAGATATTTTAAGAGGTCCTTATATGAGGGAGGCAGATAGATGAAATAGGTTAAAGGATTTAGAAGTAAAAATTAGTCACAGCCCATGGACACAGACAATAAACAGGTGAAGGCCTGGGATGTGAATTACCTTTCAATAATAAGTTTAAACATAACAGACTAAATACTCCAATCAAAAGACATCAAATGGCTGAATGGATAATAAAACATGACCTAGTATATGCTGTTTACAAGAGACCTATCTCAGACTAGGGACTCACACAAACTGAATGTGAAGGAATGGAAAAATATCTACCAGGCAAATGAAAAAAAAAATGAGGTAGCAATACTTACCTCTGACAAAATAGAACTCAAAGTCAAGGCCATAACAAGAGATAAGGAAGAGCACTTCATAATACCAAAGGGATTGATACAACAGGATATAATCCTGGTAAACATATATGAACCCAATGCAGGAGCACCCAAATATATAAACAAACCTTCTGGAAGAGAGGACAACAACACAATCATAGCAGGAAACTTTAACATACCACTTACATCACTGAATAAATCCTGTAGACAAAAAAAGCAAAGAAACAGAAATCCTAAATGACTCACTAGATCAGATGGACTTAATTGACATTTTCAGAACATTTCACCCCAAAACCATGAATATATCTTCTTCTCAGGTACACATAGGATATTTTCAATGATAGATCACATATTGGTCACAAGCAAAGTCTCTCCAAATTCAAGAAGATTGAAACCATATGAAGCATATTCTCAGATAACAATGGCATAATATTAGAAATAAACTACAATGAAAACAATAAAAAAATAAAGCACCTGGAAGCTGTATAGCATGCTATTAAAGAATAACTGGGTTAGCAATGAGATCAAAGAAGAAATTGAAACATCCTGGTAACAAATGACAATGGAAACACAACAATCCAAAATCTATGAGACACAGTGAAGGCAGTCTTGGGACAGAAGTTTATAGCTCTATAGACCTATTTAAAAAAAAACAAGAAAAATAGTAATAAATTATCTAACTCCACAACCAGAAGAATTAGAGAGAGAAAGCAACAAGAAAAGCTAAGAGTGAGAAGGAAGGAGATAATAAATATCAAAGCAGAAATAAATTACATAGAGACAAAAACATACAAAAGATCAATGAAAACAGGAGATGGTTCTTTGAAAGGATAAACAAGATTGATGAAGCTTTAGCTAGGCTCACCAAGAAGCAAAGTGAGAAGACCCACATAAACAAAATCAGAAATGAAAGAGGTGAAATAACAAGGGATCCCACAAAAATACAAAGGATTATTTAAAAATACCATGAACAACTCTATTCCAACAAACTAGACAACCTAAACGAAAGAGATATATTCACAGAAAAATACAACCTCCCAAAACTCAATCAGGAAGAATATAAAAATCTCAATAGCCTGATAACTATGGAAGAAATTGAAGCAGTCATCAAAAAGCTTCCAGCAAACAAAAGCCCAGGGCCAGGCCACTTCACGGGGGAGTTATACCAAACATTCAAAGGAGAACTAAAACCTATCCTCCTCAGACTATTCCAAAAAATTCAAGAGGAAGGAACACTCCCAATCTTATTCTATGAAGCTGATATTACCCTAATATTAAAACCAGATAATGTCAGCATAGAGAAATAGAATTACAAGTCAATATCCCTTATTAACATATATGCCAAAATCCTCAACAAAATTCTAGCAAATCAAATCCAGCAGTACATCAGAAAGACCCATACACCAAGACCAAGTAGGATTTATCCCAGGAATGCAAGGATGGTACAATATCTGCAAATGAATCAATGTGATACGTCACATAAACAAAATGAGAGATGGAAATCACATAGTTGTATCAATTGATGCAGAAAAGGCATTTGAAAAATCCAAGACCCTTTATAATTAAAAAAAAACTTCAGCAAAGTGGGAATAGAGTGATCACACCTCTATATAATAAAAGCCTTATATGTCAAATCCACAGCCAACATCACACTCAATGGGCAAAAACTAAAACCATTTCATCTAAGAACAGGAATAAGACAGGGATGCCCACTTTCACCACTCCCATTCATCAGTACTGAAAGTGCTAGCCATAGAAATTAGATCAGAAGAAGAAGAAAAAATGAAACTAAACCACCAACTTACACTATATACAAAAATAAACTCAAAATGAATAAAGGATTAACATAAGATGGGAAACCATAAAAATCTTAGAGAAATCCAGCAAAATCTCAGACATATGGCAAAACAATAGCTTCACTGATTCAGCTCCTAGGGCATTGGAAATGAAAGAGAAAATAAACAAATGGGACTACATCAAAAATAAAAAGCTTCTGCACAGCAAAAGAAACCAACAACAAGAAAGTCCATTACATGGAAGAGCATAATTGCCAATATTATCTCTGATAAATGTTTAATCTCCAACATTTATAGGGAACTCATACAACTTACCAAACAAACAAAAAAACCAACCCAATCAAAAAATGGGCAATGGATTTAAATAGATACTTTTTGAAAGAAGAAAGAAGGAAGGCCAAAAGACAAATGGAAACATGTTCAAAGTCACTAACCATCTAAATGACAATGAGGTACCTGTCAGAATGGCTATCATCAACAAATCAGTGAATGACAAGTGCTGGCGAGGATGCAGAGAAAAAGGAACCCTCGGGCACTGCTGGTGGGAATGCAGACTGGTGCTGCCACTATGGAGAACAGTATGAAGTTTCCTCAAAAAACAAATAATGGAACTTCCATTTGACCCAGTGATCCCACTTCTAGGAATATATTCCAAGAAACTAGAAACACCTCTCATCCTATCTAATAAAGAGAATATGCTAATATACCCTCAAGTGGCACCCACAGCCAATAAGAAGCAAATATGTCATTTAACTGCCCTACCTTCGAAGATGATGGTGCCCCCATCCAATAAAGAGGGAATATGCTAACTGCTCCCCCACCCTCAAAGATGGTGGTGCACACAGCCAATAAGGCAGAAATATGCTAATTGACTGCCACACCCTCAAAGATAGGGGTACCCACAGCCACAAGATGGTGGCACTCCTTCCCTTCAGTCAACTCTGACATCTGAGGCACAGGAAAGCCTCAGATGTCAGTTTCCCAGACTCTTGGGGCAGGCCCGAGGTGTAGGCAGCTGCCAGCCACCCAGGACCCACCAAAAGCACAGTCAAGCCCCAGATGGCAGCTTCTCAGTCGATGCCCCAGGTGCAGGCAAGCCTCAGATGGCAACTGCCCAGCTGCCCAGGGCTGCTCTAGGCTCAGGTAGCCAGGGTTGGCTGAGGCTTGCACTGCCAGAAGTGGCAGCAGCAGAGTGTGATGGGGGTGTTGCCTTCCCCTGATCACTGGGTCACCTCCCAGCCCTGAGGGCTCCCGGACTGTGAGAGGGGGCAGGCTGGGCTGAGGGATGCCCCCTCCAATCCATGAATTTTCATGCACCAGGTCTCTAGTAAAGGATATATGTACCCCTATGTTCATAGCAGCACAATTCACCATAGCTAAGATTTGGAAACAGCTTAAGTGCCCACCAGCAGATGATTGAATTAAAAAACTGGTTTACGTCTACACAATGGAATGCTATGCTGCTGTAAAAAGGAAGGGACTCCTACCATTTGCAATGGCATGGATGGACCTGGAGAGCATTATGCTAAGTGAAATAAGCCAGTCAGAGAAAGATAAATATCACATGATCTCACTCATTTATGGACTATAATGAACAATATAAACTGATGAACAAAAACATATCCAGAGTCAGAGAGGCATTGATCAGACAGATCAAACCTCAGAGGGAAAGTAGGGGAGGGAAAGGGTAAGATGGAGAGATCAACCAAAGGACTTGTATGCATGCATATAAGTATAACCAATGGACACAGACAGTAGGGCGGTGAGGGCATGTGCTGGGGGTAGGCAGGAAGAAGGGATAAGGACACATATATAATACCTTAATAAAGAAAAAAAAGGAGTCAAGTCAATATGCACCATTCAAGTCAAAGGAAGGCAGAATAATAAGAGGATTATAATAATTCCACTGAGCTGCCAGATATTATTGCAATCACCTTTTTGTTAAGTAAACACTTAATATTATAATTTAAACTGTTGCTACACAAACTGTGATTCACAGATTAGCAGTATTGCCACCAACTGGGACCCTATGAGAAATGCAGTATCTCAGGCCCTGTCCAAGACCTGCTGAATCACAATCTGTAATTTAACTACTTCCAGGGGGTTCCCATGAACATGCAAGTTTCAGAAGCACCTTTAATTAAAAATTAACATGCCTGAGTCAGAATCTACATAAAGAGCCACATTTCTCAACACAGTCTACAGAACAGTTAGCCCCTCTCTCTCTGAGAATGTCCCCAGACTCCCTGTTGTGTCCATTGTCGCCGTCTATCCCTGAACCACAGTGTCTTCATTACTAAAACCAGTATGACATAGTATAACTTGAATATAGATCTTAGTTACCTGATCGGGCAGGTCTCAACACTGTGCTATTTTTTCAAATGTGTTTTTATTCTTGGCCTTTTGAACTTCTAGAGGGCTTTTAAAATCAGTTGTTATTTTCTTTAGAAAGTCCTGTTGATATTTTAAATGCCAGTGACTGAATTCTTAGCTTAGTTCCAAAGAACTAACATCTGGCGGCAAAACAAGATGGCGGCCTAGGCAGTCTCCTAGGCTGCCACCTCATCAACAATTTGGAAAAAAAACAACAGCTAAAATAGAAAGGGATTGCACCAGACCCACAGGAAAGCTGGTGAAATGGGAAGGCTACAACTAGACACCACGCAGGGTGCTGCAGCTGCCATGTGGAGCTTAAAACTACGGTGAAACTGGACCTGCCAGAGCCGCTGTAGCCGGGAATGAGGGAAGCCAGACCTTGCTCCGCCCCGGGGCCCAGGGACTGGGCCAGGCCGCTGGCCACCATGGGTACCAGGGAGCCGATATGGGACCTCTGCTGCGCCTTTGGTGCCTGCCGGACGAGAAGCCTCCCTGCCCGCAACCATCCTGACATGCAGCTGTCTCAGCCCGCCCGCTGTGCTGGTGAGGAGCTGGCGCAGTGTCTCCCAGCCTGCGGCCGGCTCAGCCCGGTCTCCACCTGCGCAGTGCTGGTGGGGGATGGCGTGCCACCTTCTGTTTGCAGCCCTGGCGAGTCCTTTCTCTGCAGCCGCATGGCTGAGCTGAAGCTCCCGCCACTGCCACCATGTGAACTTTAAAACTACCCGCCACCGCCGCCTCGAATAAAGGAAATCCACCGAGAACAGAGCTCACTATGCCCCGGGCTCAGGGAGTGGGCGCCCTCAGAACTTAGCCTCCGCGTCTGCAGCTGCTCCGCTTCCGCACTGAACAAGACACCTTTGAGGGCGGTTTCCCTGCCCGCAGCCATCTCAGCCCACCTGCAGCCATCCAGCCTGCCCGTCGAGCTAGCAAGGAGCTAGCATGGTGCCTCCAATACTCAACCCCAGCGCCCCAGAGGGGCCAAGTACCCTGGGTGAGCCATATGTCCCATGGGGCCGTGTGCCCTGGGTGAGCCGTGTCCCCTAAAGGGGCCGGGTGCCCCGGGTGAGCCGTGTGTCCCAGGGGGCTGTGTGCCCTGGGTGAGCTGTCTGTCCCAGAGGAAGCAGTGGGATACAGGGGAAGGGGCGGTGAGAACCAGAGGAGGAGCGGACTCTATTCATGTGGTCCTGAGATAGTCACCATAAAACAAGCAGATTGTCAAATGACAGCGGGGAGGGGAAGGAGACCTGGGGGGAGATAAGAGAACAACAGAAGGACTGGTATGCATGAATATAAGTACAACCAACGAACACAGAACTCTGGGGAGGGAGGGCATGAATGGGAGGTGGGGGGAGGGGAATGGTAAGCTATGTACACATATAATACCTTAATAAAAAAAAGAACTAACATCTTCATAATGTCATTCTCTTCATTGTTCTTCTTGAATATGTTCTTAAAATATGTTCTAACTTCAACTGTGGTTTCTTTTTGGTCCATAAATTAAGAGAAGTGACTATTAAATTTAAAACTGTACATGCTTAATAAATAGTGTTAATAAATGGAGTGAGCGTGAGTGGTGGTGAGGAAAGGAAGATAATGAGTTTTTACAAGTGCAGAGGGAGGTCGAAGTTCTGTCACCTTGACTAATAAAAGAGAAGCAACTGTATCCTAAGCTAGTGAAGTGGTACTATTTTCCTGCATCTATAATAATAAAAGTGTAATATGCTAATTAGACTGGACAGCCCAACGACCTTCTGGACTTCATTTGGATGTCTTTCTAGACAAAGCTATGGGGGCAGAGGCTGAGGCAGAGGTGGATATGGGTGACCAGGCAGGCAGGCAGGCAGGCAGAGTGGTTAGAGGTGATCAGGCAGGCAGGCAGGCGGGCAGGCAGGCAGGCAGAGTGGTTAGAGGTGATCAGGCAGGCAGGCAGGCAGGCAGGCAAGCAGGCAGAGGCAGTTAGGGATGATCACGCAGGCAGGCAGGCAGGCAGGCAGGCAGAGTGGTTAGAGGTGATCAGGCAAGCAGGTAAGTGGTTAGGAGCCAGAGGTCCTGGATTGCGAGAGGGATGTCTGACTGTGGCAGTTGGACATTCCCTGAAGGGTCCCTGATTGCAAGAGGGTGCAGGCTGGGCTGAGGGATCCCCGCCCCCATGCACAAATTTTGTGCACTGGGCCTCAGGTTAAATATAAAACTGACACCAGTGGGTAAATAAGCAGACATCCAGCAGGTCTGGAGGAGGAATGAATTTCTTCCCCATGTGAACACCACTGAGTCCCAGCACAGTGGACTAAATGACGTTGCTGAACTCTTTCCAGGCCAGGACACCAGATTGGATCAATACTTTCTTCCTTTTCCTCCCTCTAGTCTTTCTCCATATATACAATTTCCCAACCCATACCATTTCCACCCAGGCATATAGAAAATACTTTTAAGGAGAAGAAGAAACCAAAAACTCCCTCCTCCCTCACTCTTTCCTTTAAAACCCACAGTTCTCTCTGATCATGTCCCAGGCCCTCTGGAGACCCCAGCAGAGCAATGGAGAGAAACAGACAAAAAGCTTTCCTTCCGAACTCGTGTCATGACACAGCCTGAGGCAGGTATGGCTTCAGGCACCCACATAAAGCTTCCAGGCAGTTAAAAACCACTAAAAAGGAGTGAGGAAGCTTCCAGAGCTTCCCTGGTGGGGGGGTGGGGGGGAGTGGAGGGCTCATTCCAGTCCACAGGCCAGTCATGGGGAAGAAGTGAAAGCATTCTTGGGTGAGAGCCCAGGTGGCTTAAATATAGTTGACATCAGAAATATATTTCTGCAAACATTGACCACCCTCAGTGTTCAGGTACTGAAATCTTAAGTGTGCAAAGGTTCAGAAATGTTCTAAAAGTGAACGTGGAGAATCAGGTTCCAAACTACCAGCTTCACAGTGGGGCAGGGCGCCGAGGCTGCTGGAGACACAATCCCAAAGTCAGGAGATTCCTCAAGAGTGGACCCCATTCTCTTTTTTTCCTCCCCCTCCCACCAGGCCTTCATCCCAGTCTTAGGGGCAGCATCCCGTCTCAAAGCCTCTTCTGGGAACTTGGGAGACTCAAAACCCCCTCTTCCCTTCCCCCTCCCACACACCACCTTGTGGCTGGGCAGACCATTGCTGAATCAGGAGGAACCATCCCAGAGACCCTGAGATCACAACCTCCCGGTGGCTCCTGTTCCCTCTCTTGCAGGTGTAGGCACATATATGCACAAACATACCTTGGTCCTGTCTCCTGGCCTGTCACAGTCTCAGAAACTCCACCTTGGGGCTGCTCCATTGCTCTGTGGGTGGAAGCAGCTCCTAGTCCCTCTCAGGCAAACAGAATCCAAAGGGGGATGTGGGAGGAGGGACCTGAGGGAGGAGAGCAGGGCAGGACTAGCTCTGCAGGATCTGAGTCTTTCAGACAAACAGTGTTTCCCGGGAGGCAGAGGTTTTTAGACACGGGTTTCACAGCCTCAGAAGCACAGATGCAGACACAGGGGAAGTTCAGAATTAATGCCTGGTTACAGGGTGCCACGTCAGAGGCAGGCGGGGTCAGGGAGGGACAGGCACACGCCTCTCGGTGTGCAGCTGCAGAGCGGAAGGCTGGTGGGCAAAGGAGAGTGTCTGGAGCTCCTGCACCAAGCAGAGTTGCAGGGGGTCCCTAGAGAAGAGGCCCAACAGGCTGTGTGGGTGGCTCCTTGCTCTGGAGATAGAAATCACTGAAGCATGGAGGAAGCTTTCCGGCTTCTGTCTACCTTGAAGTAGTCTTTTCAGTGCCCTGTAACGATCCCTCTCCTCCTTTTCCAGGAAGATGTCCTAGAATCCCCAGCCTGAGTAACCCTGGCTTTCAGAATAATGCTGATTCCCAGGCAAATCCCTCTTTCCAGGGACTAGTCGAGCACTTCAAATTCTGGATCATCCATGTTTTCAAATAGCTCAAGACCCCTTTGGTGAGAGGTAATAGTTCGTATGACAGAAAGGAATTGAATAGGGAACAAGACTTTTTCAAGTTTTGTTTTATTATGGTAAAAAACAAACAAACAAACAAACAAACAACAAAACAAACCTCCAACACATTAAATGGACCATACTATTGATTTTTTCGTTGTAATGTTCAGCCCTATGAAGTATGCTAAATGGTTGTGCAAAGACATGAGAACTTTCCCTACTTGTTTTTCTCAGTGGTTAGAGCATTTGCCCAAGCCAACGGGCAGGTTCCACTCCCAATCAAGGGCACATACCTGAGTTGCAGGTTTGGTCCCTGGTCCTAGTCAGGGTGTGTGTGGGAGGAAACCAATCAATGTGTGTATCTCAAATCAATGTTTCTCTCTCTTTCTCAATGTGTGTGTGTGTGTGTGTGTGTGTGTGTGTGTGTGTGTGTGTTTCCCCAGCCCTTCCTTCCTTGCATTCTCTCTAAAAAAAAAATCAACGGAAAAATTTATCCTCCAGTGAGGATTAAAAATAACAACAACAAAAACAGCTGAAAAATTGTTCTTACAACACTGGGACTCCTGCCCATAAAACACAATTCCTCTTCCCCAGTAACCACCTTCTTACTTCTGTTTCTATAATTTTTATGACTTTAGATACTTCATACTGTAGGCACCTGTCCATTCGGGACCAGCTGTTTTGATTAGTGTCATGTGCTTGGTGTTCATCAATGAGAGAAGACTTGCAATTGGGGTGCAGGGACTGGCCATTCTTTGAACTTGAGCTCACACTTTTACACCAGGCTTGATCTTTGAAAGTCAGAGGTGGTGCTGAGCCTTTTGAGACCTTGAGGAAGGAGGAGCAAGCTTGAGGGGCTGCTCTGTCCCTGGGGGACACCTTCTCTCTGATCTGGACATCTTAGGAAGTTGAAGGAATACTGTCAATGTCCAATAAGGGATTGGGGCCAGGAGCTACTGGTTGGTGGGACACTGACAAAGTCTCTCCCACCCGCCTACCTATGTATCTCCCTGAGTAAGGGGGACCTGGTTCTGGAAGGCTCCCACTATTGGGTGTTCGGTCCACTCAACGTTTAATGAATCAACTCTATCCATTACAAGATAAGACCAAAGCCTTTTACCCTTCATGGTGGCTTACCCCAGCTGTGTCACTCCCAGAGGTAGAGTCGGAAGGCTGTCTCTGATTTGGCTGGGCCCTGACCTAGGGAAGGGAGGTGAGGCCAAAAGCTGCAAAACAGGAAGCACACCACAAAACATCTCTTCTTAGCCAACATCATGAGACTGTGAGAAAAAGAAATTAAGACTAAAAAGGAAATTGAAAACAATAAAACCATTGAAATAACAAGCAGCTGCCAGCAAACAGCTAGGAAAAGCCAGTTGGAGAAAATTTTAAAAAGGTAGCCCCTTTCCTGCAGTTAGGAAATTTGGACTGAGTCTTTTAAATAGCCATAGAAAACAAATGGATACCAGAAACAAGTACAACTATGTCTTCTTGTTAAAGCTGATGGAAAAACCTAAACATTCTGAAATCCACACTTGCTATTTGTCTCTAATTTACCCAATATTCTAAATATGTAGGAAATTTAAAATGTTTGTAGAATTGTGTAACTTGTCAATTTGTAAATGGATCAAAAACATTTCAGCTGGAGAAGCAGTTCGCACAGTGGCATGAGAGAGCAAGGTGCATTTGATCTATGGAGAGTGAGGTTTCAAGATGGCTGCAGAGTGGGTGTACCTTTCTTACACCTGCTCCCAGAACTAAACTGGGAATAACACCAACTTGGGGGATATTCTCCTTGAGCTAGCAACTTCAGCATAGCTAATGAGGAGACTTTTAATGAGGAAGAGCAGAATCCTTCTCCAGGCTAGGAAGGGAGGGGTCATGAGCCGAGTGTGAGGGAGGATACTGTGGTTGCATGGGAGCTTTCCCTGAGAGGAGTGAGGCGCTCAACCTGGACTGGCCTTCTCAACCTGGAGCACCTGAGCCCAGAACAGCAGCCCACATAACATCCAGCCCTGAAATGTGGTGACTCTTTTAGCCACCAGGGGGAGCCAGAGATTTCTAAAGACACTTAAAAAGCAAATTAAAAAAATAAAAATAAAAAACCAAAAATCAACCAACCAAACAAACACAAAACCCCCAGAACACAGGACTTTCCTTTGTAGCCACTTGCCCAAGGCTTTGGTGAGTGCAGTGCAGATTGGAGTTGCCTGAGGAGAGGCTGGGGTAGGAAGCATTTTGGAAAGACTTGGAATACCGTGACCAGGAGACCTGCATTCTATCATCTTACCATAATACCACAGTAGCCAATTTTTCTTAGAGGCTCAAGTCCCTCCATGCAGCAGTAGCTGCTGGAGAAAGATAAATACCCAGCTCTCAGGAATATAGCTCTCCCACCCTCAGGAATCCCACTGGTCCCACCCTGCATACCAACCACTGCTGAGGAGACAGCAGCAGAGGCTAAGCCTTTGGATTTGAACAGTCTCAGGGGACCAGTGATGGGTTTGGGGTGGGGTAATTGATCCACTCTCCTGTGAACCTGACTAGTGCTTCCCCCTCACAGGGGACTTGCTAGAAACCCTCAGCCTCCAAGATAAAGCTGCTGAGCATATTAGGACCTCTGCTCGGCCAAGATCAGGGAAATATCCTGATACAGACTCAGATGAGTGGATCTGGGATAGGAGAACACACCCACCATCTTCCCTGAAATCTGAATGGCATCTCCCCCTCACAGAAGACCCAGAGATCTCATATTCCCGATTACATCAAAAGCCATTTTAGAGACAGTCTTTTCAGAGGTTAAGTCTGACAAGTGGCTGGAAGGTGGAGGTGGCGAGAGGAAGAGTCTGAGGTGCCTTGGGACATTTGCTGAACCATCCTTGGTCCCTCGCTGCTAACAAGCTGGCGCTAGACTGCAGTTTGGCTCCTACCATGTGCAGCCAAGCCCTGTGGAGGCAGCCATAAACTGTGGATCCCTTGAAGCTTCAAACAGAGTCAAGCACCAAACTATCTTCCAGAAGACTCAGAAACATCAAACAAAACAATCAGCCTCAGTCAACAAAGGAACAAAATCAACAGGAACTCCCAAGAGCTATTATATTCTGCTAATACAAACTCCATTTTTTATATACATATATATATATATATATATATATATATATATATATATATATATTTCTCACTATTTTCTTTTTTATTCCTTTGTTATTATTTTTATTTTATTTGCATATTTTCTCTATTATCTTACTCCTTTTTTCCCTTACTTTATTTTATCTTCTTTCTCCTTATTTCTCTATTTTCCTTTTCTTATTATGTCCTTTGTTCTTTTCATTGTTTTTCTTCTTTTAAAACACCATTTCCTTTTTCTATTCTTTACTCTTATTTTTTTCTCTCCTTTCTTTACTCTTATTCCTTTTACTTTCCGTTTTTTTTCTTCTTGTATGTTTTCTTTTCTTTTATTAGTCTTATTCTCTTTTTCTTTTTTTAAAAAAATTATTTTATTGATATTTTACAGAGAGGAATGGAGAGAGATAGAGAGTTAGAAACGTTGATGAGAGAGAAACATCAACCAGCTGCCTCTTGCACACCCCCTATCAGGGAATGTGCCCGCAACCAAGGTACATGCCCTTGACCGGAATCGAACCCGGGACCTTTCAGTCCGCAGACCGACGCTCTACCATTGAGCCAAACCGGCTTCGGCTATTCTCTTTTTCTTAATTTTGTTTTCTTTTATGGTAATTTTTATTGCTATTGTAGGTGTCTTTTGTATGTTTTTGTTTAGTTCCTGTTTTGTTTTATTATGTCAGCATATGCACAACAGTTCACATGATGTGATTAGAATTGAACCTCACAGTCAGCAAAACTGAGCGGAGAAACCACCAATGAAAGAGACAACAACAATAAAGATCCAATTGCACCAGAAGAGCCCAAATTAAACACACAAGGAACATTCTTAGAGCATTCAAATTAGATCAAAGGGACTGGTCCCACAGGACACATGCTATATAAGGCCACCCCATGAAGACTGGGGGGAATAACAGTTTTATTTAATACATAGAAACAAAGGGACATAAAAATTAGGGAGAAAAAAATGAAAGAAAAGGAGGAAGCTTCAGAAAAAGAGCTAAATGAAATGGAGACAAGCAATTTATCAGATGTAGAGTAATGGTTAAAAGGATGCTCAAGGAACTTAGTGAAAATTAAAAGGAACTTAAAGGAAACTATACCAGCATGAAAAAGGAAATAAAAACCATGAAAAAAATAGGAGTCAGGCCCTAGCCAGTTTTGCTCAGTGGACAGAGTATCTGCCTGCAGACTGAAGGGTCCCAGGTTTGATTCTGGCCAAAGGCACATGCCTGGATTGTGGGCTTGATCCCCAGTCAGCATTGCAGGAGGCACCCAAACAATCATTCTCTCTCATTATTGATATTTCTATCTCTCTCTCCCTCTCCATTCTTCTCTGAAATTAATAAAAATATATTAAAAAATAAAAAGGAAACAGTTGGGAAAGAAGAATAAGATGTTTGACTGAGAAGAATCAAAAGCAGGTTGAGTGAAGCAATGGATGGAATCTGTGATTTGGAAGACAATGTAGAAAAAACAACAACAACCAATCAGAGCAGCAAAAAGAAAAAACATCATAGAAAATCAGGAGGGTAGATTAAGAAGACTTTAGGACAACATGAAATGTGACAACATCTGCATAATAGGGGATACATAAGAAGAAAAATGTGAACAAGGAATAGAGAACTTGTTTAAAGAAATAATGACAGAAAACTTCTTTTACCTAGTGGGAAAAAAGTAAACAAGTTTAAGAAGCACAAAGAGTTCCTATCAAGATGAACCCAAAGAGACTGACTCCAAGACACATCAAAATAAAAATATCAAATTTAAAGACAAATAGAGAATCTTACAGGCAGCAAAAGAGAGACATAAAGTTATTTATAATTGAGTATACACTAGAATTCCACATGATTTCTCAACAGAAACACTTTAGGCCAGAAGGAATTGGCATGAAGTATTCAAAGAAATGGAAAGCAATGACCTGAATTCAGGATTACTCTATCCAGCAAAGCTATCATTTAAAATTGAAGGGGAAATAAGGAGCATCCAATATAAAATAAAAGGCTAAAGGAATAAATTACCACCAAAACAGCATTGCAAGAAATGTTAAAGTGACTACTTTAAGAAGAAATTAAAAGAAAGAAGAATTATTGGAGAGTGGGAATTTTTGCCCATTTCAGAGAGACCGTGGACTATGCCCCAGATAGAGTTGTCTGTGCTGACACCAGGCCAGGCCTTGAGATAGGGTCTCATGGCCCCTTCCCAGCACGTAGGCCTTTTTCATAGAACATTGTCAGTTTTATGAAGAACAGGATGGCCCTGTGAATAACATGGTCGTCAATGGCATGCTCTTGATGTTGTTTAGGAAAAACTGTTTTGTCTTGGGTTACTTGTTTTGCAAAAACAAGATGTGGTTAATGTGCATAAAAGTGGTCCCGCAAAAAGGGTCGAGGTTGCTCTCTGAACTCCCTTTATTGTGCAGGAAAGTTCCTTTTTCTCCACATTCTCACCAGCACTTGTCTTTTGTTGATTTGGTGATGATAGCCATTCTGACAGGTGTGAGATGGTACCTCATTGTTGTTTTGATTTGCATATCTCAGATGATTAGTGACTTTGAGCATGTTTTCATATATATCTCTGGGTCTTCTGTTCATCCTCTATAGATCCTTTGCCCATTTTTAAAAATTGAATCATTTATCTTTCTTTTAAATTGTATGAGTTCTCTGTAAATTTTGGAGGTTAAACCCTTTTCAGAAATATCATTGACAAATATGTTCTCCAATGCAGTGGGCTGTCTTGTTGTTTTGTTGATGGGTTGTCTTGTTGTTTTATTGATGGTTTCTTTTGCAATGCAGAAGCTTTTTATTTTGATGTAATTCCATTTGTTTATTTTTTCCTTAGTCTTCATTGTCCTAAGAGCTGTGTATGTAAAGATATTGCTACAATATATGTCTGCTATTTTTCTGCCTATGGAGTCTTGTAGGACTTTTATGGTTTCCCATCTTACATTTAAGTCCTTTAGCCATTTTGAGTTTGCTTTTTTGTATGAATTTGCTTTTGTGTATGGTGATCTAGTTTCATTTTTTTGCATGAATCTGACCAAATTTCCCAGCACCATTTATTGAAGAGATTGTTTTGACTCCATTGTAAGCTCTTGCTTTCTCTGTCAAATACTAATTGAGCATAATGGCTTGGTCAATTTCTGGGATCTTTGTTCTGTTCCACTGGTCTATAAGTCTGTTCTTGTGCCAGTACCAGGCAGTTTGGAAACTGTGGCTTGGTAATATAGCTTGTTAACTTGTTTTGTGATCCCTTCAACTTTGTTCTTTCTCAGGATTGCTGTGGATATTCAGGGTTTTTCTTCTTCTTCTTTTTATTCCAGATGAATTTTGGAGTGTTTGTTCTAGATATTTGAAATATGCTGTTGGTATTTTAATGGGGATTGCATTGAATCTATAGATTGCTTTGGGTAGAATGGACATTTTAATGATATTTATTCTACCAATCCATGAACATGGTATTTCCTTCCATTCGTTTATGCCTTTTTTATCTCTTTTTCCCCCTCAATATTCTGAAGTTTCTGAGTACAATTCTTTTTCCTCCTTAGTTAAATTTATTCCTAGGATTTTTTTTTTTTTTTTTTTTTTGGTGTTGCAATGGTAAGTGGGATTGTTTTTATTGTTTCTCTTCTGTGAGTTCATTATTGGTGTATAAAAAGGACATAGATTTCTGGGTGGTAAATTTGTATTCTGCTACATTGCCAAATTCATTTATTTGGTCTAGTAGTTTTTTGATGGAGTCTTTGGGGTTTTCTATGTACAATATCATGTCATCTGCAAATAAGGACAGTTTTACTTTTTATTTTCCAATATGGATGCCTTTTATTTCTTCTTCTTTTCTTATCACTATGGTTAGTACTTCCAGTACTATATCGAACGGGAGTCGTGACACTGGGCATCCCTGTCTTGTTCCCATTTTTAAGGGAAATTAGTTTAGTTTTTGCCCACTGAGTATGATGATGGTTTGTAGGTTTGTCATATAAGGCTTTTATTATTTCATTATTTTAAATTATTTTTTATTGATTATGGTATCACATAATTGTCCTTATCCCCCCATTCTCATCTCAAACCCCTCCCTACATATTCCCCCGCCCCCCTGTTGTCCATGGCCACTGGCTAGGCCCATGTGCATGCACACAAGTCATTTGGTTGATCTCTTCTCCTTACTCCCACCCTCCCCTACTTTCCCTCTGAGGTTTAAGAGTCTGATCGCTGCTTCTTTCTCTGGGTCTGTTTTTGTTCATCAGTTATGTTGTTCATTATTTCCTCTAGATGTGAGAGATCATGTGATCCAAGAAATACCCTTGTAAGAACCTACACTGCAACAAGCCATAACGGTTATGCTGAGAGGCAAATGAATCAGTCTGTAGTGAGTGCCTTTCTGGACCAACAGTTCTTTTGAGTCCCAATTTCAATGTCAAATAGTTCCTTATGTGTACATGTCAGCCATGATATTTCAGATCTGGTTGGTGGACAAATGGTGGTGATGCAGGTTCGACCTTCTCTGTTTTGGTCCTGGGCATCCTTCAGCAACACACAGCTGCTGTCTGCTGGTATGGTGAGGCGTTGTCAGCATCTTCCACCTCTAAATTGTGTCTCTTCTGTCTTCATGGCTGGAGCACTTCTGTCTATTTCTCTCTGTTACAAGATTCCAGATGGTCTCGGAGTTGTTTTCTGAAAACACACAAACTTATTCTCAACCAAAAGTTAATACAGGGATATTTTCTTTAAATTTGTTTTGGGATTCTTTTTCATTTTTCCCCCCAAATAATTTTCCTCAGCTGTTTTCACACCATGTGTGTATTTTCATGGGTAGCTTGCTGTTAGTGTTTCAAATGAAGGTTAATTTTCTAAAGTACAAAATTTTTAGATGTAAATTATTCTCAGGATCATTTTCCTTACATGATATTCTTCCACTGTCACCCCCTTTTTTACTTTAAATAATAGACTTTTGAAAAGTCTTGATAGCTTTTACATTTTAATTATTTGCACTACACTATGACTGTTTTAGGTTCATAACATATGTGCAATTTTACCATGAGATGCTCTGCCGATAAGAATCTTTGTTAACACTTTAGGAACAGCTTTTTGTACAGTATAATCAGCTTTTTTCTAGAATATTCATTTATTTCCATTAGCCACATTAATTTCCTCTGAGAAATTGGCTAGTCATCTGTCAAACTCAACACTCTAGCAACAATCTTATATACCATGTGTGTATTAGTGTAATTGATTATTTGCCTTCTTGAGAAGGGCTAGAGCATTCCTGCTACTAGGCTGGACTTGGATATTAAAACCCCACTTGCCCACACCATGGGTACAAGAGCTCTCAAACAAGTCTTGTTGCAGTGAGAGGGCAGTTGCTTTCAGCCAAGTCTCTGTCTGTTACCTGGGTCCCAATTTGAGTTATGCATGGGAAGCGAAGCAGCCATGGGGGCAGACCTCCCTCAGAATTGGAGAAGGTTCAGGCACCTGCCACATTGCAGGGGGTGGTGGTGATAAGGGTCTGTGCCCCACTTCTGTTGACCCCAAGTTCTCTCCTGATGGCCCCTCTGCGACTGTGCCTGTCTTAGATTGTTCCTTCCCTGAGGAATCTTACCCGTCTCTGGCTAAGCAGCCATCCTCCAGGGCCAAGCAGGGTGATGTGAGGTATAGTTCTGTCTCCTTGGTAACCTATGCCCCCATGGGCTCCACGCCCAGCACCTGCCTCGGGAACCCCTAACCTGTTGGTGAGGCCTGAGCATTGATCTCATATTTTTGGGAATCCATGTTTCTTCTCCAGAGAGGGCCCAGCTTCCCCCACTGGGCAGTTGAGAGATCCATGGTACTAGCCACCATGGTGCTTCAGCCTCGGCATGAACTGAAAGGTCAGGCAACAGTTGTGGGCAACTGGACCATGAGAAGAGGTTCATTTTTTGGCCCAAAGGGCAAGACGGGCCAATATAGAATGCTCAGGTGCCTTCCCAGAGAGCCCTCTGCACAGTGGAAGGGATGAAGTCCTTTCATGTCATTTTTAAATTGCTGCCAGACATTCAAAGGATTGATTTGTATGTTTGTTTGGGATAATTGTACAATATGCTGTTGTAATTCTAAAATATCTAGAGCTGTGTTACCTTTGTCTCCAAGCACCACCACCACCACCAACAAAAAAATACATATATAATAAAATAAAATAAATGATTTTTCATTGGTACCCCATGGTTGCGAGGTGCTATTACAGGTAATGGGAATAACCCAAATCTGGGAAAAATTATAATGACCTTGTAGAATAATATCCTGTAAGGATATTCTTTGCTCTAGGCCATGGAAATTCCATTTTTGTATAGACAAGGTCTTTGTTTCATTTTCTACACCTTTCCCAGGAGGCAGTAGCGATGGTCCCTTCCTTTGGTGTCCTCACAAGCCAGAAACCTCTCTTTAATTTTACACACAAAGGAGCAGTGGTTTAATTTTGTGTCATACAGAAGGGCATCTGGGTGGTGACCCCTATGTAATTATACCCTGTTTCCCCGAAAATAACAGTGTCTTATATTAATTTTTGCTCCCAAAGATGCACTAGGTCTTATTTTCAGGGGATGTATTATGTTTCCATGAAGTAGGTCTTATTTTTGGAGAATGTCTTATTTTTGGGGAAACACGGTACTTCCTTGTCCCATCCGTGGTCCTACTGGATTACCAAGGTGTTTGGTATCATCAGTGACTGCTTTGAGCAGGAGGATCAGCCCAGGTAAGGGCTCCCACCTGTGAAGGATTAGGAACATAGGTCCAGAAATACTTACCCTATAGCCCCAGGTTATATTATGTACAGCTGATGCCTGCTAGCATGGCAGTAAAGGCATTCTCAGGTGTTCTTGGGGTTCTGGTTATCTCACACTTTCTTCTCTCTCTCTCTCTCATTATTATTATTATTATTATTATTATTATTTTACATATGTGTTCTTATCTTAACACTCCTTATACCCTACCCTCTACTCATATCCCGCCCCCATGTTATCTGTGGCCATTGATGAGGCTCATATGTATGCCCACAAGTCTCTTGGTTGATTTCTCCCCCTTACTCCCAGTGATCCCCTTCTTCCCTGGGGTTTGATGTTCTGATCAATGTTACTCAGTCTCTGGGTGTGTTCTTGTTCATTAGTCTATGCCATTCACTATATTCCATAAATGAGTGAGATCATGTGATGTTTATCTTTCTCTGTCTGGCTTATTTCACTTAGCATAATGGTCTCCATCTCCATTCATGTTGCTGCAAATGGTAGGAACTCTTTTTTTTTATGACAGCATAGTTTTCCATGGTGCAGATGTACCACAGTTTTTTATTTTTCTTTATTTATTTTTCTTTATTTTTCTTTATTTTTTATTATTTTTTTTTATTAAGGTATTATCTGTATACATAGCTTATCATTCCCCCCCCCCATAGATGCCCTCCCTCCCCAGAGTTTTGTGTCCATTGGTTATTCTTATATGCAAGCATACCAGTCCTTTGGTTGATCTCTTATCTCCCCCAGATCTCCCTACCCTCCCCCCCCACCGCTGTCATTTGACAGACTGCCCGTTGTTTTACTGTCACTATATCAATCTTTCTGTTCATTCGTTTATAATGATCTTTAATATCCATAAATGAGTGAGGTCATGTAGTGTTTCTCTTTCATTGACTGGCTTATTTCACTCAGCATGATGCTCTCCAATTCCATCCAAGTTACTGCAAATGATGAGAATTTCTTCCTTTTTATGGCAGCATAGTATTCCATGGTGTAGATGTACCATAGTTTTCTGATCCATTCATCTGCTGACGGGCACCTAGGCTGTTTCCAAATCCTAGCTATTGTAAATTGTGCTGCTATGAACATAGGGGTGCATATATCCTTTCTGATTGGTCTTTCTAGTTTCTTGGGGTATATTCCTAGTAGTGGGATTACTGGGTCAAATGGGAGTTCCATTTTCAGTTTTTTGAGAAAGCTCCATACTGTTTTCCACAGTGGTTGCACCAACCTACACTCCCACCAGCAGTGCACGAGGGTTCCTTTTTCTCCACAACCTCGCCAACATTTGCTGTTTGTTGTTTTGTTGATGTTGGTCATTCTGACAGGTGTGAGATGGTAACGCATTGTTGTTTTGATTTGCATCTCTCGGATAATTAGTGACTTGGAACATGTTTTCATGTGCCTCTTGGCCTTCCTTCTGTCTTCTTTTGGGAGGATTCTATTTAGGTCCATTGCCCATTTTTTAATTGGCTCATTCATTTTCCTTTTATTGAGTTGTATAAGCTGTCTGTAGATGTTGGAGATTAAACCTTTATCAGTGATATCGTTTGCAAATATGTTCTCCCATACAGTGGGTTTTCTTGTTGTTTTGTTGATGGTTTCTTTTGACGTAAAAAAGCTTTTTATTTTGATGTAGTCCCATTTGTTTATTTTCTCTTTAGCTTCCATTGCCCTAGGGTTAGTATCAGTGAAGAAGTTCTTTAGGCATATGTTTGAGATTTTGCTGCCTGTGGATGCCTCTAGTATTTTTATGGTTTCCCGTCTTATGTTTAAGTCCTGTATCCATTTTGAGTTTATTTTTGTGTATGGTGTAAGTTGGTGATCTAGTTTCATTCTTTTGCATTTATCAGTCCAATTTTCCCAACACCATTTATTAAAAAGACTGTTTTGACTCCATTGTATGTTCGTGCCTCCTTTGTCAAATATTAATTGAGCATATTGATTTGGGTTGATGTCTGGATTCTCTAATCTATTCCATTGATCAATATGTCTGTTCTTGTGCCAGTACCAGGCTGTTTTGGGAACAGTTGCTTTGTAATACAGCTTGAAATCTGGTATTGAGATTCCTCCTACTTTACTCTTATTTCTTAAGATTGCTGAGGCTATTCGGGGTCTTTTATTGTTCCAAATGAATTTTTGGAGAGTTCTTTCTAGGTCTGTGAAGTATGTCCATGGTATTTTCATGGGGAGTGCATTGAACTTGTATATTGCTTTGGGAAGTATGGACATTTTGATGATGTTGATTCTACCAATCCATGAACATGGTATGTTCTTCCATCTGTTTACATCTTTCTCTATTTCTTTTTTCAGTGTCCTGTAGTTTTCTGCATATAGGTCTTTTACCTCCTTGGTTAAGTTTATTCCTAGGTATCTTAATTTTTTTGGTGCGATGGTAAACGGGATTGCTTTTTTAGTCTCTGTTTCTGTAAGTTCACTATTGGTGTAGAGAAATGCCATTGATTTCTTGGCATTTATTTTGTATCCTGCTACATTGCCAAATTCGTTTATTAAGTCTATTAGCTTTTTGATGGAGTCTCTTGGGTTTTTTATGTACAATATCATGTCATCTGCAAATAGTGACAGCTTTACTTCTTCTTTTCCGATTTTGATGCCTTTTATTTCCTCTTCTTGTCTAATTGCGATGGCGAGTACTTCCAGTACTATGTCAAAGAGGAGTGGTGCGAGTGGGCATCCCTGTCTTGTTCCTGTTCTTAGAGGGAATGGTTTTAGTTTTTGCCCATTGAGCATGATGTTGGCTGTGGGTTTATCATATATAGCTTTTATTATGTTGAGGTATGATCCTTGTACTCCCACCTTGTTGAGAGTTTTTATCAGGAAAGGGTGTTGGATTTTATCAAATGCCTTTTCTGCATCGATAGATATGAATATATGATTTTTATCTCTCAATTTGTTTATGTGATGTATCACGTTTATTGATTTGCGAATATTGTACCATCCTTGCATTCCTGGAATAAAACCTACTTGGTCATGGTGTATGATCTTCCTGATGTACTGCTGGAGCCGATTTGCTAGAATTTTGTTGAGGATTTTGGCATCTATGTTCATGAGGGATATTGGCCTGTAATTCTCTTTCATTGAGTTGTCTTTATCTGGTTTTGGTATTAGGGTGATGCTGGCTTCATAAAAGGAGTTTGGCAGTGTTCCTTCCTCTTGAATTTTTTGGAAAAGTCTGAGGAGGATAGGTTTTAGTTCTTCCTTGAATGTTTGGTAAAACTCTCCTGTGAAGCCATCTGGCCCTGGGCTTTTGTTTCCTGGAAGCTTTTTGATGACTGCTTCAATTTCTTCCCAAGTTACTGGTCTATTGAGATTTTTAGATTCTTCCTGATTGAGTTTTGGAAGGTTGTATTTTTCTAGGAATATGTCCATTTCCTCCAGGGTGTCCAGTTTGTTGGAATAGAGTTGTTCATAGTATTTTGTAACAATCCTTCGTATTTCGGCGGGGTCTGTTGTTATTTCACCTTTTTCATTTCTAATTTTGTTTATTTGGGTCCTCTCTCTTTGTTTCTTGGTTAGCCTGGCTAGAGGCTCATCAATCTTGTTAATCCTTTCAAAGAACCAGCTCTTGGTTTTGTTGATCTTATGTATTGTGTCTTTGGTCTCTATGTCGTTAATCTCCGCTCTGATTTTTATTATTTCCTTCCTTCTGCTAACAGTGGGCCTTTCTTGCTGTTCTTTTTCTAACTGTTTGAGTTGTAGGGTAAGATAATTTGTTACCATTCTTTCTTGTTTTTTGCAATAGGCTTGTAGGGATATGAACTTCCCTCTCAAAACAGCTTTTACTGTGTCCCATAGATTTTGGATTGTTGTGTTTTCATTGTCATTAGTTGCCATGATGTTTTTGATTTCTTCCTTGATTTCTCTGGTAACCCAGTCTTTGTTCAATAGCATGCTATTTAGTCTCCATGTGTTTAACTTCTTTGGCTTATTATTATTGTAGTTGATTTCCAATTTTATGGCACTGTGATCTGAGAAAATGCTTGATAAGATTTCTATCTTCTTGAATTTGAAGAGACTTTGCCTATGTCCCAATATGTGGTCTATCTTTGAGAATGACCCGTGTGCACTTGAGAAGAATGTATATTCTGTGGCTTTGGGATGAAAAGTTCTGAAGATGTCAATTAATTCCATCTGGTCTAATACGTCATTTAGAATTGACGTTTCTTTACTGATTTTTTGTTTAGATGATTTGTCCAGAGGTGACAATGGAGTATTAAAATCTCCTACTATGATTGCATTGCTATTAATCTGTCCCTTAATGTCCTCCAGCAGTTTCTTTATGAATTTGGGTGCTCCCAAATTGGGTGCATATATGTTTACCAGGGTTATTTCTTCTTGTTGGATTACACCCTTTAGTATTATGAAGTGGCCTTCCTTATCTCTTGTTATGTCCTTCACTTTGAGATCTAGTTTGTCAGATATAAGTATTGCTACCCCAGCTTTTTTTTCGTTTCCGTTTGCCTGGAAAATCTTTTTCCATCCTTTCACCTTCAGTCTGTGGGCATCTGTTTTTCTGAGGTGGGTTTCTTGTAGACAGCAGATGAATGGGTTTTGCTTTCTTATCCAATCTGTTACCCTATGTCTTTTAATTGGAGCATTTAAACCATTTACATTTAAAGTAATTATTGAAAGGTAGGTATTTGATGCCATTTTTATTCTATCCCCCTGTGTTCCTTCTTCACTTCCTATTTCTTTATTATTACAGTAGACCCTTTAGCATTTCTTGCATTGCTGGTTTGTTGGAGATAAATTCCTTAAGTCTTTTTTTGTCGGTGAAGCTCCTGATTACACCTTCAATTTTGATTGACAGCCTTGCGGGGTACAGTATTCTTGGGTTCAGACCCTTCCTTTGCATGACTTTGTATATGTGATCCCATTCCCTTCTGGCCTGATGAGTTTCTGTTGAGAAATCAGTTGCTAGTCTAATGGGGGTTCCTTTATATGTAACTTTCTGTCTCTCTCTGGCTGCTTTTAAGATTCTGGTTTTGTCAATGGTTTTTGCCAATTTAATTATAATGTGCATAGTTGTTGGTCTTTGGGGATTCATTTTGTTTGGGACTCTGTGAACATCTTCATTTGTGTAGGTTTTTTCTTATCTATCTCAGGAATGTTTTCTGACATTATTTCTTGAAATAATTTTTCCATATCTTGCTCAGTTTCCTTTCCTTCTGGGACCCCTATTATTCTAATATTGTTTTGTTTTGTATTTTCCCAAAGCTACTGTAGACTCTCCTGCTCTTTTTTGATTTTTTTTTTTCCTAGCAGTTGCTCTAATTGGGTATTTTTTCCCATCTTGTCTTCTAGCTCACTGATGTAGTTCTCCACTTCTTCTAGTTTACTCTTGATGCTTTCTATTGAGTTCTTCATAGTAGCGATGCCATTTTTCATTTCTTCTTGGGTCACCTTCATTTCCTCTTCCTTCTTCTTCAGATCCTCTTGGTTCTTCTTTATTTCCTCTTGGGTCTTACTCATATTGTCAAATTTGTCTTCCATTCTTTTTAGCCATCTCATGATCATTACTCTGAATTCTTGCACTGGTAGGTCGTTTGCCTCTAACTCATTTACTTCCTTTTCTGGTGATGCCTGATTTTCTTTCATAGGTGGGTTGTTTCTTTGCCTCCCCATGATCTCACTTTTTAGATCTCTGGTTATGTAGTTCTCTCTCTCCTGCTTAGATTTAAAGGTACAAAATACAACCCAACCAGGTACAACACACAAGGCACTAAACAGAAATGTGTTTGCAATATTAGTATCCTTTTATAAAGGTGAGTAGAACCCAGCTAACAAAAACATACATTCAAATAAATAGAATAAGCAAACCAATCTTACAAAAAAGCATAAAATTTGATATAGTTAGCATTTAACATACACCACAAAGGGGCAGAGAGAAGGATTTTTTTTTTAGGATAGCAAAAAGGTAGGTGTGAATGCGCTTGGAGTAGGGGGTTGGGAGTTATATATACACAGGTAGCGTGAAATTTTAGTAGGGTATAAACAGACAAAATAGGGAAAATCTAGAGCAGTAAAGGGTTAAGATAAGGAGGACACCAAAGGGAAAGAGTGAGGAAGAGAGTGATGGCATAAAGGTAGGGTTGAGTCAGAATAGAGCGTTGTAGAAGGAAAGGTATAAATAGTCTGTAGAATAGTAATCCTGAAAGGGGGAAAAGGGAAGAAAAAAAAAGAAAAAGAAGGTATATAATATGGCACTTAAAAGGTAATAATAAAAATAAAGAAAAGAAAATAAGATAAAAAAGATAAAAAGGTAAAATAATAGTGGCAATAATATTGATTACATCTAAAAATGAATTAATTAAAAAGGTAAAATCATGTGAGGGAAGATGAAAAAAATAAGTTCTTGAGTAAACTTTGCAACTAATATAAATAAAAAACAAAAAATTAAACAATTAGAAAATCAAAATAAAAAATTAAATAAAATTTGCAGTAATGAAGGTCATTCACTTCCTCTGTTGTTCTCTCTAGCACACCAGTTCCCAGTCTGTGTGGTAATTGCAATTCCCTGTGTTTCTTCCGTGTTGTAATCAGGTCCTGATTTTTATGCAGTTCTAGAGTCCATATGTACTTTAGTCTCTGGGTGGCAGTGTTTCTGGGTTGACTTCCAGGGCTCTGAAGCCTTTCTAGCTTTTTTCCCCTCTCTGTGTCCCTGATCTATGGGGGGGGGGGGGCAGGACGGATCTGACTGCACTCCCCTGTAACTATCCGGACATGCCTTGGGAGTCAGATCCAAATGTGCTGCTCCTTAGATTTCCCCCCACTTAGGAGCCCTGTCCACAGTCAGGGGTGCTTCCAGCCCAAAATCCTGGGGTTTCTTGTAAACCCAGGCCCAGTCCTCTAGCCTCCATGCGCCTGGCACGCGCTGGCTAATGCACCATGGGGGACTAACCGGATCTCCGTGAAATCTGACCTTTTTGCGTTGGTGTGGAGAGCTCCTTTGAGCCCTAGTGTTCGCGCTGATTGTGGTTAGCTTTTTGGGGCTCACAGCTGCTTGGTGGTCTTTGCGGCTGTGGATATTCTGGCCTCTGACACAAACCTCTTCCCGTCAAGATGGCAAGATTTTCCTGTCCACGCCCGTAGGTAGCTCTGGGAAGGGACCCAGCTGTGGGTGCTTAACTGTCACGGGCACCCTGATCAGCCGACCCCCAGTTTCCTGGGGTGTTCGCCTTTCTCTTGGCTTGCTGACAAGCACTCCCAGTGCGACCCTCAGCTTCTCTCTCCTTCCTCTTCAGGACCAGGCTCAGAACCTGCTTACCTGTTCTTCCGCCATTTTCTCCACCCCTAAAATTATTCAGGTGCATATGTGTTTACCAGGGTTATTTCTTCCTGTTGTTTTGATCCCCTTAGTATTATGAAGTGGCCATCATTATCTCTTGTTATGTCCTTCACTTTGAGATCTAATTTATCAGATATAAATATTGCTCCCCCATCTTTTTTTTTTCATTTCCATTTGCCTGGAAAACCTTTTTCCATCCCTTCACCCTCATTCTGTGTGCACCTTTTTTCCCCCTGAAATTGGTTTCTTGTAGACAGCAGATATATGGGTCTTGTTTTTTTTATCCAATCTGTTACCCTATGTCTTTTGATAGGAGCATTTAAACCATTTACATTTAAAGTTATTGTTGATAGGTATTTGACATAATTTTTAATTCTGTACTCGTGTGTCCCTTCTTTGCTTCCTAAATATTTATTTATACACTAGACCCTCTAGCATTTCTTACATTGCTGGTTTGGTGGAGATAAATTCCTTTTGCCTATTTTGTCTGTGAAGCTCCTGATTTCTCCTTCAATTTTGATTGATAGCCTTGCTGGCTACGGTATTCTTCGATTCAGACCCTTCCTTTGCATGACTTTGTATATGTGATCCCATTCCCTTCTGGCCTGATAAGTTTCTGTTGAGAAATTAGTTGCTGAGAAATTAGTCTGGTGGGGGTTCCTTTATATGTAACTTTCTGTCTCTCTCTGGCTGCGTTTAAGATTCTGGTTTTGTCGTTGGTGTTTGCCAATTTAATTGTAATGTGCCTTTGTGTAGGTCATTTGGGATTCATTTTGTTTGGGACTCTGTGAGCATCTTGTATTTGTGTGGGTTTTTTCTTCTCTATCTCAGGGAAGTTTTCTGACATTATTTCTTGAAATACATTTTCCATGTCCTCCTCAGTTTCCTTTCCTTCTGAAATCCCTATTATTCTAATATTGTTTTGTTTTGTATTGTTCCAAAGCTCCTGTAGGCTCTCCTTTTGCTTTTTAATTTTTTTTCTAGAAGCTGCTCTAATTGTGTGTTTTTTTTCCATATTGTCTTCTAGTTCACTGATGTGGTCCTCTGCTTCTTCTAGTCTACTCTTGATGCTTTCTATTGAGTTCTTCATAGTAGCGATGCCATTTTTTCATTTCTTCTTGATTCATTTTCATTTGCTCTTGGCTCTTCTTCATTTCTTCTTGGTTCTTACTCATATGGTCAAATTTGTGTTCCATTCTTTTTAGCCATCTTATGATCATTACTCTGAATTCTTCTCTGGTTGATTGCTTGCCTCTAACTTGTTTACTTCCTTTTCTGGTTATGCCTGCTTTTATTTCATTGGTGGGCTCTTTTTTTGTCTCCCCATGGTTTCTCTTTTCAGGATATCTGGTTATGTAGTTCTCTTTCTCCTTTCTGTGGATGGTTGAAGAACTTCCTTGAATGCACGTCTTTTCGCCGATTGGGGTGTCACAACTGTCTGTGGGCTCCACTGTTGTGGGCTTTTCAGGCTTCACGTAAGATCCTTTTGTCTTTGTAAGATGGCAAAGTTTTTTTTTTTTTGAGCCCATAGGTCTGGGATTAGTTCCCCCTGCAGAGCGGCCTGCCTGGTCAGGAAATCCTGTGCAGCAGACTCTGCTTTTCTTCTTCTAGAACTCTGGCACTGCTCAGCTTGCCAACTAACACTTCCCAATTGATTCTCAGGCGCTCCTTCTATCTGCTCTGGGACTAGGTTCAGAACTGGTCCATCTGACCCGTCGCCATTTTTTTTTCTCCCTGTGAAGCTCTTTATCTGCCCTTCAATTCTGAATGATAATTTTGCTAGATACAGTAATCTTGGTTGTAGGTTCTTGCTATTCATCACTTTGAATATTTCCTGCCACTCCCTTCTGGCCTGCATAGTTTCTGCTGAGAAATCAGCTAATAATAGTCTTATGAGTGCTCCCTTATAGGTAACCTGCTTTTGTCTTGCTGCTTGTAAGATCTTTTTGTCTTTTGCCCTTGGTATATTGATTATGATGTGTCTTGGAGTGTTCCTCTTATTTGGGCTTCTCTATGCTTCCTGTACTTGAAAAATCTATTTCTTTACCAGGTGGGGGAAGTTTTCTGATATTATTTCTTCAAATATGTTTTCAGTATTTTGCACTCTCTCTTCTTCTGGCACCCACATAATTCTAATGTTGGTATGCTTGAAGTTGTCCCAGAGGCTCCTTACACTATCTTCAACTTTCTGGATTCTCTTTTCTTCTTGTTTCTCCAGAGGAGTGTCTTTTGGCTCTTTGACCTGATTCTTATGTTCCTCCATTTTGCTATTGGATCTCTGCATAATATTTTCCAATTTAGTCAGTTTATGTATACTTTTTAGTTGGGTCTCATGAAGTTTATTGAGCTTTTCTAGGATGTTCTTGCATAACCTTAAAACCATAGTTCTGAACTCTATATCTTCCATCTCTTTCATTTGAGATCTATTTTCTTGTCTCAGCATTTTTGCTGTTTTTCAGAGTTGGTAGGATGGCTTTGTGTGTTGGTGTCCTATATGGCCCAGCGGGTCAACCTCCTTAGTTACTTGAGGTAGACACTCTAGGTGCTCCCCTTTGTGTAATGCATGCACAGCCTTGTTGTAGCTAAGTCTTTATTGTTGTTATCCCTGGGAGGAATTGACCTTTAGCCCAATTGGTTGTGGGTATCAGCTCTGTCTACTCTGGGATACCTTCTGTATTGGAGACAGTCATAGGATCTGACTTGAAAAACTGCAGAAGCCTCTGTGCTCAGCTTGGATGTGGCAGAGTCTCAGGGCTCAGCTGACATTCTTGGCTTCCGCCCTGCCATTATGCGCTCGCCTGAGTTTCTGCCTGACCTCTGCCTTCCATGGCTTCCCTGAGTTTCCACCTGACCATCCCAGGTTCTCCGTGCAAGAGTGCAGGTGCCCCAGGGGCTCGCCCGGACTTTGGTTGGTCTCTGTAGTCTGGAGCTTCTGACTCCTTTCGCTATGGAGAGGCGGGGGTAGCCTCCTTGCTCAGACCTCTGTGCGTACTCACTCGCTTGAGATTGTAAACCCTGTCTGCTGCGGTTCTTGGCTCCCCGGACTCCCAGTCTCTGAGTCTTTGTGTGCCTTTCTCTACAGTCCAGACTCCACCAATATGAGCCTGAGACCACGGGGTTTTGGCTGGGTTTGGGGTTCAGTATAGTCGGAAAGGGTTCCGTGCAATCAGGAATTCCTCCCTCCCACCAGGCAGGCATTCGTCTGCACTTCCTCTCTGCAGTTGAGCGTCTCCCCACCTAAGGGCTTTGTGACTCCCAGTCCGATCCGTGAGCCTCTCTCCTTCTTTCTAGTTGTAGATATCCCACTCAGCTTTCCAGTGTTTTTGATGAATTCCCTTTTTATTTTAGTTGTTGTTGTTTTTTAAATTGTTGATGAGGCGGCAGCTTAGGTGCCTACCTATGCCACCATCTTGGTTCCTCCTCCTGTAGTGTTTTAATTGTAGATCCAATTGCCTTGCTTCTCATGTTCCTTTGGGGATGGTGCTACTGGTGTAATTTCTCAGTTTCCCTGGGCTTGTTAATCTAATGTAGCTCCCTTTTCAAGTTATTTGGGTTCTCTTGGTGTAGGTCTGTAAACTTGGTAGGTACAACTGTGGTGTCTACGATCAGCTGATGTGGATGGGGAGTTTCTTAATTTTTGCTGTCTTGCACCCTTAATTGTAATCACACATGCCCTGCAGGGATTCACAGTGGTCCCCAGGAACACCGGTGTTGTGGTTCAGGTGACCTATTATTTGGAAAGGCATGGCTGAGGTGCCCAGAGATATGCAGTCGTGGGATGGGCAAACCCAGCTTTTGCTGTTGCACCTGTGGTGAATAGGTGCTTACTCCCAGTGGTGGTTCACTGGGAAACCCACGTTTGATTGCCAGTGAGGTGCACTAAATGACTCTGAAGGGCCCTAGCAGTGTAGTGTCACAGTTGAAGTGCCTGTGTGTCAGTATCTAGGCAAAGTGAATCCAAAGCTTCTATTGCTGAAAGGGTGCCTCTTGCTTGTTGAAGATCACATCCAAGGCAAGCTCACTGTGGCTCCCACTAGTGGCTTACAGAGGTCTGCCGAACCTCACCTCTGAAGTGGCATATCCATGGATACGCACTCTCAGGGCTCTGAGCTCTGATGTACACCTAGGGGTCCTGGCACTTGGTTGAGCAGCTGGGATAGCCTCCAAGAAGAGGGCATTCGGAATTTCCACTGCAGGGCTTCGAGCCCTCGTCTGTACAGAATCCACTCTTGGGTGCTCTTGGTGTCTCCTGCACACTGCCCCAGGAGAGATGTGCAACAGCAGATTGGAATGTTATATTGTCAATGGTGTTGAAGTAATGAGTGCCCCATGATAGGCGCACAACCCTGGGGTGGGGTGTTCTTGCTTGTCTATGGAGTTTGGTTGCAATAGGGCAGAGCCTGCACAAACCACAAACCTGCTAACTGATGAATTCAGGGTTTTGCTGTCTGGCGTGAGCGAACTAGAGGGGGCACGAATGGGCAGATCAGGCGCAAACTTGCGAACTCCTGAATCTGGGCAGGAGCGGAAATGAGGGGGAGTCAAAGGGGGGTGGGCAGGCACAAGCCCAGGGACTCCTGCACACCGGGGTCTTGCTGCAGGGCGAGATTGAGCTCCAGGGGCGGCGAATGGATGAATCCGGGTGCCAGCGGAGGTGAGGGGGGTGAAGGGGGGTAGTGCAGGCACGACCCTACAGACGCACATGAACTGGAGTCTGGGTCAGGCTCCCACCCGGGAATGCAGGCAATCCAGGGTTTTGCTATCTGGTGCAAGTAGAGCCAGGGGGTGGGGGTGGGAGTAAGGGGGTGGGGGTGGAGGAAGCAAACGAGTGGGGTGGGGCAGACGGGTGAACCCGGATTTTGTGGTTGGAGAGGGGGAGTGCACTTACAGCTGCAATGATCAGCTTATCTTTGGATGTGGAGGTCCCTGAGTCTGCAGCTGGGGTAGCAGGATAATGGCTGGAATTGGTGCAGGGTCGCCGGGCAGTTCCAAGGCCTGTCTTGGTGGTGTTGATGGGTTTCTAAAAAAGGCCCATCTCCCCTTCAAGATGGCCTGGGCTTCGTGCTGGGATCCCGCTGTCCAGGGAGAGCCCACAGCGGTGCTAGTTTCTCCTTGTCAAAGAGATGCTTTCTGGCAGCTCCTGCTGCTCCTCTGTGATATAACTTTCCCTCCCTCACTCACACTCACCTACACCCATCCACACACACTCCTTTCCTACTCTCACTCACTTCCTCTCTCTCAGCTCCTTCCTGCCAGCCTCAATCTTTCTCTAAAATCCCATATAAGGCTTTTATTTTGTTTAGTTATTATCCCTCTGTTCCCAATTTGCTGAGAGATTTTATCAATAAAGGGTGTTGGATTTTGTCAAATGCTTTTTCTGCATCAATTGATATGATTATATGATTTTTGCCTCTCAGTTTTTTTAATGTGATTTATCATTTTTAATGATTTACAGATATTATACCATCCTTGCATTCCCAAAATAAATCTCACTTAGTCATGGTGTATGATCTTTCTAATGTAATGCTGAACCCAATTTGCTAGAATTTTGTTGAGGATTTAAGCATAAATGATCATCAAGGATATTGGCCTGTAGTTCTCTTTTTTGTGGTGTCTTTATCTGTTTTGGAATGAGGGTAATGCTGGGTTCATAGAATGAGCTTGGAAGTATTTTTTCCTATTGGATTTTTTTGGAATAGGAGTGGGGGATTCACATCCAAGGCTCTGTCCCCACAACAGGAGGCTTAGCCATTGCTTTTCTACAGTATTTGATCAATTACAATTTGATTTCTTCCTTGTAGTTGGCTATACTTGTGGGTTTGTGTTGGATTTCTGTCAAACTCATCTTTAATAGATTTATGCTTGCAAAATACTGCACTACATTTAACATTTAGCAAAAATGCATTTAGCCCTGAATGGGTAACTCAGTTGGTTAGAACATAGCACCAATATGCCAAGGTTGTAGGTTCCATCCCCTATCAGGCCCTATATAAGAATTCCTCAATAAATGCATATATAAATCGAACAACAAATGGATGTTTTTCTTTATCTCCCTGAAAAATGCATTTACTAAGAGTTGCCAAGACCTTTAGACACTTGTGAATTATATTCACCAAAATAAGGTTCAAGTTTACTCTAATAAAAGGGAGCACACCCATATTTAAAACCCACTCAATTTTGGAGTATGATCCTTTTAATGTGTTGGTGAGTTCAGTTTGCTAATATTTTTGCATTTATATTTATCAGGGAGATTGCCTGTAATTTTCTTTTCTTGTAGTGTCCTTGTCCAGTTTTGATACTATGGTTATTTTGGTCTCATAAAATGGGTTTGGAAATAATCCTGTCTTTTCAATTTTTGGGAGAGTTTGAGAAGGATTTGAGAAGAGTTTGAGATGTCCAGTGCATGAATTTGTGCACTGGTAGGGTCCCTTGGTGTAGCGCACAGGGATCAGGCTGAAACCAGCAGTCCAATGCCACCTGCTGCTCCTGCCTGCCACTCCTGTGCATCCTGCCCCCTCCCCCCCCCCCCGGCTCAATAGGCTTGCTGCTGCTCCACTGCAGTATCTGGGCTAGAGTGGCCAGCCATGAACCTGCTGAGCCCTGTGTCTGGTGCCTGTGGGTCAGCTGAGTGGTGTTCCCACTATGGGAGCACATGGACTACCAGCGGCAGCTCCTGCATTGAAAGTCTGCCCCCTAATGGTCAGTGTACTCCATAGTGACCAGTTGTTCAGTTGCTTAGGCTTTTATGTATATAGATTGGCTTTTATTTGACTTTGCTTCAACCTCTTTACTCATTATTGGTCCTTCAAATTCTTTGTTTCTTTATGACTCATCCTTGGTCAGTTGTATGTTTCTAGAAATTTTATCCATTTCTTCTAGTTTATTCATTTGTTGGCACATGGTTATTCATAGTCATTTCTTATGATCCTTTTTATTTTTGTGATATCAGTTGTAATGCCTCCTCTTTAATTTATGATATTATTTATTTGAGTCTTCTCTCTTTTTAAAATAGTAGTCTAACTATATGTCTAAATTTTATATATTTAAAAACAAGCTCTTAGTTTTGTATATCTTTTCTATTGTTTTCTGATCTCTATTTCATTCCTCTACTGATTTTGGATTAGTTTCTTCTTTTTTTTCCTGGTTCCTTGATGTTAAGTTGTTTATTTGAGATCTTTCTTATTTTTAATGTAGCATCTATCATTATACCTTTTTCTTAGAATTGCTTCTGCTGTATACGTATGTGTTTGCATTCTGTGTTTCCATTTCAGTTAGTTGCAAAATATATTTTTATTTCTATTTTTTATCCTCATTTGAGTATCTTTTTTTCATTACCTTTTTAGAGATAGTAGAAGGGAGGAAGGGAGATAGATAAAGAGAGAGAGAGAGAGAGAGAGAGAGTAAAACATCTATGTGAGAGAGACACATAGATTGGTTGCATCCCCCCTGAGCCCTGACCAGCCTGGGCACCAAACTTGTGACCTTTCAGTACACGAGCCAATAGTCAAACCACTGAGCGATAGTGGCCAGGGTTTTAGTTCCTTTAAACTTCTTCTTTAGCCCATTGGTTGTTCAGGAGCGTATTGTTTAATATTCATGTTTTTGTGAGGTTTTCAGTTTCTTCCCTTTTAGTGACTTCTGTAATTGCATAATATTATAGTGAGACCATATACTTAGTGTTTTTTCAATATTTTTAAGTTTGCTAAGACTTAAGTTTATATATATAAACAAGTCATATATATACCGTATATACCATTTCAAGACACTGAACAGCAAGCTGCTCAGGACTGATCTAGAGCTGAGTCAGGTGTGCAGAAAATGAAAATGGGTAACAGCTGGCACCTCCACAAAGGATTGAGCCACCTAAAATAGTGAATAGATGGATAAACAGTAAAGATTCTTTTTATAATTTAAAAATTTATTCAAAGGCAATTGATTTTTAAAAACAAAATAATAACAATATGTGGTTGATATTTTACATACATGTTCAATATATAACAAGAATAATTCAAAAAGTGGGAGGAGGAAGGAATAATATAATGTTATAGAGATCTTACAGTATTTGTGATGTGATATAATATTCACTGAAGGTAGATTATGGTTATTAAAGGAGCATATTATAAACTGTGGAGCAACCATTAAAAAATAAAATGAGGTACAGCTAATAAAGCAATATTAGAAATGAAATGGAATTTAAAAATTCACCAAAATAGCAGGGAAAAAAGGGACAAAAGTGGCCAAAACCAGTTTGGCTCAGTGGATAGAGCATCAGCTTGTGGAATGAAAGGTCCCAGGTTTGATTACGGTCAAGGGCATGTACACTGGTTGTGGGCACATCCCTAGTAGGGGTTGTGCAGGAGGCAGCTGGTCGATGTTTCTCTCTCATTGATGTTTCTAGCTCTCTGTCCCTCTTCCTTCCTCTCTCTGAAAAATCAATAAAAATATTTTTTTAAAAAGGGACAAAAGTGAAATAAGCAGCAAGATTATGAACTTAAACACAACCATATCTATAATCATATTACATATAAATTGTCTAAATGCTCCAATTGTGAGACAGTCAAATTTGATTAAAAAAAAAAAGCAAGATATTCCCTAGCTGATTTGGCTCAGAATAGAGCATCAGTCTGTGGACCAAAAGATCCCAAATTCGATTTCAGTCAAGGACACATGCCCGGCAGCATCTGAGCAATGATTCTCTCTCATCATTGATGTTTCTATCTCTCTCTTCCTCTCCCTTCCTCTTTGAAATTAATAAAAATATATTTTAAAAACAGCAAGACTCAACTATATGCTGTCTAAAGTAAATTTCACTTTATATATAAGGACACAGAAAGGTTAAAGGAGAATAACTTAAAAAGATATAACATAGTCATGGCTTCTTTGGCTCAGTGGATAGAGTGTTGGACTTCGAAATGAAGGGTCCCATGTTTGATTCCCATGCAGGGCACCTGCCTGGGTAAAACTTGATTCCCTGTCATCCAGGGGTCATCCAGGAGTCATCCAGGAGGCAGCTGATCAGTGATTCTCTCTCATCATTGATGTTTCCATCTCTCTCTCCCTCTCCCTTTCTCTTTGAAATAAATTATATATATATATATATATATATATATATATATATATATATATATATATGATATACCATGCACAGTTAAACACATGAAATTTGCAATGGCTGAGTTACTATGGGACAAAATGGGCTTCAGAGCAGTACCATCTTTATATCCAGAGCTATCCATATTTGATGGTGTCAAGGGCTTTTGCAGTACTTCAGATTCCAGCCCTGGGGAGATGGGCAGGAGGGGACAATAGGCCTGGGGGTTCAGGGCTGTCTGGAGTCCTAGACACCTTGGGCTTGACTTACAGCCCTGCCATGGGCCAGCTGCACCACCTTGGAAGTTGCTTAGTATGAGTGTTAAACCTTTGTGTAAAAATGGGAATGATAGTTTCGAGTTGTTTCTCCAGGGGTTGTTGGGATCATATTGGATCAACTCTTTTCTTCTCTCCCTGCTCCTTCCTGCTCGATCCCCTCCTCAAACCTGCTGCCTGCTAATAAGGTTCCTGTTTAACCCTCCATCCTGGTTCTCTAACATTCTACCTGGTGAATCTCATTCCCTCTAATGTAAGACCTGATACCCTTTACCTCCCTTGCTGTGGAGATCAGAGTAGGTTTATTATCCCCATTTTACACTCGGGGAATGGAAGTGTAGGCTGGTCAAAGAAGTTCATATCTCACAGCCTGGCTGGGGCTGAGACCCAGCTAAAATGCACATCAGAGTTCTTTCTGTTTCACCCCAGAATAACACCTTTGGGGTTGTCTGTTCAGTCCTGAGTTCACCCATTCCCTTTATGACCTACAGCTTACATCTGGGGGCAAGTGTGTAACTCACATGTCCCTCCCACAGGCAATCCTACTTACCTGGAACAGTTCCCAATCACACAGGTATAACTGCCTACAACGTGTCTGGCTAAATGCAAAGTGACACCACAGTGAAAAAGTCATGGTTCCTGCTTCCCTGAACATCAGAATAGAGGGAAGAACATTAGCAGGGCCTGCCCTGGGGTTGGAATGATACTGTGAGAGGGTTTGGTGAGAGGGTTTTGCCTTTGCAGGGACATTAAATGCAAAAGGCAAAGGGGCGATTGTAATACTCTATGTCAGTGAGAAAGCTTTAGATATTAATTTTTTCCACATAATTTCTATGTTGATGACCTAAACTGTAGATAATAAGTTTCCCCAGGGGATTCAGCAGCCAGGGAGACTGGAAAACCATGGAAACTAGAAAATTGCTCAGTGACAAGGGAAGCACTTAGGATGGCTGGCCTGGGAGACAGATAAGATAATTGGAATTCTGGTTTTGGAAAAGAAACTTGTCCCAGGTGATCTGGAGCCTCTGGCTGTGCTCTTGGCAAATCACTGTTCTGTCTCAATGTTTCTAAATATGTTCAGAGTCCTAGAGAGACTGGGATCCGCCCCCCCCCCCCCCAACTCCTGACACCCTGGCCCAAGCTGAGGCTTCTCCAAGTAAAGTGTCTCCACCCAATCAGTCAGTATTTAATACAATCGAACATTCTGTGCTCACCAAGTCCCTGTGCACAGGGCAGTCTGTCCTCTGTCTGCCTCTCCAGCCTCAGGACAAGGAAGCCCCTCACTCACATGCTCCCCAGAACAGAAGCCTGGCTTTGCCAGCTGCCTTGTGCTCTGAGGCCTGTGACCATTTAGCCTCCTCCACACTGGTATGAGTCCTTTCTGCACTTCTCCTTCCATTTCTAACGCAAACTCTTAACATTGTCCACATGGTTACCACAGGTGACTGTTCTCTCCAGTTGGCACTGCACAAGGAGAAGCCAAGGCAAGGTGGGCTGAATACCTTGTCTTTGGCCAAAGAACTTAGATGATTGGTGGACCTGCTCCTCAATCCACAGATGTTCGTGTCTCTGCAGCACCTTCGCTTCTCCCCACCAAATCCTTCAGTAATGTTCACACCATCCCCTTCCCAGCGTTATGTGATTAGCTGTCTTGTGTGTAGAAATCAGCATACTCTCAAGACTGACACCAGAGCAGAAATGGAGAAAGAGCCACAGATGCAGAACAAAGACCAGGAATTTAGCTAAAGTGAGGTGTCTCAGGGAAAGGTGGAGATAGGAAGGTATAGGAAAATCACAGTACCTGTGAGTAAGCCCTCTAGAATTCCCCACAGTTTGGAGTGGGATTCAGAAAGTTCTGGTAAAGGTCCAGAGGCTGAAATATGGGGTTACAAACAGTGTCATTGAGGAAGGGAAAGTATGTAGGATCCTATATGTTAAACCTACAAAGAACCAAGTCTATTCACCGAGCCCAGGTCATCCTGAACCTCCTGTCTTTGGGAGTTAAGGGGATTATATAATTGTCTCTTTCCTTAATCCCTCTGTTAATCTGTGTGTCTCCATTGATAGCACATATAACTGTTAGGCCTATTAATGGCCAACTGGTTGCTCTCTTGTTTTATGACAGTGTCTTTGGGAATAAATTGCTTCACAGTCTCATATAATTAAATCTGGATTCCTTTTCAGGGGTGGTGTCTGTGGCCAGTATTTCAGGTTTTCTCTGACCCCAGAAGGACCCTTGGTCCCTGTCTCTTTTCCTGGTTCTCTGTGGTAAACTTTCGGGCCTATTTTTTCTCTTATAGCTCCTACAGGATTACCAGTCCCCTCTACATTACTCACCATTAAAATCTACACTGTTTTCAAGAGAACCCTTTGTTCTCCCCACACTCTGCTTCTTTTGAGGAGGGTCCTTTGGAATTATCTGTAATTATGAACTTCATTTTTTCCTGAACAAAATCACTGACACACAGCTCTAGGCTCTGGCAGGGGATGAGAGCCTTTGCTCTTCTCAACCTGCCTCTCCTAGCATGGACCCTCCATCATATGAGGGAGCTGGAGTGTGTGCGCTGGGCTCCCATTTTGTTGACTACATCTGCACAGAATGGAATTTATTTCAAGCTGAGCGGAAGGTGAGTTGAGAAGGGAGGAATGAAGTCATGGCTCAAGCACTATACAGACTCTCAGACTGCTTGCAAAGATTTAGTAGAATTAAAAATGAATGAACTTTTCTTTATTTTGTAAATGACCTTATGGCAGCATTTTGAGATTTTCATTAAACTAGTTGTTGTTGTTCTACCATCCATAAGTCCGTAGGGTTCCTCATGATGCTGTCTGGAAGTCGAAACCCTGGCTCTATTTTGGACTGAACCTATTAACTTCCCTCATCTACCTAACTGCGAGATGCATGGATTTGTATAATTTAGTTTTTCCTTTTTGTTTTTCTTCAGTGGAATTGAATGAAGTATTGCTAAATGGGGACTGGGTGACAGCTACTCTAGAATTCCAGGTTTCTATGTTTATTTGGGGTGCTTGGCTTTCCAATCAATGCAGTTGCATTATACTTGCAGAGGATAGGAGAAATGCTGGTATCTCCATATATTTCCAAACAGTCATTTGTGATTCTTCACAGCTCAGAAATGAGTCCCCTAATTCAAATTTTCAAGTGATATTTTAAAGTGATATATTTTTTTGAAAAAAAACACACGTATCTTATTGATTTTTTTACAGAGAAGAAGGGGAGAGATAGAGAGTTAGAAACATCGATGAGAGAGAGACATCAACCAGCTGTCTCCTGCACACCCCCTACTAGGGATGTGCCTGCAAGAAATGTACATGCCCTTGACCGGAATCGAACCTGGGACCTTTCAGTCCGCAGGCTGACGCTCTACCCACTGAGCCAAACCGGATTCGACTTAAAGTGATATTTTTAAAAATAAATATTAAAAAACAATGAGGCTGTCTTCCTCGGCGCTGCCTACGGAGGTGGCTGCCATCTCCTCTCCGGCACCATGGCTGCCCTCAGACCCCTCGTGAAACCCAAGATTGTCAAAAAGAGGACCAAGAAGTTCATCCGGCACCAGTCAGACCGATATGTCAAAATTAAGCGGAACTGGCGGAAACCCAGAGGCATTGACAATAGGGTGCGGAGGAGATTCAAGGGCCAGATCTTGATGCCCAACATTGGTTATGGGAGCAACAAGAAAACCAAGCACATGCTGCCCAGTGGCTTTCGGAAGTTTCTGGTCCATAACGTCAAGGAGCTTGAAGTGCTGCTGATGTGCAATAAGTCTTACTGTGCTGAGATTGCTCACAATGTCTCCTCAAAGAACCGCAAAGCCATTGTGGAAAGAGCAGCCCAGCTGGCCATCAGAGTCACCAATCCCAATGCCAGGCTGCGCAGCGAAGAAAATGAATAGACAGATTGTGTACACATTGTATTTGTGTTAATAAAATCATAAAATTCTGCCAAAAAAAAAAAAAAAAAACAATGAGGCTGCATCAGCTGTTTATGCACTAGTTAAGCTTTGAGAATGTCATTTTAAAATTTGAAATATGGCAACATCAATGAACACTGGTTCTAATTTATAGCAGTGTTTATTTTGTTTGGTTCATGTCAGAGTCAAAGTGCTAAGTGTGGTGCCTGCTCTGGGGGAGGAACAGGTGAGGGTTTGGAGACTCACAGGACAGCTCCTCCATTTCATCCTCAGGCCAGCACCAGTCTAGGTGGGGTCCAAAGTGACCCTGGACAGAGTTCAGGGTGATCTTTATGGTGAAGTTTTTTCTTGGTCCAGCCTTCTCCTCTCACCCCTCTGAACACTTCAGCAGGTACAGATAAGGGGGCATGGGCCCTGTGACCTAGCCTTTCTAGCCTGTGCTGTGACCAAAACTTTAAGTGATACTTAAACAGAACAAAGAGGAAATGAGGCTGGAAAGAGCTGCGGTGGAGGCAGGATGCATGCTTTCCTGTGCACAAGTGAATTTACAATAAATCACCCTGTAGCCCATTTCTTGGAAATAGGGTGGATAATGAGAAGCAAAAAATTTTAGATATCACATTAAAATTGCCCCTTTGTCCTTTGTTAAAGATGCATTTACAACATTTATCAGTAGTAACAAAGCACGTAGGGACATATATTTATGGGAAAGTTAAAGTAAAGGAAAAGAAAAAGATGTCAAACTAAACTCAAAAAGACAAAATGAAGACAGCAGCAGAAATTATGGAGAAAAAACTGAAATCCCAGAAAAAGAGCAAGTAACTGAATCCTACCAGATGGATGCAGCAGCCTCTGAATTCTTTCCCAGTTACTGTTCCAAGCAGCCTCTTCTGCTCCTAGTATCATTGAAGGGCTAAGAATCCAGAGTTGTCCAAGTAAACAAGTGGGTTTGGAAGAAGGGGACTAAAAAGTCCTGGCAGATGAGTAAGGATGGGAGTGGAGGGTATGCTGAGAGTGGAAGAGAGCTGTGGGAGAAGCACACTTGCTTCCCTGCTTCCTGCCTTATTGGCTGTTGGTGCCACATGGTAATGGGGCTGGGACCTGTCACTGTCTGTAACTACACAGGACTCTGATGACGCCAGGCACTCAAAGCATGGGAGCCGAGGCCCGCAGTGATATCGCTCCTTTACACAGACCCTCAAGCCAAGAGTCCCCGGATTGGTTCCTCCAATGGTCTTCCATGAGGAACCCTGTTCACTGTCACAGGTTTATCACTATAATTGACGAACATCTGAGAAGATGTGTGGGGAAGCAGCTAGGGCTTAGGATTCAAACCAGTGAGAGAGTTTGGGGACTTGTTCTCTAGGCACAAGGTCCAGTTATTGCTATAAAATGTAATTCCTTGGTGGGCATCAGACTTACTGATCTGACACGTCCCTATCTTTTCATCTGTAGAGATACCAGGGCTCAGTGGGGTTTTGGTTTTGTCCCAAGGCATAGATCGAACTGTGGCAGAATCTAAAGCACATACCTTTCCTGACTGCATTTCACATATTAATGGCAGACACTGATGCTGATGTGCTAATATGACAGTCTGCTATGAAGCTTATGCCTGGAACAAAGCAAGCGTTATTGGGCTAACAGAAGGGGACACACTGTCAGACATGTTAGCCATCCTGTGCTGCCAGCTGAGGCAGGTGTCTCCTGTGTATTTAAGTGCATGAAAGCCCATTTGTCTTATTTTGTAAGGGATAATGCCCTCCTTAATTTTTTCAATAAGTCTATTCTTTTTTTGAATTAAATTCATTGGAATGATGTTGGTTAATGACATCATGTAGGTTTCAGGTGTCCAATTCTGTGATATGTCATCTGTATATTGATTTGTATACCCACCACCCAAAGTCAAGTCTCCTTCCATCACCATATATTTGACCTCCTTCACTGTCTCCTCACCCTCCTTCCCTCTGGTAACCGTCATAGTGTTGTCTGTGTCTCTGTGTTTTGTAAACCTATTCTTTTGTGTGAATTTGGTGTTCTGTGGGAGTGTGAGGTCAGCTCTTGTCAGTGGGTCTGAGGATGGGCAGATATGTTCTTAGGACCTGCTGTGCTCACACCAGGTGGCAATATGCCCCTTACTCTTAAGAGACCAGAAGCCCTTATTTTCCTCTATCTTTCACAAAAAGAAACAATTTAGACATTACATTAAAATTGCACCTTTGATGGCTCCTCTGCAACTGTGCTTGTCTTAGGTTTGTTCCTTCCTTGAGGAATCTTACCTGTCTCTGGATAACCAGCTATCTCCTGGGGCCAAGCAGGGTGATTTGAGGTTCAGTTCTGTTTCTTTGGTAGCTTATGCCCCCATGGCCTCCTTGCCCAGCTCCTGTTTTGGGATCCCCTTGCCTATTGGTTGGCCACAGCACTGATCACATATCTCGGAGGACTCAGGTTTCTTTTCCAGGGAGGGTCCAGTTCACAACATTGGGCTAGAGAAGAATCCATGGTACCAGCCACCATGAGGTTACAACCTCAGCATGAACAGAAAGCTCAGGCAATAGCTGTGGTCAATTGGATTGTAAAATGAGGGTCCCTCTTGGCCTAAAGGGCAAGAGGGGACAATATAGAATGCTCCAGTGCCTTCCCAGTGCCTTAATTCCTTCTGAAAGGGATTAAATACATTTATGACCTTTTTAAAATTGCTGCCAAGCATACAGATAATTAGTTTTTATGTTTTTAGGGGGTAATAATATGCTTTTGTAAAATATCAAAAATTATAATGACATTGTAGGATAATATTATGTAAAGATATTCTTTGCTCTGGGTCCTGGAAATTCAATTTCAAACTGGCTGTCAATTTCTTTTTGTAACTTTACATAAATTTTGTCAGGGAGGAAAATACAGAAATTATTTATTTTAGTTCAAGAGGCCAAATATATTGACTTTCAATTACAATCCTTATGACCTTTGAAGGAAACCTCTCTTTTTATCCTTCCATGATAATTTTCAGGCTACAGAGAATTTCATTTAAAAATCTTTGTCAGATAAAACAATTTCTCTTAAGGTTATGGTGCCACTTTTATAGATTATATTTAATATATATATATATATATATATATATATATATATATATTAATTATAAAATTTTCAGGAGAGAATGTGGAGATCAACAGAGGTGGGGTACAAACCCTCACCTCCCCCAACTTTGTAGGTACCTGAACCCTCACTCCTTCTGAGGGAGTTCTGCCACCATGGCTGCTTCGCTTCCCAAGCCCAGCTCAGATCGAGACTCAGGTAAGAGATGGAGACTTGGCCAACAGCAGCTGCCTTATATCTAAATCCAGCCTAGCATGAGGGAAGCTTAGGGTCTACTCATGAATGCAAATAATCCTTTCCACTAATATTTAAAGGGTAAACTAAGATTGTTGTTAGAGTATTAAATTTGACAGTAAATAGTAATCAAGTTTTTAGGTTAATTTAAATTGGTTAATAGAAATAAGTGAACATCCAAGAAAATTTGAGTGTACTGGATAAAAAGCTGTTCCTAAGTATTAACTAAAATTTGTATTGGTAGTGCATCTCAAGGTAAAATTGCTTAACATGAAATGAACGTAAAGCAGTCTTATTTTTGTGCAAAACATAAAATTCAAAGTTATCAAGACTGCATTATAAAATGTACAAAAGGATCTATTTAAGAAAAAGGAGGGATGAGAGAACATCCAAGATGGCGGCCTAGGCAGTCTCCTAAGCTGCTGCCTCATCAACAATTTAATTTAAAAAAAAACAACTAAAGAGATTGGAGCAGGCAAAGGATGAAGGAGTTCTCTGTGGCCAAAGCTTAGGGTGTCCCTGACAGCCACAGGGACTGCTGTGTCCTTGGTGGTGAAAGCTGCTCATCTCCTTCTCTCCTCCTCTTCCCCTCCCCCCCCAACCACAGGGGACATCACAGCTGAGGGATTCCTCTTGGTGGCAAGCTCTGCAGGACGGGGGGCTGAGGCGCCACAGGTGCTGAACTCATAAGGCCCCCAACTGCACGGAGTTCCTGTCCTGGCTGACGCTGTCTCACTCTTTGCCATGGCCCAGAGCTCTTGGTTGCAACAGAGAAAATGGCGGAAGAGCAGATGGGCGGTTTCTGAGTCTTGTCCCGAGGAAGAGAGAGAGAGCAGCTGAGGATCGCGCTAGGAGTGCTGGTCAACAAGCCAGGAGACTGGCAAACACCAGAGGAAATTTGGGGTCTGCTGATCAGGGAGCCCCCGACAGTTGACCACCCACGGCTGGGTCCCTTACCGGAGATACTTGCCAGTGCGGACGGGGAAATCTCGCCATCTTGGAAGGGAAGAGGTTCGAGTCGGAGGCCTGATTATCCACAGCCCCAAGGAACACCAACTGAATATAGTCACCGTGAACCCTTGATCTCAGAGGAGCTCAGATTCCACAGCGATCCGGTGGGTGAGTTCCCCTCGGCCCGGTAGTTCTGACTGAGTTCCACTCAGCGCAGCAACCCCCGCCCACCAGTTCCAGCGCACCAGCTCGCACACGCACGCATGCATGCGCATGCAGCGCCAGGCGCACAGAGGCTGAAGGACTGGTCCTGGATTTGCAGGAAGCCCCAGGGTTTTCGGCTGGAGGCGCGCCTGTCTGTGGACTGGGCTCCTAAGAGGGGGGATATCTAAGGAGCAGCACATCTGGATCTGAATCCAAGAAATATCCACAGAAATACAGGGGAGTGCAGCCAGCTCGGGACCGCCCCACCCCCAGCCCTCAATAGATCAGAGACACAGAGAGGGGGGAAAAAGATAGAAAGGCTTTAGAGTCCTGGAAGTCATCCAGAAACACTGCCACCCAGAGGCTAAAGCACATATGGTCTCTAGATCAGCCTAAAAATCAGGACTTGTAATAAACACGGAGGAACAGTGAAACACAGGGATCTGCAACTACCGCCCAGACGGGAAACAGGCGTGCCAGACAGAACAACACAGAAACTGAATGACCTTCATTACAGCAAATTTTGTTTAATTTTCAATTTTTACTTTTTAACTGTTTAATTTTTGTTTTTTACCTACTTTAATTGCAAAGTTTACTCAAGAAATTTTTTAATTTGCCCTCACTTGATTTTACCCTTTTAATTAATTCATTTTTTATAGGTAATCAACATTATTACTACTACTATTTTACCTTTTTAATCTTTTTTATCTTATTTTCTTTTGTTTATTTTTATTACTACTTTTTAAGTGACATATTATAATCCTTTTTTCTCTTTCTTTTTTTTTCTCTTTTTCTTCTTTTTCTTTCTTTTCTCTTTTTTTCCCCTTTGGGATTACTATTCAACAGACTATTTATACCTTTCCTTCTCCAACGCTCTATTCTAACTCAACCCTACCTTTATGCCATCACTTTCTTCCTAACCCTTTCCCTTTGGTGCCCTGCTTATGTTAACTCTTTACTGCTCTAGATTTTCCCTATTTTTTCTATTTATCCCCTCCTAAAATTTCACCCTTCCAGTGTTTATCTAACCCCCAATCCCCTACTCCAAGTCCATTCGCACCTACCTTGTTGCTGTCCTTAAAAAAAAAAAAAAATCCTTCTCTCTACCCCTTTGTAGTTGTATGCTAAATGCTAACTATATCAAAGTTTTATGCTTTTTTGTAAGATTGGTTTGCTTATTCTGTTTATTTGATTGTATGATTTTGTTAGCTGGGTTCTAGTCACCTTTATTGGAGGATATTAATATTGCAAACGCTTTTCTGTTCAGTGCCTTGTGTGTTGTACCTGGTTGTGTTGTATTTTGTACCTTTAAATCTAAGCAGGAGAGAGAGAACTACATAAACAGGCGTCCTAAAAAGATAGATCATGGGGAGGCTAAGAAACAACCCGGCTATGAAAGAAAATCAGCCATCACCAGAAAAGGAAGTAAACAATTTAGAGGCAAGCAACCTACCAGAGCAAGAATTCAGAGTAATGATCATGGGATGGCTAAAAAGAATGGAAGACAAATTTGACAATATGAGTAAGACCCAAGAGGATCTGAAGAAGAACCAAGAAGAAATGAAAAATGACATAGCTACTGTAAAGAACTCAATAGAAAGCATCAAAAGTAGGCTAGATGAAGCAGAGGACCGGATCAGTGAGCTAGAAGACAAGATGGAAAAAAATACCCAATTAGAGCAGCTTTTAGAAAAAAAAAAATTAAAAAGCAGGAAGAGAGCCTACGGGAACGTTGGGACATTACAAAACAAAACAATATTAGAATAATAGGGGTTCCAGAAGGAAAGGAAACAGAGGAAGGCATAGAAAAACTGTTTCAAGATATAATGACAGAAAATTTTCCTGAGATAGAGAAGAAAAAAACCATTCAAATACAAGAAGCTCGTAGAGTCCCAAGCAAAATGAATCCCCAAAGACCAACAGCTAGGCACATTATAATTAAAGTGCAAAACAACAACGACAAAGCAAGAATCTTAAAAGCAGCTAGAGAGAGACAGAAGGTTACATATAAAGGAACCCCCATCAGACTAGCAACTGATTTCTCCACAGAAACTCATCAGGCCAGAAGGGAATGGGATGAAATATACAAAGTCATGCAAAGGAAGGGTCTGAATCCAAAAATACTGTACCCAGCAAGGCTATCAATCAAGATTGAAAATGAAATCAAGAACTTCACATCAAAAAAAGACTAAAGGAATTTATCTCCACCAAACCAGCAATGCAAGAAATGCTAAAGGGTTTACTGTAAAAATGAAGAAATAGGAAGCAAAGAAGGAACACAGGGGTATAGAATAAAAATGGCATCAAATACCTACTTATCAATAATAAGTTTAAATGTAAATGGTTTAAATGCTCCAATCAAAAGACATAGGGTAACAGAATGGATAAGAAAGCAAGACCCACATATCTTCTGTCTACAAGAAACACACTTCAGAAAAAAAGATGCACACAGGCTGAGGGTGAAGGGATGGAAAAAGATTTTCCAGGCGAACGGGAATGAAAAAAAGGCTGTGGTAGCAATACTTATATCTGACAAATTAGATCTCAAAGTGAAGGACATAAAAAGAGATATTGAAGGCCACTTCATTATACTAAAGGGAGCAATCCAACAAGAAGAAATAACCCTGGTAAACATATATGCACCCAATACGGGAGCACCCAAATACATAAAGAAACTGCTGGAGGACATTAAGGGAGAGATTAATAGCAATGCGATCATAGTAGGAGATTTTAATACTCCACTGTCACCTCTGGACAAATCATCTAAACAAAAAATCAGTAAAGAAACGTCAATCCTAAATGACGTACTAGACCAGATGGAATTAATCGACATCTTCAGAACATTTCATCCCAAAGCCACAGAATATACATTCTTCTCAAGTGCACACGGGTCATTCTCAAAGATAGACCACATGTTGGGACATAGGCAAAGTCTCTTCAAATTCAAGAAGATAGAAATCTTATCAAGCATTTTCTCAGATCACAGTGCCATAAAATTGGAAATCAACTACAATAATAATAAGTCAAAGAAATTAAACACATGGAGACTAAATAGCATGCTATTGAACAAAGACTGGGTTACCAGAGAAATCAAGGAAGAAATCAAAAACATCATGGCAACTTATGACAATGAAAACACAACAATCCAAAATCTATGGGATACAGCAAAAGCTGTTTTGAGAGGGAAGTTCATATCCCTACAAGCCTATTGCAAAAAACAAGAAAGAATGGTAACAAATTATCTAACCCTACAACTCAAACAGTTAGAAAAAGAACAGCAAGAAAGGCCCAGTGTAAGCAGAAGGAAGGAAATAATAAAAATCAGAGCGGAGATTAACGACATAGAGACCAAAGACACAATACATAAGATCAACAAAACCAAGAGCTGGTTCTTTGAACGGATAAACAAGATTGATGAGCCTCTAGCCAGGCTAACCAAGAAACAAAGAGAGAGGACCCAAATAAACAAAATCAGAAATGAAAGAGGTGAAATAACAACAGACCCTGCCGAAATACAAAGGATTGTTACAAAATACTATGAACAACTCTATTCCAACAAACTGGACAACCTGGAGGAAATGGACATATTCCTAGAAAAATACAACCTTCCAAAACTCAATCAGGAAGAATCTAAAAATCTCAATAGACCAGTAACTTGGGAAGAAATTGAAGCAGTCATCAAAAAGCTTCCAGCAAACAAAAGCCCAGGGCCAGATGGCTTCACAGGAGAGTTTTACCAAACATTCAAGGAAGAACTAAAACCTATCCTCCTCAGACTTTTCCAAAAAATTCAAGAGGAAGGAACACTGCCAAACTCCATTTATGAAGCCAGCATCACCCTAATACCAAAACCAGATAAAGACAACTCAATGAAAGAAAATTACAGGCCAATATCCCTCATGAACATAGATGCCAAAATCCTCAACAAAATTCTAGCAAATCGGCTCCAGCAGTATATCAGGAAGATCATACACCATGACCAAGTAGGTTTTATTCCAGGAATGCAAGGATGGTACAATATTCGCAAATCAATAAATGTGATACATCACATAAACAAATTGAGAGATAAAAATCATATAGTCATATCTATCGATGAAGAAAAGGCATTTGATAAAATCCAACACCCTTTCCTGATAAAAACTCTCAACAAGGTGGGAGTACAAGGATCATACCTCAACATAATAAAAGCTATATATGATAAACCCACAGCCAACATCATGCTCAATGGGCAAAAACTAAAACCATTCCCTCTAAGAACAGGAACAAGATAGGGATGCCCACTCTCACCACTCCTCTTTGACATAGTACTGGAAGTACTCGCCATTGCAATTAGACAAGAAGAGGAAATAAAAGGCATCAAAATTGGAAAAGAAGTAAAGCTGTCACTATTTGCAGATGACATGATATTGTACATAAAAAACCCAAGAGACTCCATCAAAAAGTTAATAGACTTAATAAACGAATTTGGCAATGTAGCAGGATACAAAATCAATGTCAAGAAATCAATGGCATTTATCTACACCAATAGTGAACTTACAGAAACAGAGACTAAAAAAGCAATCCTGTTTACCATCGCACCAAAAAAATTAAGGTACTTAGGAATAAACTTAACCAAGGAGGTAAAAGACCTATATGCAGCAAACTACACGACACTGAAAAAAGAAATAGAGAAAGATGTAAACAGATGGAAGAACATACCATGTTCATGGATTGGTAGAATCAACATCATCAAAATGTCCATACTTCCCAAAGCAATATACAAGTTCAATGCACTCCCCATCAAAATACCATGGACATACTTCACAGACCTAGAAAGAACTCTCCAAAAATTCATTTGGAACAATAAAAGACCCCGAATAGCCTCAGCAATCTTGAGAAATAAGAGTAAAGTAGGAGGAATCTCAATACCAGATTTCAAGCTGTATTACAAGGCAACTGTTCTCAAAACAGCCTGGTACTGGCACAAGAACAGACTTATTGATCAATGGAATAGATTAGAGAATCCAGACATCAACCCAAATCAATATGCTCAATTAATATTTGACAAAGGAGGCACGAACATACAATGGAGCCAAGACAGTCTTTTCAATAAATGGTGTTGGGAAAATTGGACAGAGACATGCAAAAGAATGAAACTAGATCACCAACTTACACCATACACAAAAATAAACTCAAAATGGATACAGGACTTAAATATAAGACGGGAAACCATAAAAATACTAGAGGCATCCACAGGCAGCAAAATCTCAGACATATGCCTAAAGAACTTCTTCACTGATACTAACCCTAGGGCAATGGAAGCTAAGGAGAAAATAAACAAATGGGACTACATCAAAATAAAAAGCTTTTTTACAGCAAAAGAAACCATCAACAAAACAACAAGAAACCCCACTGTATGGGAGAACATATTTGCAAACGATATCACTGATAAAGGTTTAATCTCCAACATCTACAGACAGCTTATACAACTCAATAAAAGGAAAATGAATGAGCCAATTAAAAAATGGGAAATGGACCTAAATAGAATCCTCCCAAAAGAAGACAGAAGGAAGGCCAAGAGGCACATGAAAACATGCTCAAAGTCACTAATTATCCGAGAGATGCAGGTCAAAACAACAATGCGGTACCATCTCACACCTGTCAGAATGGCCAACATTAACAAAACAACAAACAACAAATGTTGGCGAGGTTGCGGAGAAAAAGGAACCCTCCTGCACTGCTGGTGGGATTGCAGGGTGGTGCAACCACTGTGGAGAACAGTATGGAGCTTCCTCAAAAAACTGAAAATGGAACTCCCATTTGACCCAGTAATCCCACTACTAGGAATATACCCCAAGAAACTAGAAAGACCAATCAGAAAGGATATATGCACCCCTATGTTCATAGCAGCACAATTTACAATAGCTAGGACTTGGAAACAGCCTAGGTGCCCGTCAGTAGATGAATGGATCAGAAAACTATGGTACATCTACACCATGGAATACTATGCTGCCATAAAAAGGAAGGAATTCTCATCATTTGCAGTAACCTGGATGGAATTGGAGAGCATCATGCTGAGTGAAATAAGCCAGTCAATGAAAGAGAAACACTACATGACCTCACTCATTTATGGATATTAAAGAACATTATAAACGAATGAACAGAAAGATAGATATAGTGACAGTAAAACAACAGGCACACTGCCAAATGTCAGCGGGGGGGAGGGAGGGCATCTATGGGGGGGCAATGATAAGCTATGTACACAGATAATGCCTTAATAAAAAATATTAAAAAAAAATAAAAATAAAAAAAACTAAAAAAAACAACTAAAATAAAAAAGGACTTCACCAAAACCTCAGGAAAGCTGGCGGAGTGGAATAGCTACAACTAGAAAGAAAGAGAGAGGCTCACGGATCGGACTGGGAGCCGAAAAGCACTGAGGTAGGGAGATGCTCACGCACGTGGCCCCCGAATACCTGCCTGGCGGGAGGGGAGGAATCCCCGATTGCACGGAACCCTTTCCAACTGTACTGAACCCCAGTCCCGGCTGAAATTCCGTGGTCCCAGGCTCATACGGGTGGAGTCTGGACTGTAGAGAAAGGCACCCAGAGACTGAGAGACTCAGAGACTGGGAGACCGGGGACCCGGAGCCGCAGTTGCAGTCTGCAGGGTCTACAGAATAGCGCGCATGAGCAAGTACGCGCTGAGGTCTGACCGCCGCCTCTCCGTAGTGTAAGGAGTCAGAAGCTCCAGGTCTGACTGCAGAGGCTGCCGCCACCTCTCTGTACAAGGTGGCGGCCTCTCTGTAGCGGAAGGAGTCAGAAGCTCCAGACTACAGAGACCAGCCCAAGTCCAGGTGAGCCCCTGGGGCACCCACGCTCTTGCTTGGGGAAACTGGGACTGTCAGGCGGAAACTCAGGCGAGTGCACAAGGGCAGGGCAGAAGCCAAGACTGTCAGTTCAGCCCTGAGACTCCGCCCCATCCAAGCTGAGCAGAGGCTTCTGCAGTTTTTCAAGTCTGATCCTATAAGACTGTCTCTAATACAGAACTTATCCCAGAGTAGACACAGCTGATACCCACATCCAATTGGCCTGAAGGTCAATTCACAACAATAAAGACTTGGCTACAACAAGGCTGTGCACGCAGTCCACAAAGGCGATCACCAAGAGTGTCTACCTCAGGTAACTGAGGAGGCTGACCCACTGTGCTATATAGGACACCAAACACACAAAGCCATCCTACCAACTCTGAAAAACAGTGATAATGCCGAGACAAGGAAATAGATCTCAAATAAAAGAGATGGAGGATATAGAGTTCAGAAATACGGTTCTAAGGTTATGCAACAATATCCTAGAAAAGCTCGATAAATTTCATGAGACCCAACTAAAAAGTATACATAAACTGACTAAATTGGAAAATATTATGCAGAGATCCAACAGCAGAATGGAAGAACACAAGAATCAGGTCAAAGAACCAAAATACACTCATCTGGAGAAGCAAGAAGAAAAGAGGATCCAGAAAGTTGAAGATAGTGTAAGGAGCCTCTGGGACAACTGTAAGCGCACCAACATCAGAATGATGGGGGTGCCAGAAGAAGAGGGAGTGCAAAATACTGAAAACATATTTGAAGAAATAATATCAGAAAACTTCCCTCACCTGGTGAAAGAAATAGACTTACAAGTACAGGAAGCCTACAGAACCCCAAACAAGAGGAATCCAAAGAAAAATTCTTGGAGACACATCATCATCAATATGCCAAGGGTAAAAGACAAAAAGAATATCTTACAAGCAGCAAGAGAAAAGCAGTTGGTTACCTATAAGGGAGCAACCATAAGACTATCAGCTGATTTCTCAACAGAAACCATGCAGGCCAGAAGGGAGTGGCAAGAAATATTCAAAGTGATGAATAGCGAGAACCTACAACCAAGATTACTGTATCCAGCAAAGTTATCATTCAGAATTGAAGGGCAGATAAAGAGCTTCACAGATAAGAAAAAGCTAAAGGAGTTCATCACCACCAAACCAGTATTATATGAAATGCTGAAAGGTATTACTTAAGAAGAGGAAGAAGGTCAAATGAATTAAAAATCTCAGGAATAGAATAAACTGGTGAATATAATAGAATTAGGGGCAAAGAAAGGGAGTGGATAGATAATTATCAGGGTGAAAGGGGTGTGGGGTGCAGAAAGAGACTGGATTAAAATTGTATAACCTATGGATGAGGACAATAGTGGGGGGAGGGGGTAAGGGCAGAGGGTGGGGTGGGAATCAGGTGGAAGGGAGCTATGGGGGAGAAAAAGGAGAAACAATTGTAATAATCTGAGCAATAAAGATTTATTAAAAAAAAAAGAAAAAGGAGGGATAATACTGTAATATCATGTAAGGAAAAATATCCTGTAAGTAAATTACATCTAGAAAATTTTTACTGTAGAAAATTAATTTTCATTTGTAATGCTAATAGAAGACACCTATGAAAATCACACATGGTGTCAAAATAAACCAAAGGAAAATCATTCGGGCAAAAGTAAAAGTATCCCAAGTCAATTTTATAGAAAAGATTCCTTTATTAACTTTTGGCCGAGAATATGTTTGTATATTTTCAGAAAACTACTCCAAGACCATGGGGATTCCTACAACAGAGAGGAGTTGTCAGGTCTGCTCCAACCATGAAACCAAGAGGAGAAACGTTCAGAGATGGAAGAATCTGACAATGCCTGGCCACGCTAGCAGTCAGCAGCTGTGCGTTGATGCAGGTTGCCCAGGACCAAACCAGAGAGGGTTGGACCTGCATTGCCATGATCTGTCCATCATCCAAATATCATTGATGACATATACACATAAGAAACTATTTGACATTGAAACTGGGTCTCAGAACTGTTAGACATTGAAATTAGGACTCAAATGTTTTTTGTTATTATATGTTTATTTCTAGTCTGCAGTTTCAAGATTTTTTAAAGAAAAGAAATGGGGAAAATAGTTATAGAGATAAAGAACCATTGAACAGACTGTCAAACTATAGTGGGAAGGCAAGGAAGGTTGGGGGGAAGGGAACTGTGAGACATCAACCGAAGGACTTCTATGCATGCATATAAACATAACCAATGGATACAAGACACTGGGGCGGGGGCAGGTGAAGGCATATGCTGAGGCATAGAGAAGGCTGGGGGAAGGTCAAGGGGGGTGGGAAGGAGACATATGTACTACTATTTGTAATACTTCAATAAAAAACAAAACAAAAAACAAACAAACAAACATACAAATGAAAATGCAAAATGGAACTTTTCTACTTCCCATTAAGAAGCTAATTAGTCCCAGGGAGCCATGTGCCCCGGGTAAGCCGTACCCCCCCAAAGGGGAAGGGTGTCCCGGGTGAGCCGTGTGTCCCAGGGGGCCGAGTGCCCCGGGTGAGCCGAGTGTCCCAGGGGGCCATGTGCCCTGGGTAAGCCGTACCCCCCAAAGGGAAAGCTTGTCCCGGGTGAGCCGAGTGTCCCAGGGGGCCGAGTGCCCCGGGTGAGCCGAGTGTCCCAGGGGGCCGAGTGCCCCCGGCGAGCCGAGTGTCCCAGGGTGCAGTGTGCCCCGGGTGAGCTGTGTGTCCCATGGGAAGCAGTGGGACCCAGGGGAAGGGGCGGTGAAAACCAGAGGAGGAGCGGACTCTATTCATATGGTCCTGAGATAGTCACCATAAAACAAGCAGACTGCCAAATGAGGAGCAGATTTTATTCACGGGGTCCTGAGATGGTCACCATAAAACAAGCAGATTGTCAAGTGACAGTGGGGAGGGGAAGGAGACCTGGGGGGAGATAGGAGAACAACCGAGGGACTGGTATGCATGAACATAAGTACAACCAACAAACACAGAACTCTGGGGAGGGAGGGCATAAATGGGAGGTGGGGGGGGGGCAATGGTAAACTATGTACACAGAAAATACCTTAATAAAAAATTAAAAAAAAAAGAAGCTAATTAACCCTGCTGGTTGAGCATTAAACTATGAACCAGGAGGTCATAGTTTAATTCTATTCAGGGCACAGGCCCAGGTTGGTGTCTTTTTAAAAAATTTAATAAATCTTTATTGTTCAGATTATTACAATCTTTTCTCCTTTCTTCCCCATAGCTCTCCTCTTCAACCACCATACCCTCTGCTTTACCTCCCATGCACTGTCCTCATCCATAGGTGTATGGTTTTTGTCCAGTCTCTTCCTGTACCCCCCCCCACAGCCACCCTTTTCCCCCTGAGAATTATCAATCCACTCCCATTCTATGCCTCTGATTCTATTATATTCACCAGTTTATTCTTTTCCTCAGATTTTTAATTCACTTGACTTTTAGATTCACTTGTTGATAGATATGTATTTGTTGTTCATAATTTTTATTTTTTTCTTCTTTTTAAATAATACTGTTCAGCATTTCATATAATACTGGTTTGGTGGTGATGAACTCCTTTAGCTTTTTCTTATCTGTGAAGGTCTTTATCTGCCCTTCAATTCTGAATGTTAATTTTTCTGGGTAGAGTAATCTTGGTTGTAGGTTCTTGCTATTTATCACTTTGAATATTTCTTGCCACCCCCATCTCGCCCTCATAGTTTCTGTTGAGAAATCAGCTGACAATCATATGGGTGCTCCCTTGTAGGTAACTAACTGTTTTTCTTTTGCTGCTTGTAAGATTCTCTCTTTGTCTTTTGAACTTGGCATTTTGATTATGATGTGTCTTGGTGTGGACCTCTTTGGATTTATTTTTTTTTTTGGGGGGGGGGGAGGGTTCTGTATGCTTCCTGGACTTGTAAGTCTATTTCTTTCACAGGTGGGGGAAGTTCTAGGTCATTATTTATTCAAATAGGTTTTGAGTATCTTGCTCTCTCTCTTCTTCTGGCACCCCCATAATTGTGATGTTGGTACACTTGAAGTTGTCCCAGAGGCTTCTTACACTATCTCCAAATTTTTGGATTTTTTTTGCTTTCCCAATTGAGTATTTTTTGCTTCTTTGTGTGTCAAATCTTTGACTTGATTCTTTATTCCTCTAGCCTGCTCTTGGGTCTCTTTATAATATTTTTATTTCAGTCGGCATATGTTTAATTTCTAGTTGGTCCTTTTTCATATCCTCAAAGGTCTCATTAAATTTATTAGCCTTTACTAGGAAATTCTTGAAAAACCTTATAACCATGGTTTTGAACTCTATATGCAGTCATTTGTTTTCCTCCATTTTCTTTTGTTTGGGATCTATTCCATAGTGTCTGCATTTCACTGCTTCTCTGAGTTGGTAGGGTGGCTTTATGTGCAAGGTGTCCTATATGGCCCAGTGGGTAAGCTTCCCAGTTACCTGACGTGGGCCCTCTTAGTGCACTCCTTTGTGGGCTGTGTGTACAGCCTTATTGTAGTTAAGTCTTGATTTTTGTTGATATCACTGGGAGGAACTGACCTCCAGGCCAATTGGCTGTGAGGACCCACTGTGTCTATAATGGAAGAACTGCTGTGCTGGAGACATGCTTATGGGGCAGGACTTGCTTCAGCGGGGCACTGGTGCTCACTGCGTCTGCCTCTTGAATGTGTCACTTATGGATGTGAATAGTTTAAATCTGATGTTACCTCACAATGACCACTAGATACACTAGCTTCTGGATCTCCAATGAGGTACAGATCAGCTACTGTCTGAAGCCACCCTGCAGGAGCTATAGTGAGAACTATAGTTTTTGCCTCTTTGCTTGTGGTTTGGAGGTTTTGGAGCTATTTTACCAAAGCTGCAGTTTGTTAGGTTAAACTGTGATAGGGGAGGCCATTCACATGCAAAAGCCTATATGTGGAACTTGGGTGGGTTTGTAGATTGTGTGAGGCAGGGTTTTAGGTAGTCACTAGGCTAGGGCATGGCAAACAGCGATGGCTGCCAGTCAGCAGTCTCTGTATCTCCAGTCCTGAGTTCTGAGCCCCAGTATTGTAAACAATGATTGCTGCACACACCTCTGCAAGTAAGCCACCCTCACTTTCTGACCCGACAATTCAGCTTCTCCCCTTAGGAGTTTGGGTACCCAGCAACTGGAGTTCAGAGCAATTTGGAGCTTGTCTCCCTTCAGGTTGAAAAAAGCAGCACACCCAGTCGCCCACTGCCAGCCCAATTCGCTTGCCTCTGTACCTCAGCTTTTCAGTGCTTGTGCATGTCTCAATGCTCTTTCCCTTTTCCTTCTATTTGTAGAACTTCCACTCAGACAGCTTTCCCATGGTTCTGGGTGAAAGATGATTTTTCTTTTAGTTGTAGTCTTGAAATTCTTGTGTGATGCAGCAGTTTAGGTGTTTACCTATGCCTCCATGTTGGTTTTTCTGAGATCCCAGGTTGCTGTCTTGATCCCCAGTGGTGGATGGGCAGGAGGCAGCCAATCATTGATTCTCTCTTATCATTGATGTTTCTAACTCCCTCTTCCTTCCTCATTGAAATCAATAAAAATATATACTAAGGGGAAAAAAAAGAAGCCAAGTCGATGGATGATTCAGGCCATCCCACCCTTGTGGGAGAGGAAAGGGCACATGGGCAGGAAGGCAAAGTATTCCTTTAGATTTCATGTATGCAGCAATATTCTCAGGGTTTCTGAACCACAGGAGAACAAAATGCTTTATTTTAATGTTACCACCTTACCATAGAAATCAATGAAGTTTCTCTATTAGAAACTAAGTTGAAAATGTATAGACAGAAGGTTATTAACAGTTTTCTGGAGTTACTCTCGTCTCTTGATACATAAATAATAATAATAACTCATACAGAGTAACATGGGTAGAGATTTGCTTTCTCAGTTTCACTTCTGAAGCATGTCTACTTCCTAGGACACTGGAAAGTTGATAACAGAACAACTTAGGCTACAACCTGAATGATGTTTTAAAGATCACTATCTTAAGTTAAACACAGAATCATCTATATAGCTCTTTTCCTATTTCTATTTAGTAATTTTCTGCTTATATTTTTAATGTGTCTATAAAATTGAAGTCTTCAGAATTTGTTAAGCATAGGCCTGGACCATGGAAGACAACCAACAACCACATCTGAGAGTCTGTTTCTCCCAGAAGAAAATCCCTTTCAGCACTGGTTCCTCAATACAGGAGCATCCAAATACATTAAAAAACAAAAAAACAAAAACAAACAAACAAACAAACAAACAAACAAAAAAACTCTTGGTGGACTTTAAGGGAGATATTGATAGCAATTCAGCCATACTAGGGGACTTTAACATCCACAGACATCACTGGATAGGTGTTACATACAAAAAAAAATTAGCAAGAAAACATAAAATATAAATGACACACTGTGTCAGAGGGATATAACAGATATTTATAGAACATTTCTCCCCAAAGCAACAGAATATACATTCTTCCCAAGTGCACAGGGAGCAATCTTAAAACTATACCACATGTTTGGCCACAAAACAAGTCTGCACAAATTCAAGAAGACTGCTGTAATACCAAGTATCTTCTCAGATCAAATGGCATGAAGTTAGAAACCAACTACAATAAACAATAACAACAGCAACAAAAACCAAAATCACTAAAATACATGGAGGCTAAATACCATATTACTAATCAATGAATGGGTTACCAATGAGATAAAGCCCAAAATTAAAAACTTCCAGGACACAAATGAAAATGAACACACAACCACCCAAAAGCAATGGAACACAGTGAAAGCAGTCCTAAGAGGGAAGTTCATAGCACTACAGGCCTACTTCAAAAAACAAGAAAAAGCACTAATAAAGTATCTATCCCTAAAATTAAATTAATTAGAAATAGAACAGCAAGAAGAGTTCATAGGAATTAGAAGGAAGGAAATAATAAAGATCAGGAAATAAGTGACATAGAGACAAAAAAACAAAACAAAAAAAAAAAACCTCCCCCCAAAACAAAAGAAGTTCAATAAATCTTAAGAGCTGGTTCTTTGAAAAGACAAATAAGATTGATTAGCCCCTAGCCAGTTTTATCAAGAAACAAAGAGAGAGGACCCACATAAATGAAATCAGAAATGAAAGAGGCAATATACAATGAGCACCACAGAAATAAATTTCCAGCAAATAAAAGTCCCAGACCAGATGGTTTTGTAAAATAATTTTACCAAACACTCAAAGAATGAGCACCTATCCTCCTCAAACTATTCCAAAAAAGTCAAGAGCAAGCTCTTTTTATGAAGCCAGCATTATCCCAATTCCACAAGCAGATAAAGACTCTACAAAGAAAGAAAATTCCAGGACAATATTCCTGATGAACACAGATGCTAAAATCCTCAATAAAATATTAGCAAATCTGATCCAGCAACATATTAAAAAGGTCATACACCATGTTCAAGTGGTATTTATTCCTGGGATGGAAGACTGGTACAATATTTTTGGTGAGCCTAGCTAGAAGTTTATTAATCTTGTTTATCCTTTCAAAGAATCAGTACTTGGTTTCATTGATCTTTTGTATTTTTTTTTTGTCTCTATGTCATTTATTTCTGCTCTGATCTTTATTATCTCCTTCTTTCTGATCACTTAGGGCTTTTCTTTTTGTTCTCTTTCTACTTCTTTGAATTGTAGAATTAGATGATTTACTACCATTATTTCTTGCTTTTGAGATAGGCCTGTAGAGATATAAACTTCCCTCTCAGGACTGCTTACATTGTGTCCCATAGATTTTGAATTGTTGTGTTTTTAGTGTCATTGGTTTCCAGGATGTTTTTAATTTCTTTGATCTCATTGGTAATCCAATCATTATTTAATAGCATGCTATTCATATTTCAAGTGTTTGAGTCTTTGTTGTAGTTTATTTATAATATTATGACATTGTGGTCTGAGAAGACACTTGGTATGATTTCAGTCTTCTTCACTTTCGGGAGACTTTGCTTGTGACCCAATGTGTTGTCTGTTTTTGAAAATGTCCCATGTGCACTTAAGAAGCACATATATTCTGTGGCTTTGGGGGTGAAATGCTCTGAAAATGTCAATTAAGTCCATCTGATCTAGTGTGTCATTTAGGATTGCTGTTTCTTTGCTGATTTTTTTTTTGTCTAGACTCCAGTGTTTCCCAAAGTGTGGTATGTGTACCCCCAGTGATATGGGAAGAGTTTGGTGGGGGTAAGCATTGCACTGGAGTTTGGTAGGGATATGCACTGCACCGTGCTTAGCTTCGCCTAATTCTATGTTCTCTTGAGTCAAGTCAATTTCATCCTTCTCATTGATCCAAATAAATGTTATTTATAATATAACTTTTATTTATATTTTATTATGAATAATCTTATTTTTCGTTTATTATTATTTTGTGTATGTACCAATAAAAGAAAAAATAAATATATTTTGACTGTTATTAAAATACATCCATTTTTTTTGACAAAGGGTACTCAGCGTTACAAAAATTATAGGAGGGGTACACATATGTCAAAAGTTTGGGAAACACTGGTCTAGAGGATTTATTCAATAATGTCAGTGGTGTATTAAAGTCCCCTACTATGATTTTATTATTTTTTATCTATCCCTTCATATATTCCAGGAGTTTGTTTTTTTTTATCTATTTGCGTGCATATAAATTTATCAGGATTATATACTCTTGTTTTATTGATCCCTTTAGTACTATGAAGTGACCTTCCTTATCTCTTGTAATGGCCTTTAACTTTGAGGTCTATGTTGCCAGTTATAAGTATTGCTGTCCCATTTATTTTTTTCATTTCCATTTTCCTGAAAGATATTTTTCCATCCCTTCACTTTCAGTCTCTCTGAGTCCCTTGTTCTGAGGTGGGTTTCTTACAGACAGCATATATATGAGTCATATTTGTTTTCATCTATTCAGCCACTTCATGTCTTTTGATTGGAGAATTTAGTCCATTTATGTTTAACTTATTATTGATAGATACTTGTTTGTAGCTATATTATTTTTTTGTGCTTGTGTTCCTTCGTCCCTTTTCATTTTTTTCTTTTACACCAGTCCCTTTAACATTTCTTGTATTGCTGGGGTGGTAGTGAAAAACTCCTTTAGCCTTTTTTTTTTTTTTGTCTGCACAGCTCCTGATTTCCCTTTCAATTTTGATTGATTGTCTTGCTAGATAGAGTATTCTTGGATTCAGTCCTTTGCTTTGCAACACTTTGTATACATCCTTCCATTCTCTTCTAACTTGATGTGTTTCTCTTGAGAAATCATTTGATAATCTGATCTGAAAACCTTTGTAGTTAACTTTCTGTCTATCGAAACATTTAAGATTTTCTCTTTGTCATTAATGTTTGCCATTGTAATTATGATGCTTCTTGGTACGGTTCTTTTGGAATTCATCTTGCTTGAGACTCTTTGTATTTGTGTAACTTTTTTTTTCTTCCCCAAATCTGGGAAGTTTTCTGTCATTATTTCTTCAAATAGATTTTCTTACCTTTGCTGCTCTTTTTGCCCTTCTGGTAGACCTATTATATGTATGTTATTTCATTTCATGTTGTCCCAAAGCTCTCTTAGGCTCTCCTCCTGCTTTTTAATATTTTTCTACAATTGCTTTTGAGATTTCTTGTTTCTCTACCTTATCTTCTAACTCACTAATTCGGTCCTCTGCTTCTTCTTGACTAGCATTGAAACCTTCCTTGGTGTTTTTTTTTTTTTTAAATTTTTTATTGTAGTTATATCACTTTTGATTTTTTCCTGATTCTTGCATAGGTTGTTGATTTTCTCATCCATATAGTGTATGAATTGTATGACCATTACTTTGAATTATTTTTTCTGTCATGTTGCATGCTTCAGTTTCACTGATTTCCTTTCTTGGCAACTCCTCATTTTCTTTCCTCTGGGAATTGTGTTGTGTTCCCATTCTGACTATCACCAGAAGGTTCAAATGTTGAGTTGCATGATCCTGGGCCATGTGTAATGGGAGCTTTGCACCAAGATGTGTGACTGTCATGGGTTGGTGGGAACCACACACACCCAGGGTCAGCCTTAATAAAACAATGGGGGGGAAAACATAACGCTTCATGCAGCCTCACACTAAAAATCAGGGTCCCTGTGTGTGCATGCACCAAGAATTGGAGTCACTGGCTATTAGTGTGAATGCAGTGGGAGTCAGGGATTCATGGCACATGTGATAAAAAAACAGAGTCATGTCACCAGGCTCAGTGCTGCCTCCTGCCCAGAGAATTGGGGTCCCAGTCAGCTTGGGGGATCAGGTTGCATGGTATCACTGTGGCTGCAGGAGGGCCACTTCTGCTTTCTGGAAAACAGACTTCCATGTATCCTTTCCCAGAATGAAAGTCAGGTGACACTGCCGCCCTGCGTTGGCTTTAGGTTTGGTCACCTCATTGCATTACTGGGAACAGATTTCCAGTGTCCACGATCTCCCAGGGTCAAATTCCTGTAGAGGCTGTGTAGCCTGTGTGAGGGGCTGGTCTCTCAGTTACTATGGCACTGCCCGTAATCCTGCAGGGAGAGAGATAGGCTCTGTGACTCACATAAATCTGTAGCTGGGATGTCTGGATTCTTGGTGTGTGTAGGTCTGCAGCTGTGCTCACAGTTCTCTGTCCCCAGTGGCTTCAGGGTTCTGTTTTGCATCTTAGACCAGAATGGTTGGTGCTAAGGCCAGGATGCTAGATCAAGCAGCTCTGTTTCTCAAGATGGCATGTTCACAGTGTCCACACTGCCTGCCCCAGAGTGTACAAGGTGGGAGGGGGCTCCGCCATCTAAAACTTCCCAGTTTGACAGTCCCTTGGAAGACCTGCAGAATCTAACAGTCCCAAGCTCATATGCACACACCACACACATCCACACACTCCTCTATCACTCTCTAACTCTCTCACACTCTTTCCCTCCTACCTTCCTGCTAATTGCCTTCTTCCTTCTCCCAGATACTCCTTTTGAAAGAACCATTATGTCTCCCCGCATTGTTTTATTAAGGTATTATATGTGTACATATATATCTTACCGTTGCCTCCCACCCCAATCTCATACATGCCCTTACCCCTAGTGTTTTGTGTCCATTGGTTTTGCTTATATGCATGCATATAAGTCCTTCAGTTGATCTCTTATATCCTCAACCACTTCCTAACCTTCCAGATGTAAGTTGACAGTCTGTTTCATGCTTTACTGCCTCTGTATCTATCTTTTTGTTCATTAGTTTATAATGTTCTTTATTATCCAAAAATGAGTGAGATATTATGTGGTGTTTTTCTTTCATTGACTGGCTTATTTCATTTAGCATAATGCTCTCCAGTTCCATCCAGGTTGCTGCAAATGGTAAGAATTCTTTCTTTTTTATGGCAGCATAGTATTCCATTGTGAAGATGTACCATAGTTTTCTGATTCAGTCACCTAGGCGGTTTCCAAATCCTAGCTATTATAAATTGTGCTGCTATGAACATAGGGGTTCATTTATCTTTTCTGATTGTTGTTTGTAGTTCTTAAGATATATTCCTAAGAGTGGGATTACTGGGTCAAATGGGAGTTCCATTTTTAGTTTTTTGAGGAAACTCCATACTGTTCTTCACAGTGCCCGCACCACCTGCGTTCCAACCACCTATGTTCGAGGGTTCCTTTTCTCCCCACCCTCGTCAACACTTGTTGCTTGTTGATTTGTTGATGATAGCCATTCTGACAGGTGTGAGATGGTACTGCATTGTCATTTTGAGTTGCAGGTATTCGATAACTAGTGACTTTGAGCATGTCACATATGTTATCATATGTCTCTTGGCCTTCCTTCTGTCTTCTTTTGAAAAGATTCTATTTAGATCCCTTGCCCATTTTTATTGGATCATATGTCTTCCTTTAATTAAGTTGTATAAGTTGCTGTAGATGTTGGAGATTAAACCTTTAGCAGTGAAAAATTCCAAATATGTTCTTTCATACAGTGGGCTTTCTTATTGTTTTGTTGATGGTTCCTTTGCTGTGAAAAAGCTTTATTTTGATGTAGTCCCATTTGTTTATTTTCTCTGTAGCTTCCATTGCCCTAGGAACACTATCAGTGAACTTCCTTTGGCAAATGCTTGAGATTTTGCTGCCTGTAAATTCCTCTAGTATTTTTATGGTTTCCTGTCTGATGTTTATGTCCTGTATCCATTTTGAGTTTATTTTTGTGTATGGTGTAAATTGGTGGTCTAGTTTCCTTTTTGCATGTTTCTGTCTAATTTTCCCAACACCATTTATTGAAGAGACTGTGTTGACTCCATTGCATATTCATGCCTCCTTTGCCAAATATCAATTGAGCATAGTAGTTTGGTTTGATATCTGGGTTCTCTGTTCTATTACATTGGCCTATATGTCTGTTCTTATTCCAGTACCAGGCTGTTTGAGAACAGTGGCTTTGTAATACAGCTTGAAATATGGTATTGAGATTTCACCTACTTTATTCTTCTCTCTCAGGATTGCTGAGGCTAGTACCTAAAGCAATCTATAGATTCAAAGCACTCCCCATTAAAATACCAATGGCATATTTCACAGACCTAGAAAGAACTCCCCAAAAATTCATCCGGAATTAAAAAAGACCCGAAGAGCCACAGCAATCAAGAGTTATGTCTTAATACCTTAAGGATAAGGAGTAGGAAACAGCTTCTTATATACTAAGCAGAGAAATGTTTACAATTCAGCTTTGTCCACAAAGTTGATGTTGGTGGTAGGTGTTCAGAGAGATAATATGCTAACCTGTAGTTTTTACACTTCCCAGTGCTCTTCACCCAACAGCCTTCCTCAGCTCTGGTTCTCTCTCTTCACCCAACTCTACCCCTGAAAGCTTCTAGTTTATTTATAAATTACATGAATGGTAAAAGAAGTCATTTATTTATACAAATATTCTCAGAGCAGCAATCCCTGAAAGAATTACTATTCTGTAGGGTTCAGTCTTTAAAATAGATTACAGCCTAAAATCATCAGATACAGGAAATAGAAAGAATGAGAAATCCATGCTGAACTCGACTGGTATGGCTCAGTGTCAACATATGAATCAGGAAGTCTCAATTCCTTGTCAGGACCCATATCTGGGTTATGGGATAGTCCACAGTTAGATCTTTCAAGAGGGAGCCAGTCAATGGTGCTGATATTTCTATCTCTTTTTCCCCTCTCCCTTCCTCTCTGAATCAGTCAGAAATGAAAAATACAATATCTATAATAAAGAATAAACTAGAATGAATCGACGGGATATTTGGTGAAGAAAATAATCAAATCTGTGATTTAGAAGACAAGGTAGTGGAAAATATTAAATTAAAGCAGCAAAAAAGAAAAAAATTAAAATTGACAACAATTTTAGGTACTTCTGGAACAATATGAAGCATAAAACCATTCCCATTATAGGGATACCAGAAGGAGAAAATGAGAGTAAGAAATTGATAAACTATTTTTAAAAATAATGATGGAAAACTTTCCTAATCTGCTGAAAATGGCAAGTCCAGGAAGTACTGAGAGTCTCTAACAAAATGAACCCTAAAAGGTCCACACCAAAGTGCATTATCATTTAAATGGCAAAGCCTGGAAAGGAAAAGTGAATTGTAAAAATAGCAAAAAAGCAGTTGCCATAACACTTCCTGTTAATTTCTCAATAGTAACTTTCAAGGCCCGAGGAGATTGGTATGAAATATGCAAAATCATAATAAGTAAGATTACTCTACCTAGGCAGGGTATCATTTAAAATTGAAGGAGACATAAAGGCCTTTCCAGGCAAATGAAAGTTTAAGGAGTTCATTATCACCAAACCAGTATTACAAGAATTATTTAAGGAACTTCTCTAAGGAGAAGTAACAATTGAGAAAAAAAGGAACATATTATTAATAATAAATTTAAATGTAATTTATAAATAAACTAGAAGCTTTCAGGGGTAGAGTTGGGTGAAGAGAGAGAACCAGAGCTGAGGAAGGCTGTTGGGTGAAGAGCACTGGGAAGTGTAAAAACTACAGGTTAGCATATTATCTCTCTGAACACCTACCACCAACATCAACTTTGTGGACAAAGCTGAATTATAAACATTAAATGTAAATAGATGAAATGCTTCAATCCAAAGTCATAGGGTACCTGAATAGATGAGAAAGCAAGACCGATATATATGCTCTGTACAAGACCCTCCCCAGAGAATGAAAGACACATAGAGCCTGAAAATAAAGGGGTGGAAAATATATTTCATGAAATGAAAAAATAAAAAAGGCTAAAATAGCATACTTATATAAGGCAGCCTGAACTCAAACACAAGTTGATAGAAGATACTGTTCTCAGTGGCACTTTGATTAAGTGAAGAAGATAAGCAGTTACCATCATCTTCCTCACTGCTTATCTTCTTCACTTAATCAAAGAGAAAAATTGTGCGTCTTTTAAAGCTAATGTTGCTTCCATTTTTCAGTCCTGGACCTTCAGGGTATCTTATTAAGGCTGTGGACCTTCCTCCAAAGAAAGTGTCATATCTAAATATATACAAAGATTTTCAACTTTAGGAGGTTCTCGGGTATTAGGAAGTCTACATAGGAAGCCTACTTTGGATCCATAGCCAACAAGTAAGTTACACCGAGAAGGTTGTACCACATCCTTCATGGAGACCAGGGAAGATAGTTTTTCTGAAAGTAAAGTGATCCCTGTGATTCTCCAGGGATGGTGCCTAGCCCAGTTTCATGTTAAATAAATGTGAAGTTAGAAAGAGGCAGAGGATAAGAAGTCACACATGGGAAAATATTACCACCTCTTTTCACCCACGAATTCCCAGGAACACTTGTGTAGAAGTGCTCAACATGTTCACTTAAACCTTGGGAGAAAAGGAAGTGTCAGCTGTGACCTTCCACCAAGGACCAGCTGAGGATCCCTGGGACTCTGTTCTTTGGGTGGGGAGTTTTCTGTTTTATTGAGACAATAGAAAAGTCATAGTTAGTGTCAAAGGCAAAATCTGAGAGATGACTCAGGATGGGTGGCTGAAGAGGATTGGAATTTAAGATGGAAAGATCTCCTACTTGGCTGGTTGAATTGCAGAAAGTTAACAAAAGTGGTGTTGGAGAGAGTAACATTGAGCCAAGAGCTAAAACCTTCCAGGGTGAGAACCCATGGAGGTCTAGAGTTCTATCAGCCCAAATGAATTCCAAATTAATTGCAGTGTCCTAAAATCTATTATTTTATTTCTTCTACTCTTTGTTGGATCTTCCTTTTCTGCAGTGTTCTGTTTTTTTTTTTTTTGTTGTTTTTTTGTAGCATGCATGATTAGTAATTTTTTCTGGGATTCATTTCTATTTTCTGCTCAAAGTGAACATGGAAAGATAAAATTTATTCTCAATTCAGTTCAAAACCCTGCAACTTCTGACTTGACGTTCCATTTCCACATTTCTCACACATCCTGTGAACGGGGAGCATTGCACTGAAGGGGTCAGGTGGAGGTTGAGGTGAAGGTGGTGGGGAAGTTAAAGAAAAACTGAGCACTGACTTGTTTTTCTTTAGTTTAAAACCACTGGTTTCCGGCACTGTGTTTGAGGCGAGGGAACGATGCCTCTTGAGGACTTGGAGCCTTTCTCCATATTTGCCTAAGCTCCATATTTGCTCTTTGGAAGGCCTTCCATCCTCTTCTGGAATCAAAACAGGAAAATGATAAAAAGTAAGTATCCACATGGAGATGGTAAGGCCTGAGGTCACCTCCAGTTCATACTACTAAGAATAATTCTTCATCGAGGAGCCATTTCCATTACTAATTTTCTAACTCACATTATGCCCCCTCAAAAGTCTCTACATAACTTTAAGCAAACCTGGTGAGGCTAATACAATGGCCTGTGAACGCAATGCTTGGTCTATTTCTTTCTGTCTCAGCATACAGGAAGGCAGGAAGTGTTTTAAAACCAATCTATTGCTTATATTTCTCCAACTGGATAAGCCACGAAATGAAAAAAAAAAAAGCATTCTTTATGGAATGAGGAGGGGACTATTATCTTATTTTATGTTTTGGAATCAAAGTAGGCCAACTTTCTGGAAAAAGTACTTCCCTCTCATGTCAGTCCTTGAAGAAGTCATGTCACAGATCCAACCTTCCCCTGGGAAGGTGCACTGTGCTTTTCCTCTTGGCCACTGGATACCCATGTGACACAAAGAGTTTCAGGTACCAGAAATTCTCATTACTTCAAACAAGCCAATGCCATTTACAGAAAGGCCATTTCTTTCTCTGTTCTAGCAAGTTTGTGATTAGCCCCCTGAGCAGTTGATCAAGAGAAGGAGGTGCCATATCCAAAGAGAAAGAATCAACACTGAGGACAAATTCAAGAAAAACTCACTTCCTGCTCAGTGTTTAATCAAATGTTTTTCCTGGCTGGCTCTGTGGTCCTTGTCTCCCAGTGATCAACATTCTGTATCCCAGTAGATTTAAACAGAAATTGGCACAACCATTGGTATGAATTAGCATAAATGTCTCATTCAAATGAGGCATAATATTGTGTCACTCATTTTGTTGTTAGAAAAGACAAGATGTTACATATCTAAGATGAGGTTATATTTACTTATTCAGTTTTAAATATTATGCAGTTATGAAACAAGTTTTTAAGTGAAGATATACAGGAACTTTTGTAACAAAAGCCTACAATTTGCAATGAACAAATGTAAGAATTTTGGCATTTTTACTGCAGCTATTCTGTTTGATTAAAAAGTTAACACATTACACATGAATTTCATTTATGTTATTTGATTCCCAAGGCTTCTTTTCCCTCCCACTGTCATTCAGAAGCAACCAATGTTTTGAGGTTTTTATGTATAAATTCCATGTGTATTTACACTTCAACATACACATGTATCTATAGGTAATGTCTAGTATTGTTTTTGTATTTGAAACTTTTACATAAATGACTAATTATATAAAATTGTATCCAATTATTTAACAAACTTTTAAGATATTCCAAAATATATACTTCTGCAAAATAATCCTCATATTTTTTTATATCTCTGTGCAACAATTAATGATGGCTTTCATCTGACTAGATATTGTCAATATTACTGGAGAGCACTATGCCAATTCTCACTGACAGAAGCCCTATTTGAGAAGTCCCAAATCTGCCTTTGCACTTGGTGATATTACACTGTGAATTTTTTTTATGACCTTAAGGACATACGTAGTGATGTCTTCATCCATTTTCACAGCCATATTGCTGATTACCATTGAATTTAAAAAATAGTTTTCACAGTTTGTTTTCTATTCAGGTTGCTTCCGTTATATAGAAATGTTTGCACACTTTTCTACTAATTTAGTGGGATTTTTTTTGTCCCGCAATAGATAAACCTAAGGTGGGTTCTGGCAACTGGAATCTGTCGGTTAACTGCTAATTAAATTTTCTTTTCTTCTTTTGCTGTTTTTTATGCTGTACATTGGGCTTCTAAAAGGACACGAACTATTGAAGGTGACTCAAACCTAAATAAAATCTAAAAAAGGTTAAATTAAAATAAAAACCTACAACCAAAGTAAAGCCCAGTACCACTGGTGAATTCATTAAATATTTAAGGAATTAACAACAATGCATTGCAGACACTTTAAAAATCCAGGAGAGGCGGAGGACTGAGAAGGTGGGGCAGTTCTGTACCGTGCTGCCTTCCACTGGTTAAGACCTCCAAGAGCAAAGGCCTACCGAGGTGAGGATGCCCCTACTGTCACCTGTAGAGGGGCAGCACTGAGCTGGCCAATATTTGTGGTGGTGCTGATTGTCCTGGCTCAGGGGAAGCGTTCCACTAAGTCTGAAAGACTAAGACATCGCGGGGACTCTCCCCCACCGCCCGCGGCCTGCTCTGCCAGGCCTTCGCGCGCGCTGTGCTGGCGCTGCGCCTTCCATTGGCAGACCCGGAGAATCCTCTCTCTGCTGCCACATGGCCAGGCCAAAGCATCAGACACTACCACCATGCGGATTTTAAAACTACAGGGGAAACTGAGCCACAGGAGCTACCATCGCTGCTGCACCCACCACCGCCTCCAAGAATGGGAATCCACCGAAATCAGAGCTCACTACACACCGGGCTCATAGAGAGTGTGGCTTCAGAAATTAGCCTCTGCATCCACAGAAGCTCCACATCCTCAACAAAGAGGACACCATTGAGGGCGGACTCTCCCCATGCAGCCATCACAGCCCGCCCACAATCTTCCCAGCACACCCACCATGCTGGGAGGGAAATGGAGCGCGCTGGTGAGGAAATGGCACGGTGCCTTCCATTACCCACCCAGGCGAGCCCATCCTCCGATGCCACATGGCCAAGCCGAAGATCTCACCACCACCGCCATGTGAACTTTAAAACTACAGTGGTAATTGAACTACAGGAGCAACAGTCAATATTGCACCTGGCACCGCCACCCGCCACTGCCGCTGAGAATAAAGGAAATCCACGAAGAACAGAGCTCACCACGCCTTGGGCTCAGGGAGTGGGCGACCTCAGAACTTAGCCTCCATGTCTGCAGCTGCTCCGCTCCCACACCTAACGAGAAACCTTTGAAGGTGGTCTCCCCGCCTGCAACCATCTCAGCCCAACTGCAGCTGTCCCAGCCTGCCCGCCATGCTAGCAAGGAGCTAGCGCGGCGCCTCCAATATGCGACCCCAACACCCTAGAGGGGCCATGTGCCCCGGGTGAGCCGAGTGTCCCAGGGGGCCATGTGCCCCGGGTAAACCATACCCCCCAAAGGGGAAGGGTGTCCCGGGTGAGCCGTGTGTCCCAGGGGGCCGAGTGCCCCAGGGGGCCGAGTGCCCCGGGTGAGCCGAGTGTTCCAGAGGGCCATGTGCCCCGGGTAAGCCATACCTCCCAAAGGGGAAGGGTGTCCCGGGTGAGCCGTGTGTCCCAGGGGGCTGAGTGCCCCGGGTGAGCCGAGTGTCCCAGGGGGCCATATGCCCCGGGTAAGCCTTACCCCCCAAAAGGGAAGGGTGTCCCGGGTGAGCCGTGTGTCCCAGGGGGCCGAGTGCCCCGGGTGAGCCGAGTGTCCCAGGGGGCCATATGCCCCGGGTAAGCCTTACCCCCCAAAAGGGAAGGGTGTCCCGGGTGAGCCGTGTGTCCCAGGGGGCCGAGTGCCCCAGGGGGCCGAGTGCCCCGGGTGAGCCGAGTGTCCCAGAGGGCCATGTGCCCCGGGTAAGCCGTACCTCCCAAAGGGGAAGGGTGTCCCGGGTGAGCCGTGTGTCCCAGGGGGCTGAGTGCCCCGGGTGAGCCGAGTGTCCCAGGGGGCCATATGCCCCGGGTAAGCCTTACCCCCCAAAAGGGAAGGGTGTCCCGGGTGAGCCGTGTGTCCCAGGGGGCCGAGTGCCCCGGGTGAGCCGAGTGTCCCAGGGTGCAGTGTGCCCGGGTGAGCCGTGTGTCCCAGGGGAAGCAGTGGGACCCAGGGGAAGGGGCAGTGAAAACCAGAGGAGGAGCGGACTCTATTCATATGGTCCTGAGATAGTCACCATAAAACAAGCAGACTGCCAAATGAGGAGCAGATTTTATTCATGGGGTTTTGAGATGGTCACCATAAAACAAGCAGATTGTCAAATGACAACAGGGAGGGGAAGGAGACCTGGGGGGAGATAGGAGAACAACCGAGGGACTGGTATGCATGAACATAAGTACAACCAATGAACACAGAACTCTGGGGAGGGAGGGCACAAATGGGAGGTGGGGGGGGGGGCAATGGTAAACTATGTACACAGAAAATACCTTAATAAAATAAAATTTAAAAAAAAACAAAAAAAAAATAAAAATAAAATAAAAATAAATATGGCTGGTTTAAAAAAAAAAAAATCCAGGAGAGGAGGAAGTACTTCACCATTCATTCCATGATATCACTATCCTTCAACTATATTACAAAAACAAACACCAAAAACCCTACAAACTAATATCCTTTATGAATTTAGACATAAAAATCCTCACCAAAATAGTAGCAAATTAAATGTGGCATCTTATAAATATAAGTACATACGTGAGACGTATGTACCATATGTAAGTATAGCTATATGGGATTTATACTATAGTTCACTTATTGAATTGCATCCCAATATCTGATATGTTCAAGGCCCACAATGTATAATTCGTCAGTGGTATGTCAGTTGAGTGTCCCCCACTCCTTGGTGACTTGGTGAAATTGGTGCAGACTGTCATTGCACAGCAAGAAGGCTTCACAGTCCTCCCCTCTGTTTGTAAGGGTTCCCCTTCCTTTCCCTCAGCCTCTCCCGTCTCCTCATTCCTGTGACAGTGTGCACTGTTTCTACTCCAGCCTGTGACTCTGAAAGCCCCAAAGGCACCATTTTTACTGTTTCTTAAAAAACACTGGTGTTTATGCAGAACTATTCCTATCCAGCTATTTCTTTTTCAGTTTTTTAAAATATATATATTTTTTATTGATATTTTACAGAGAGGAAAGGAGAGAGATAGAGAGCTAGAAACGTCCACGAGAGAGAAACATCAACCAGCTGCCTCTTGCACGCCCCCCCCCCCCCCCACCGGGGATGTACCCGCAACCAATGTACATGCCCTTGACCGGAATCGAACCTGGAACCCTTCAGTCTGCAGACTGACACTCTACCATTGAGCCAAACCGGTTTCAGCTTCTTTTTCAGTTTTTAGAAACTTTATTGGAACAGCTACAGTGTACAAGAACCAGCACACAGATTTTCTCTTGTATTTTGATGACTCTCTTCTCTCTGTTTTTCCCTCTTTTCCCCCCTCTACTTTTTAAGATGCTTTTATTTGTGTATATGAGATGCTGTTCTTTAGTGAGTAAAAATCATGAGAGACAAAATGGCGGCGGATCAGATGGACCTGTTCTGAACCTAGTCCCAGAGCAGATAGAAGGAGCACCTGAGAATCCAATCGGGAAGTGTTAGTTGGCAAGCTGAGCGGTGGCAGAGCTCTAGGAGAAGATAAGGGGAGTCTGCTGCACAGGATTTCCTGACCAGGCAGCCCACTCTGCAGCAGGAACTTCTCCTGGACCTACAGGCTCAGAAGGAAAACTTTGCCATCTTACAAAGACAAGAGGATCATACCTGAGGCCTGAAAAGCCCACAGCAGTGCAGCCCACCAACAGTTGTGACGCTCAAATCAGCACAAAGACGTGGATTCAAGGAAGTTCTTCAGTCATCCACAGAAAGGTCAGAGTTTGCGGGGGATAATGTGCAGGTTCTGGGTTCCTCCTGTGGCGGTGGCGCCTGTAGTGGCTGCGTGGCCAGAGCAGCTGCAGAGGCTGCGCTGCCAGAGCAGCAGGCTCCAAAAGAGGCAGCAGCCCCAGAGAGAATCATGCGCTGCAAGTCCCAGCGCTGGGTTTGGCATGATCTTCCCAAAAATCGGGACTTTTTTTTAAAACGCCAATGGGTATGGGACAAATTATTAAGAATCAGGACAATCCTGTCATAAGTGGAACATCTGGAAACCTTAGCACAGACCCATCCTGTGCCTGATCCCCTTTGTCCCTGAGTTTGGCATATCCTGGGAGTCTGCAGGGGGAAATTGCCTGCCCTGGAAACAGGGGATCTGAACAGGAGCCATCATGGAGGCACCATAGAGAGCACCATAGAGAAAGAAATAAGGGAAGACGGGAAGTCATCCCAGAAACACTGCCATCTTAGGGGCTGATATACAAACTGACCTTTTTTTTCTTTCTGTTTTTTTTTTTTCTTCTCCTACTTTTAATTAATCAAAAATAAACGGAAGAAATAGCCTACTTAAATTAAGGTATAGCTTACAAAACTGAGGTGCAGAGGAACACAGGGAACTGCAATATTGTATGGACCAAGAAACAGGCGTGCCAAATAGAAAACCAGAGGAAGTGAATGACCACTACTACACATTTTTTATGCTAATTTTCCTATATTTTGTATTACTTTCATTTTTTACATCTTTTATTTTATTTTATTTTTATTTTTTTCTTTTCTTTTCTTTTCATTTTTTTACATCATTTACTTAAGAAAGGATTATTTTCTTTTTTCCTCACTTGATATTACCTCTTCAATAATTACATTTTTTAGTTTCAATCATCATTATTAATACTGCTATTTCACACTTTTAGTTGCCTTTTTCTCTTTCTTTTTTTAAAGTACCATTTTATTTTCTCTTTATTTTACACTGAGATTAGTCTTCATTCTAGTTACATCCCTACTATAGCATAGTTCAACCCTATCTCAACTCAACCTTTACGCCATCACTCTATTACTAACCTATCACTTTTTCATCTCCTGTTTATCTTAACCCTTTCCTGCTTTAGTTCTTTCCTTTTCTTTCTGTACATCCCTTGCTAAATTCTCACCCTACTTATATACTAAGTTTCCAACCCCCTGTTCCAAGTGCATAAATACCACTCTCTTTGCTATAGTAACAAGTAAAAACAAACAAACAAAAAACTGTTTTCCTCTCTGTCCTTATGTTGTTGTTTGCATGAATGTTGATTATATTGAATTTTTATGCTTTTTAGTGAGATTAATATGCTTATCCTTTTGTTGTTAATGTAGCTTAGTATTTTGGAATTGCTTTGTTTTTGTATGTTTTTTTTTTTTTACTTCTGTTTAACCTAGACTTGCTTGATATTAGTGGATATTGCATTGTGGCTGGCATTTGCTGGGATTACTGGTAGTACTATTGAGATTTTCTCCACATATATATATAGTTTGTTCCCCTCTTCTCTCTTAGTCTGCTTTCTCTCTCTCTCTTTTCTTTCCTGTTATCCAATTTCATTTGACACTACTTTTTTCTTCTTTTTTATTATCTTTATTTATCCCTCTTTTACAATTTTTTCTCTCTTTCTCTCTCTCTCTCTCTTAACCTTTTATCTTTCTCTCCTCTCCCCTAATTTGCCTTGCTCTAGTGGGTCACCTTTATTAAAGGTTCTTAATATCTCAAATATATTCTCGTTCAGTGCCTTTTGTGTTGTACCTGGTAGTGTTGTATTGTGTGCCTTTAAATCAATGAAGGAGAAAGAGAACTACATAACCAGACATCCTGAAAAGAGAAACCATGGGGAGACAAAAAAATAGCCCACCAATGAAAGAAAAGCAGGCACCACCAGAAAAGGAAGTAAATGAGTTAGAGGCAAGCAACCTACCAGAGCAAGATTTCAGGGTAATGATCATAAGATGGCTAAAAAGAATGGAAGACAAATTTGACAATATGAGTAAGACCCAAGAGGAAATGAAGAAGAGCCAAGAAGAAATGAAGATGACCCAAGAAGAAATAAAAATGACATCCCTACTATGAAGAACTCAATAGAAAGCATCAAGAGTAGATTAGAAGAAGCAGAGGACCGCATCAGTGAGCTAGAAGACAAGATGGAAAAAAATACCCAATTAGAGCAGGTTCTAGAAAGAAAAGTTAAAAGGTAGCAGGAGAGCCAACAGGAGCTTTGGGACAATACAAAACAAAACAATATTAGAATAATAGGGGTTCCAGAAAGTAAGGAAACTAAAGAAGACTTGGAAAATGTATTTCAAGAAATAATGCCAGAAATCTTTCCTGAGATAGAGAAGAAAAAACCCACACAAATCCAAGATGCTCACAGAGTCCCCAACAAAATGAATCCCAAAAGACCAACACAAAGGCATATTATAATTAAATTGGCAAAGACCAACAACAAAGTTAGAATCTTAAAAGTAGCCAGAGAGAAATAGAAAGTTACATATAAAGGAACCCCCATCAGACTAGAATCTGATTTCTCAACAGAAACTCATCAGGCAAGAAGGGATTGGGATGAAATATACAAAGTCATGCAAAGGAAGGGTCTGATTCCGAGAATATTATACCCAACAAGGCTATCAATCAAAATTGAAGGAGAAATCAGGAGCTTCACAGACAAAAAAAAAAAAAAAAAAAAAAAAAAAAAAAAAGACTAAAGGAATTTATCTCCATCAAACCAGCAATGTAAGAAATGCTAAAGGGTCTACTGTAAACATAAAGAAATAGGGAGTGAAGATGGAACATAGGGGTACAAAATTTAAGATGGATGTAAGACGGTACATCAAATAAGTACCTATAAATAATAACTGTAAATGTAAATATATTAAATGCTCCAATCAAAAGACATAGGGTAACAGATTGGATAAAAAACAAGACCCCTATATCTGCTGTCTACAAGAAACCCATTTCAGAAAAAAAGATGCACACAGACTGAGGATGAAGGGATGGAAAAAGGTTTTCCAGGCAAATGGAAATGAAAAAAAAAGGTGGGGTAGCAATACTTATATCTGACAAATTAGATCTCAAAATGAAGGACATAACAAGAGACAATGAAGGCCACTTCATAATACTAAGGGGAGCAATCCAACAAGAAGAAATAACCCTGGTAAACATATATGCACCCAATGCAGGAGCACCCAAATACATAACAAAAACTGCTGGAGGGCATTAAGGGAGAGATTGATAGCAATACAATAATAGTAGGAGGTTTTAATAATCCAATGCAACTTTAGACAAATCATGTAAACAAAAAATCAGAAAAGAAACATCAATGCTAAATGACACACTAGGCCAGATGGAATTAATCAACATCTTCAGAACATTTCACCCCAAAGCCCAGAATACACATTCTTCTCAAGTGCACATGGGTCAAAAATAGACCACATGTTTTGACATAGGCAAAGTCTCTTCAAATTCAAGAAGATAGTAATCATATCAAGCATCTTCTCAGATCATAGTGGCATAAAATTTGAAATCAACTACAATAAAAATAATCCAAGGAAAACAAACACATGGAGACTGTATAGCATGCTATTGAACAAGGACTTGGTTACCAGGGAAATCAAGGAAGAAATTAAAAACATCATGGCAACAAATGACAATGAAAACACAACAATCCAGAATCTATGGGACACAGCAAAAGCAGTCTTGAGAGGGAAGTTCATATCTCTGCAAGCCTATTGTAAAAGACAAGAAAATATGGTAACAAATTATCTAATGCTACTGTAGGACCCCAAGATGGAGGAAGTGACCTTCCCCACTGCCTGTTCCAGGATGTGACCTTTACGGTTAAAGATTAGACAGGGAGGAGGTCAGTTCTTTATGGTTGAAGATTAGGCAAGAATGAAGTCAGTCCCCAGAAACTCCCTAACCCTGAGGATTTGCCCAAAGGAATAGGGGAGAGATTAAGGGGCTTGCAAGATTAAAACATGTAATTAACGAGCCCACCTGCATGTGGTGTTTATTTCCTTGTTTCCTTCTTCCCCCTCCATGTGTAACCCCACCTGCATGTGGTCTTTATAAACTCATATTCTGCAGTTACTCGGGGCTCCAGGAGACAGCTCTGTTGCTGTCTGCCTGAGAAGCCCCTGCGCTTGTACTATTAAAACCTCATGCTTTTTGCATCAAGTTTCGGTCTCGGTGTTTGACATGGGGTCGTCGCCCACTCCCTCGGACTCACCGGGGGTCTTGGGACCTTACATTTGGGGGCTCGCCCGGGATGGGGGCGACCACCCCTCAAGCGCCAAGATCGGTCTTGGAGGTAAGCAGACTCCGGAGTTGCTCAGTGTTTGTCTTGTCCTCTGTTCGTTTTTGGTGTTCTCTGGAATCTGGGAGGGATGTTATCCCTCCTCTGGGACAGGGTGTCGGTACCGTAAGGAATCGGCACCTCTGGTTGAAGGGTTTTAGACCAGAAAAGCTGTCACCCTGGGGGATGCCCCAGGGACGTGTGGTGACCGAGAAGTCTTGGTCACTTCTGGTAGCTGGTCGGCGACGGGCACTTGCGTGTCCGGCCGGGCTAGCGTCTGGGAGGGATATCATCCCTCATCTGGTCTGGTATTCTGTATCTGTGTAGGTTCGTGTGGACTCGGTGTCTTGTTGCATTGCTTTTTGTTCTTTGTCTCTGTCTTATATTAATGCTTTTGACTTAACCACACTTTTTCCCAGGTCAATGCCGGTCTGTAAGATAACTTTCCTCTCATGGTTCCTAGAGTATTAGTCTTGGTTTCTTTGTCCAACATGAGTGCCTTTTCTGTTTTGCTGAAACACTATAATGTTACTTGTTTATTGAAAGGGTATAAGTACAGATGTTTGTTTGATATTTTGTTTGTCTGCTTGGGTATAATTATTTGTTCATGTAAGTGTGAAAATCTGTGAGACAAAAAAAGGGAGAAAGAAACTTTTAATTTGTTTAAAACTAAGTGCTCTGATGGCTAGCAAACTGCCCCAAGTGGCCACGGGGAACTCTTTCCCCAGGGGTGCTTGCTTTCTGCCAGAGGGAAAACGGCCGGCCTAACAAAAGTTCTATGTATGTTTATTAATTTGAAGGTATGAAGTTGTAACAATTGTGGTACAAAAAGTTAAAAGCAGATTCTTAAGTTAACTGTTTACAAGAAGGAAGCTTGTGCTGGCAAAGTCACCAAGTCTGCTCAGCAAGCTCAAAAACTAAATGAATCTTATTTCAGACACCTGCCGCTACCCAGTTGTCGTCAGTGGTGGAGGAACGGTTTCAGGACTGTTTGTCTCAATTGGTCATTTAAATTTGATGTGATTAATGATTACAGTACTTTGTAAAATCTTTAGAAAGAAAAGAAAATATTTTGAGGAAAACTAGGTCCTGGTGTGTGTATGTCAACTCTTAAGTTATGGTTTTAAAATCAGTAATATTAATGGAAACACAGTTGAGCAGAAGAACTTTTCAGAACATTCAGGGACTCTGATTTCAGTGTAAGGGTCACCGGTTCCCCTGCGCCACCTTCATCAGCAGGAGGCAAATGAAAATGCCTCTGTGGAAGCAGCACCTTCGCCACCTGGGACCTGCGCCGCTCCCAGTCTCCACCCACCCAGTGTAGCTGGAGGGGGCGGCTGACTAGGAGGGAAATTCTTTTGTGACCCCCCCTGTACCCCAATGAGACCCCCAAACTCCCGTGACTGCTTGGACACTTTTCACCGTGTTCTGTTAGGAGGCTTAAGGGGCTTAAAGGTGCAGTTATAAATCCCCCACTCCTCTTTTCAGGCTTATCAGAAACTGAGATCCTTATCTGTAGGAAAAATGTGTCACTTTAAATTTCAAGCGGCTGGAGGCCTGGGAACAGGGGGCTGAGCCTGCTCTCTCTTCCCTCTCTCCTTTTCTAAGTATTTTTTTTTAATAATGGAAGGTTTAAGGCATGGTTTTGCATTTTTGAGAGACATAGAGAGAAAGTTTGAAGGCTAATTTAGAATAGTAAAGATTTTTGTGAAGGTTGTGCATGTGATGAGAAGGAGAACAGAGAAAGGTTGAAAGGAGGAAAAGGCCAGCAGTAAATAAGAAGGAATTAGTATGCCTATTGTAGGAAACAAAGGCACTGCAAGGGAGGGTGTTCTAGCAGATTAGCTAGAGAGGCAAGAAAGGGAGACTTAGACTTCAGGAGTTTTTTAGAGGAAGAGGACTAACAGGACCGGGGCTCCTTTCCATAAAGCCCCCACGGGTAACCTTACAAGTGAGAGGCAAACCTATTAACTTACTGGTGAACACTGGGACAGTTTATTCAGTCTTGACAGAGCCAATGGGACCTCTAAGAAGATATCAGTCCAGAGAGCCACCAGACAAACTGCCTGTTTTCCTGGGACATCGAGAAGGACCATAGACCTAGGAAGGAACACGCACTGGGGGATGCAGCTGCTGAACTGGACCAAAGTGGAACAACTGGCCTTTGAGGAGCTAAAGAAGGCTCTCATCTCAGCACCTGCCCTAGCCTTGCCAGATGTCACCAAGGGACTGAGGTAAGGAGCATTACAAAAAAGGTTCTCTCTCAGACTCTAGGTCCCTGGAAGAGACCTGATGCCTATCTGTCTAAGAAGCTAGACCCTGTGGCAGCAGAGTGGCCAGTGTGCCCTGGGCAGTGGCCACTACAGCATTGCTGGTGAAGGAGGCAGATAAGCAGACTCTGGGCCAGGAGCTAGCCCTGACAACACCCCATGCCATTGAGGCCCTCTTTGAGTGCTCCAGAGAGATGGATGTCAAACACCAGAATCACCCAGTGCCAAGCTCTTCTCCTGGACCAGCCCTGTGTCCGGTTCCATAAGACACTGGCCATCAACCCTGCCAGCCTGCTTCCAGATGATCCAGAGGAACCCATTCATGAGACGCAGTACTGACAGATGTCCTGGCATCATCACCAGACGAGGTACTGTTCATGGATGGGAGCAATTACAGGATGGGATCTGATATGCTGGGGCAGCAGTAGTCACCATGGACCACACAGTTTGGGCACAGTTCCTGAACTTTTGGCCTTAATCCAGGCCCTTTGATGGGGACACAGTGCCATCCCCCGGGAAAGAGGGTTACCAACTCCAGCCAGAAAGGACATTGTTTCAGCCTTATTTGAGGCCATCTGACTCCCAAAGGCAGCTGCAATAGTGCACTGCAAAAGACATCAGAAAAGGGAGACAATGAAAGCCAGAGGAAATAGAGCTGCAGACCAAATCGCTAAGGAAGATGCCCCAAAACCAGTGGGGCCTTTACAAGTCTTAGTAACCCTGCCTGACCCTGACCTGCACCAAGCAAAAAGAGGAATTGGCTGAACAGAAACAAGTCATCAAAGGACCAGATGGTTGGTGGACTCTACCAGATGAAAGACTGTTGGTCCCAGAGGCTTCAGGTCAGACATTAGTTGTCCAGTTACACCAGGTTACCCACTTAGGTGTCTTCATGTCTTCTGAACTTCTGTAAGACAGGTGCTACCAAACTTAGATAAGGTAATAAAAAGCATAGTCACTAGAAGTACTGTCTGTGCACAGGTAAATACTAAGCAAGGTAAGAGGGTCCCCCTGGGAATTCGGGCCCCAAGGAGACTCCCCAGGAGAGCATTGGGAGGTGGATTTCGCAGAGATTAAGCCACCAACATTAAGGTATAAGTACATGCTAATTCTTTTGTGTTTTGTTTTTGTTTTTGTTTTTTGTAAACACCTCAGGTCAGGTTGAAGCATACCCCACTAACAGAAACTGCCTCTAGATTTGGGCTGCCAGTAATCATAGGATCAGATAACAGCCCAGCCTTTGTAGCAAGATAAATTTGTCCTAGAAACCGGTGAAAATTGGACCAACCCCCTGCCCTTCTCCCTCTTATGGACCAGATGTGCCCTCTACTGGGATGGGTTCCCCCTTTTTTGAGATCATGTATGGTAAACTTCCTCTCCATCCTTCCCAGGGTCAGGGAGAAACTAAAAGCTAAAATTTGTAACCGTTCCCTTGCTCAAGTCCTTACAGGCTCTGCAGTTTACCCAGAGAGCCACCCATAAGCTTATTGCAGATGCACTGCCAGTGCCCACCGTGGACCCTGTACACCCCTTCCGGCCCGGAGACTATGTGTGGGTAAAGAAATTCACTGCCCAAAGACTAACCCCAACCTGAGAAGGACGCTAGCACGCCCACGCCCATGGCTGTTGAAGTAGACGGCTCCCAGACCTGACTACACCACTCCCCGCTCCTGCACAGAAAACGACCTGGATCCTGCAACCAGCGGCTTCACCCGTGAGATCCCAGGCTGAGCTCCACACGGGCCAGGAGGAGACTTGATGCCGGCAGAAGGGGAATTGGGACTTTAATGGGAACTGTGGTAAAAACATTTTTGCTAGCCAGTGAAAAAGTCTGAGGCTTAGTAAAGCTAAATGTGCGAGCAAGAATTAAATCAACAAATAGACCAGGATTCAAGTACCCTAGAGAAATCTATAGGCGAATTAAAAAAAATCGGTCGGGTCCCTAGCAGAGGTACCTGCCCCTCTCTCAAGATGGTGACCTATAGTTTCAGGATTGGAACTTCCCTAAAAAGAAAAGGGGGGAATGTAGGACCCCAAGATGGAGGAAGTGACCTTCCCCACTGCCTGTTCCAGGATGTGACCTTTACGGTTAAAGATTAGACAGGGAGGAGGTCAGTTCTTTATGGTTGAAGATTAGGCAAGAATGAAGTCAGTCCCCAGAAACTCCCTACCCTGAGGACTTGCCCAGAGGAATAGTGGAGAGATTAAGGGGCTTGCAAGATTAAAACATGTAATTAACGAGCCCACCTGCATGTGGTGTTTATTTCCTTGTTTCCTTCTTCCCGAAGGACTGGTATGCATTCATATTAGTACAACCAATGGACACAAAACTCTGGGGGAGGAGGGTATGTATGGGAGGTGGGGGGATAATGGTAAGCTATGTATACCTAAAATACCTTAATAAAAAATGGTGGAAAAAAATATAAAAATCCTGTCTCTTTTAGACACTGCAGCTTTGGCTTAAAAAACAACACACCAAAACACCTTACTCTTCCTGCTCCCACTTCATATGGAAAGGCAGGAATAGTCAATTTAACAAACATTTTAAATGTTTCCACTGATAAAGTATTGGAAATATTGGATAAAGTATAGACTAATATTGAGTGTGGACCAAAAAACATTCAGTTACTCCCATCCTGTTTAAAAGAAGACATATGTGTGGTTATTTCTAGTATCTATTTCTTTTCTTGGACTTTTAAAAGACTCCATCCAAATCTCCTAGCTGTAGGAAAAGGGCTGTCTTCATTTGAGTTTTCTCCAACTGGCTTTCCTACCTGTTTGCTGGCTGCTGGTGGTTATTTCAGTTGTCTGCTTGCTTTCTGTTTCTTTTTCATTCTTAATTTTCTTCCTTTATCTCACAGTCTCAGGATGTTGGCTGAGAAAAGCGGTTTTGTGCTGTGCTTCCTGTTTTGCAGCTTTTGGCCTCATCATTCTTTGTTTTCTAGGCGACTGTGTTTGAGTTTAGTTTATACTCTGCCCTTGTGGTTTCACACTCTGGGTGGCTTCTTGTGCAGCTTGAGACCAGACACTTGTTTGTTGCTCAGAGCTAGAGTTCAAAAGGTCGTTTCAATATGGGTTCCTCGCTGGGCACTTCACTAGCAACTGCTGGATAAGTGAACAAGTCCTTTGGCAATACTTTGCCTGAAAATTTCTGCAGGGAATAGTCACCAAAATGCAGAACCTTGTACCTGCTATTCACTCATATTCTGGCACCACCTGTAACAGTTACATCGAGCTCCTCCCACCTGGCACCAAGAAAAGTATGTGAAACTAGAGGCCACTGTCTTGGAAATAAGTTGGTGATTTTTAACACTTCACATCAATTTTTGTCTTAAATTTAGGATCACATAGCAAAAAACAATGGAAAAATGTTACTTTGTGAAGAGTTTGGGTACAAGGTCAAGCACACGAAAAATGGGATCATTCTAGTCATTGCACTATAGCATTTTCTTCATTTGTTGCAGTAGAGGAGTGTTTGTTATCCACAGCAGAAACCATTGTTTGGTTGACATCTGTACCAGCTACTGTTAACTCATCAGCAACCCTTAGATCCTATATCTCTGAATCTGTCTTGGCCTTAGACACTTTTGTCTGCAAAGTTTCATGATGTTACTCAAGGCTTTCACCCTTTGGATGCTCTATTTAAGCACAAGACATGGTTGTTAAGGTAGTTTCATTTTCTTCAGCAAATAAAGGAGATGGAGGATTCCCAGACAAAGCTCTGTCTCGCTAAATGGAGTGCTTTTATACACTATCTGGTTAATTAAATATTTCTTTCTTCCCTTTTTTGTTTTGTTTTTCATTATTGATTAAAGTATTACATATCTGTTCTTATCACTCCATTGCCCCCACCCCCCATTCATGCCCTTAACTCCCTGGTGTCTGTGTCCATTGGGTAGGCCTATATGCAGGCATATAAATACTTTGGTTGATCCCTCTCCTTACTCCCACCCTCCCCTGCCTACCACTCTGAGGTTTGATGATCTGATGAAAGCTTCTTGTGTCTGGATCTGTTGTTGTTCATTAGTTTACGTTGTTCATTATATTCCATAAATGAGTGAGATCATGTGATATTTATCTTTTTCTGAGTGGGTTATTTTGCTTAGCATGATTATCTCCAGTTCCATTCATGCTGCTGCAAATGGTAGGAATTCCTTTTGTTTTACAGAGGGGTGGTATTCCATTGTGTAGATGGACCACAGTTTTTTAATCCACTCATCTGCTTTGGGCACTTAGGATCTTTTCAAATCTTAGCTACGGTGAATTGAGCTGCTATGAACATAGGGGTGCATATATCCTTTCTGATTGGTGTTTCTTGGGATATATTCCTAGAATAGGAATTAGTGGGTCAAATGGAAGTTCCTTTTTTGTTCTATAGTGTTTATCTCCATACCAACTTATACCATACACACACAAAAAAAACCCCTCAAAATGGATAAAGGACTTAGACATAAGATGAGAAACCATAAAAATACTAGAGGAATCTACAAGCAGCAAAATATCAGACTATGCCAAAGCAATTTCTTCACTGATACAGCTCCTAGAGCAATGGAAACTAAAGAGAAAATATACAAATAAAAAGCTTTTGCACAGCAAAAGAAACCATCAACAAAACAACAAGAAAGCCCACTGCATGGGAGGACATATTTGCCAATGTTATCAATGATAAGTGTTTAATTCCTAACATGTACAGTGAACTCATACAACTTAACAAAAGGAAGATAAACAAACCAATAAAAAAATGGGCAATAGACCTGAATAAATACTTTTTGAAAGAATACATAAGAAAGGCCAAGAGGCATGTGAAAACATACTCAAAGTCACTAATAATCTGAGAGATGCAAATCTAAACATTGATTTTCTTTTCTTTTCAGTTTGCTAAAATTGTGAAATTGGGTAGGATTCCTGGCAACCTCATCTTGCTTTCCACTGTGCCTACAAAATACTCTGCAACATTTATTTTATTTTATTTTTTTTAAATTTTATTTTATTAAGGTATTTTCTGTGTACATAGTTTACCATTGCCCTCCCTCACCTCCCATCTATGCCCTCCCTCCCCAGAGTTCTGTGTTCATTGGTTGTACTTATGTTCATGCATACCAGTCCCTCGGTTGTTCTCCTATCTCCCCCCAGGTCTCCTTCCCCTCCCCCCTGTCATTTATAAATCTGCTTGTTTTATGGTGACTATCTCAGGACCCCATGAATAAAATCTGCTCCTCATTTGGCAGTCTGCTTGTTTTATGGTGACTATCTCAGGACCATATGAATAGAGTCCACTCCTCCTCTGGTTTTCACCGCCCCTTCCCCTGAGTCCCACTGCTTCCCCTGGGAGACATGGCTCGCCCGGGCACACTGCACCCTGGGACACTCGGCTCACCCGGGGCACTCGGCCCCCTGGGACACTCGGCTCACCCGGGGCACTCGGCACCCTGGGACACACGGCTCACCCGAGACACCCTTCCCCTTTGGGGGGTATGGCTTACCTGGGGCACATGGCCCCCTGGGACACTCGGCTCACCCGGGGCAATCGGCCCCCTGAAACACTCGGCTCACCCGGGGCACTCGGCCCCCTGGGACACTCGGCTCACCCGGGGCACTCGGCCCCATGGGACACTCGGCTCACCCGGGGCACTCGGCCCCCTGGGACACTCGGCTCACCCGGGGCACTCGGCCCCCTGGGACACTCGGCTCACCCGGGGCACTCGGCCCCATGGGACACTCGGCTTACCCGGGGCACTCGGCTTACCCGCGGCACTCAGCCCCCTGGGACACTCGGCTCACCCGGGACACCCTTCCCCTTTGGGGGGTACGGCTTACCCGGGGCACATGGCCCCCTGGGACACTCGGCTCACCCGGGGCACTCGGCCCCCTGGGACACTCGGCTCACCCGGGGCACTCGGCCCCCTGGGACACACGGCTCACCCGGGGCACTCGGCCCCCTGGGACACTCGGCTCACCCGGGACACCCTTCCCCTTTGGGGGGTACGGCTTACCCTGGGCACACGGCCCCCTGGGACACTCGGCTCACCCGGGGCACTCGGCCCCCTGGGACACTCGCCTCACCCGGGGCACTCGGCCTCCTGGGACACTCGGCTCACCCGGGGCACATGGCCCCCTGGGACACTCGGCTCACCCGGAGCACTCGGCCCCATGGGACACTCGGCTCACCCGGGGCACACGGCCCCCTGGGACACTCGGCTCACCCGGGGCACTCGGCCCCCTGGGACACTCGCCTCACCCGGGGCACTCGGCCTTCTGGGACACTCGGCTCACCCGGGGCACACGGCCCCCTGGGACACTCGGCTCACCCGGGGCACTCGGCCCCCTGGGACACTCGCCTCACCCGGGGCACTCGGCCTCCTGGGACACTCGGCTCACCCGGGGCACATGGCCCCCTGGGACACTCGGCTCACCCGGAGCACTCGGCCCCATGGGACACTCGGCTCACCCGGGCACTCGGCCCCCTGGGACACTCGGCTCACCCGGGTCACACGGCCCCTCTAGGGTGTTGGGGTCGCATATTGGATGCGCCGCGCTAGCTCCTTGCTAGCATGGCGGGCAGGCTGGGACAGCTGCAGTTGGGCTGAGATGGTTGCAGGCGGGGGGACCACCTTCAAAGGTGTCTCGTTCGGTGTGGGAGCGGAGCAGCTGCAGACATGGAGGCTATGTTCTGAGGTCGCCCACTCCCTGAGCCCAAGGCGTGGTGAGCTCTGTTCTTCGTGGATTTCCTTTATTCTCGGCGGCAGTGGCGGGTGGCGGTGCCAGGTGCAATATTGACGGTCGCTCCTGTGGTTCAATTACCACTGTAGTTTTAAAGTTCATATGGCGGTGGTGGTGAGAGCTTGGGCTTGGCCATGTGGCATTGGAGGATGGGCTCGCCTGAGTGGGTAATGGAAGGCACCGTGCCATTTCCTCACCAGCGCGCTCCATCTCCCTCCCATCATGGTGGGTGTGCTGGGAAGATTGTGGGCGGGCTGTGATGGCTGCATGGGGAGAGTCCGCCCTCAATGGTGTCCTCTTTGTTGCGAATGTGGAGCTTCTGTGGATGCAGAGGCTAATTTCTGAAGCCACACTCTCTATGAGCCCGGTGTGTAGTGAGCTCTGATTTCGGTGGATTCCCCTTCTTGGGGGCGGCGGTGGGTGGGGCAGCGATGGTAGCTCCTGTGGCTCAATTTCCCCTGTAGTTTTAAAATCCGCGTGGTGGTACTGTCTGATGCTTTGGCCTGGCCATGTGGCAGCGGAGAGAGGATTCTCCGGGTCTGCCAATGGAAGGCGCAGCGCCAGCACAGCGCGCACGAAGGCCTGGCAGAGCAGGCCGCGGGCGGTGGCGGAGAGTCCCCGCGATGTCTTAGTCTTTCAGACTTAGTGGAACGCTTCCCCTGAGCCAGGTTAAGCAGCACCACCACTACAAATATTGGCCAGCTCAGTGCTGCCCCTCTACAGGTGACAGTAGGGGCATCCTCACCTTGGTAGGCCTTTGCTCTTGGAGGTCTTAACCAGTGGAAGGCAGCACGGTACAGAACTGCCCCACCTTCTCAGTCCTCCGCCTCTGCAACATTTAAACACTTAGCAAGATGCATTTAGTAAGAGCTGCCCAGACCTTAACATTCTTGTCCCAACAGTGATATCTGTGGGATCCCTTAACACGACCAGCGTGGTTCAGGGCCCACACTCAGGGTCCGGATTCTGGAGAAGGCCACACACTAAAAATGAAGAGTCAACCTCTAGAGTCACCCCCAATCTGGCCTTTTGCCATTCCTTTTATTGAGATTCTGAGACAAAGACATCCTTAGGTGGAAAAGTTCCAGCAACAGAAAATTAACAAGAATTTACATATGATTAAAAAATTAAAGTTGCCTCAAGCTCTACTATCTCAACTAGACAATGAGTTAATTGCTCTGACCTTTCAGAGCCATTGAGGTTGGCCATCTCTTTTTGCATATTAACAATAGTGACAATGTTTGGTTTCGGTTACACAGTTCTTTTTACATTTTATCACTAGTGACTCAACCTAGAGTCAATGAGTTAATAGCTCTGACCATTCAGAGCCATGGAGGACAGCTAGCTCCCTTTTCATTTTAAATGGTTAGGTTTTGGTTCCTGACAGTAGATGTTGGAGATTAAACCTTTATCAGTGATATCATTTGCAAATATGTTCTCCCATACCATGGGATTACTTGTTGTTTTGTTGATGGTTTCTTTTGCTGTAAAAAAGCTTTTTATTTTGATGTAGTCCCATTTGTTCATTTTCTCTTTAGCTTCCATTGCCCTAGGGTTAGTATCAGTGAAGAAGTTCTTTAGGCATATGTCTGAGATTTTGCTGCCTGGGGATGTCTCTAGTATTTTTATGGTTTCCCGTCTCATGTTTAAGTCATGTATCCATTTTGAGTTTATTTTTGTGTATGGTGTAAGTTGGTGATCTAGTTTCATTCTTTTGCATGTATCTGTCCAGTTTTCCAAACACCATTTATTGAAGAGACTGTCTTGACTCCATTTTATGCTCGTGCCTCCTTTGTCAAATATTAATTGAGCATATTGATTTGGGTTGATATCTGGATTCTCTAATCTATTCCATTGATTTATATGTATGTTCTTGTGCCAGTACCAGGCTGTTTTGAGAACAGAGGCTTTGTAATACAGCTTGAAATCTGGTATTGAGATCCCTCCTACTTTAGTCTTCTTTCTCAAGATTGCTGAGGCTATTCGGGATCTTTTATTGTTCCAAATGAATTTTTAGAAAGTTCTTTCTAGGTCTGTGAAGTATGTTGTTGGTATTTTAATGGGGAGTTCATTGAACTTATAAATTGCTTTCGGAAGTATGGCCATTTTGATGATGTTGATTCTGCCAATCCATGAACATGGTATGTTCTTCCATCTGTTTACATCTTTCTCTATCTCTTTTTTCAGTGTTGTGTAGTTTTCTGCATATAGGTATTTTACCTCCTTCGTTAAGTTTATTCCTAGGTATCTTAATTTTTTTGGTGCGATGGTACGTGAGATTGCTTTTTTGGTCTCTGTTTCTGTAAGTTCACTATTGGTGTATAGAAATGCCATAGATTTCTTGGCATTGATTTTGTAACCTGCTACATTGCCAAATTCATTTATTAAGTCTATTAGTTTTTTGATGGAGTCTTTTGGATTTTTTATGTACAATATCATCTGATCTGCAAATAGGGAAAATTTTACTTCTTCTTTTCCAACTTGGATGCTTTTATTTCCTCTTATTATCTAATTGCAATGGCCAGTACTTCCAGTACTGTGTCAAACACGAGTGGTGAGAGTGGGCATCCCTGTCTTGTTCCTGTTCTTAGAGGGAATGGTTTTAGGTTTTGCCCATTGAGTATGATGTTTGCTGTGAGTTTATTGTATATAGCTTTTATTATGTTGAGGTATGATCCTCGTACTCCCATCTTGTTGAGAGTTTTTATCAGGAAAGGGTGTTGGATTTTATCAATTGTTTTTTCTGCATCAATTGATATGATTATATGATTTTTAACTTTCAGTGTGTTTATGTGATGTATCACATTTATTGATTTGTGGATATTGTACCATCCTTGCATTCACAAATATATCCTACTTGGTCATGGTGTATGATCTTTCTGATGTTCTGTTTGAGCCGATTTGCTAGAATTTTGTTGAGGATTTTGATATCTATGTTCATGAGGGATATTCGCTTGTAATTCTCTTTCATTGTGTTGTCTTTACCTGGTTTTGTATTAGGATGATGCTGGCTTCATACAAGGAGTTTGGAAGTGTTCCTTTCTCTTGAATTTTTTGGAATAGTCTGAGGAACATAGGTTTCAGTTCTTCCTTGAATGTTTGGTAAAACTCTCCTGTGAAGCCTTCTGGCCCTGGGCTTTTGTTTGCTAGAAGCTTTTTGATGACCGCTTCAATTTCCTCCCAAGTCAATGGTCTAGTGAGATTTTCATATTCTTCCTGATTGAGTTTTGGAAAGTTGTATTTTTCTAGTAATATGTCTATTTCCTCCAGCTTGTCCAGTTTGTTGGAATAGAGTTTTTCATAGTATTTTGGAGCAATCCTTTGTATTTCAGCAGGGCCTGTTGTTAATTCACCTCTTTCATTTCTGATTTTGTTTATTTGGGTCCTCTCCTTTGTTTCTTGGTTAGGCTGGATAAAGGTTCATCAATCTTGTTTATCCTTTCAAAGAACCAGCTCTTGGTTTTGTTGATCTTATGTATTGTTTCTTTGGTCTCTATGTTGTTTGTCTCCACTCTGATTTTCATTATTTCTTTCCTTCTGCTTACACTGGGCTTTTCTTGTTGCTCTCTTTATAACTCTTTGAGTTGTAGAGTTAGATAATTTGTTACCATTCTTTCTTGTTTTTTTGCAATAGACTTTCAGGGATATGAACTTCCCTGTCAAGACTGCTTTTGCTGTGTCCCATAGATTTTGGATGATTGTGTTTTTATTGTCATTTGTTGCCATGATGTTTTTAATTTCTTCTTTGATTTCCCTGTTAACCCAGTCCTTGTTCAATAGCATCCTATTCAGTCTCCAATTGTTTGATTTCCTTGGATTATTTTTATTATAGTTCATTTCCAATTTTATGCCATTATGATCTGAGAAGATGCTTGATATGATTTCTATCATCTTGAATTCAAAGAGACTTTGCCTATGTCCCAACATGTGGTCTATCTTTGAAAATGACCTATGTGCACTTGAGAAGAATGTGTATTCTGTGGCTTTGGGGTGAAATGTTCTGAAGATTTTGATTAATTCCATCTGGTCTAATGTGTCATTTAACGTTGATGTTTTTTTGCTGATTTTATGTTTAGATGATTTGTCCAAAGGTGACAGTGGGGTATTAAAATCTCCTACTATGATTGTGTTGCTATGAATCTCTCCCTTAATGTCCTTCAGCAATTTTTTAAATGTATTTGGGTGGTCATGTATTGGGTATATATGTTTACCAGTGTTATTTCTTCTTGTTGGATTGCTCCCCTCAGTATTCTGAAGTGGCCTTCATTATCTCTTGTTATGTCCTTCACTTTGAGATCTAATTTGTCAGATATATGTGTTATCCCAGCTTTTTTTTTCATTTCCATTTGCCTGGAAAACCTTTTTCTATCCCTTCACCCTCAGTCTGTGTGCGTATTTTTTTCTGAAATGGGTTTCTTGTAGACAGAAGATATATGGCTCTTGTTTTTTTATCCAATCTGTAACCCTATGTCTTTTGATTGGAGCATTTAAACCATTTACATTTAAACTTATTATTGATAGGTGGATATTTGATGCCATTTTTAATTCTGTACCCCTGTGTTCCTTCTTTATTTCCTATTTCTTTATTTTTACTGTAGACCCTTTAACATTTCTTACGTTGCTGGTTTGGTGAAGATAAATTCCTTTGGTCTTTTTTTGTCTGTGAAGCTCCTGATTTCCTCTTCAATTTGGATTGATAGCCTCGCTGGGTACAGTATTCTTGGATTCAGACCCTTCCTTTGCAAATGGCTTTGTATATTTCATCCCATTCCCTTCTGGCCTGATGAGTTTCTGTTGAGAAGTCAGTTGCTAGTGTGATGGGGGTTCCTTTATATGTAACTTTCTGTCTCTCTCAGGCTGCTTTTAAGATTCTGGTTTTGTCGTTGATGTTTGCCAATTTAATTATAATTTGCCTTGGTGTCGGTCTTTTGGGATTCATTTTGTTTGGGACTCTGCGAGCATGTTGTATTTGTATGGTTTTTTTCTTATCTATCTCAAGGATGTTTTCTGACATTATTTCTTGAAATATATTTTCCACGTCTTCCTCAGTTTCCTTTCCTTCTAGAACCCCTGTTATTCTAATATTGTTTTGTTTTGTATTGTCCCAAAGCTCCTGTATGCCGGGAACCAGGAAGAACCAGGAACTAAAAACCTAATATAAATGGAGCTGGCCAACCTTGATGGCTCTGAAAGGTCAGAGCTATTAACTCATTGACTCTAGGTTGGGTCACTATTGTTAATATGCAAAAAGAGATGACCAACTTCAATGGCTCTGAAAGATCAGTGGCCATTAACCAAGGAGGAATTAAGTCATATTCATGAATTAATACAAGAACAAATAGAGGCTGGCCACATAGAACCTTCCAATAGTCCCTGGAATACGCCAATATTTACAATCTCTAAAAAGGCGACAGGAAAATGGTGATTGTTACATAATCTATGGTAGCATTTACTGCTCTAAGATATTTGGAAAATGGTGATTGTTACATGATCTATGGTAGCATTTACGGATTATGAGAGGGTGCAGGGGCTGGGCTGAGGGGAGGCCCCATCATCCCATGCACAAATTTTGCCACTGGGCCTCTAGTAAAATAATAGTATTTAAAGACACAAACAACCAAATAAAATGGGCAAATAGGTTAATGTAAAGAAGGCATAAAAATGACTAATAAACATATAAATACATGCTCAACTTGACTAATCTTTGGTGAAATGTTATTAAAACCATTAAAAACTATTCAAGTGACAGTAGTGACTCCCTATTGGGGTGAATGAGAAGTGGAACCCAGAAGGAGAATTGGGAAGCACAAGCTAGACATTTGGCTTAGGGCTGCGACTACTCAGAGATGACTTGCAGGAAGATAGGCAGGAGATCAAATACCCCTACCTTGCTTTTCTACTCCAAAGTAAACTCCTGGTTGGACTTCCCATTGGCAAAAGCCAATCAGATGTCAGAGAGCTAGAACTCACACAGATGTCCTTAGATAGACAAGTGTTTCAAGGTCTGCACCATTCTTACTAAATACTATTCTTGCAAATATTAAAATGTAGCACAGTCTTGCACAGACCAGCTGTAAACAGACTGAGCTTGACAAGAATTCAATGGGATAAGTGTAGGCAACTGTAAAGAAAAAATTGATGTGTTATCGAGTCAATACTGTAAGCAAGGAACGGCTAAGTATCCCTCCTAATACATAGAGCTTTGACTATGAACCCATACCCCATTATCTTACTGCAAGTAAATAAATCTGCCTTATGAAAAGCACATGTTGTTCTTAAATAGAATATCCCAAGTGGATAATTATTTATTGAAATTTTTTTTATAACAGCAAAAGACCCAAAACCTATCAAATGGCCATTAGTAGGTTTTGGATGAATAAACTAAGGTATAGTCACAGAGTGAGGGACTATCCACCTGTGAAAATAAATGAGATGTGTCTCCCTATACCAGTCTAGAGAGATTCCCAAGATATATCTTCAAGTTAAAAAAATAACAACATAAAAAAAGGTCTCTTTTCAACTATTTTCAACCAGTTAGCTCTCAAAGATCTCTAGGATTTTATCAAAAGGACTTAAGAATGACCTTTAGGAGAATCCAACTGGACAACAATGGGACAATTGAGCATCATACTAATTCCAATGAATCAAAATATATTAAATATGTTGAACTCCATGAGTTTAAAACTGCCTTTTTCTTAAAAGTAGTCCATCACTCCCATGGAGTCTGCTTGGAAAGCCCATTTCTCAGATGTTGTTTGACTGTGGTGATAAAACTGTGACAGCAAACAGGGATCCTCATCGAAGACCACTTGGAGGGATCAGCCCTGAGACTCTTGACTTGAGGGGGTCTGTGTAAAGGAGCAATTTCACAGCAGGCTGCTGCTCCCATGATTTGAGTGCCTGGGGTCATCATAATCATACATAGGTACAGATGGCTCCACTTACCACATGGCACCAACAGCCAAGAAGGAAGAAAGCAGGGAAACTGGTGTGTTTCTCCCACAGTTCCCTGCAACTCTCAGCATTCTCTCTATTTCATTCCTTACCCATATGCCAAGATTTTTTTGTCCTCTGCTTCCAAAACCCACAGGTTTGCTTGGACACTCCTGCATTCTTAGTCCTTCCCTGACCCTAGGGACAGAAGAAGAGGCTGCTTAGAATGGGGCCAGGGGACGAATTCAAAGGCTGCTGGATCCATCTGGTAGCATTCAATCACTAACTTTCTTAATCTGCATTTCTTCCTGTCCATTTGAGTTTGACTTCTTTTTTTGTTGCACTCCAATTCTCCCATAAAGTTATGTTCTTAAGTGCTTTATTGCTACTGATGAATGCTGTAAATACATCTTTAACAAGGGACAAAGGGGAAATTTTTAAAATATATTTTTATTGATTTCAGAGAGGGAGAGATAGAAATATCAATGATGAAAGAGAATCATCCTTCAATTGTCTCCTACACACCACACATTAGGGATCAAGTCTTCCCTGACTGGGAATCAAACTGTGACCTCTTGTTCATAGGTGGATGTTCAACCTTGGAGCTCTGTAGCTGGGCATACAAAGAGGCAATTTTAATGTGTATCTCAGCATATCATAGCACAATAAGATTGTTTCTCATAATTTCCTCTATTTTCAAGAAATAAGATACAGGATGATTTATTGTAAATTCAGTTGTGCACAAGAATCATGGAACTTGGCTCTGCCATAGCCTACTCCTGCCTCATTTCCTCCTTATTCTTTTAACTCATCCCTTAAAGTTGTAGTCACAGCACAGGCTAGAAAAACTAGGATACAGGGCCCATGTCCCCTTATTTGTACCTGCTGAAGGTTTCAGAGTGGAAAGAGAAGAAGGCTGTGCCAAGTAGAGCCTCACATGGAGTTCATTCTAAACATGCTCAGGTTCCAATTGGGACCCCTCCTAGGTTGGTGCTGGCCTGAAGATGAAATGGAGGAGTTTTCCTGTGAGTCTCCAAGCCTTCACCTGCTCCTCCTCCAGGGTAGGCCCAACACTGAGCCCTTGGACTCTTACATGAGCCAAACAAACTCTGCTCTAAATTGGAACCAGTACTCATGGATGTTGCCACATTTCAAATTCTAACAATGGAGTTCTCAAAGCTTAACTGGTGAGTTAAGAGCTGAGCAGCCTCATTGAGTTTGGATATTTCATGAAGAAATATCACTGAAAAATTGAATTAACAGATTATTTCCTGATCCATAACAACTAAACACTTCTGTTCGGAAATATAAGGAGATACCAGCATTTTCCCTATCCTCTGCAAGTATAAGACTTTTGCATTGAGTAGAAAGCCAAGGATTCCAGATAAACATAGCAACCTGGAAGGCAATGGCACCTGTCACCAAGGCCCCCTTTTAGCAATATTTCACTCATCTCCACTAAACAACAACAAAATGCATGCTCTTAGTAGGAATGAAGATGAGGGGAGCTAGCATGGTAGCCAGCATTTAATCTAAAATACTGACAGTGGCCGAAACTGGTTTGGCTCAGTGGAATGAGCGACAGCCTGCAGACTGAAAGGTCCCAGGTTCGATTCCAGTCAAGGGCATGTACGTTGGTTGCAGGCATATCCCCAGTAGGGGGTGTGCAAGAGGCAGCTGATAGATGATTCTCTCTCATGGATGTTTCCAACTCTCTATTCCTCTCTCTTCCTCTCTGTAAAAAATCAATAAAATATATTTAAAAAAATAAATTACTGACAGTGTTTATATACATGTGGACAGCACCATGAGGAGCCCTGCTGATATATTCCTGGTGGATCAACCATATATGGTGATTTTTAAAAAAATTGGTGTCTCAAAAGCTGCTCTAAGGTCATAGAGAAAATGAAGAAATGTTCATTTGTTTTTAAATATGTTAATCCTTAATAAGAAGTGTAAGAGTCTGTGTGGTTCTTGATGTATGAGTTCCTTCCTCCCGTCCCACTCATCTTCAGCTCAGATTGAAGGAAACTTTATTCTGGGCCGGTATGGTAAAAAAAAATGGAGTTTCTTCTCCCCTCATTACCCATCCAGTGCATGCTACCTTACCAATAGGGACAGGCTGACAGCGATTCTCATGCCCTGTAACTCTGAGTTGCAGGACTAACCTGATAAGCACAGCACTCAGCTTCCTATTGCTTCTCCATTTATAGTGAGGAAACTCTATCCCAGCCACAAAAAGCTAAGAAAACATCTTCCTACACTCTAGCTCTCTCATATGATGGGGGTCAGTGCTGTGAGAAGTAGGTTGAGAAAACCATCCCCTGCTCAGGTTCCAGAGCTATGACCCATAGATTTTGTGAACGAGAAAAAGAAGTCGATAAATGCAGAGAACTCCAAAGCTGTCCTCAAAGGTTATAACTTTGTTTGAAGCAGAGTGTGGGAAATTTAAAGGGTTCTCTTGAAAACAGTGAAGATTTAATTTAGAGGACACTGGTAACCCTATAAAAATTACAAGAGAAACAATACCAAGTTTACCCAATAGAACCAGGAAAAGAGATAAAGCTTTTTTTTCTAGATGAAGGGTCCTTCTAGAGTCAGAGAAAACCTGAAAGACTGACCACAAAATCCACCAAAATTTAATTTTATCAGATCATGGGAGCACACTGACTACCAGGGGGCTTTTGAAATGTCCATAGTGCTTGAAGTGATCTATAGATTCTATCAAAATTTCAATGGCATTTTCCACAGAAATAGAAAAAAATTCTAACATTTTTACAGAAATACAAAAAGTTTCTGAACAGCCAAAGTAATCTTAAGACAGAATAACAAAGCTGGAGGCATCACATATTCTGATTTCAAGCTATATTACAAAGCCATACTAATAAAAGCAGTGTGATATTGGCATAAAAACTGACATAATAATCAGTGGAAGAAAACTGAGACCCAAGAAATAAATGGTCAATTAATTTACAACAAACGAGTCAAGAACATCCAATAGGAAAAGGATAGTGTCCTCAATAAGTAGTACTGGGAATACTGGATAGCCATGTGCAAAAGAATGAAATTGCACTCTAATCTGACGCCACACACAAAAACTGATTCTAAATTGTTAAGACTTGAACATATGACCTGAACCCATATATTTCCTAGAAGAAAACAAAGGGGGTGAGCTCTTTGACATTGATCGTGGCAATGATTTTGTGAATTTAACACCAAAAGCAAGGAAACAAAAGCAAAAGTAAATAAGTGGGACTACATCAAATTAAAAAGTTTTTTACACAACAGAGAAACTATCAACAAAATGAAATAGCACTCTATAGAATGGGAGCCATCCATATATCTGATACGGGACTCACATCCAAAATATATAGGGAAGTCATATAAATCTGTAACAACCCCAATCAATCCAATTTTAAAAAATGGACAGAAGAACTAAATAAGCATTTTTACTAAGAAGAATTATTAATGGACAACAAGAAAAGGTGGCAAATATCACAAATTATCAGGAAAATGCAAATCAAAACTTCAATGAGATATCACCTCACATCTGTTAGAATGGCAATTATTAAAAAAAAAAGTCCACAAGATATGTTGGTGAGGATTTGGAGAAAAGGGAAACTATTGGTGGGGATGTAAATTGGTGCAGTCTCTATGGAAGACAGTATGGAGAGTTCTCAAAAATAGAAATAGCACTTCCAATTGGAATTGGAAATCTATTGAAAGGCAATGAAATCTGGATAAAGGCAATGAAAATAGGATCTGGAAAAGTCATCTGTACTCCCATGTTCATTGCAGCATTATTCACAATAACCAAGATATAGAAACAATGTCTACAGATGGATAGGATTATGAGAGACATATATATCTACCGGGGTCAGAAAAAGGTTTACAGTTGTGAGTGCAAGAAACAAATAATTCAGTAAACAAACAATAATCATATAAGAATAAGCTGAATTTTGAATATTCACATCTGTATTCAGTGGGTCATCGGGTTACTTCGGAGATCTGTTCCTATGGCACAACTTACCACAATTTTTGCTGTAAGTCAGGACCTACCTACATAAGGAGTGCATACACAGCAGTAATGAAGTGAAACAGTAAAAACATTTTAAAAGAAAATAACAATTCCTGACCTTTACTTGTGGTAAATACAGTAAATAAAAAAAAAACCATAAAGCATATATTTACATTCCTTGAAATTACGGAACTTTTTAAAAAATAAATAAATGGGAGAGAGCATCATAACCACAAATGACATACGTCAAGTCTGAAGTAACCTGAGGACTGCCTGTACCTACTTTTGATGTGTGTGTGTGTGTGTGTGTGTGTGTGTGTGTGTGTGTGTGCTTGAGCGTATGTGTCTATTCTTCTATGAGGATTAGAAGAATATGTTTCCATTTGCAAATGGATTTAGGAGCATTTGCTAAGTGAAACTCCTCATACAGAGGATAACAAATACCATATGATATCACTTCTCTAAGGTAAATTTTTTATTATTTCAGAGAGGAAGAGAGAGAGGGAGAGAGAGAAAGAGAGAGGGAGAAAGAGAGAGGGAGAGAGAGGGAGAGAGAGAGAGAGAGAGAGAGAGAGAGAGAGAGAGAGATCAATGATGAGAGAGAATCATCATTGGCTGCCTCCTGCACTCCCATTACTGGGGATCGACCATACAATCCAGGCATGTACCCTGACCGGGAATCACACGCTGGTTTCCAGGGGCTAGTGGATGGGGGAAATGGGGAGATGTTAAACAATACAAAACACCATTAAGAGATGCATGTGTTTTGGAGATCAAATACACAAAATAGTGATTATCTATAATAATAAAAGCATAATATGCTAATTAGACTGGACATCATTCCAGACATCCTTCCCAATGAAGCCGGGGTTTGAAAGAAGCCCAGGTTCAGGGTGCTTGCAGGTGGTTGGAGAGAAGCCTGGGTCCCAGGTGCCAGAGGGAACCCAGTGCTGGCAGCTGGGGGAGGAAGGCCTACTCTTGCATGAATTTTGTGCATCGGGCCTCTAGTAGCTAATAATCCTGTATTATGTACTTGAAAGTTGCTAAGAGAATAGATCTTAAATGTTCTCACCACAGAAAAGATATAGTAAATATGGGACCGGAGGCAGGTGTTAGGAAAAGCTAAGATGGCGATTTTTTCTTCCAATATGTAAATGTGTCAAATCAACATGTCATATATTTTAAACTTATGCAATGTTACATGTCAATTATATCTCAATAAAGCTGGCGGAAAGCTAGGTGGAGTTAGTGGGAGTTGGCTTCTTCACTAGAGATAAGGAGCTGGCAAGAATGGGTGAAAATCAGACCCAGCCCATTAGCGTCACATTAAGTGAAACCCCTCACTACATATAGGAAAAGTCAACTCAGAGAGTGTGAGTGAGTTAGGCATGGTCACATCCTGGTTAATGAACTAGCCAGGTCAAGCCTCCTATCAGCATAATCCTGTTACAGCCTCTCTCCCTCCCTCCACTCAGTAACTGGCTATTTTCCTCCCCTTTCTTATGACCCTCTGGTGGGAGAGTCTCACAGAGATGGCTAGAGTAAGCCCCGAGGAACGTTTTCATCCTCTCCCTGTTCTCCTATTTTAAATAGTGGAAAGGCCTTCCTTTCCTTTGTGAACCAGGAGGATTTGTAGGTGATTCCTGGTACCAGGACCACCTTGGTGGCACTGTCCCAGGGAAGGAAGCTCTCAAGAGGCCAATTTATATGAAAAGACCTAAAAAGCAAAAGCAGTTAAGATTAGTGATCCAGGCTAGAAGTAAAAACAGTCCTCACAAACCTAAAATGCTCTTCTCCTCTGAGATTACAAACCCTGGGGGGACAAGTGCTGGTGTCACAGGAACCTTCTGAGAACATCACTGCAGTCCAAAGCTGTGTTTCCCAGTGGAAACTTCCCATCCCATTCCCTCAGTGGTGAATGTTCCTGTCTCTTTAAGATATAACCACTAGCCATCGCTTCCCTGAACCTCCTGCCTCTGTGGTCTGAGAGGCAGGACACTTCCCCTTGTTCTGGGAGGAAGAGCCTGCTGCACTCACAACCAGAGGACAGCCATAGGTCAGGACCTTCTGGGTCCAGACTCAGAGCCTGTCACTGTATTGGCAGAAAAGGTGAATGCCAGTAGGGGAAGGGAGCCAGCCACCAAGTAGGAGCCATGAGGACCAGGAAGAATGCAGGGCCTGCAAGAAGCTCACTGAGTGAGCACCTCCGTTCTAATAGATACGAGGAAGGGGAGTGGGATCTAGAAAGAGTAACTCCACACTCCCAGGTGTGTAAGGATGCCTGAGTTTCACACACAGCAGTTTCAGGAGCAGTGGCAAGCATCCCCCGCAGCTGAGATGCACAGGCTCTTGCTTGGGCTATGCCCTCTCCTAACCTACTCCCTAACAAGGAAAGAAGGGGTCTGTTCACTCTCCCCCAGGGATTAAGTAACAATTTAGAAGGCATCAAAGACTCTCCATCTGCATATACAATAAGGCAAAGAGATTTCTGAGGACATATAACTGAGTCTAAACTCAGAACACTTTAAAGTGAAAACCCTGTGTGTATCTGGGCTGAACTGCCTAAAACATTCCACTCCACGATCCTACAAGTGCCAGAGGCTGCAAAGGTCATGACCATGGTCTTCAAACACTTGCCCTACCTGTGTCCTTAAATACCTGCTCCCCAACACAAGCTTCCCAGGACTGCTGCACTTTCTGAACTCCCTTTCTTCCTCTGAGTGACAAAGGAGTTGGACCAGGAAATCTGGTCCAGACACGGAGATCAGGCACTGAGTGCATCACAATCATTGGCCAGGGTGTGGGGGTGCTTATATTCCGAAAGTACAGGTGTGAACCAAAATCTCTGAGAAATACACATTTGACAGAATACCCTAGATAATTCCCAGAAACGAGATGCAGAAAGCCCTCGCGTAGGTGAATAGGCTCAGTACCTTGGAGAGTTAGCATATAAGATCCCACATGTTTCTCATTCCTCCACACAGCATGTGTTTGTAACCCCACATTTCAGCTCTCTGGACCTGGCTAGGAACTTTCTAGATACCAGCTTACCCACAGTACTGTCAGTTCCCTGAATCTTCTCATCTCTACCTTTGGACAGGATTCCTTGCTTTAGCAAAATTCCCGGCCCTTGCAACTATGGCTCTTTCTTCACTTTTGCTCTGGTTTCGGTCATGGAGTGTATTGATTTCCATGGGGTGAACAGTATGAAGGCTTTGGTGTGGGGGGAGTTCCTGCAGAAAGGTGAATGCCTTTGGATTGAGGACCAGGCCAACCCATCATCTAAGTCCTTTGGCCAGAGACAAGGTATTCAGCCTGTCTCTCCCTTGGCTGCTCATTGTGTGGTACCAACTGGAGAGAATAGTCACCTGTGGTAACTAGGTGGAAATAGAAATGGAAGGAGAAGCACAGACAAGACTCAGGCAGAGTGTGGAGAGGCTGGAATAGTCACCGGCCTGAGGGCACAAGGCAGCTGGGAAAGGCCCAACATCTGCTCTCCGGGGAACATGTAATTGAGGGGCTTCCTTGTCCTGATGCTGGAGAGGCAGATGGAGGACAGATTGCCCTGTGCTCAGGGACTTGGTGAGCACAGAATGTTCGATTGTATTAAATGATGTCTGATTGGGTGGAGATATTTTACTTGGAGAAGCCTCAGCTTTGGGCCAGGATGTCAAGAGTTGGAGGGGAATGTCCCAGTCTCTCCAGGACTCTGAACATATTTAGATACATTGACTCAGGACAGTAAATTGACTTTCCAGAGCACAGTCAGAGGCTGAAGATCACATGGGACATAGGTTTCTTCTCCAATTTCCTAAACCAAAACTCCAGTTCTCTTCTTCTTTGTCTCTAAGGACAGCTAACCTGTTTCCTTGTCAGTGAGCAAATTTTCTAGTACTCATAGTTTTCCAAAGTCTTCCTTGGCTGCTGAATCTCTTGGAAAAACTTAGTATCTACAGGTTTAACATAGATTTACCTCTAAAATTTAATATCTATAACTTTCTCACTACTGTGATTGTTACTATCTCCTGTCTGCCTTTTGAATTTGACGTCTCTGAAAAAACAAAGCCAAAGTCTCCAGACCCCCTCACAGTATCATTCCAAATCCAGCCCAGGCCCTTCCAATGTTCTTTCCTCTATTCTGACATTCTTGGGAATCTGGAAGCACGACTGTGTCTGGGTGGTGTCACTAGTTTTTTGGATCTGGCCTGATATATTACAGGTAATTAAACCTATTTAATAAATGAATGAATGAAATTGTGTGTAGGACTCTTTCGAGTAAGAAGGGAAGGACAGAAGAGATGAAGAAAATGCCTGTGATAAGACTATGTGCACACTTGCCCCCTGGTATGAGCTCTTTGAGGGGAATGGGCAAACTCAGGGCTAAACAGATGACCCCAAACATGTTTGAGGTGAAACAGTAAGAGCCCTGAATGTGCATTTAACTGGGTCTGTGACCTTGCCCAGCTGGGAGATATCAATTTGATTAGCTTACAATTCCATTCCCCAAGTATAAAATGAGGACAATATACCTACTCTGATCTCCGTGGAAGAAGATGAAGAGGGTATCAGATCATGGACTGGATGGAGTGTGATTCACCAGATAGAATGTTAGAGATCTAGGATGGAGGGTTAAACGGGTTTCTTATTAGCAGGAAGTAGGTTTAACAAGAAGGGGAGTGAGGAGGAGAGAGAAAGGGAGAGAAGAAAGAAGAAAGTGATCTCATCTAATCCTTTCAACAACCCCAGAATAAACAACTCAGTACTCTTAGTCCCATCTTTGTACAAAGGTTTAACTTTTAGATTAAGCAACTTCTGAGGTGACACAACTGTCCGATGGTAGGACTATGAGTCAAATCCAGAGTGTATGGGACTCCAGATAGCTCTCTATCCCCTGGCTACTGACCCTTCCTGACCATATTCCCTGGGCTGGAATCTGGGAGAAGTGCAGCAGAGGCCACTGAAGCCTCAAATAAAGACAGCTCTGGAGAAAGTGGAACCCCAGGGATAATGGAGGTGAAGTCATGTCTGGAATGATGAAGGGGATAACCTTGAGTAATATCGCCCAGATGTTGAGCATCTACAAATGAACAAGTATACCTGGGCTATACCAGGGTGACAGGGATACTTGGTGAAGATCCACCTGAAATCAGTAAGGCTTTGGTTGGAAAAGCAGAGTTGAGACATTGTTCTTGTTCCAAGGGCTTCCAGGTCCAGGTAGCCAGGATAAGTTGCTTTAAGCTTTGAAGGCTCACAGATGATTTGTCTTCTAGGTTCCAAAGAAACCATGTACGCCATGCTGAGGCTCATTCTGGTGGGGAAGACAGGGGCTGGGAAGAGCCACACTGGGAAAAGCATCCTGGGCCACAGGCACTTCCTCTTCAGATTCACAGCCACTTAGGTGACCAGAACCTTCGATGTGGGGAGCTGCAGGTGAGACAGGTGGCAAATGGAAGTCATGGATACCCTGGATCATTTTCGCTCCCTAATCCCAAGGACAGACTATGCAGAGTGAGAAGATATTACTTGCTGTCCATACCTGGGCCCCAAGCGCTGATCCTGGTGACTCAGCTGGGCTGCTTCACTGTGTAAGACCAGCAGGCCATGTGGTAGCTCAAGGTCCTATTCAGGAACAGGTGGTGGCACAAGCCATCGTGCTGTTTACATGCTAGCAAGACTTGGATTGGGACTCTTTGCAGTTCTTCCTGCACCACACTGACAATCTTGTGCTGTGGGCTCTGGTGACCAAGTGAGGGGGGGCACCTTAGACAACTGGGAGGTGGGCAGTAACCTGGAGGCCCAATTGAAAGAGCTACTGGTGCTGGACCACTCAGGTGACCCCTACTTCAACATTGTGTGCTGTCTGGAGCAGGCACTGGCTTTCTGGAGCCCTGGGAAGCATCTGCCACAGGTGGCAGCAAAGCTGGTGGGCTTCATGTGGGGGGCAATGAGGGTACAGGCTCCTGTGCTAGCTGCACATGTGCATGGCAGCCGGGAAACTGCACACAACTGCGCTTCTGGGCTTCCTAGTCCTCTGTTGCCAGCTGGAGTCCACAGGCCGTAGGTAGAGTCCATCCTGAGTGACAGAGTATATATAAGTAGGACTTGGAACCATCACCTGACAATCACATTCTTCCTTGAAGTCTGTGCTTCCAGGGCCAACAGGCTCTCCTTGTGTCCCTCAACTTGTAGTAACTTACCAACCCAAAGACAAAAATCCTGACTGCTCCCATCTCCCACCAAACCTGCACCTGGGACCTGGCCCTCCCTGAGCTCTTCTTACTGGAGACCAACAAGTGTTGTTGCTCTTGTCTTTTTTTCTACTGACCTCAGGCTTCTGTCCCAGATCCTGGGATCATCCCTGGTCTCCTCTGAGAACCAAGGACAATAGTGAACACAAAGCCTCAGTCCAGAGGCATTTGAATCTGAATTGAAAGAACAAATGCCCTGGACATTCATGTTGTGTTAACAGGAATCAATATTTGTAGATGTTTGTTCATTTGCCTTATATGCCCATTGAACAAAGACAATGCTCTGTCATTCTTAAATCTTTCTGCCAAAAACATGCACCCAAGTAAGCACGTACAAACACACACACACACACACACACACACACACACACACACACACACACCCTTCCCCTCCACACATACCCTTTGAGGTGAGTGTCAAAAAGAAGACCAGACACTGAACTGTCCATCTCTCCCCTGTATCTCCATTCAGATCTTTTAGTAGCTTGAATGAAGAGGCTTCTATAAGCCTAAGAAAACTTTAATTGGAGACCTAAGTCTCTATGATTTATTGAAACTTTGGCTCATCTGGCCAACCACTCTTGTTCTGTCCCCAGCATCTCCACCTTCACACACAAACTCAAGCCCACCTCAATACTGCTGGGTAAATTCACATAATTTCTGCACAGTATCCTCCACCAAGTGCCTTCACAGACAGAGATTCTCAGGTCCCTGATGCCCTTATGTCACTAAAGAGATATCTTTAAAAATGAAAATTATCTGCAACAGTTGAGTTCATATAGGACTGAGAGGTTCACAACATAGAAACCATGGGACTAAGAATGACAACAAGTGCCAAATGCTGAGACTTGATGTTTCCTTGGCTGCCAAAGGCATTGTGGTTCAAGGGTTGGGCACAAATCCCAGGAGAGATACTGATAAGGAATCTTGATTTTGGTCTTGTCCACTTGTCAATATCCTTTTTCAAGGAACAAACAGAAAAACTTTACCATTGTCACTTTGCTGAGGAAGAAAATGGTCACCCCAAACAAAAGGAATCCAAAGAGGACCACACCAAGACACATCATAATTAAAATTCCAAGAGCAAAAGACAAAGAGAAAATATGAAAAGCAGCAAGAGAAAACCAGGTAGTTACCTATAAAGGAGCACTCATATGACTGTCAGCTGAGTTCTCAACAGAAATCATGCAGGCCAGATGGGAATGGCAAGAAATATTCAAGGTGATGAATAACAAGAACATACAGCCAAAATACTCTACACAGCAAACCTATCACTCAGAATCGAAGGCCAGATAAAGAGCTTCACCAATAAATTTAAGCTAGAGGAGTTTATCACTGCCAAGTCAGAATTATATGAATTGCTAAAAGGGGTTCTTTAGGAAGAGGAAGAAAATAAGGATAGAAATTATGAACAACAAATACATAACTATCAACAAGTGAATCTGAAAACCAAAAGAAGTAAAAATTACGATGAACAATATTAACTGGTGAATATAATAGAATCAGAGGTATGGAAGGGGAGTGGACTGATAATTCTTGGGGAAATGGGGAGTGGGGGGGGCGGGAAAGACTGAACATAAACTGCACCTATGGATGAGGACAATGGGGGATGGGGAAAGGGCAGTGGGTGGGATGGGAACTTGGTGGAGGGGAGCAATGGAAGGGGAAAAATGAGGAACATTTGTAATGATATGAACAATAAAGATTTATTAAAAAACAAACAAAAACAAGAGCTGGTTATTTGAAAGGATAGACAAGATTGATGAACCTCTAGCCAGGCTCACCAAGAAAAAAAGACAGAGGACCCAAATAAGCAAAATCAGAAATGAAAGAGGTGAAATAACAACAGACCCCACCAAAATACAAACGATTGTTTAAAAATACCATGAACAACTATATTCCAACAAACTGGACAATCTGGAGGAAATGGACATATTCCCAGAAAAATATAATCTCCCAAAACTCAATCATGAAGAATCTAAACAGCTCAATAGTCAAATAACTGTGGAAGAAATTGAAGCAGCCATAAACAAAACTTCCAGAAAATAAAAGCTTAGGCCAGATGGTTTCACAGGGGAGTTTTACGAAATATTCAAGGAAGAACTGAAACCTATCCTCCTCAGACTGTTTAAAAAAATTCAAGAGGAACACTTCTAAACTACTTCTATGAAGCCAACATCATCCTAATAACAAGCCCAGATAAATAAAACACAATGAAAGAGAATTACAGGCCAATATCCCTCATGAACAGAGATGCCAAAATCCTCAATAAAATTCTAGCAAATCCTCAATAAAATTCTAGCAAATGACCAAGTGGGATTTATCCCAGGAATGCAAGGATGGTACAATATCCACAAATCAATAAACATGATACATTACATAAACAAATTGAGAGATAAAAATCATATAGTCATATCAATTGATGCAGAAAAGTCATTTGACAAAATCCAACACCCTTTCTTGATCAAAACTCTAAACAAGGTAGAATAGAAGAATCATACCTCAATATAATAAGAGCTATATATGGTAAACCCACAGAAAACATCATACTCAATGGGCAAAAACTAAAACCATTCCCTCTAAGAACAGGAGCAAGACAGAGATTCCTACTCTCACCACTCCTGTTGGACATAGTACTGGAAGTACTAGCCATTGCAATTAGACAAGAAGAAGAAATAAAAGGCATCTAAATTGGAAAAGAAGAAGTATAGTTTTCCTTATTTGCAGATGACATGATATTGTATATAAAAAAACCAAGAGATTCCATAAAAAATAATTGACTTAAATAAATTAGGCAATATAGCAGGATATAAAATTAACACCAAGAAATCTTATGGCATTTCTATACACAAATAGTGAACTTACAGAAAGAGAGACTAAAAAAAGAAATCCCATTTATCATTGAACCAAAAAAATTAAGATACCTAGAAATAAACTTAACCAAGGAGGAAAAAGACCTATACATAGAAAACTATAGGACACTGGAAAAAAGAGATAGAGTAAGATGGAAATAGATGAAAGAGCATACCATATTCATGGATTGGTAGACTCCACATCATAAAAATGTCCATACTACCCAAAGCAATCTATAGATACAATGCACTCCCCATTAAAATACCAACAGCATATTTCATAGACCTAGAAAGAACTCTCCAAAAAATTCATCTGGAATAATAATAATAAAAAAGACCCCGAATAGCCACAGGAATCCTGAGAAAGAAGAATAAAGTAGGTGGGAACTCAATACCAGATTTCAAGTTGTATTACAAAGCCACTGTTCTCAAAACAGCCTGGTACTGGCACATGGATAGAAATATAGAATAATGAAATAAAATAGAGACTCAAGATATCGACCCAAACCACTATGCTCAATTAATATTTGACAAAGTAGGCATGAACATATAATGGAGTCATGACAGAATCTTCAACAAATGGTGCTGGGAAAATTGGACAGATACATAAACAAAAATGAAACTAGACCACCAAATTATAAAGGACTTAAACATAAAATGAAAAACCATAAAAATACTAGAGGAATCCACAGGCAGAGAAATCTCAGACATATGCTGAAAAAATTTCTCCACTGATATTGCTCCTAAGGCAATGGAAGCTAAAGAGAAAATAAATAAATAGGATTACATCAAAATATAAAGCTTTATCAAAGCAAAAGAAACTATAAAAAAACAAGAAAGCCCACTGTATTGGAAAACATAGTTTCAAATGTTTTCACTAATAAAGGTTTAATCTCCAACATCTATAGGCAACTTATATAACTTAATAAAATGAAGATAACTGATCCAATTAAAAAAAAGGGCAATGGACCAAAATAGAATCTTTCCAAGAGAAGACAGAAGGAAGGCCAAGAGACACATGAAGACATGCTCAAAGTCACTAATTATCCGACAGATGCCAATCAAAATAACAATGCGGTACCATTTCACACCTGTCAGAATGGCCATCATCAACAAATCCACCAAAGACAAGTGCTGGCGAGGATGTGGAGAAAAAGGAACCCTCGTGCTCTACTGGTGGGAATGCAGATAGTGCAGCCACTGTGGAGAACAGTATGGAGTTTCATAAAAAAACTAAAATTGGAACTCCCATTTGAGCCAGTAATCCCACTCCTAGGAATATATCCTAAGAAACTAGAAACACCAATCAGAAAGGATATATGTACCCCTATGTTCATAGCAGCACAATTTACAAAAGCTCAGATTTGGAAACAACCAAGGTGCCCGTCAGCAGATGACTGGATCAGAAAACCATGGTGCATCTACACAATGGAATGCTATGCTGCCATAAAAAAGAAGGAATTCTTACCATTTGAAGCAACCTGGATGGAACTGGAGAACATTCTGCTAAGTAAAATAAGCCAGTCAATGAAAGAAAAATACCACATGATCTTACTCATTTATGGATACTAAAGAACATTATAAACTGGTGAACAAAAAGATAGATACAGAGGCAGCAAAGCAGCAAACAGACTGTCAATTTACAGCGGGAAGATTAAGGAGAGGTGGGGGAGATAAGAGATCAACTGAAGGTCTTGTATGCATGCATATAAGCATAACTAATGGACAAAAAACACTGGGGGGTGAGGGCATGTATGAGGGTGTGGTGTGGGGGGCAATGGTAAGATACGTACACATATAACACCTTAATAAAAATAAATAAATAAATAAATAAATAAATAAATAAAATAAAACACATGACCCACCTGTATGTTTCTTACAAAAAAGTCCTTTCAAATATTATGGTAAATACAGGCTGAAAATTAAAGGATGAAAAAGGTAAATGGTACATATATTACTCATGCAAAAGGAAGAAGGAATGCTGTATTGATAGCAAATAAATTAGACTTCCGAACAAGAAATTTACCAGACACAGAGATTAACATTATATAGTAACTAGAGGCCTGGTGCACAAAATTCATGCACAGGTAGGATCCCTAGGCCTGGCCGGCGATCAGCACCCATCTGTGGTGTGACCAGTGGGCTGACCAGTGGGCCCCTACTGGCACTGGCCTTGGCCAGCCTGGTGCTGCATGCTATCTGGTCTCACACTCCACCACCAATGTTGGTTACCTTCTTCTCCGAGGTGACCATTGGAGTGACCACCCCTTTTCCCCCTGTACCCACCTTGGCTGGTCTGAGTTCTATAGGCTCGGACATATCTTGCATTGAGTGTCTGTCCCCTGGTGGTCAGTGTGTGTTGTAGTGACCGGTCATTCTGCTGGTAGTTCCACTGTTTCATCAATTGCATTTATCAGTATGAATTAGGTGTTTATTATATAGAATAAATAGGTCACTCCACCAAGAAGACAGAGAAAGCCTAAATGTGTTTCCTAAACAACAGAGATATGAAATAAGTGAAGTAGAAACAGACAACTGAAAGGAGAAACAGACAAATCCACAATTATATTTAGAAACTCCACTATGCCCTCAACAATTGACAGAACCAGACAAGATCTAGAAGAATTCCATAGCACCCTCAATCAGTGGATCTACTGATATTTGTAGAAGTTTATATTTGCCAAATACATATTTTTTTCTGGTGCACATGGAACATACCAAGATAAGTCATATACTGAGCCATAAAAAAATCTCATAACATTTAAGAGAATTAAAATCACATGGACCATGTTCTCAGACCACAGTAGAATTGAGCTGAAACTCCATAGGGGAAATGTAGCAGAAATATCTTCTGTACTGCCCTATCAGCAGCATCAGGACTCCCTAAATGGTCATCAGAATCTGGAATAATGTCTTGTTAATTGTTCTCCAAGGTCAAATTCTACCTCTGAATATGGACTTTTTGGGGGCTTGGAAGACTCACATCACACTATCACTGAAGGATGGAATGTAAGGGGTAAATAGCCATTTCCCCCTATTTTTGCTACCATTGCTAAAGTAAATCTCCTTTGTTAAAAAGAGCAGATAATGTTCCCCATCCCACATTATTCCCCTGGTCCCTTTTCCACTTAGAGGACAAATGACCTTGCTGAAGAAGGGACAGCTTCAGTCTTTGCTTACCCTTGGCCAGCCCTCACCCATAAGTGATGACATGCAAACTCTGTGAGCATGATCAGCCTGGTGTAATTTAGCCTCTTCATACAAGTTTTGAGAGCAACATCCTGGTCAGGGGCAGACATCATCCCAGATAAGCTCAGAATCAGCCTCACAGAACACTGTCAATACCACAGGTCGTATTTCTGCAGGGCTGTGAACAGCCTCCTCCTCATTCCACTCACAGTGGTTTCAGGAGAACTTTAAAAATGAGAGAGACTGCTCTCTATTTCTGACAAAGGAGGAAACAGGGCCATGGAAAGAGCAGATAGCACACAGCAAACCACACACAGCCCAGAAATCAGGAACAAAATCTAAGTCCTAGAATTCCTTTTGTACCTCAGGAGCCGCTTCAGATAAGACTGGGGGAAATATGGAAATGAAACCAAAAGTCAGAGTTGAGTGGGGAGATTTCTGAACTAGAAAACCCAGTTTCTCTTCCCTTATCTGTGCTTAATTTAGGGAAAAAGGAAAATAATTCTAGTATTGAGAAAGAAGTGTTGAAATCTCTAACTGTAAATGTGCATTTGACTATTTCTCCATTTATTTTTGTCAGAATTTACTTCTTGAATTTTGAAGTCCTCTCATTTTTTGAAGCTCAGTTACTTATGAGGTACATGAAAATTCAGTATTATTGTCTTATTGATGAATTAACCTATTTATCAGTATGAATGTCTTTCCTTATTCAGGGTGTAAAGTTGGTATCATTCTGAAGCCTGCTTTGTCTGATATTAGTACAGCCCCTGCAGGTTTCATGTGACTAATCTGGGCATGGTGTAGCCTTTTCTGTGAAGCCACGACCAGCATGGCCTCAAGTTCAAAGGTTTGGAGAGAGCACTAATGCACAAATTAATACACAAGACAATAAATATGAATTTGGAAATTATGGGAGAAGCCAGGTAAACCTTAGCTGTAGTATCCAAGTTACACTGAGTCTCCATTCCCATCTTCTTTTCTTTATTAGAATACACAATTGCCTTTTAGGAATGCAAACAGACATATCAATGGTAATGGTTAGTAAACAGTCAGGTTTGGGAAGTTTGCTTTAGGCCATTGAGTCTGCAGGAGGTAACAAAATGCAAATATTCACCCTGTGAATATCAAAGATCCAAATTCAGCCTTCTGACCAGACTTCTCACATTTATATTAATTACTGTTGATATTGGTTCTCAGTATTTCCCCCTCTTTAATTTCTTAATAGATATTGATATGCTGCTTGCATAGCTGGACTCTTTTAAGACTTTTATTATGCATCTGCAGACTAAAATTTAAAAAAAATATAAGTAAAAGAATGAGATAGGCAATAATAGTTATGCTAAAAGGCAAAAGTAATGAGATCCAGAGAAAATGAGTAAATGCTTTCTTTAAATTGCTGCCAGGCATATAAGGAATTAGTTTGTAAGTTTGCCTGGGATAATTATACAATATGCTGCTGTAATTCCAAAATATCAAGGGTGGTGTTATTTTTACTTTAATCACCAAGAAGGTATTTTTTCATTGAAGTTATACTTTAAACTATATTATTTTACTGGTATAAGTGCTGCAGCTGATTTACATTGATTAATATTATACACAGACCCTTAGAGGTTTCAATCCAAAAAACAAAAACAAAAAACAAACAAACTATTCTTAAGTTTGCTGCTGGTGGGTTCCATTCATTAGGGTTTTTTACATAATGGCTTAGTGGGGGAGGGGGACTTAGAAATGTTAAATTCTCTTTGCCTCTCTAAGAAGCAAGCAGTGATAGTAATTGTATTTAGGTTTTCCCTTCCCCCTCCTTTGGTGGGATGCTAGCCAGAAAATCCTTTCTTTAAGGATTTTCTGTAGGAACAGTAGTTTGACTCTGTTTCCTATAAAAAGGGCAGCCAGATGGGGACACCCTGTAATTATACTTTGCCCATATATTTAATATACTAGGTGGGGGATCAGTCCACTTAAGGGATTTTACCAAGTGAGGACTTCTCCATTAGCCCTTGGTGAAATTACCGTACAGCTTATTACTATCAGCATGGCAAGAAAGATTTTTCAGTTATTCTTGGAGTTTTGGACACTTCACAAATTCATTCAGCTTTCTGGACCCTCTTCTTTATCACTCCCCAAGTGACCTCTGGGCTGTTTATCATCTGTTCTTCTTCCATGCCCTATCTTCAGTGTGTTTCCTTGGGCTGCTGCTCTTTGTAGCTGGGGTAGCCAATTGTTTACAGCTACAAGGTGTGGCTCCAGTTACAAGGTCCTCATTAATTTGGCTAGTTCCTCTCTGGAATCCATGTTGCAGTTTAATATTTCTTGCAGGAATCCATACAAGTTTGGAGAAATTTTCTGGAAATATACAGCATATCCTTGACCAAATATTAGTAATAGATCATGTCCATTCCATAAACCAGATTCAGGATATTTCCATTTAACTAGACCACTTTATTCTGACACCAGTGTAACTCCATGGGTGTCTTGCCATCAGCATCACAAGTGGAAAAAATTGAAGTAATTAAGGCTTGGTGCAGCCTACACACAGATGATTTCTCCATCATAATCCCCCCCCCTTTTTTTTTAGTTTTTCAAGTTGGGATTTTAGCTGCTGATGCTGTCAATCAATAATGGCCTGCCTCTGGGAATTATATGGTATTCCTGTAAAGTGCTGCATTTTCCACTTTTTACAAAATTGATAGAAATGTCAGCTTGTGTAAGCAGGCCCATTATCAGTTTTAATAATTTTTGGAATTCCCATGACTGCAAAAGCAGCTAGGCAATAATTAATAACCTGTTTTGCTCTTTCTCCTGTAGATGCAGTAGCCCTTAGGACTTTTGAAAAGGTTTCTACAGAGACATGCATTTCCCCAAAGTGTCCAAAGGGAGTATAGTGTGTCACATCTATTTGCCAAATATGGTCCCTTAGCAAACCTCTAGGGTTGACTCCTGTTGTAGGCTCTTGAGGTAGATGTAATATGCAAGTGAGACACACACTGATGATCTGTTTTTCCTGTTGTTGAGAGACCGAGAATTATCTAGATAACATTTTTGCAGGCTGATGTAAAAGCTGAAGAGATTCTGAGGCCTATTTTAATATAGCAACCAATTGATCAGCATGTACATTTCCTTTTGCCAAAGGGCCAGGTAATAAACTATGAGCCCTGATGTGAACGATATAAAAAGGATATTGTCTCGGTTGTACAATGTGCTGAATTTGTTTAAATAGTAAAAATAAACTTTGGTCACTGAGCCATTTCAAATGAGAGGTTTCAATTCTATTTAATAAACCTGCAGCATAAGAACAGTCAGAGATAATATTAAGAGGATCTTGAAAACTCTGTAATACAGCATTAATAGCTTCTAATAATATCTTGCTTCTTGCCTCTTTAGACAATATTTTCTACAGAAACATGACTAGTTTGGATGACTCAGTCTAAATTCATTTTATGATAAGCAGCTTTGCCATTTGATGATACATCAGTAAAAGTAGTTAATGCTCTAGAAATAGGCTCCTACCTAATATTATTTGGTATAATAATAGGAGTATAATATAAAAATTTTAATAATTTTTCTTTTAGTAGGTGACAACTAAGTTCCCCTGAAAATTCACTAAGTCCAATTTGCCAATTTAAATCAGTCTGAAATAACATTTCTAATTGTTTCCCAGTGAGAGGAAGGTAAATACATTGAGGTTCTTCTCTAAGCTGTCTGCAACAATTTCTAAGTTGAAATATCAACTGAGCCATAAGTTCTATAAATGTAACTGCAGGGTTAGAGGATTGATGTCCTAGGTCAGTGGTCGGAAAACTGCGACTCTCAAGCAACATGTGTTTCTTTGTCCCTTTGAGTTTTTTGCAAAGGCCAGGTTAGGAGTATTCTAAGTTAATAACAATGTACTTACCTTTATAGTTTAAATTTTAAAAATATGACTCTCAAAAGAAATTTCAATAATTGTACTGTTGATATTTGGCTCTGTAGACTAATGAGTTTGCCGACCACTGTCCTAGATGGACCAATTCAATAATAGCAAGAGAGATTTTATTTTGGAAGATGACTCCACTGGGATTATTTGCAGTAACTCCTTTCAAGCTTCATCTGTCAATACTCATGGTGAGGAAAGATTAGAGGCACTGTAGGACCCCAAGATGGAGGAATTGACCTTCCCCACTGCCTGTTCCAGGATGTGACCTTTACGGTTAAAGATTAGACAGGGAGGAGGTCAGTTCTTTATGGTTGAAGATTAGGCAAGAATGAAATCAGTCCCCAGAAACTCCCTACCCTGAGGACTTGCCCAGAGGAGAGACCAAGGGGCTTGCAAGATTAACATGTAATTAATGAGCCCAGCTCCCCTTAGAATTTCCTTGTTTCCTTCTTCCCCCTCCATGTGTAACTCCACCTGCGTGTGGTGTTTATTTCCTTGTTCCCTTCTTCCCCCTCCATGTGTAATCCCACCTGCGTGTGGTGTTTGCCTTTATAATCTCATGTCCTGCAGTTACTCGGCGCTCCAGCCAGCCAGCATTTCCTTCGGGTTGCTGTCTGCCTGAGAGACCCTGTGCTGCGCTTGTAATAAATCCTCATGCTTTTTGCATCAAGTTTCAGTCTCGGCGTTTGACTTGGGGTCGTCACCCTCTCCGTCAGACTCACTGAGGGTCTTGGGACCTTACAGCACCTTTAAGTATATTAAATAAATTTGTCTTTTCTCCTGTAGAGATTTTTAGATAAGGTCTTAACCAATTAATATCCCGTACTTTTTGAGGTCTAACATATTGGTTTTCAATTATGGTACCTAGATATTTAAAAGGCATTTCTTTCTGTACTTTTTCTGGAGCAATTTTTAAGCTCCATTTAGGAAGACCTTTTTCTAATTAAGAAAACATTACTAAAATCTGTTCTTCGCATGGACTCACTAGGAGCAAGTCATCCATGTAATGGACAATTTAACACTGGGAATATATGTTCCTTAAAAGCTGAATAGCTTGAGCTACATATTTTTGACATAAAGTAGGACTATTGGCCATTTCTTGAGGCAAAACTTTCCATTGATATCTTTTCATAGGCTCTATATTATTAATATATGGCACTGAAAAAGCAAGCCTTTGTTTATCTTGTGGTGCCAAGGGAATTGTGAAGAAACAATCCTTAAGACCTACTACTACCCAGTTTCCCCGAAAATAAGACAGTGTCGTATATTAATTTTTGCTCCCAAAGATGTCTAGATCTTATTTTCAGGGGATGTGTTATTTTTCCATGAAGAAGTATATGGTTCACATTTATTGTTAAATGAAAATAAAGGAAATTTATTACCTATACACGGTACGGTAGTTTCAACACAAACCAGACTAACTGTGAATCCTACATTATTAAGAATTTACTCATTTATTCAATGACAATCATGTCATCATCTTCTGGAAGATCATCATAACAATCCAATTCCTGAATTTCCTGGTGAATTTCTTGGGACTCCATTTCTTTCAGAATCAGTGGACCAAATCTCTCATGTTTAGCAATAGCACTGTCTTTAAATGAGTACTTATTGTCAAGGTAGCCTGCTGGCAGTGTATTTGCAATACAACTGCCAGTGATTTTCTCCCATGAGTTCTTCACCGAAGTCACAACTTCTTGCAGTTTAGGTTTCACAAAGTTTCCACGCTGATTTCTCTCCATTCTATTTTCAATGTAGTGATTAATTTCCATGTGCAAATTGTCTTTGAATGGCTTCTTTATTGCAATATCAAGAGTCTGTAGACAGGTCATCATTCCTGCAGGAATCATTATTTGATCTATTTTTCTTTTGTGAAGAAATGTCTTCATGTCTATAGCGTGGCGAGCACTAGCTGCATCCTATACTAGCAGACCTCTTTGGCTCCCTCACATAACAAGTGGCAGCATTAAATGGACTCACTTCCTTATAACTGCTTGTGTGGCCCAGGCTTTTTCAGTTTCAAGAATAAAAATGCCCAAAACAGGTTCAATCTTTTCCTTCTTGTCCATAGAAATGATTAAAGGTGGGATTTTAGTGCTATCCAGACAAATTGCCAAAATATAGGAAACACTTGCACTTTTGTAAGCAGTGGAGGGAATGTACACGAAGGAGGCACCCCACTGTTCAATTGTTGTTTAAGATGATTGAGATGCGGTTTCATCCACAGCAATCATGTTGGAAAGATTGTGTTTAGAGAAGTCAGCATCATCAATAAAGGACTTGAATGCAAGTGCTTGCTTAATAACTTGAGTATCTTCCAACCTAAACAATGTTGTACCAGTAGATCTTCTTAAAGACAATTCACTTCACTGAAGGAAATTATCCAGCCAGTCTTGTGATGTTTTGAAGTCTTCGGGGGCTATGTCAAACTGTGGCGCTATTGCAAGGGCAAATTCTTGAATCTGAGCCCTATTCACAACCAAAGCCTTTGTTCTCATGTCAATAACCCATTCACTGATCAGGTCTTCTAGCTCGGAAAATAATGGTTGCCGACCTGATCCACACTTGTGCTTTTTAGCATTTCCCTTGCCCACTTGTTCAATGAGGTTACCATACTCTGCTGGCCATTTTCAGACCAATCGGATATTCAACATCTTCTCTTTGCAGAAAGCAGTAAGATTTTGGCCCCAAGGGTCTTCCACGATTCCTTTTTTGTACTCCATGGAATAGGTTTTTCTTTTGCACTCATTTCTAGGGGTAAAAAAAAGCAACTTGGGTATCAAGGTGGGGGGAGGTGAATCACTTAAAATGACACAGGGGGGATCAGAGGGGGAAATCAAAATGGCACAGGAGAATCAGAGGGGGGGTTACCATATTACTAACCCCTTTTGATCCTCCTGTGTCATTTTGATTGCCCCCTCTGATCCTCCTGTGTTATTTTAAGTGATCCCTCTCCCCCCACCCCTGTGCCACTGAACACCTTCACCAGACATCCCCCTACCCCTTTATCAGACATTTACCCCCTGGGGCTTGCCTGCGGACTGTCACTGGGCTTGCTGGGGCCTGGATCTGGGCTGGAGCAGGGTCTGCCACTGACTGAGAACCTTCAGTCATCATGAAGACAGCCGCGAGCATTAGGTAGTGTCACCAGACAGACAAGCATTCACCACCTTCACTGCGTCCCATCCACTCTAATCCTCCTGTTCTTCTACACGCATCTGCAAAAGTCTCCTCCTCTCCCCCGCCCCACCACCCGTGCTCACCACTCACTCCGACCTCAGCTCCACCTCCACACAGCACTGATGTCAGGACTCTGCTTAACATCACTGGTTGCTAGACACCAGGTGGGCACGGCCCTAGCGTCCAGTTTATAGTAAATTAATTTTCATTCTGAGACAGAGCCTGGGGGCTTTATTTTTGGGGGGATGCCTTATATTTCACTCAGAAGGAAACCTGTAAGTAGGTCTTATTTTCGGAGGATGTTTTATTTTCAGGGAAACATGGTATAAGATACCAATCTAGAGGGATTTGTGAAGATGCTGGGAGTCCAGGCTGTAAAACTCACATCGTATGCAAAGTAGTGTTAATGGCTCTACGACAGGGGTGGGCAAACTTTTTGACTCGAAGTCCACAATGGGTTCTTAAATTGGACCGGACGGCTGGAACAAAAACATGGATGGAGTGTTTGTGGGAACTAATATAAATTCAAAGTAAACATCATTACATAAAAGGGTATGGCTGCTCTTTCGGCTCTGTGCAGGCCAGATAGAACAGCCGAAAGGGCCGGATCCGGTCCGCAGGCCATAGTTTGTTGATCATGTAACAATCGCCATTTTCCTATTGCCTTCTCAGGGATTATAAATATAGAAGTATTCCAAAAACTGTTGGAAGGTTCTATAATGACCAGCATCTACTTGTTCCTGTATTAATTCATGAATATGACTTAATTTCTCCTTGGTTAATGGCCACTGACCCACCCATATAAGTCTATCATCTATCTATTGCATGGGGGTGATGAGATTGAGCAGTGACCACTCCTAAAAAAGTTGATATTCTAATCCTTGTTTTCTTGTGAACTGCTTGTAAACATTCTAAAACATTTCGGCCCCATAAGTTGACTGCAATTCCAGAGACTATATAGAGCTAAAACCATCCCATTTGTCCTTCCTCATCTTGCCACTTTAACACTGCAGCATTGTGCTGTGTGTTATCAGGAATCCCAAAACCCGTGATAGGCCTATAGCTTCTACCATGGACCAACCTGGAGGCCAGAATTCTTGATTGATGACATTAACATCTGCTCCAATGTCTACTAAGCCTTTAAACAGTTTTCCCTCTATTCTTAGATTAATCATAGGACAGGTCTTGCTAATTTCTTGTATTAAATATATATGTGAGCCTCCAAGTCCTTGTGTTCCTCCCTTCATATTTATAACTTCACCTTGCTGAATATAAGGTAAAAGCAGGAACTGAGCAATTCTTTGTCCTGGAATAATTTGCATAAATTGTTTGCATTCTAAAATTACTTTGATTTATCCCTTATAGTCTGAATCTATGACTCAAGGAAAAAGAGTTAGTCCTTTTAGCATATTTTCACTCTTTGCTAGGACTAAACCTTACATTTCTGGTGTCACAGGTCCCCAAATTCCTGTAGGAACAACTTGTCTAGCCATGTCTGGGATCAGGGTGACTGTTATTGTGCTATTAAGATCAAAGCCAGCATTTCTTTCTGGAGTGACTTGAAGGAGGGAATCTACTGGCAGGTGGTCCTGGCAGGGTGAAACTTCCCCTTATTTAATAACAGGTCTGGAGGGAGCCCTTCCGGCTGTTCCCAGGAAGCTGGCCATTTCCTTTGTCTTGATTTAATGGCTGGACATTTCTAAGAAATTTAGATCTACATTCGCTGTACCAATGATTCCTCTTCTGACATCTGGGACATAGACCTGCATTACCTGAGTTGGTAATGCTAAGCCTTCTCCCTGAGTGTCATCTTGTGTCCTTTTGGTTACTTACATTCCTTTTCAAAATGTCCTTGCTGTCCACAGTTGAAACATGATTTGTTTCTTTTTGTACTTATGACAGCTAATAAGCTTGCCTGAAAAATGCCTGACCCCCACATTCTGACATGCTCAAATCATTTCTGTAATGGTACTATTTTTTCTTAGAGGCATTAGACATTTCTTATAATCAGCATTGGCATTTTTATGAGCTAATTGCTGAGTCAAAATGTCTCTTGCTGTCTCCTGTTGAATCTACCATCTCACTGTGTGAGTGAGGCAAGCTAGAAAATCAGAGGATGATTCAGTGAGTCCCTGCATGCACTTACTAAAGGCTCCTTCAAGTTCCCCTTTTGCTGGTAATGCCCACCATGCTTTTCTTCCATTAAGTCTAATTTGCTCATATGCCTGTTGGACTTAGGGGAGCTGCTTTTGGAAGTCACTAAATTGTCCCTGTCCTGCAAGCATCTCAAAAGTTATTTGAAGATTCTGTGTGATATTTGAAGAAGCTTGTTCTTAAAATTTCTCTAAAAATTCCCCTTTCCATAGCAAATAATCTCCTCCACCCAGGGTTCATGGGCCAGATAATACCAATCCTAAGGAGCTAGGAATGTATCAGAAATGTTAGTTATAATTTCTCTAGGAAATGGAACATTGGCATAATTCTATATTACTCTATCACACAATGCCTTTATCATTTTCAAGTCAAATATTTTATGCTATCTTATTATTTGATTTGGGAGTTGTGGATTAGCTACCTGTATAACAGGGAAAACAAGTCTGTCCTCCACCATCATGTCTTTTAATCCTTTTTGGATAGCTCTCTGCATAGGTGATTCTATTAGTGTTGATTTAAATGTTTCAGAATCAGGACATGAAGGCCACTCCTCCAATTTATCTTTCTGCTTCTCTTTAGGAGTGGAGGGTGCAATGGGACGAGGTCTTTCTTCTCTGAAATGCTCTAGCAAATGCAATACCATTTTCCACAAGTAGAAACAATATGGAGACAAATATTTCCCCTGCTGCTGAGCTTCTTTCAAGTGCTGACCCATTCCTCCCCAACAGTCAATATCCAATGTACCCTCATCAGAAAGCCATAGATTATATTCTATAATAAGCTGTATAAACTATAAAATATCTTCTGACACTGCAACACCCTTATCCTTTAGCAAGCAAGCCAAAAGTCTACAAGAAAGTCTCTCCCCTTTTGAAAAATTCTGCCCCATTATGATCTTGCAGAAACAAAATAAGTTACTCAAGCACATATGGATCTGCAGGTTTCCACACGAGTTTTGTATGCAGTTTAATCTTCTACCACTGGTGCGGTGATTTTTTTATGCTCTGGCATATACTTTTTCTCAAAGTTCCTGTACAAGGTGCCAAATGTGAAGCCACGGCCACAATGACCTTGGGTTCCAAGGCTTGGAGAAAGAGCTGACAAACAAATTAATACACAAGACAAGAAATATAAATTTGAAAATTATGGGGAAAGCCAGGGAAACCTTAGCTGTAGTAGTCAAGTTCCACTGAGTCTCCATTCCCATCTGCTTTTAGTTACTAGAATACATAATTGCCTTTTAGGAATGCAAACAGACATATCAATGGTAATGGTTAGTAAATGGTAAGATGATCAGTTTGGGAGAGTTTGCTTTAGGCCATTGAGTCAGCAGTAGGTAATAAAATGCAAATATTTACCCTTTGAATATCATAGGTCCCAATTCAGCCTTCTGACCAGACCTCTCACATTTATTTTAATTACTGTTGATCTTGGTTCTCAGCACATTTCATGGTATATCTTTTTAAATTCTTTTTCTTTAATCTATCTGTGTCCATATATGTAAAGTGGGATTTCCTTTAGACAGCATTCATTTGAGTCTTGCTTTATAAAAAATCAATATTGTAAGGTTCTCCCTCCTCCCAACTGATGGGTGGAGCTATCACATTATTGGTACCTGTGACAGAGACATTTCCAAGACATTGAACCATCAATCAGCACGTGCCAAAGTGTCCTGGAGCCCACCCCTTCCTGTTTCGCCCTGGGTCCAACCCTCTCCAGTTCCTCTCCTTAAAAAGACCCCCAGGCAAGCCACGTGCTGCTGCTCCTCCATGTCCAGGAGGCAGCCCGGCTGGGTCCCCTGCCCCCTGCCCACTCCTTCAACTCTGATTTCTCTACCTCCATAATGAGTCCCGCTCATTACCTGGGAATAAACTTTACTTTAAAATCTTTTGGTGGTCACTTTCCTGCATTCCCTTCAAACCTAACATGTTGATACTGAAACCCAGCTGAGCCTTTGTGTGACCTTCCACAGTCCGGGATACCCCCCATGGCTCAGGAACCCTGCTTCTCTCCGGCTAAGCATTGTCAGCTGCAAGTCTCTAACCCTATTGATTCCTAGAGTATCCGGCATCTCTGTCTGTAAACCGCGGCCGCGTCAGAGATTTCCTCTGGGCTCTGCCCTCTAGACCTCCAAGGGAGGTTCCCTGGTCAGGGGTTGTGGCATAGACGTATCCATTCCCCCTTGACTCTCCGGTCTTTTGGCCTCACTCTGGCCCCAGGGGGATGAAGGGGATACCCTCCTCCATCCCTCATGTCCCCGGTCCATAGCTTTGGGCTTAGTTAGGACACTGGTCCTTGGGCCTAGGCTATCGACCTGACTCTAGTTTTCAAATTGGGCATCAAAATCTGGTACCCTAGGGTACATCAATCTGGCTACTTCTGTAACGTGACACGGGCCTTAAACTTCCTTGACTGACCTCAGTAAATTCAGCCGGGAAGTTGCCCAGGGTTCCAAGTGCCGGCTCTCAGCCCCACTCCCTCTGCCACTTCTGCTCCGACTTCTCCTGTCCTCTCTGCTTCGGACCCAGCTGCTCCCAGCCACCTCCCCTCCCCATCCGCACCGCTGCCCCTCGGGTTCTGGCCTCTGGGCAACGGTGCTTTCCTGTGGCCCCCACCGAGGCCGCTCCGCCAGCACCCCCAGCTTTCCTGCACTGGGACTGACTTGTGCAGGCTCAGTCCCTGGCAGTAGCCCTCAGGATGCCCAGTCATTCATCTGTGCTCTCCCATCCCCACGCAAGAAGCTCCTGATGCTGTGGATTCCACCACCACCACCCGCAGTCACCACCTCTGAGAAAGCCTCCCTCCCACACAACAGCCTCTCCACAGAGCTAAGTACTCTTCCATTGTTTAATTGTGAAAGGCCTTGCCACCACGTCGCCGCCGCCATCTTGGCATGGCTAACTCCTCCCCCTTCTGGTTCCAAGCGGGCCAATGTCATAGTTGTGGGACAAACCCCTCCCCTCTCCAACCAAGTTGCACCTCCACCTGCCTCCGCCTCCTCCGCCTGTCCCCCTCCCCAGGTCCGATCTGTTCACAGCATTTAAGGTTTTTAATGCCTGTGAAAAGGAGGCAGATTAAACCCACCTTCCACGGAACGTGAGTCTGCAAAAACCCACACCTTTGCTGGCTACCTTAGGGCCAATGGCAGCCACACATAACTGTGTGTAGTGGGGGTGGTGATGCTTCAACTGTGGAAAGAAAGACCACAGTGTCCTCAAGCCTTGCCTGGCATGTGCGCTCAAAGCGATTGTTGGAAAAGTGGCGGGCCCTATGCATCTCAGCATGGAGGTGCTGTCCTTCCAGCTCATGACCTCTCACTGGCCATGCTGGGACTAGCTGAAGACTGAAGATGCTTGGACTCCAACCACCCTTCTTACAAAAAGCCCCGGGTAAAATTCAAGGTAGTGCGGTATGCTGACCTCTTCCCTGGGTATTGACTGGAAAAATGCTCTATCCTTAGTGCCTGTTCCCTCCTCCCCCTGCCTTCAGTAGTACAGTAATGGGAAAAAGAAAAGTGATTCTAAAGTTAACTGTTCACAAGAATTTTTACAGGACCTACTCATCTGGACAATCCTGCCCCATGTCTCAGAGTCATACAGCTGACCTCCACTGTTTGGGGACTGCTGCCCTGCCTGTGGGCTCTAGCTGCAGTTGCTGTTCTCATCAAGGCCCAGAAGATCTGCCTCCAGCAACCCTTACAGGTGTTCTCCATCATTTCTGTTATACATTGTACATTTATAGAAAATATAAACTCAATCATGTATTATTTAGCTTTCAAAAGTCAATTGGGCCGAAACTGGTTTGGCTCAATGGTAGAGCATCAGTCTGTGGACTGAAAAGTCTCGGGTTCGATTCCGGTCAAGGGCATGTACATTGGTTGTGGGTACATCCCCGGTGGGGGGTGTGCAAGAGGCAGCTGGTCGATGTTTCTCTCTCATCAACGTTTCTAGCTCTCTATCTCTCTTCCGTCCTCTCTGTAAAAATAACAATAATATATATATATATATATATATATATATATATATATATATATATATATATATGTTTTTAAAGTCAATTGGCTTTTGCAGAAATCTTCAATTGATAAAAAACATAAATATTCTCTGTTCATCCATTCACAATTTTAGGTGGCCCAATCTTTTATGAAGGTAGCAGTTGTCACCCATTTTCATTTTCATTTTATGCACACCTGACCCATATGTGGATCAGTCCTGAGCAACCTGTTTCTCAGTGACCAGAAATGATGTACATATAAAGAAATCTAAGCAAATTTAAAATATTGAAAAAACAACAACAACACCTAAGTGTCTTTTCTGACTACAATAGTATAAAGAAAGGGTATAATGATAGATACAGCATTAAGAAAGAGAAAAGATCTCAAATAAAGAACTTTACATCAAGGAATCAGAAAAAAATGAGACAAATTAACCAAAAGTCAGCAGAGGAAGGAAACAGAGATCAGAAAAATAAAGCAAATATAAAGAAAACAACAATAGTAGGAGCTGTATTTGGAAAAGGGAAACAAAATGTACAAACATTTAACTAGACTAATTTTTCAAATAAAGAAGGCTCAAATAAATAAAATCATAAATGAAAAAGCAGACATTACTACTCATGTCACAAACATACAAAGGATCATAAGAAACAATGATGAACAGCCATATGCCAAGAAATAGATGTAATTCCTAGAAGCATAAAATTTACCAAGACTGGGTCATAAACAAACAAAAAAATATGAACAGGAAAATAAGTAAGGAGATTGAAGCAGAAATAAAAAATCTCCCAACAACAACAACAACAACAACAAAAAGCCCACACCAGTTTCACAAGTGAACTGTAGCAAATATTTTAAGAACAATTATTACCCATTCATCACAATCTCCCCCAAAAGGGGCTGAGAGGGGAAAACTTCCAAACTAATTTTATGAGGACAGAATAACTAATATCAAATCAAGACAAGGGCACTATAAGAGAAATGAAACTACAGGCCAATCACACTGATAAATATAAATGCAAAAACTCTCCACAAAAAAATAACAAACTGAACTCAAGGGCACATTAAAAGGATCATAGGCTACCATCAAGTGGAATTTTAAGAAGGGCAAACTTCCTGTTATAAGAGTAAACCTGTACAGTGTTATGGTGGATACTATTGTTAGGGCAAGAATCTTAAAGTGTGGGTAGCTCTTACTAAATGCATCTTGCTAAGTGTTTAAATGTAGCACAGTATTTGTAGGCATAGCAAGATGAGTTTGTTGGGAACCCAACCCAACCACACAATTGTAGCCAACTGCAAAGAAGAAATCAATGTTTAATTAACCAAATAGTGTATAAAAGCACTCCCTTTGGGGAGACAGAACTTTGTCTGTGAATCCCACATCTCCTTTACTTGCTGCAGGAACTAAAAATACCTTGAGATAACTACATCTTATGCTTAAATAGAGATTCCAAAGGGTGAAAGCCTTGAGAAACATCATGAAACTTTAGAGACAACGTGTCTAAGGCCAAGACAGATTAGGAGATACAGGATCTAAGAGTAGCTGGTGAGTTAACAATAGCTAGTACAGATGTCCACCAAACAATTGTTTCTGCTGTGGATAATAAACACTCCTCTACTTGCAACAAATGAAGAAAATGCTCTAAAATGACCCCGTTTATGATGAGCTTGGCCTCATAGTCAAACTCTTCACAAGGTAACAATTTCCTTTTTGTTTTTTGCTATGTGATCGTAATTTAAGACAAAGGTTGATGTGAAGTGTTAAAAAAATACAAACTAATTTCCAAAACAGTGACCTCTAATCTATAATAATAAAAACATAATGCGGGAGATAGAACCAAGATGGCGGCCTAGGTAGTGTCCTAAGCTGTCGCCTCATCAACAATTTAAAAAAATCAACAAAAAACTAAAATCAAAAAGGACTTCATCAAAATCCCAGGAAAGCTGGCAGAGTGGGATATCTACAACTAGAAAGAAGGAGAGAGGCTCACAGATTGGAATGGGAGTCGCAAAGTGCTGAGGTAGGCAGATGCTCGCACAGAGAGATAGTGTTACCGAATGCCTGCCTGGCAGGAGGGGAGGAATGCTCAATTGCATAGAATCCTTTCAAACTGTACTGAACCCCAACCCCAGGTGAAACCCCATGGACCCAGGCTCATATCAGTGGAGTCTGGACTGTAGAGAAAGGCACCAGAGACTCAGAGACTGGGAGACCAGGGAGCCAGGAGCCATAGGGGACAGGGTCTACAGTCGCATGCCAGTGAGTACAAACAGAGATCTGACCACGGAGGCTGCCATTGCCTCTCCATAGCAGAAGGAGTCAGAAGCTCCAGACTACAGAGATCAGCCCAAGTTGGGCAACCCCCTGGGGCACCCACGCTCTTGCACGGGGAACCTGGGAAGGTCAGGCGGAAACTCAAGCAAATGCACAAGGGCAGCGTAGAAGCCAAGACTATCAGCTCAGCCCTGAAACTCCGCCCCATCCAAGCTGAACAGAGGCTTCTGCAGTTTTTCAAGTCTGATCCTATAAGACTATCTCCAATATAGAAGTTATCCCAGAGTAGACACAGCAGATACCCATATTCAATTGGCCTGAAGGTCATTTCACAACAATAAATATTTAGCTGAAACAAGGCTGTGCACACAGTCCACAAAGGGGAGCACCAAAGAGTGTCTACCTCAGGTTACTGAGGAGGTTAACCCACTGGGCAATATAGGACACCAAACACACAAAGCCATCCTACCAACTCTGAAAAATACCAAAAATGCAGAGACAAGAAATAGATGTCAAACGCAAGAGATGGAGGATATAGCTTTCCGAACTACGGTTGTAAGGTTATACAAGAATATCCTAGACAAGGTCAATAAACTTCATGAGACAAAAATAAAAAGTATACATAAACTGAGTAATTTGGAAAATATTATGCAGAGATCCAACAGCAGAATGGAGGAACACAAGAATCAGTTCAAAGAACCAAAATACACTCATCTGGAGAAGCAAGAAGAAAAGAGAATCCAGAAAGTTGAAGATAGTGTAAGGAGCCTCTGGGACAACTTCAAGTGCACCAACATCAGAATTATGGGGTGCCAGAAGAAGAGGGAGAGCAAGATACTGAAAACATATTTGAAGAAATGATATCAGAAAACTTCCCTCACCTGGTGAAAGAAATAGACTTACAAGTACAGGAAGCATACAGAACCCCAAACAAGAGGAATCCAAAGAGAAATACTCTGAGACACATCATAATCAATATGGCAAGGGCAAAAGACAAAAAGATTTTACAAGCAGCAAGAGAAAGCAGTTGGTTACCTATAAGGGAGCACCCATATGACTATCAGCTGATTTCTCAACAGAAACCATGCAGGCCAGAAGGGAGTGGCAAGAAATATTCAAAGTGATGAATAGCGAGAATCTACAACCAAGATTACTGTATCCAGCAAAGTTATCATTCAGAATTGTAGGGCAGATAAAGAGCTTCACATATAAGAAAAAGTTAAAGGAGTTCATGGCCACCAAACCAGTATTATATGAAATGCTGAAAGGAATTACTTAAGAAGAGGAAGAAGATCAAGTGAATTAAAAATCTGAGGAATAGAATAAACTGGTGAATATAATAGAATCAGGAGAAAGAAAGGGAGTGGATCGAAAATTATCAGGGTAAAAGGAGTGTTTGGGTGCAGAAAGCGACTGAATTAAAATCATATAACATATGGATGAGGACAATGGGGGGGGAGGGGGAAAGAGCAGAGGGAGGAAGGGAGCTATGGGGGAGAAAACGGAGAAACAATTGTAAAAATCTGAGTAATAAAGATTTATTAAAACACACACACACACTCAAACACACACATAGACACACACAAAAACAAACAAACAAACAAACAAACTAAAATCAACACATAATGCGCTAATTAGACTGGACAGCAGATTGAACTTCCGGACATCAATCCAGACATCCTTCTGGATGAAGCCACAGTGGTAGGCACCAAGGCAGAGGTCTTTAGGGGTTATTAGGCCGGCAGGAGGGCATAGTGGTTAGGGGTGATGAGGCAGGCAGGCAGAGTGGTTAGGGGCAATCAGGCAGACAGGCGGGCAGGCCAGGCCTTACAAGCCAGCCGGCCTGGATTGCAAGAGGGGTGTCATATGTGTGGTCTGGACTAAACCTGCAGTCAGACATTTCCCAAGGGGTAACAGATTGCGAGAGGATGCAGGCTGTACCCAGAAACCCCCATCCCCTGTGCACAAATTTCATCCACTGGGCCTATAGTTTCACATACTTTTCTCGATTCCCGGATGGGTGAAGCTCAATGTAATTATTACACATGCCGCCAGAATGTGTGTGAATAGTGGGCACAAAGTTCTGCATTATGGTGGCTTTTCCCTGCAGAAATGTTTAGACAAAGTATTTCCAATGGATTTGGTCACTTATCCAGCAGTTGTTAGTGAAGTGCTCAGTGAGGAACCCATATTGGAATGACCTTTTGAACTCTAGCTCTGAGCAACAAACAAGTCTCAAGCTGCACCAGAAGCCATCCAGAGAGTGAAACCACAAGGGCAAAGTATAAGCCAATCTCAAACACAGTCACCTAGAAAACAACGGATGATGAGGACAAAAGCTCCAAAACAGGAAGCACAGCACAAAAGTGCTTTTCTCAGCCAACATCCTGAGATGTGAGATGAAGAAAATCAACAATGAAAAAGAAACAGAAAGCAATCAAACAACTGAAATAACTAGCAGCAGCCAGAACAGGTAGGAAAACCAGTTGGAAAAAATTCAAAGGAGACACTCCTTTCCTGATTTGAATTGAGTCTTTTAAACAATCAAAGAAAACATGTGGATACCGAAAATAAGCACAAATATGTCTTCTTTTTAAACCCAATAGCAGTAACCTGAATGTTTTTCAGTCCACACTTGATGTTTGTCTATCTTTTATCCATTATTCGGAATATCTGGGAAATTTAAAAATGTTAAATTGACTTTTCCTGCCTTCAATTATTAAGAGGAGAAGAGGGGGGTAACGTGTTTTGATTTGTGGTTCTTTAAAACAATGCTGGATGATCTAAAACAGACCTGTGATTTTTATCCACTAAGGAACAAAGTCTCAAATACACAAATAATAGCATCTTAAAAATTAGAGGGGGGAAAGAGCAGCTGATAGTGATTCCCTTCAGCATGCTCACATTGTTTGGAGAGTGTCTGGTTGTTCTGGGTGCTGAGAGTAGGTGCCTGTAAGATGACAGTGAGAGGGCAGAGTGGTGATGCCCTGTTTCCTCAGAGGCCAGTGCAGCCAGGAGATCACTTCTGTGGGGCTAATACAGGTGCTGAGGCAGGAACAGAAAGGGACAGTCACACCTCGTGGGTGCTTTCAGTCAGCATTCAACATCGAAAACCCAGAGGAGGCAAGAGTTCTGTCCTCTCAGTGAAATGTTGGGAGAGTCAGGGCGACTGCAAAATGTGCACTTTGGGTGCCGGCACCCCTGAGAGAAGGCTGCCCACACTGAGCCTTGCTCACTTGGAGCCTAGTGCACTCCTGCCAAATAGCAGGTGACAGGAGGTGCTTTTTCAAGTTAATGATTCACCTTCTGCCTGTGAAGGTGGAAAGTAGAGGGGGGAGGCATGTGGGGAGTGAGTGAGGTTACCCATCCTGGGGCACCAAATCTGTTGTTGATTCCTTTCACTACTGAACAGAGATATACAGAGTGTCCCCCCTAAATGTATACACACTTTGAATACCTACTAATTCTAATGGGTTAAAGCATAAAAAGAAAGAAACAATAATGGAGCTGTCATCTGTTATAAGTGTGGGCACAAACTGGCAGTCAGACATTTCCTGAGGGGTCCCAGATTGTAGAGGGTGAAGGCCAACTGAAGGGTCCCCCTCCACCCCACTGTGCATGAATTTAATGCACTGGGCTTCCAGTAATGTATAACAGTAATGCAGAAGGAGGGAAGAGACATTAGAGCATATGTGATGTGATATATAACATTCACTGAAAATAGAATATGATAAGTTACAGGTGCATATTGCAAACTGTGGAGCAACCAATAAGAAAATCAAATAAAATATAGAATAACACAAGAGTTAAAATAAGACAGAATTTTAAAAATTCTCCAAAAAGCAGAAAAAGGCAAAAAAAAGAATAGATGAGACAAACTGAAACAAATAGCAAGACGATTAATTAATTAATTAATTAATTAAAAATATATCTTATTGATTTTTTACAGAGAGAAAGGGAGATAGAGAGTTAGAAAGATCAATGAGAGAGAAACATCGATTAGCTGCCTCCTGCACACCCCCTACTGGGGATGTGCCCACAACCAAGGTACATGCCCTTGACCAGAATCAAACCTGGGACCTTTGAGTCCACAGGCTGACTCTCTATCCACTGAGCCAAACCGGTTTTGGCAAGAAGATGAATTTAAACACAATCTTCTCAATAATCATATTAGATGTAAATTATCCTAATGCTCTACTTGAATAGTCATTTTGGATTTTGAAAAAGCAAGACCAAGCTGAATGTTGTCTAAAGGAAATTTCACTTTACATATTAGAACAAAGACAGGTTAAAGAAAAGAATTAAAAATTATATACTGAAAGGGATATACCATGCACAGATTAGGCACATTAAAACTGCAGGGGCTGTATTAATATCAGATAAAGCAGGATTCAGAATGATGCCATTTTTATACCCTGGATAAGGAAGGACATTCCATAATGATAAATAGTTTACTTCTTCAATCCTATCTAATAAAAGAGTAATATGCAAATTAACCATCACTCCATTATACCACAAGGCACCCCCCCACCAGCCAATCAGGGGAAAATATACAAATTATCACAACCAAGATGGCTGCAGCACAAAGAGAGGAGGGAGACTTGGGTTTCTCCAGCAATGGTGAAAGCCAACTTTTCTGCATACCTTGGCAGCTCCAGGCCTCCACTCCTGGCTACAAAATTTCAATTATAGAAGATAAATAAATCCCAATAAAAATGGCAGCAGCAAGAGAGCTGGTAAGAGCAGTAGGCTAGGGTTTCCCCTAGTGATGGAGGAAGCCAAGCTTCTCCAGCCCTGGCCTGCCTTGGGCTCTGCTTAAGGCTACAAAGTTTCAATTATAGAAGATAAATGAATCCCAGATACCAGGGCCTCCCCTTGGGTTCCCAGGAGGTGTGGCCATCCTGCAAATGACCACAGGCTCCTCATCCTGGCTGCCGCATGCCACAAGGCACCCCACCCTGATCTGGGACACCCTTCAGGGCAAACCAGCCGACCCCCACCAGTGCACCAGGCTTCTAATCCTATCTAACCCTGTGTAATAAAAGAATAATATGCGAATTGAACATCACTGTAACACACAAGATGGCTACCCCTATGTGCTCAAAGATCCTGCCCCCACAGGGAAACAAGATGACCATCACAAGATGGCCAGCAGGAGAGGGATTTGGGCGGGACCAGGCCTGCAAGGGTAGGCAGTTGGGGGTGATCAGTCCTGCAGGGGAGAGCAGTTAGGGCTGACCAGGCCACAGAGAAGGGAATTTGGGGGTGATCAGGCCTGCATAGAACGGCAGTAAGGGGGTATCCAGGCCTGCAGGGGAGATCAGTTGGGAGGGACCAGACCTGCATGGAGGGCAGTTAGGGGCAAACAGGCTGGCAGGGGAACAGTTAGGCATCAATCAGGCTGGCAGGGGAGTGGTTAGGTGGTAATCAGGCTGGCAGGCAGAATTGTTTTGGGGAAATCAGGCTGGCAGGCTGGGGAGCAGTTGGGAGCCAGCAGTCCTGGATTGTGAAAGGGATGTCCCTTTGCCCATCTAGACCTGATTCCCATGAGGAGGGCAGTTGGGGGCCATCAGGCCATCAGGGGAGCAGTTGAGTGGTGATCATTTCAGTAGGCAGGCAAGTTGTTAGGAGCCAGAGGTTCCAGGTTATGGGAGGGATGTCTGACTTCCAGTTTAGGACTCATCCTTGGGATTGGGCCTAAATGGGCAATCAGACATCCCTTGAGGGGTCCCAGATTCGATAGGGTGCAGGCTGGTCTGAGGGACTCCTCCCCATGCATTAATTTCTTATAATGGGCCTCTAGTAAGATAATAATACTGAATTTTCATGTACCTCATAGGTAACAGAGATTCAAAAAAATCCAAAACAAATCAAAACACCAGTGAGATTCAAAATTCAAGAAGTAAATGCTGACAAAAACAAATGGAGATATATTCAAATGCACATTTATAATTGGAGATTTCAACATTCCTCTCTCAAAATTGGATTTATGTTCCTTTTTTCCTAAATTGAGCACAGACAAGGGAAGAGAAACTGGGTTTTTGAGTTCAGCTATCTCCCACCCAACTCTGACTTGTAGTTTTATTGCCATATTCCCCCCAGTCTTATATGAAGAAGTTCCTGAGAGTCAGAGGAACTCTAAGAGGTAGATTTACTTTCTGATCTCTGAGCAGTGTGTGGCTTGGTGTGTGCCATCTACTCTTTCTAGGCCCCTGTTTCCTCCTTTGTCAGAAATAGAAAGCAGTCCCTCCTGTTTAAAGATACCCTGAAACCACTCTGAGTGGACTGAGGAGGAGACTGTACACAGAGGTGCTGTTGACAGTGTTCTGTGAGGATGATCATCAACTCAGCTGGAAACATATCTTCCCTGACCAAGCTGCTGCTCTCAGAACCTCTATGAAGAAGCTAAATTACACCAGCATGACCAAGCTCACAGAGCCAGCATGCCATAACTAATGGGTAAGGGCTGTCCAAGGGTGAACAGAGGCTATTGCCCCTTCTGAGCAAGGTCACCTGTCCTCTTAGTGTAAAGAGGGTGAGTGAGTATTAGGACCAGGAGATGGACATGGGGTGGGGGGACATTATCCACTCTTTTCAACAAAGGAGATTTGCTTATCAATGGGTAGCAGAAACAGGGGAAAATGACCATTTACCTCTTACATTCCATCCTTCAGTGATAGTGTGGTGTGTGTTTTCCAAGCTCAGAAAATTCATATTCAGAGGAAGAATTTGACCTTGTAGGACCATCATAAAGGCCTTTTTCTAGATGCTGAGGACCATTTACGGATTCGTTACACTGCTGATAAAGCAGTACAGATATTATCTCTGCTACCTTTCCATTACCGAGTTATAGCTCAGTTCCATTGTGGTCCCATAACATATCCCATATGATTCCAATTCGCTTAAATGTTTTGAGATTTCTTTATGGTTTAGGATATAACCTGTATATGTTCCATGTGCACCACAACAAATATGTCTTCAGCAAATATCAACTTCTATAAACCTCAATAAATCCATTCATTGAGGGTGTTATGGTATTCTTCTTCTCCTGGTTATATGTAGCTGTTCTATGAATTTTTTTACGGTCTTTTTAATTTATTTATTATATTTTATTAAGGTATTATATGTGTACATAGCTTACCATTGCCACCCCCACTACCTCCCATTCATGCCCTCCCTCCCCAGAGTTCTGTGTTCATTGGTTGTACTTATGTTCATGCATACCAGTCCTTCAGTTGTTCTCTTATCTCCCCCCAGGTCTCCTTTTCCTCCCCACTGTCATTTGACAATCTGCTTGTTTTATGGTGACTATCTCAGAATCACATGCATAGAATCCGCTCCTCATTTGGCATTCTGCTTGTTTTATGGTGACTACCTCAAGACCACATGAATAGAGTCAGCTCCTCCTCTGGTTCACAGCGCCCCTACCCTCGGGTCCCACTGCTTCCCCTGGGACACACGGCTCAACCGAGGCACATGGCCCCCTGGGACACACGGCTCACCCGGGCACATGGCCTGTTCTGTCAATTTTTGAGGGGATGTGAAGTTTCTAACTCTAATTGTGAATTTGTTTTTCCTTTCAGTTGTCAGTTTCTGCTTCACATTTTTCACATCTCTGTTGTTTGGTAAAACACATTTAGGATTGCTCTGTCTTCTTGGTGGAGTCACTTATTTATCATGATGTAATGTTCCTCTCTGTTTCTGATAATTTCCTTTGTTCTGAGGTCTAATTGATTTTCTATCAATACAGCCATTCCTTATTCCTTTTACATGAGTGATACTTGAACTACTGGTCTTTTCCATCCTTTAATTTTTAGCCTGTTTCTACCATATGGTTGGGTCATGAGTTTTAATCTACTCTGCCCGTCTCTGTCTTTTAATTGATTTGTAGACAGCAAAAATACTCTCTTTCCTAGTTGCCTGGATTACAGCCATGGTGGCGTGTGAATGTCCCCTGGAAATCCTGGGTGCCCCTACCTAGATTTATTTTTTTTTTATTAAATATATTTTTATTGATATTTTACAGAGAGGAAGGCAGAGAGCTAGAGAGCTAGAAACGTCGATGAGAGAGAAACATCGACCAGCTGCCTCTTGCAAACCCCCTACCGGGGATGTGCCCACAACCAATGTACATGCCCTTGACCGGAATCAAACCTGGGAACTTTCAGTCCGCAGACCAACGCTCTACCACTGAGCCAAACCAGTTTCGGCTCCTTCCTAGATTTCTACCAGCTCAATCAATGTACTAGACATTTGCTATTCATTTTTTTCTCATTTATTTTCATCAGTGACCATCTCCTTCCTCAGCAAAGTGACAATGGTAGAGTTTTCTTGCAAAAGGATATTGATAAATGGATAATACTAAAATCAAGATTCCTATCAGTGCCTCTGCTGGGATCTGTGCACAATCCTTGAACCACAATGCCCTTTGGCAGCAGAGGAAATATCAAGTCTCACTGGTGGTTCCATTCTTGTTCCTAATGGTTTACAGGTTTTGTGGGCCTTTTGCTCCACAATTCATTCAACAGTTGCAGATTATTTTCCATTTTTACATGTTTCTTTAGTGACATGGGAATCTGTGTCTGTGAAGGCACCGGGTGGAGGATACTGTGAAGAAGTGTCTTGGAATTACCCAGCAGTATTGGAGATGGGCTTGAGTTTCTGTATGAAGGTAGAAATACTAGGGAAAGAGTAAATGTGGGTGGCCAGATTATCTAAAGTCTTTGTGACTCTTAGAGACTCAAGTCTCTGGTTAAGTTTTCTTGGACTTGTAGAAGCCCCTGCATTCAAGCCGCAAAGGGATCTCATTGGAGATCAGTGGGAAGGCGTCCCTTCTTGAGCCAGATGGGCAGTTCAGTGTCTTATATTTTTATGGGCACTTACTTCAATGTGTACATGTGGTGGGAGAGGAGGTGTGTACTGTGCATTGCACTTGGGTGCATGGTTTTTGCAAAAGGAGTTAGGAATGACAGAGCAGAGTCTTTGTTCAATGAGCATATAAGGCAGATGAACGAAAATCTATAAATATTGATTTCCATTAACACAACATGAATGTCCAGGGCATTTGTTCATGAAATTCAGATTCAATTGAAACAAACAGGCTTGCACGGAGGCTTTGGGTTGATTCTGGCCCTTGGTCCCCTGGGGCGACCAGGAAAGATTCCAGGATCTGGGACAGAAGCCTGAGATCTGTGGAAAATAGGCAAGAGCAACACTTGTTGGGCTCCAGTAAGAAGAGCTCAGGGGAGCCAGATCCCATGGGCAGGTTTGGAACATAAGGAAAGCCTGTGGGACCCAGAGGCACAGACGCCAGGGAAGGATTTGATTGTCAGGTGATGGGTTCAAGTCTTACTTAGAAACACTCTGTCACTCAGGACGGATCTCAGCTATAGTCTCTGGCCTTGAGTTGGTCACACAGGACCAGAAAGCCCAGGAGTGCAGCTGTGTGCAGTTTCCCTGCTACCATCCATATGTGCAGAAACCACAGGAGCCCTCAACCTCATCATCCTACACGCAGCCCGCCAGCCTCACTGCCACCCATGTCAGCTTCTCTTTGGGGCTGCAGAACACCAGTGTCTGCACTCTATGACTTCTCCGTCCCACCTTTCCCACCTGCAACCCCCCTACTTTGAAGATTCTGGTCACTGAGGTGACTGTGAGTCTGGAGATGAAGCTCCTGTGGCCCAAGATACTGCTCCTGGTGGCACTCTTCCCAGCCCCTGTCTTTTCCACTAGGATGAGCCTCAGCATGACCTGCATGGTGTCTTTGGAACCTGGAAGACAAGTCATCTGTGAGCTTCCAAAGCTTAAAATAACGTATCCTGTTTACCTGGACCCAGAGGCCCTTGGACGAAGATCTACAGTGTCTCAACACTGCTTTACCAACCAAAGCCTTACTAATCTCAGGAGGATCTTCACCATCTATCCCTGTCACTCTAGCTACACCATGTTCACCTGTAGATTCTCAACATCTGGATAGCATTTCTCTGGGGTAGGCCCCTTCATCATTTCAGACATGACCTCATCTCCATTATCCCTGATGGTCTACACCCTGCACACATGTCCCTATTTCAGGGTTCAGTGGCATCTGCCATACTTCTACCAGATACCAGTCCAGGAAAGATGGCCAGGAGTGGTCAGTAGCCTGGGTGTGAAAAATTGTCTGGAGAACCAGACACTCTGGGTTTGACTCACAGACCTGCCATTGGCTAGCTGTGCCCCCTTGGAAGTTGCTTAATCTAAACATGAAATTTTATTCAAAAATGGGACTAAAGGTATTGAGTTATTTATTCTGGGATTGTTTAGAGGATTCAATGAGATCACCTCCTTCCTTCTTTCTTCTCTCCCTTTCTCTCTTCTCTACACTCCCCTCCCTCTTAAACATGCTGCCTGCTAATAAGACATCCTTTTAGCTCTCCATTCTAGTTCTCTAACATTCTAGGTGGTGAGTCACATTCCATCCAGTGTATGACCTGATACCTTCTTCATCCTCTTCCAAGGAGATCAGAGTAGGTGTATTATCCTCATTTTATACTTGGGAAATAGAATCGTATGCTAATCAAGTTCCTATCTCCCAGCTGGACAGGGGCACTGACCTAGTTAAATGCACATTCAAGGCTCTTACTGTTTCACTACAGACATATTTGGGGTCCTCTTATTAGCCCAGAGTTTGCCCATTCCCCCCACAGAGCTCACATCTGGGGCAAGTATGCATATATTCTTATCACAGGCATTTTCTTCATCTCTTCTGTCCTCCCATTCTTATCCGAAAGGGTCCCAAACACAATTTCATTCATTCATTTATGAAATAGATTTAACTACCTATACTCTATTAGGCCAAATCCAAAAGCTATTGACACCACACAGACACAGCCATGCTTCTAAATTCCCCAGAATGTCAGACTAGAGGAGAGAACATTGTAAGGGCCTGGGCTGGATTTGGAATGATACTGTGAGAGGGTCTGGAGACTTTGATTTGTATTTTCAGGTATTTCAAATGCAAAGGACAGGCGGGAGACTGTAACACTTATGGTAGTAAGAAAGATTTAGATATTAAATTTTTGAGGAAATTCTATGTTAGTGATGAAAGCTGTAGATACTATGTTTTCCCAGGAGATTCAGCAGCCATGGGAGACTTTGAAAAATAATGAGAACTAGAAAATTTGGCAGGGCTAAGGGAAACACTTAGGGTGGTCGGCCTTGGAGACAAACAAGAAGAGACCTGGAGTTTGGTTTTGGAAATTTGAGAAGAAACCCATGTCCCAGGTAAGCTGCAGCCTCTGACTCTGCTCTGTGAGTCAACTCGCTGTCCTTTCTCAATGTTTCTAAATATGTTCAGTGTCCTGGGGAGACTGGGACACTCCCCTCCAACTCCTGACATCCTGGCCCAAAGCTGAGGCTTCTCCAAGTAAAGTGGCTCCAGTCAATCAGTCAGTATTTAATACAATCGAGCATTCTATGCTCACCAAGTCCCTGTGCACAGGGCAGTCTGTCCTCCGTCTGCCTCTCCAGCCTCAGGACAACTAAACAGTTGTCAGGCCTTTGGCAGATGCCTTGAGTCCTCAGGCCTGTGACTGTTCCAGGCTCCCCACACTCTGTCTGAGCCCTGTCTGTGCTTCACCTTCCATTTCTATTTCCACCTAGTTGTCCTCGTTACCACAGGTGACTGTTCTCTCCAGTTGGCACCGCACAAGGAGAGGCCAAGGGAGAGGCAGGCTGAATACCTTGTCTGTGGCCAAAGGACTTAGATGATGGGCTGGCCTGGTCCTCAATCCAAAGGCGTTCATATTTCGGCAGGAGCTCCCTCCACACCCACAACCTCCATAGTGTTCATTCCCATGGAAATCAATACACTCCCATGACTGACACAAGAGCAAAATTGGAGAAAGAGCCACAGATGCAAGGGCTGGGAATTTTGTTAATGTAAGGAATCCTGGCCAAAGGTGGAGATGAGAAGGTTCAGGAACTGACAGTACCGTGGGCAAGCTGGGATTTAGAGAGTTCCTGTACAGCTCCAGAGAGCTGAAATGTGGGGTTACAAACACATACTGTCATAGAGGAAAGGAAACCATGTGGGATCTTACATGTTAAACTTCCAAGGGATTGAGTCTATTCACCTAATCCAGGGCTTCCTGTACCTCCTTTCACTGGGAATTATCTAGGAGATTCTGTCAATGTGTATTTCATCACATACCTGTACTTTCCAAATATAAGCACCCCCTCACCCTATCCAATGATTATTATGCACTCAGTGCCTGACCTCAGTGTTGGAATCAGAATTCCTATATCAGCCATGCATCATGCAGAGGAGGGAGTTCAGAGGGCACAGCCACACACAGTCTTGGGCAGCTTGTGTTGGGGAGCAGGTGTTTAAGGGCAAGTGTTAAGACCATGGTCATGACCTTTGCATTCTCTGGCAAGTTGTTTTCTGGACACTTGGAGGAGAGTGGAGTGTTTTAGGTGGTTCTGCCCAGATATACATAGGAGTTTTCAATTTAATGTGTTCTGAGTTTTGACTCAGTTATATGACCTCAGATATCTCTTTGCCTTACTCGATATGCATATGGGAGTCTTTCCTGCCTTCTAAAGCATGTTTTAATCTTTACAGGTCTGTGAGAAGACCCCTTCTTTCCTTGTTAAGGAGTCAGTTAGGAGAGGCATAGCCCAAGCAAGAGTCTGTGCATCTAGGCTGGAGGAGATGCTTGCCACTGCTCCTGAAGATTCTGTGTGTGAAAGTCAGGCATCCTTACACACCTGAGAATGTGGAGTTACTCGTTCTAGATCACATCCCCCTTCCTGGTATCTACTAGAATAGAGGTGTGCACTCAGTGAGCTTATTGCAGGCACTGAATTCTGCCAATTCCTTAAAGATCCTACTTGCTGGCCTGCTCTCTTCCCCTGCTGGCATTTACCTTTCCTGCAGAATCAGTGACTGGTTCTGAGGCTGGCGCAGAAGGCCCTGACCTACTGCTGTCCTCTGGTTGTGAGTACAGCAGGCTCTTCCTCCCAGCTCATGGGGAAGTGTCCTGACTCTCAGAACTCAGAGGAAGGAAGCTCAGGGAGAGGGGGCCCAAGGGTGACAACTTAAAGAGACAGGAACATTCATCACTGAGGCAGTGGAATCGGCAGTTTCCACTGGGAAACACAGCTTTGGACTGGGGTGATGTTCTCAGAAGCTCTCTGTAACACTAGCACTTGTCCCCTCAAAGGCTATAACCTCAGAGGAGAAAAGAATATTAGATTTCTGGGGCCGGTTTTCACTTCTAACCTTGATGACAATTCTTAACTCCTTTTGTCTTTAATATTTCCCTACAAAATGGCCTCTTGAGAGCTCCCTTCCCTGGAACAGTGACATCTAGGTTGTCCTGTTGCCAGGAATGACCTCAAAGTCTTCTGATTCTCAAAGGAAATGAGGCATTTTCACTATTAAAAATGGGAGAACAGGGAGAGAATGAAGACTGTCATTCAGGGCTTACTGTAGCCATCTCTGTAGGTCTCCCTCTCCAGAGGGTCCTGAGAAAGTGAGGAAAATAGCCAGTTACTGAGTGGTGAGAGGAAGGGAAGCTATAACAGGATTATTCTGATAGGGGACCTGGCCTGGCTAGTTCATTAACCAGGATGTGACCAAGTTTAACTCACTCACACTCTCTGAGTTGACTTTTCCTATATATAGTGAGAGGTTTTACTTAATGTGATTAATGGGTTGGGGTCTGATTTTCACACATTCTTGCCAGTTCCTTATCTCTAGTGAAGAGTGCAACTCCCACTAACTCCACCCAATTTTCCCCCACGTTCATCTACACTAATAAAAGAGAAACATGCAAATTGACTATACTACCCCTATGCCTACAAGCTACACCCACAAGCCAATCAGGAGTGAGTATGAAAATTAACCCAACCAAGATAGCTATGACCATACATCAAGCAGGATGCTTGGGTTTCCCCAGCAATGGAGGAAACCAAGCTTCCAGGATGGCCCTGGCCTCTACTCAAGGCTACAAAATTTCAATTATAGAAGACAAATAAATTCCACATCCAGGTCCTCCACTTGGGATGCCATGGGCGTGACCAGCCTGAAAAACATCACAGTCCTCTCACCCAGACCACCCATGCCCCAAGGGAACTCCTCACCCTGATCCTGGACACTGTCCAGGGCAAACTAGCTACTCCCCATCAGTGCCCCAGGCCTCTATTCTATCTAATAAAAGAGTAATATGCAAATTGACTAACACTCTAACACACAAGATGGCTGCCCCCATGTGGTCAAAGATGGCTACCCCTATGGAGACATAAGATGGCTGCGAAAAGATGGCCAGCAAGAGAGGTTAGTTGGGAAAGACCAGGCCTTCAAGGGAGGGAAGTTGTGAGCAATCAGTCCAGCAGGAGAAGGCAGTCTGAAGGGACCAGGCCTACAAGGGAGGGCGGTTGGGTATGATCCAGCATGCAGGACAGGGCAGGTAAAGGTGACCAGGCTGGAAAAGGAGGAGATTTGGGGGCAATCGGGCTTTCAGGGAAGGGCAAGTCCAGGGGGACCCAAGCCTATAGGAGAAAGCAGTTGGAGGGGGTAGACCAGGATTGCAGGGGAGGGCAGTTGGGTGGGACCAGGCCTGCAAAGAAGGTTGTTAAGATTCTCACTCTTATCACTAAAATTTGGTACATTGCAAAAAAAAAAAAAATTAGCATTTCTTCATTTGCTATATTACCTTAGGGCATTTTCAGAGACTTTATTTGTACAGAAATTCACCATATCTCGTTGTTCCACCTGCAGGGCCCCTCACAATCCTGTCTGAAAATGGAAACCCAGTCAGTTTTAGATTCAATGTTGTTTACTTTGCTAGATCACCTCATCTTCCTTCCTGCTGAGTGCATGGATTTTGTATTATTTAGTCTTCCATTTTTGTTGTTCTTTAGTGGAGTTGAATGAACTATTGATAAATGGGGCCTAGGTGACAGCTCCCTTGCCTTCCAGATTCCATTGTTCATCTGGGGTCCTTGGCTTTCCAATGAACGCAGATGCGTTATAATTGCAGAGGATAGGAGAAATGCTGGTGTCTCCTTATATTTCCAAATAGCTATTTGTGCTTTTTCACAGCACATAAATAAGTTCCCTAATTCTAATGTTAAGTGATATTTTCAAGTGATATTTTCTCAAGAAATATTTCAAGACAATAAGGCTGCATCAGCTGTTTATTCACCAGTTAAGCTTTGAGAATGTAATTGTTAGAATTTGAAAGATGGCAACATTCATGAGCATTGGTTCAATTCAGAGTAGAATTTATTTTGTTTGGCTAATGTCAGTGTCAAAGTGCTAAGTGTGGTGCCTGCTCTGGAGGGGGAAGAGGTGAGGGTTTGGAGACTCACAAGACAGCTCCTCCACTTCATCCTCAGGAAAGCGCCAGCCTCGGTGGGGTCCAAAGTGACCCTGAACAGAGTTCAGGGTAATCTTTATGGTGAAGTTTTTTCTTGGCCCAGCCTTCTCCTCTCACCCCTCTGAACACTTCAGCAGGTACAGATAAGGGGATGTGGGACCTGTAACCTAGCCTTTTTAGCCTCTACTGTGATCACAACTTCAAGTGATGAGTTAAACAGACAAGGAGGAAGTGCGGGCTGGAAAGTGCTGCAGTGGAGGCAGGATGCGTGCTTTTTGTGCACAATGAATTTACAATAAATCTTCCTGTGGCTCATTTCTTGGAAATAGAGTGGATTATGAGAAACAGTAAAAAGTTTTGTGCTGTTATACACCGAGATAAACATTAAAATTGCACCTCTGTCCCTTGGTAAAGAGGTACTTACAGCTTTTATCAGTACTAATAAAGCACCTAAGGATATATGTTTATGGGAAAGCTAAAGTGAAGCCAAAAAAAAAAAGAGTCAAATTAAACCCAAAAGGAAGAAATGCAGACAACAGCAAAAAAAAAAAATGTGCAAACCAAAATGAAAATCCCAGAAAGGAGGCAAATGACTGAATGTTAGCAGATGTATCCAGCAGCCTCTGAATTCTTTCTGGGTTCCTGTTCTAAGCAGCCTATTCTTCTGCCCCATAGGGTCATGGAAGGGATAAGAATTCAGGTTTGTCCAAGCAAACAAAAGTTTATGAAGTAAGGTGACTAAAAAGTCCTGGCAGATGAGTAATGAAGGGAGTGGAGAGTGTGCTGAGAATGGCAGAGAACTGTGGGAGAAGCACACTTACTTCCCTGATTCCTGCCTTCTTGGCTGTTGGTTCCACATGGTAATGGTGCTGGGATCTGTCACTGTCTGTAACTACACAGGACTCTGATGACCCCAGGCACTCAAAGCATGGGAGCTGAGGCCTGCAGTGATATCGCTCCTTCACACAGATCCTCAAGCCAAGAATCTCAGGACTGGTCCCTCCATGTGCTCTTCCATGAGGAACCCTGTTCATTGGCACAGGTTTAGCACTACAACCAAACAACATCTGAGAGGAAGTGTGGGTAAGCAGCCACATTGAGAGGAAGTGTGGGTAAGCAGTTAGGGCTCGGGATGCAAATTACTGGGAGAGTCTGAGGACTTGTTCTCATGGGGCAAATTCCTTGGAGCCATCAGACTTAGATGCTGTGACATTTAATCTATCTTCTTCTCTGCACAGATTTCAGGCCTCAGAGAAGTTATAATTTTGTCCAAAACCATAGATGCTGCTCATGGCAGAACCAGAACAATACAGCTTTCCTGACTGCATTTCATGTCAACGGCAGACAATAGTGCTGATTTGCTAATCTGACAATATGCTCTGTAGCTCATGGATCAAAACCATTATCACCAATGTTAATAGAAAGGGACACACTGTCAGATACATTAGCATTGTGTGCTGCCAGCTGAGCAAGGTGGCTCCTGTGTATTTAAATGCGCAAACGTTCTTTTTGTTTTACTTTGCAAAGAATGAGGCCCTACTGTGTTTTTTTTTTAGATAAAACTATTTATAATATTTAACATTCAAATTTACTGGGATGACATTGGTTATTAATAGTATGTGTATTTTTAGTGTGAAATTTTTAGTGTGTACATTATTTGTATATCACATGGTGTACCCACCACCAAAATTCTGGTCTCTTTCATCTCCACATATTTGACTCCATTTACCCCTTACAAATAAATCCCCACCCTCCTTTCTGCTAGTAACCACCATTGTTGTCTTTGTCTCTGACTTTTTGTGAAACTACTTATTCTTTTGTGTGACTTTGTTGTTCTGCTGGAGTGTGAAGTCGGGTCTTGCCAGTGGGCCTGGAGCATGCTCTCAGGCAGAGGTGGTCTCAGGACCTGCTGTGCTCCCACCAGCTTGGTAGTCTGCCCACTCCCTCAAGAGACCAGGAGCCCTTCATTAGCACTTTCTCTCTCAAAAAGAAAGGATTTGGGGTTTGTTTTGGTGCTGCATATATTTACTAAATTCTTCAGAAAAGAGCTGAGTTCAGATGCTGTAAAAGTAAGGAGAATGGGGTGGGGTGTTTATAGGGCCTGGGAGCCCTGGACAGTGAGGTGTTGCTGAGAGACAGGGTCAGGTAGAGTTTATAGGCCTTTCTGAGAAAGCCAGCACTTCCCTCATTAGCAGCCTCTGTGGTCCACCTGGGCCAGATGTGCGGGTGGGGTGGGAAGGACTACTGTAGTAAACACAAGCTCATGCAGAAGGGGAAATCTCTGGGATGCTGAGCTTATGAAACCTGAAGAGGGAAGGAGAAAGATGTGTGAGATTCCTAGGGCTGATGTAGCACAGTACCTCTAACTGCGTAGCTTAAATCCACAGAAACTTATGGTCCCATAGTTCTAGCTGTCCAGCATCAAAAGGGTGGCAGAGACATGGTCTCTCTGAAGGTGCTGGGGAGGATCCTTGCTGGCTCCCCACTCCTTGCGGCTGCTAGCAACCCTTGGAGGTCCTTGACTTTTAGATGCATTGCTGTCATTTCTTGACTTTTGAATTTTACAAGGAGGAACCAGGATGTGCCCTCCAAACTGTCTTTGAAAATTCAAGTATATTGCTTTCAAGCTCTTCTTTGCACACAGTAGGAGAACACAACTCAGTGACTTCTCTCCCACTTTGTAACAAGAATCACCTTTCTTCCATTGTCCAATACCACAGTCCTCAATTTGAAATGAGACCTCACTTTTAATATTCAAATTCCCAGCAACAGACTCAGCAAGGATATCTAGGCATTTCCTATCAAGTGCCCCAGAATGCTCCCAGTATCTGTGCATTACCCAATCCCCAACCACAATCATATTTTAAACACTTTTAAATTTCTCTCCTGAATAAGGTGTAAACATTTCTTTTACAACGGAACCCCACTTCCTGATATACTCACTGACCCTATGAAGTCAATATTCTTTTTTAAAAATCATTAAAGAGAGTTACAGAGAGGTTAACTTATCCACATGTGGTAGGCTGAAAATTACACACTCCCTAAATCCAGGATAACCATGTCCTAATCCAGAACATATAAATGTTACCTTCTTGCAGAAGTGATGAAGTTAGTGATTTTTAGATGGGGGATTATCTTGGATTATCTGAGTGGGTCCTACATGTAATCACAAAGGCCCTCGGAAGAGGGAGGCAAGATCAAAGGAGGAGCTGAAACCGGTTTGGCTCAGTGGATAGAGCTTCAGCCTGTGGACTGAAAGGTCCCAGGTTTGATTCCGGTCAAGGGCATGTACCTTGATTGCAGGTGCATCGCCGGTGGAGGGTGTGCAGGAGGCAGCTGGTAGATGTCTCTCCCTCAACAATGTTTCTAGCTCTCTATCCCTCTCTCTTCCTCTCTGTAAAAACTCAATAAAATGTATTTTTTAAAAAGATCAAAGGAGGACAAAAGCAATGTGATGATGGCAGCAGAGATTGGGGTGATGTGATCACATAACAAGGGATTATGGAAGTTTCTAGAAGCTTGAAAAATCAAGAGATAGATTCTCTCCTGGAGATACCTACAGCCACGAGGATACTTTCATTTTATCTGCATAAGACTAATTTCAGGTTCCTGACCTCTACAACACTAAGAAAATTAATTTTCATTGTCTCAGAAAACTAATTTTTTGGTAATTGTTATGGCAACAATAGACAACTGATATACCAAGTTAATTGTTTATTATGGAAGTGTCAGGACAGTTCAAGAAACCATTCCTTTTACCTCCTGTTATTATTTTTGCAAAGTTGTAATAATTTTGAGCAGAAGAAAGAGTCTTGAACTCCACAAGGCAGACTCTTATAGAAGTTTAAAAATGTATTTTATAATTCAAATCTTTAAAAAAATCAATATATTTAAACATTGACATGCATGTCTATTATGTAAAGCATAAAGGGGGAAAAGGAATAATAGGAAAATGTAAAATACGAAGCCATGTCTTTCTCACGTCCAACTTTCTTCTTCCCGAATGACCCCCCAGTCTCCCACTGCACCAGGGAAGGTGGCAGACACTGTGCCTGGGTTTTTGGGGAAATATTTATGTCATTTAATAAGGGTCTTTTGATACACTACTATAACCCAAAACACCAAATATAGCTTTGGTAATTTTGGTACCAGAGCAAGCACATAGAGGAAAAGGTTTCAACTTGGCAAGATGGAAGCACCCACCAAATTAGGGGAAATATTACTGTCTCTTTAAAAGCAAACAGTTTCTCTACTGGCTCCACCCAATCCATCCTACTTCCTCTGCAGTTTCAGAGGGTGTGAACATTTTTTCTTCACACTTAAAACAAAAGCACCACCTGGCAGAGTGTCTTTAAAGAAAATTTGAGGACTCATCAACTGGTTGAAAAGAAGGTGAGTCTGGTTGAGAAGCAGACTCACTGCTTCTCAGCGCTGGAGTTGTTTGGGCAGTAGGTCCTTGGAGTGTATATGGTGTGAGTTCTGGTTGTAGGGAGGATCAGGTTCTATGCCAGAAGTACAGCAGGGGGGTGCTGTCAGAGGGTAGCGAGGGAGGTTAGGGAGGGAGTTGGGAGCTTTATTAGTACAATTAGAGGTCTTGTGCATAAAAATTTCTGTAAGAGGCTTTCCTTCCCAGGGCTGCCAGCACCAGCTTCCCACCAGCATCTGGGACCCTGGCTTCACTCCTCTGGCTGCCAGAAGGCCTCTGGGACCTGGGATGCTTCCTTTCGGCCCCGGCTTGGTCAGGAAGGACGTCCCATCTAATTAGTACTGGTACATTACCCTTTTAGTATTATAGATGTTACATGTCTCATATTGAACAGGACACATTTGTGCTGACTGGTGCTCCTTCATGCATTTGCTGTCTGAAAAACACTGAGGGCTGCCTGACAAGCCTTCCTTTTCCCTGGACAGGAAATGACTGTCCCCTGGCAGGTCTTCAGAGCTTGAAGGCAATATGGAGACTGACCTGTCTAACTCCCTCTTTTTACTGAAAAAGGAGCAGGATCCTGGAGAGTGTGGTGACTCTAGGGGTTGCCATGCCACTAAAGGCAGAGGAAATCTGGACTGTAGTTGCTGAATCCTTTTCATAATTGAGCAGAGAGAAACTCTAACCTGAGTAGTGTGACATGTGAGATGAGGAGGGGGTGTCATTGATAAAGGTTTAGCTACTCTGCAAGAACAATATATGTGAAAGCTTCCACTTAATGGCCCTAGTTATGTTTCCTAAAGGTGTTCTGTTCTGGAAAGAGTGTGGACTCTCCTCTCTTGATCTAGCTCTGATTCGCTGTAATTTTAGAATCCTGAGAAGACACTGAGGGAGGCCATTGTGTGCAGTGGTTAGGAGGGAAGGTGGTCAGACAGACTTTGAATTTGATGCCTGCTCTGCCCAATACCTGTGAGCACTCTGAACTTAGGCAAGTGTTTCAGCATTTTAAAGCCACATCAATGTCTTTATTTAAAAAGTTAGAGTAATAAAATTAACTTTTTCCTGGCTATTATAGGGGAGTAGGTGAGATAATGTACAAAAAATATCAGAGTGCTTGTTTTAGTATGTCAGCAGTGTTTATATTACACACATATTGAATTTTTATTGTTGAAAAATGTTAATTTATTCAAAGATAGATGAACATTACAAGGAACTTACCTAGACCAAGCTTCCACAATTATTAAGTGTTGACAATCTTGTTTTATCTATAACATAGGGTATAGATTTTATATAGTCACCACTCCCCATCCACACCATATCATTTTGAAACAAATATCATTGTTTCATTTTATCAGTAAATATTTGAAGCCATTTAAAAATATGATCATAATCAGACTTCAAAAAGCAAATAGAATTTTTTACACAAAGTTAACATTTGCCTTCAAATTTTCCTGATTGTCTCATAACTTTGAAAAAAATGTTTGAAGTTGGATCCTATTAAGATTCATAAATTGCAATTGTTTGGTTTCTGTTATATTTAATTTAATATATAGCTTTCTCATCTTTCCCGTTTCTTTCTGGAAAATGTCTTTGTGTAAGGAGAAAGTCTTTTCCCCAAAAGAACCAGGCAGTTTACATTTTGTTGATTAGCTATTCACAGTGTCATTTCACCCACTCTTCTAGTTCCAGTGTTTTGGATGAAATTATTTAAGGAGAGGCTTGATATGACTCAGGTTTAGCTATATGGTGGAAATACACCCTAGATTCAGTGTAAACTTCCCTCAGAAGGAATATAATGTTTAGTTGTCTCACTTTCTTTGACATTAATTGACATTAACGATGGCCTACATTTCATTGAGGGTCAAAAGTGATTGTTAGGTTGCTAAAGGAGGAATGCACAAGGCCAGAGTGGTGAGGGTTTATGAATTTATTCGATCATCCCCACACCAGGTGGCTGAGCATGGATGGTTTCAGCCCCCAGTGAAGGGGAGAGAATGAAATGTGGTCACCACAAGTGAAATGTGGTCTCAGCAAAGGTAATGTCCATAGTGAAATCGCTTCAAAAGCCAGTTCCCAGGGGAGGAGTATTGATTTAATTTCTCAATCCAAACTAATAGTAATGATATCAAATTCTATCATTCTTAACATATTTATTAGATGGAAAAATCCTCCAACCATTCTCTCATTTCCACAAAGTACAGTTGTATCTGAAAGACAAGATAAATGCTTAATCCTTTTTTTTTTTGTCAATGTTCATAGCAAGAAGATGCTTTCCTAGCACACTCCCAAGGGAGTGATTGACTGTTTTAAGTAGAAGGACTTGTTATGAATGCATGTATTTTAAGATACCTGATATATTTTCACTCATTTGAGTTATTATCAATGCTCACATTGCCCCATCAATGGCCAGGTGTATTCTCTTGAGGTTGGATCTTAAGTCATTTCCATAAGATCCCAGTGGTTTTTGAGAGCATCTTTGCTTTCTTATTGACAAGAAAGTGAAGGCTCAACTGAAGCATTTGCTGCCTGTTGCTAGAATCAGTAATTTATTAATTAAACTCTAATTTTGGTGGGAAATAGCATTTGAAAACCACAATATAGGCACTAAGGATGGTCATTGTCACCGGGCTCATTATTATCTCTATTTCTTTTCAAAGGACTTAAAAACTGCACACACACGAAGACACAGACACACACACAGACAAACATACACGCGAACACACACATGCACACACACAGACACACAGACACACATACACAAAAACACTCATACACACAAACACACAGATACACACACAAATAGGATTTTTGAAAACAATTTTATTTTTTTAAACTTAAGTTAATAGCACTAAAGATGGACAATGAAATTATTGCTTTTTAAGTGCCTTAGACCAATTCATCCACCCAACAATATACAATTAGAATTTGACATTTCATTTTGATTTTAGAATTTTAAAATCTATATTTTTTGTATAATTATGTACAAGATCAACTCTATGAAATCTTAGTGTAACCAGTTTCCAGCTTCTGTCCTTGTTCCCTCCACCCTGTTTCTCCCATTCCCATGTAAGTAAATTTTTGTTGCTTAAGTTTTTATAGTATCCTGCTATTGTCTTTTCATATATATGAAAAAAATTTGTATTATATTTTATATATGTAGTGCACATTCTTTCTTATTAGAGAAATGTTAGGTAAACTCTACATTATTTTCTCATTATTTTCTTCACGTTTTTTTCCCACTTAATGATGTATCCCGGAGACCTCTCCATGCTTGTATAGAGAGACACATTTCTTTTCACAGTTCGATGGTCCTACACTGTGTATATCCCTACCATTGGCCATTTGATAGGTTTTTGGTCTTTTGCTAATGCAAATAATGATGCTATAAATAGCATGGTGTGTCATTTTTCTATATTTTTCTCAGTGTAGTTAAGGAATAAATATTAAAATGGAAAATTGGCAATGAATGAGAAAATGCATATGTTCATTGGCATCATAATGCTGACTTCCCTTCTGTAGGATTTGGATTGTTTTTCTATTCTCACCAGCCATGCGGGAGGGGCCCTGTTTTCCTCCTACTTTTGCCAACCGATTATGCTAGCAAATGTTAAATTTTTGCCAAAAATGGAGGTGTTAAATAGTATCTCACTTCAGAAATAGTAGTTTAATTTAATTAATATTTTATTGATTTTATGTTTTTGTTTTGATTTATTTTTCTCTGAGTGTACATTAATGACTTTTGATATATTCAAAGTACATTTGAATTCACTTTTCTCTGAATGTTTATTCCCATCTCTTGCTCCATTTTCTATCAAGTTACTGGTATTTTGTTTCTGTACCTTTTAATTTTCTGTGTATAACAGGGACATTTACCCTCTTTGTTGTAAGCTGAAAAATATTACTGCCGCACATTATCTGAGGCAATGGATGCAATTTTATTTATGTTTTTTTCTGTATGGTTATACAGTTATCCCAAAGTTGCTTTATTACAACATCGTTAGCTCCCTTGATGTGGTATGATGTCTTATGGAATCGAACTGTGACACAGTGTAATTGAATTGAATATAAATGAATAAGAATGATTAATTTGGTCTGTTTCTGAATTTTTTGTTTTTGTTATACCGGTCTCTCTATTGGTACAACGATATCACACTTCTGTAATCATAGAAATTACAATGCTTGACTCCTGGCAGAGTTAGCCTTCCTTGTTCTTTTTCTTCATTGTACTGAATAACTTTCTTTTTTTCTTCATCCAAATGAACTAAAATCTACCATTTAACTTTGTAATCCACTATTTTTTCTTCCTGCCTAAAACAAAGGCAATAACAAAAATTTTAACATTACAGTCATACTATCCAAGAAAAGAGTAATAGCCGCAATCGGTTTGGCTCAGTGGTAGAGCATTGGTCTGCGGACTGAAAGGTCCCGGGTTCGATTCAGGACAGGGGCATGTACGTTGGTTGCAGGCACATCCCCAAAAGGGGGTGTGCAAGAGGAAGCTGGTGAATGTTTCTCTCTCATTGACGTTTCTAGCTCTCTCTCTCTCTCTCTCTCTCTCTCTCTCTCTCTCTTTCTCTCTCCTTCCTCTCTGTAAAATATCAATAAAATATATTTTTTTAAAAACTTTGTAATGCATTATGTTTAAGTTTATAATCCACTCTTTCTCAGCTAGGGGAAAAAGTTATGATAAAAATTTAAATTTATACTTATATAAGATCATGTTAGATAATTATATATAATTCCAATGTATAAAATGCTTTAAACATGGATCAGATTTTAATTCAGTAAATGTCTTGACTGTACTAGATCATTTTATATTTTATCTATTAATAAGATATGTTATAACACTTAATTTTGGTTTGAATATTTCCAAGTGAAATAAGTCTATAGCTTTATTTATTGGTCAAATCCCTGTTAGCCTTTAGAATCAACATCACACTTGATCCATTAAAGAATTGAAAGATTTCCCTCTTTTTTTATGTGATCAGGAATATCTCATTTAATATTGAGATGATCAGTGTTGTAGAGGTTTAAATGAATTCTCCTATGAAAGCACCTGGACTTTTGTGGGAAAACTCTGCTTTATTATTTCCTCCAGATGAGTAGTAGATGATTACAAATTTTTATGGAGGACAAGATCAAAGAAAATAGGTTTGAGAATGGTCCACACTTACCTAAGTATCCTTTTCTCTACTTCTTCCCTTCCTCGAGGTCTTGTTGGTACCTGCACTCCAGAGCCTCTTGAAAGAAGATGGCTGGCCTTCAGCACAACACTCTGAGAATTGTTCTGGTGGGGAAAACCGGAAGTGGAAAAAGTGCAGCAGGAAATAGCATCCTTGGCCAAAAAGGGTTTGTTTCTAAACTTGCAGCTCATGCCGTTACCAAGAAATGTCAAAGAGAAATACGATCCTGGAAGGGGAGGGAACTTCTTGTCGTGGACACCCCAGGGCTCTTTGACACCCAGGAGACACTGAAGACTACCTGTGAGCATATCAGCCAGTGTGTCCTCTACTCCTACCCTGGACCCCATGCTATCATCCTAGTTCTACGACTGGACCGCTACACGGAAGAGGAGCAGAAAACAGTTGCATTGATCAAGAACCTCTTTGGGGAGAGAGCCATGAAGCACATGATTGTCTTGTTCACTCGCAAAGAAGAATTGGAGGATCAACCACTGCATGAGTTTATAGAAGCATCAGATGTAAACCTGCAAAGCATCATCAAGGAGTGTGGGAACCACTTCTGTGCCTTCAATAACAAAAGTGCAGATGAGGCTGAGAAGGAAGCTCAACTGCAGGAGCTGGTGGAGCTGATAGAAAAAGTGGTACAGAAGAATGGAGGGGCTCACTTTTCTGATGCCATCTACGAGGATATAGGGGAAAAGTTGCAACATCAGGAAGAGGCCTTGATGAAAATCTATACTGATCAATTACAGAAGGAATATAAACTATTGGAAGAGCAATATGAAAAGGGGAAAATATCAGAGAAAGTAATGAATGAGAGGAAAATAATTAGATTACAGAACTATAATGAAAAAATTAAAAATATTAGGGAAGAAGCTGGGAGAAGTATATTTCAAGATGTTGTTAATTGGATTTGGAATACATTTTCAAAAACATGGGATATGTTTCGAAAATAATATAAATTTTATTTCTTAATTTAGTATGATTTGTTAATGTGGTTAATTATATTTTGCAAAGATGACTACAATGTATTCTATCCCACCCATTCTTCTTGTAATCTGAGTTTAACTTTCTTTCTGTTGATTTATAGGGCTTATCCACTAATTTGAAATTCAATGGCCTTTGTGACTACTTTGACAACCAGTAAGTGGCTGTGACTTCAAAAGTGAGATAGGAAAAATGCCTCTTTGTTCCCTAGGGTTTGTTGTGGGGTTGGCACTTGGCAACTATTTGGTGAGGAAGCCCCAGTTGCCCATTGAGAGACCATGTGAAGAGGATTTTAAGTCACTGGCCCACTCCCCTGGCTGGTCTTTCATCTGCCAGCAGAACCAACTTGACAGCCATGCAAGTGAGGCAACATGGAAGCAGATTCTCCGGCTGCCAATTGAGCCACCTCTGATGAAGCTGCAAAGAGCAAATATGGGCCACCCCCACTGCATCCTGCCCAGATTGCAGATTCATGAGAAAAATAAAGTTTGTTGATTTCAACTACTAGGCTTTGGGATGGTTTGTTATTCTGTGATTATATCCACCAGCATCTTCCCTGCTCACTCACCACCAATACCCACAATGCTAACAAATGGAAGAAGTTACAGAATTGGCATAACCAGGCAATAATATTTTATTAAGAGATCACAGACTCAATTTAGGACAATTCAAATCAGAAATCCTTCATGTTTCAAGTGTTAGCACACACCTTTTTTTCAGTCCACGTCTCTGGTCACCTTGTTAGTGAAGCAGTTGGTTTCTCCGGCAAGATGATTCTGTGGTCCATGTGAGGCAAGAGAGTAAGAAGCTAGGACAATTACTGGATGAATGGAATAAGAAAACTGCGATGAGAAGACAGGCAGCTTATAGCCAGTTTGTTAATCACAAAATCTCATTTTTCCCAACCAGGGGAACTTGGGAGAAAATGGTTTATACATCTCCTCCCTAACCAGAGAACGCATAGCTTAAATCAGACTGGTCTGGGAAGTAGAGCACAAAGACCGAATTCATGCCATTTGTGCCAGCTAAACCCAAGGGCAGATGAAGTCAGGGGAAAATATCAAAAACCACATCAAAGCCAGGCACAATTAAGATAAAATAAAACAGTGAAAACGACAAAAGAATAATCCAAAACTCCCCTACACACTTATCCTGATGCATCAGCATATTAACATGCACCTGGAAAGCTGATTTGAAAAAAAAAGGATAAAATGTCCTCAAGACAAAAACTTGCTCTTGCACAAGCCCATGCCCTATACCAGGCGTGAACTTTTTATTTCTCCCTAAATTCTGTGGATCCCCATGAGGGATTTGCAGCCAGGGGATCAGTGGGGAGTGGCACCCAGCCTCAGCCCCTGATCCTGTCTTCAAGACCCCTTTTCCCTGACTTCCCACTGAGCTCAAGCAGTCCCACCTTGGCTCCCTTCTTTCCTGTAATACTTCTAGAGCCAAAGCAGCCCTGGCTAGGCTCTCTGCTGTTGCTTCTTCAATCCTAAACCCTTCTTTTATTTCACTAACCCCAGCTTTAATGAGCATCCTCTTTCCTGCACCAAGTCAAGAACTCACACACTATGGGCCAGTACCTGTCTGGTAACACATGGATGTTTGTAAGTTCCTAAATTCTCTTCTTGATGTTCTTTCTTCTTTTTTAGGTACCATCCTAAAATGTCCCTGATTAGAACTTAAAAAATATCTAATGTGCTAAATATTGTTCATTTGCATCTGTAGATCCAGGCTTTGCCCTCTTCAACCTGGCTCTTTGTCCCAGGAGGCTGATCTATGTGGATCATATTGTCACCAAACTCAAGGGCTTCTCCACTGGGGTGTCCTATTCCAGATGGATACATGGATGTCACAGGGTAGCTTTATTTACTTGTAGCAAGTTCAGAAGACAGGGATTCATATCAAAAGAACAGACACTGACCGGAGTTTAACAGCAATCAAGACCTCTGCCTGGCATCCAACCAGAGGGCAATCATGAGATCCTACTGCCAAGGTTACTTGTGTGCTGTACTGGTCATAGGTTTCACAGACCTTGAACCTCCACACATAAGCAGTTCAGGATGGGTGTAGGTTGCCCAGGGCCTGGAAGGGAAGGAGGTGGGGGAGGGCAGCTAAGACCTTATTGGTGCCCAACACCTCGCATTTATAGAAATTATGCTGCTCTGGGGTCCTCTTGAGTTTGGAGAGGTGATGCCATGAGGGATCGCCAAGTAGTTTGGCTGTGGTGGGGGTTGTGAGAATGACTGTGTGAGGTTCCTTCCACTTGGGCTCCGAGGCCTTGGGATGTAGATTCTTAAGGAGAACTGAGTCCCTGGGCTAGAGGGGTGGTCCTCATGAGCCTTGGTCAGCTGGTTCTGGCCTGGGCAGAAACTGTCAGCATGTTCCTGGAGCAGCTGCATTGAGTGAGAAGAGCAGGCACTCTGACTGCCTCTCCCAGTGTGGGTGAGGTGAAGAGGGATGAAGGCCGTCTCCAGGATCCAGTTGAGTGTTACAATTGCATAAGCAGCTTTCTGATGTTCCTGGGGGTCTAGACACTAGCTTCCATCCACAAACATAGTTAAATCAGGATCAGAGAGAGGAAGATCTGAGAGTCCCACCTGAGGTTGAGTGAGGGCCTCTGAAAACCTCAGGGCAGGAGTGGTTTGCTGCAGTTTGGGTGGAGGCAGCATGCAGGAGAGTGGCTGGGGGCTGGAGACTGGGTTAGGGATCTGTCCTGCATGTGAGAGGGGGAAAGGAGAGATCAGGATCGGTGTGACAGAAGATCCTATGGTCTATGATGGAGAACACGTGTAAGGGTTCCTGGAGGCAGAACTTCTGGGCCTCCTTGCTGAGAACAGCAGCTGCAGCCAGAGCCAAGAGGCAGGGCTGCAGTCCCCAAGCTGTGGGATCAAGCTGTCAAGACAAGTAGGCTATGGGTGTGAAGTCTGGCCTTAGGGGCTGGGTGAGGACCCCAATGATGGAAAACTATTGCCAGTGGAGGTCAGCTGTATGACTCTGAGATGTGTAGTGCTGGGTTCTAACAAGCATTGTCGGAGGTCTCTGGGTAAGGCCTGGCCAAACAGATGACTGCCTCTCAACCCCTGGGGCAGGATTGTCCAGGTGAGTGGATCCTGTAAAAATTCTTGTAAAAAGTTAACTTTAGAACTCGTTTTCTCCCCTCCCAACACCCCCCCCCCCCCATTTTGTATGCTATTGAAGACATTTAGAAAAGATAGGGGTGGAGTGAACAGACCTTTAACTGCATGAGTTGAAACCTGAATTTCTGAGTAGCCCGTGCCAGCAAGAAACTTGTTCTCTAGGGAGGGTAGTGAGAGAAGAGGGCGGGGTGAGAAGGCTCTGAGGACAGAGCATTTTTCCCATGAAGGAGATCATGGAAAAAACAATGGCTTGGAAAAGGAGGGCAAAGACAGGTAGCCCACACCATATCCAGCAGGAAGGAGATCTTCATATACTACCTTGAGCTTTACCCGGGGCTCGGCAAGGGTGATGGGGGTAGTTGAGTCCAGGCATCTGGCCAGGACCGGTCATGACCTGGAAGGACGGCCCCTCCACACTGAGATGCTGAGGGCCTGTCACATTTACAGGGGCTGCTTTGACCGAACACCAGTCAGGGCTTGGTTGGAGCCCAGGGTTGTGGGCATTGTCTAAGCCAGTGGCCTTCCTTTCCTCTAGGTGGCGTTTGTCATTGCATCCCCACCACACGTAGTTGTGTGTGGCTTGGGTAGGCCCCAAGGTAGCAAGCAAAGGTCTGAGTTTTGTAGACTCACATCCTGTAGAAGGTGGGGTTCCTCTGCCTGCTCCTCACGGGCATTAAAACCTTAAATAATGTGAACGGATCTGGACCTGGGTCTGAGAAGGCATCAGGGGAGGGGAATGGCGGGGGCAGGAGGCTGGAGGTAGACTGGAGAAGGACCAGCAGGCAGGGCCTGAGGAGGCGGGACTTGTTTGGAGAGGGGAGGGGCTTGTTGCACCAAGATGATGGTGGCTCCGAGGAACCAGAAAGTGGCTGGATTCACCTTGATGAATCCAGGTGGCCGCGGCCACGTAGTGGCAAGGCTGCTCACAATAAACAATGAAAGAACACTTAGCTGTTTGGAAAGGCTCTTGGGCAGGTGGAAGACTCTAGCGGAGGTTGGTGACCAGAGGTGGTGGTGATGGAATCCACAGCAGCGGGGAAGGGCAGCTCATTGAGACCAAAGTGTGGTGATGGGAGAGCAGATGCATGGAGGCAGGACGTGGTGGCAAGGCGCTGTGGCATCCTGTGGGCCACCGCCAAGGACCAACCCTGTGCTCCCGTGACTCAGTCTCAGCCTGGGGAAGCTGGGGTAGGGGGTGGGAGGGCCGTGGCAGTGGCAGAGCAGGCTGGGGCTGCTGCAGGGATGGAGGTGGGGATCGGGCCGGGGTGGCTGGGTCCAGAGGCAGAGAGGACAGAATAGAAGAGGCAGAGGGAGAAAGGCGGTGAGCTTGGCCATTTGGAACCCTGGGCGACTTCCCTGCTGAATTTACTCAGATCAGGTGAGGATGTTTAAGTCCCGGGTCATGTTACAGAAGTAGCCAGATTCCTGAGGTACCCTAGAGGTTCCTGAGGACCAGGTTTTGGTTGCCCAATTTGAAAGCTAGGGTTAGGACAATAGCAAAGGCCAAGGACCAGTGTCCCAAAGGAGCCAAAGCTATGGACCAGGGAACCGAGGGACGGCAGGGGACGTCTCCCCCGCCCCCTGGGCTCCAGAGTGAGGCCAAAACGCCGGAGAGCCAAAGGGGGTGAGAATGTCTTCACCACCTCCCCTGACTCAGGAATCTCCCTGGGATACCCTGAGGCCAATGCCCGGAGGCTATCTCTGATGTGGCCAAGGTTTATGGACAGAAAAGCCGGAAGGATGATCCTAGGAATCAGTAGGGCCTGGGACTCCCCCGTGACGATGCTGAGCCAGAGAGGAGCCTGAGTTCCTTGGGTCACAGGGGGAACCACAGACCGTGGAAGGTCAAATGGTGCACACACCCGGTACCCAGGTTTTGCACAACATATAAGGTTTGAGGCACAGGAAACTGACCACCAAGACATTTTAAAGTAAGGTTTATTCCCCAGTAATGAGTGGGACTCATTATGGAGGTAGATAAATCAGAATTGAAGGAGTGGGGCAGGGTCAGGGGACCCAGCCAGGCTGCCTCCTGGATATGGAGGAAAAAGCAGCACGTGGCTGGACTGGGGGTTTTTTAAAGGGGAGAAACAGGAGAAGGTTGGACCCAGGGTGGAATAGGAAGGGGTGGGCTCCAGGGCACTGGGGCACATGCTAATTGGTGGTTCAATGTCTTGGGGATGTCTCTGTGACAGATGCCAGTCATGTCATAACTCCACCCACCAGTTGGGAGGAGGGAGAATTTCACAGTGATGTTTAAGAAAGTCTAAAGTCTTAATTTCTATTTTTCTTGTCAACAAGAGTTATTTAATAGAAGATTTTATAATTTCCAGATGGGAGAACTTTTTTCTAATGTAGTTTTTGGCATTATTATATTGGGACCTATTTGTAGTATTTCCACATTATGGAACTCACTGGTGTTTGCTAATATTTATTTAATTTTATTTTAAATTATTATTCACACACACACACACACACACACACACACACACATACACACACACAGATTTGTTATCCCACACAATGATGCATGCTTTGGTTGCCAATCAGGCCCCCGCACTCTGGTGCCCAACGTGGGGCGTGGGCCTAAAGAGGCAACAAGAGGTAAGGCAAGGGATCGCTCCCTAGAATTGCGCGTCCACAGATTTAAGGAATTGTAAGGTAGAGGGAGTGTATTGTTGCGAAATTGAATCAGCTGGGAATAAAACATGGGTAATCTTTCTAAAGGCTTTAAACTACTCTCATGGCTCAAAGAGATTCTGTTAAGCGTAGTCAGATTCTTGATTTCTTTCTTAAGGTTTGTTGATGAAACCCGGAAAAAGGTTAGAAAGCAGTTGCCTGACCAATATTCAGAAAGCCCAGAGAAAATTCCCATTGCTACTTTAGTCTTTGATTCAGCACAGGAGAGTTTAAGAATGTTTAAGTGGGGTGAAGCCATGACATTACAGCCTAGAGTGGAAGGGTGCAAATCTTTAAGAATACCATCTGCACCTCCACCGCCTGCACGTGTAAACTACTTGTAACCAAGTAAAAAAGATTAAAAGAATTTCTTAGCACCTGCCAATAATTCTTTATCTTAAAATCTTTTTCTTTCCTTAAAAATAAAAATTTAAAAAGTAAGGAAAGTTAAAAAAAATAGATACGCGATGCCAAAAAAGCCACTTTAATATGCCTCATATTCACCATCTTTTTTTTCCAGCTAATGACAAAGCTTTTAGTAATTCATAAATGCATCAGGGATTTCTGTGCACATGTAAAGGAGAAAGAACAGTTTAAAAAACGAGTGCGCATAGTTTTTGAACTGGGCTTAACTTTTTGCTGAGTACAGAATAAAAACCCCAGACTTTTTAGCCTCATAGGTGGTGGAGATGAATACAGGCTAGGTTCCCAAGGCATTGAAAGCAGCACTTAAGATTTCTGCGGAAGAAGCAAGTAAACACCAGAAAGTAGATAGCAAGTTTACATATGAATGGCTGAGAGTTTATCTCTTGACTTCTCCAGCATGAAAATTGTGACAGTTTTGAAATTTAGAGGATGGGCCAGGCCTATTGGCTGAAATGTATTGAATTGTTATAAGTATGCCTTGCATGAAGTCTAGATAACTGAAGTTACTCTATTAATTAAATATACTTTATATTTTATTTGAAATGTATCTTTAAAAATGTAAAAGTATTATTGATTTGAGAAATGCTACCTGAAAATTTTAAAGTTCTGAAAGTTTAAAGTGTCTTTTTTTTTGCCATGATACCTGAAAAAAATCAGTTTCACTAAAAGAGAGATGTTGACAGGAAGCCAGAAAGGTTGGTCAGCAACCTTAATTGCTCTAACCACTCTTCCAGTAAACTAAGGAAGGTGGTAATCTGCATTGAATGGCTACAAACAAACTTCCTCCAAGCTCCTGTGGCAAATTTTTTTTGGGGGGAAGTTGACTTAATTATATAAATAAAAAAATAAAGTTTAAATTTGCCTCATAAAAAATCTAAAGGACAGAATTGAAGCACTTAATTGATTATGTCTTGTACTTTTTAGAAATGTAAAGTGTTATTAATCTAGGACATGCAAAATATATTTGAATTGTCAGCTTTAAAAGTTCAAAGTTCAAATTAAATGGGGAGAAATTATATAGTTAAAATGTATTTTCTCATATAATTAGAAATTCAAAATACGTTACTTGTTTGGTCTGATTTAAAAGAAAGAGGATTAATTCATTGATCCAAATTAAATATAATTGATATTCTCTAAGATAATTTAGGTATATAATCTTTAAATCATATATATATAAATATATTGTGTATTGTATATTTGATCTTTCCAGGAGTATTATTTCAAGGTTTTTTAAAAAATAACTTTTGCATGTTTCACGGGCCCCGAAATGTCTGTTCTCTCTTAAAATAAATATTTTTAATTAAACTGATTGATACTTGACATAACATGGAAAGCTTTATCAAATAAAAATTATATACTATATATTACATGTTAGGAAAGTTTTCGCCTGTAAGAAAAGCAAAAACAATATATTTCTTAAATATAGCAAAAATTTCAACAGCAGTAGAATTTCAAGAAAGACAAAAAGGCCACATGCAGCCTGCATTTTTGAATTGGCTGTAGGTGGGACACTTTATGCTTTTGGATCAGACCAATAAAGTATCAAACCTATAGGTTTGACTGAATAAGTTGTTTTGCCCTAAAAAAAAAAAAATTTGAAACTGGGACTGGAACCAAGATGGCGGCCTAGGTAGTCTCTTAAGCTGCTGCCTCATCAACAATTTAATTTAAAAAACAACTAAAGTCAAAAAGGACTTCACCAAGACCTCAGGAAAGATGGCAGAGTGGAATAGCTACAACTAGAAAGAAAGAGAGAGGCTCACGGATCTGACTGGGAGCCGCAAAGCACTGAGGAAGGGAGACGCTTGCACACGGAGAGGAAGTGTGGCCTCGGAATATCTGCCTGGCGGGAGGGGAGGAATTCCCCGATTGCACGGAACCCTTTCCAACTGTACTGTACCCAACCCCGGCTGAAATTCCATGGTCCCAGGCTCATACGGGTGGAGTCTGGACTGTAGAGAAAGGCACCCAGAGACTCAGAGACTGGGAGACCTGGGACCGGGAGCCGCGCCGCGCGCTCGAGTGAGAACGCACAGAGGGCTGACCACTGCCTCTCCGTAGCGGAAGGAGTCAGAAGCTCCAGGTCTGACCACGGAGGTTGCCGCCTCTCTGTACAAGGTGGCGGCCTCTCTGTAGCGGAAGGAGTCAGAAGCTCCAGACTACAGAGACCAGCCCAAGTCCAGGTGAGCCCCTGAGGCACCCATGCTCTTGCTTGGGGAACCTGGGATGGTCAGGTGGAAACTCAGGAAAGCCACAGAAGGCAGAGGTCAGGCGGAAACTCAGGTGAGTGCACAAGGGCAGGGCAGAAGCCAAGACTGTCAGCTCAGCCCTGAGAATCCGCCCCATCCAAGCTGAGCAGAGGCTTCTGCAGTTTTTCAAGTCTGATCCTATAAGACTGTCTCCAATACAGAATTTATCCCAGAGTAGACACAGCTGATACCCACATCCAATTGGCCTGAAGGTCAATTCACAACAAGAAAGACTTAGCTACAACAAGGCTGTGTACGCAGTCCACAAAGGGGAGCGCCAGAGTATGTACCTAAGGTAACTGAGGAGGCTGACCCACTGGGCCATATAGGACACCAAACACACAAAGCCATCCTACCAACTCTGAAAAATAGTGATAATGCCGAGACAAGGAAATAGATCTCAAACAAAAGAGATGGAGGATATAGAGTTCAGAACTACAGTTCTAAGGTTATGCAAGAATATCCTAGAAAAGCTCGATAAACTTCATGAGACCCAACTAAAAAGTATACATAAACTGACTAAATTGGAAAATATTATGCAGAGATCCAACAGCAGAATGAAGGAACACAAGAATCAGGTCAAAGCGCCAAAAGACACTCATCTGGAGAAGGAAGAAAAAAAGAGAATCCAGAAAGTTGAAGATAGTGTACGGAGCCTCTGGGACAACTGCAAGCACACCAACATCAGAATTATGGGGGTGCCAGAAGAAGCAGGAGTGCAAAATACTGAAAACATATTTGAAGAAATAATATCAGAAAACTTCCCTCACCAGGTGAAAGAAATAGACTTACAAGTACAAGAAGCATACAGAACCCCAAACAAGAGGAATCCAAAGAAAAATACTTAGAGACACATCATCATCAATATGCCAAGGGTAAAAGACAAAAAGAATATCTTACAAGCAGCAAGAGAAAGCAGTTGGTTACCTATAAGGGACACCCATAAGACTATCAGCTGATTTCTCAACAGAAACCATGCAGGCCAGAAGGGAGTGGCAAGAAATATTCAAAGTGATGAATAGCAAGAACCGACAACCAAGATTACTGTATCCAGCAAAGTTATCATTCAGAATTGAAGGGCAGATAAAGAACTTCACATATAAGAAAAAGTTAAAGGAGTTCATCACCACCAAACCAGCATTATATGAAATGCTGAAAGGTATTATTTAAGAAGAAGAAGAAGATCAAGTGAATTAAAAATCTGAGGAATAGAATAAACTGGTGAATATAATGGAATCAGGGGCAAAGAAAGGGAGTGGATTGAAAATTATCAGGGTAAAAGGGATTTGGGGGTGCAGAAAGAGACTGGATGAAAATCGTATAACATATGGATGAGGACAATGGGGGAAGGGGGAAAGGGCAGAGGGTGGAATGGGAACCAGGTGGAAGGGAGCTATGGGGGAGAAAAAGGAGAAACAATAGTAATAATCTGAGAAATAAAGATTTATTTAAACACACACACACACACACACAAACAAAAAACAACAACACAAAAGAAAAAAACAAAAAAACCCCACAAACATAATGAGCTAAATAGACTGGATAGTAGATCGACCTCTGACATAAATCCAGACATCCTCCTGAATGAAGCCACGGTTTTGAGCACCAAGGCAGGGGTATTTAGGGGTTATTAGGCAGGCAGGCCAGCGCTTACAAGCCAGCCAGCCTGGATTGCAAGAGGGATATCCAATGTGGGAATGGAACTAAACCTGCAGTCAGACATTTCCCGAGGGGTAACAAATTGCGAGAGGATGCAGGTTGTACTGAGGAACCCCCATCCCCTGTGCACAAATTTCATCCACTGGGCCTATAGTTTCACATACTTTTCTGGATTCCCAGATGGGAGAAGCTCAATGAAACTGTTACACATGCCGCCAGAATGTGTGTGAATAGTGGGCACAAAGTTCTGCATTATGGTGGCTTTTCCCTGCAGAAATGTTTAGACAAAGTATTTCCAATGGATTTGGTCACTTATCCAGCAGTTGTTAGTGAAGTGCTCAGTGAGGAACCCATATTGGAATGACCTTTTGAACTCTAGCTCTGAGCAACAAACAAGTCCCAAGCTGCACCAGAAGCCATCCAGAGAGTGAAACCACAAGGGCAAAGTATAAGCCAATCTCAAACACAGTCACCTAGAAAACAAAGGATGATGAGGTCAAAAGCTCCAAAACAGGAAGCACAGCACAAAACCGCTTTTCTCGGCCAACATCCTGAGATGTGAGATAAAGAAAATCAGCAATGAAAAAGAAACAGAAAGCAATAAAACAACTGAAATAACTAGCAGCAGTCAGAACAGTTAGGAAAACCAGTTGTAAAAAATTCAAAGGAGATACTCCTTTCCTGGTTTGAATTGAGTCTTTTTAACAATCAAAGAATACACATGGATATCAAAAATAAGCACAAATATGTCTTCTTTTTAAACCCAATAGCAGTAACCTGAATGTTTTTCAGTCCAAACTTGATGTTTGTCTATCTTTTATCCAATATTCGGAATATCTGGGAAATTTAAAAATGTTAAATTGACTTTTCCTGCCTTCCAATATTAAGAGGAGAAGAGGGGGAGTAACGTGTTTTGATTTGCTGTTTTTTAAATCAATGCTGGATGATCTAAAAGAAACATATGATTTTTATCCACTAAGGGACAGGGTCTCAAATACACAATAATAGCATCTTAAAAATTAGAGGGGGGAAGGGAAACTGATAGTGAAGAGCCCATCAAGAAACCCATGTTGGAATGACCTTTAGAGCAAAGAGAAGAGTCATCAAAATGAGAGAGAAAGTTTGGGTGCTGATTCTTGTACTCTGCAGTATCTCCAGTAAGGTTTCTAAAACTAAAAAAGAAAGAAATGGGTGAGTATGAATATTTCTGCATAAATACCAGTGTTTGTTTTTTTAAGAATCAGTAAAAATGGAGCCTTTGGGGCTTTTAGAGTCACAGGCTGGAGTAGAAACAGTGCACACTGTCACAGGAATGAGGAGATGGGAGAGGCTGAGGGAAAGGAAGGGGAACCCTTACAAACAGAGGGGAGGACTGTGAAGTCTTCCATGTTGTGTGATGACAGTTTGCACCAATTTCACCAAGTCACCAAGGAGTGGGGAACACTCAACTGACGTACGCATGTCATTATACATTGAGGACCTTGGACATAACAGATATTGGCATGTAATTCAATAAGTAAACTATAGTATAAATCCCATATAGCTATACTTACATATGGTACATACTTCTCACACATGTACTTGTATTTATAAGTTGTCACATTTAATTTGCTACCCTGTTTCCCTCAAAATAAGACAGTGTCTTATATTAATTTTTGCTCCCAAAGATGTGCTGGGTCTTATTTTCAGGGTATGTCTTATTTTTCCATGAAGAAGAATACTGTACACATTTATTGTTAAATGTAAATAAAGGAAATTTATTACCTGTATACGGTATGGTAGTACAGTATTTGTCAATATAAACCAGACAAACTGTGAATCCTACAGTATCAAGAATTTACTCATTTATTCAATGACAATCATGTCATCATCTTCTGGAACATCATCATAACAATCCAATTCCTGAATTTCCTGGTGAATTTCTTGTGACTCCATTTCTTTCAGAATCAGTGGACCAAATCTCTCATGTTTAGCAATAGCACTGTCTTTAAATGAGTACTTCTTGTCAAGGTAGCCTGCTCGCAGTGCATTTGTAATGCAACTGTCAGTGATTTTCTCCCATGAATTCTTCACCCAAGTCACAACTTCTTGCAGTTTAGGTTTCACAAAGTTTCCACACTGATTTCTCTCCATTCACACAGCAGTGAGGTCAGTGACATTATCTGCATAATGTCACTGGTTGCTAGACATCAGTCGGGGCGGTCCTAGAGACCAGTTTAAGGTAAATTAACTTTCATTCTGAGACAGAGCCTGGGGGCCTTATTTTTGGGGGGGAGGTGCCTTATATTTCATTCAGAAGGAAACCTGTAAGTAGGTCTTATTTTCGGAGGATGTCTTTTTTTCAGGGAAACATGGTAGTATTTTGATGAAGATTTTATGTCTATACTAGAGGACATGTGCACAAATTCGTGTGTACTGGTGGGGTCCCTCTGGGTGGTCTGCAGGTATTGGGCTGGAATCTACAGACCCATGCTGCCTGCAGCTCCTATATGCCACTCATGCTCATCCTGCCCCATTGTACCTGTCACAGGATCGTGCCCAATCAGTCATGATTGGGAGAGGCTCATGCTGCTACAGTGGCTCTTGCCAGCTATGAACCCCTGGTCTGGCGCCCTCCCAAAGGGAGTGGCCTGCAAGATTGGGCTGAAATCAGCTCTCTGGCATCCTCCAAGGGGTCATGGATTGCAAGAGGGTGTAGGGCATGCTGAGGGACCCCACTGGTGTATGATTGGACTAGGGAGGAACTGCAGGAGGGTTCCAGAATGTGTCTGGCCCATCTTGCTCAGTTTCAGTCAGCCAGAACCCAGGAGCAAGCTAACCTACTGGTCAGAGCATCTGCCTTCTGGTGGTCAGTGCACATCATAGCAACTGGTCGATCAGTTGACTGTCTGCCCTCTGATGGTCAGCGCACCTCATAGTGAGCTGTTGAGCTGCCTTAGCATATCACTAGCATATTACTCTTTGAATGGTTGTTTGTTTGTTCTGCCGTTTAGTCTATTTGCATAATACCCTTTTATTCTATAGGATTCATAAAGGCTATTGGTCCACAGTTTGTTTGTTTTTTTACAGTATCTTTGGAGGACATTGACCTCATGGAATGAATGATGAAGTACTTCCTCTTCTCCTGGTGTTTGAGAGTATCTGCAATGTATTGGTGTTAATTCCTTAAATGTTTAGTGAATTCTCCAATGAAGCCATCTGCTACTGGGCTTTTCTTTGAGTAATACGCCTCCCTTTTTTGACCTCCCACTTTGGTCTGATCCAAGATTGACACACACCACATTCCTGCCAATCTGCCATGCTTCCCCCAGTCTTTTCTTAAGCTTTACAGTCCTGATTTTTTGTTGTTTGTTTGTTTGGTTTTGTTAATACCCACCCAGGTATTTTTCCATTGATTTTTAGAGCAAGTGGAAGGGAGGGGTGAGGCAAATAGAGAGAAACATTGGTGGGAGAGAGACATATTGATTGGGTTGCTTCCTGTACATGCCCCTCCTGATACAAGGGATTGAGCCTGCAATTGAGGTGGGTGCCCTTGATCTGAACCAAATCCAGAACCCTTAAATCCCTGGGACAATGCTCTAACAACTGAGACAATCTAATTAGCGAGTCATGTTAACACTTTGTGACTCATTTTAGCATCTTCATTAATATACATTTTCACTCTGTAAGGACAGGACACTTTGTTATTTGATCATTTCTGTCTAAAATCCCATTCCCCTATGGATACATGTCTTCCTTGTTGCCTGACACATTCAGAAGACGGTCCAAGAGAACTACTGCCCTGCATGTTGGCTAATGTAACCTGAGTTTGATTGCCTTTCTTTGTCAGGCACCTCGCTCCATTTTGGTCACACAGTTAAACACCAGATGTTGTTAACCTGAAATGTTTCAATTTAGAGCAACTCCTGTAGTTTTCTCTTTGAATAACCTATTTTGGAAAAGCATACACCCAATATTTTATAGGACAATTGTCTGTATTGGTTTCAGGACAGTCTTCCAAATTGTCAGCCTCAGAGTTTGTCCTGACCATGGGACAGCCACATTATATATTGGGGCCCCATATATAATATAATCTAAATATGTCCACAGAGGCTGTGGACATATTTAGATTAATTTTTCCTCCTGTGGAACCTAGGACAATTCGCTGGCAAAAGGAGCTGCTTTTCAGTCTTAGCTGCATGGCAATTGTGTGACCCTGGGCAGGTCATTTGTGGCTCAGTTTCCTCACAAAAGGTCATCTAGAGTAGAAAAACACCCATAACAATTGGAGCAGGGTTAGCAAGAGCCAGAGTACAAATTTTCAGGGTCAAGGATAGTCTATGGAAAACGGTGTGAGGAAATGCTTTTCTCTGGACTTAATCAAAGGAAGTGAAAAGGAGTTTGAGGAGAAAGAAAGGAAAATATGAAAAGAGATGGTTTACCTAAGGAAGGAAAAAAATCCCACTAAATTAATGGAGAAATGTGCAAATATTTCTTTTTTTTAATATATATTTTATTGATTTTTTACAGAGAGGAAGAGAGAGGGATAGAGAGTTAGAAACATCGATGAGAGAGAATCATCGACCAGCTGCCTCTTGCACACTCCCCACTGGGGATGTGCCCTCAACCAAGGTACATGCCCTTGACCGGAATCGAACCCGGGACCCCTCAGTCCACAGGCTATCCACGGAGCCACACCGGTTTCAGCAAGAAGTGTGCAAATATTTCTATGTAACAGAAGCAACCTGAATAGTAAACGAACTATGAAAACCATTTTTAAATTCAATGGTAATCAGTAAAATGGACATGTAAATGGACGAAGACATCACTATGTATGTCCTTAAGGTGATAAAAAAAATTAACAATGGAATGTCACCAAGTGCAAGTGCAGATTTGGGGACTTCTCACACCTAGCTTGTGTCAGGGAAAATTAGCTTAGTGGTTTCGAGTCCTATTGACAATATCTAGTTAGATGAAAGCCACCCATCAATTGTTGCACAGAAATATGCAGTATATGTGTATTATTTGCAGGAAGCATATAGATATTTGAATGGCTTAAATGTTTGTTAATAAATAATAGGATAAAATGTCACACAAATAATGTCATTTATGTAAAAGTTTAAAATGCAAAAACAATATTAGACATTTCCTATAGATACATGTGTATGTAGAAATGTAAATACACATGAGATGATACACAAAAACCTCAGAATATTGGTTGCCTCTGAATGACAGTGGGAGGGAAAAGAAGCCTCTGAATGATAGTGGGAGGGAAAAGACAGTGGGAGTCAAAAAGCATAAATGAAATTCATGTGTAATGTGTTAACTTTTTAATCAAACAGAATAGCTGCAGTAAAAATGCCAAAATACTTACATTTGTTCATTGCAAATTGTAGGCTTTTGTTACAAAAGTTCCTGTATATCTTCACTTACAAACTTGTTTCATAACTGCATAATGTTTAAAACTGAATAAGTAAATATAACCTCATCTTAGATATGTAACATCTTGTCTTTTCTAACAACAAAATGAGTGACACAATATTATGCCTCATTTGAATGAGACATTTATGCTAATTTATGCCAATGGTTGTGTCAATTTCTGTTTAAATCTACTGGAATACAGAATGGTGATCACTGGGAGACAAGGACCACAGAGCCAGCCAGGAAAAACATTTGATTAAACACTGAGCAGGAAGTGAGTTTTTCTTGAATTTGTCCTCAGTGTTGATTCCTTCTCTTTGGGTATAGCACCCCCTTCTCTTGACCAACTGCTCAGGGGGCTAATCACAAACATGCTAGAACAGAGAAAGAAATTGCCTTGCTGTAAATAGCTTTGGCTTGTTTGAAATAATGAGAATTTCTGGTGTCCAACACTCAGTGTCACATGGGTATCCAGTGACAAAAAAGAAATGTATAGGGCACCTTCCCGGGGGAAGGTTGGGTATGGGGCATGATTCTTTCAAGGACTGACATGGGGAGAAGAAATTTTCCCAGAAAGATGCCCTACTTTGACTTCAAAACATAAAATAAAATAATATTCCCCTGTTCATTCCATAAAGAATGCTTTTTCACTTCATGCCTTTTAAAGTTAGACAGATCTAAACAATGGATTGGTTTTAAAACACTTCCTGCTTTCCTGTAAACTGAGACAGAAGGAAAGGGACCAAGCATTGTGTTCACAGTCCATTGTATCAGTTTCACCAGGTTCACTTAAAATTATGCATAGACTTTTGAGGGGGCATAATGTGAGTTAGGAAATTAGCAATGGAAATGGTTTCTCCATGAAGCATTATTCTTAGGAGTCTGAACTGAAGGTGACCTCAGGTCTTACCAACTTCATGTGGACACTTACTTTTTATCCTTTTCCTGTTTTTATCCCAGTAGAGGATGGAAGGACTATCAAAGAGCAAATATGGAGCTTAGGCTGAAGGAAAGAAAGGCTCCAAGTCCTCAAGAGGCATCGTTTCCTCACCTCAAACACAGTGACAGAAACCAGTGATTTTTAACTAAAGGAAAAAAAAGTCAGTGCTCTATTTTTCTTTAACTTCCCCACCATCTTCACGTCAACCTCCATCTGACCTCTTCAGTAGGATGCTATCCATGCACATGATGTGTGGGAAATGTGGAAATGAAACTTCAAGTCAGAAATTGCAGGGTTTTGAACTGCATTGTGAATACATTTTATCTTTCCTTGTCCTCTTTGAGCAGAAAATGGAAATATCTCCAAGAAAATTTTTTAATCATGTATGCTTCAAAACACCCCAGAACACTGCAGGAAAGGAAGAACTAATACAGATTAGGATAAATAAAATAATAAATTTTAATACACTGCAATGAACTTGGAATTCATTGGGGCTCATAGAACTCTAGGATGCCCCGTGTTCTCACCCTTCTTGGTCCCTTGAAGGTTTTAGCTCTTGGCTCAGTGTCACCGTAATCTTCCTGTAATTCAATCAGCCAAGTAGGATATCATCACATGTACTGCTAATTGTCTTAAATTCCATCCTTTTCAGCCACTCATCTTCAGTCATCTCTCAGATTTTTCCTTTGACATTTACTATGACCTTATCTTAATTTCAAGTAGAGAACTCCCCACCCAAAGAACAGAGACCCAGGGATCCTCAGCTGGTCCTTGGTGGAAGGTCACAGTTGACACTTCCTTTTCTCCCAAGGTGTAGGTGAATCTGTTGAGCGTTTCTATAACAGTGTTCCTGGGAACTTGTGGGTGAAAAGAGGTGGTAATATTTTTCTATGTGTGACTTCTTATCCTCTGCCTCCTCTAACTTCACATTTATTTAACATGAAACTGGGCTAGGCACCATCCCTGGAGAAAACCAGGGACCACTTTACTTTCAGAAAAACTATCTTCCCTGGTCTAGATGAAGGACTTTGAGCAACCTCCTCAGTGTAGCAGTTCTTACTGTTGGCTATGGGTCCAAAGTAGGCATCCTATGTAGACTTCCTATGACCCGAGAACATCCTAAATTTGATGGAAACTTTTGTGTGTATTTAGATATGACAGTTTCCTGGGAGGAAGGTTCACAGCTTTAATGAGATACCACGATGGTACATGACTAAAAAATTGGAAGCAGCACTAGCTTAATAAGATACACAATTTTTCTTTTTAAAGACGTGTAGAAGATAACCAGTTTCCATCATCTTCCTCAATGAGGTTAATCCTGGTGGGCAAATCTGGCTGTGGAAAAGAGCAGCATCCTCTGTCAACCTGTGTTTGAGTCTAGGCTGGGGGCCCAGTCCATGACCAAGAGCTGCCAGATTGCCTTGGGTATGTGGAATGGCAGGAAAATCTTGGTAGTTGAGATGCCCTCCATATTTGAGGCCAAGATCCAGGACCAAGAAATATACAAGGACATCAGAAAGTCCATTACTACTTGAACCATGCTTCTACTGCCCTATTGTCCAGAGCAAGTCACAGGGCCCCCCCAGATGCAAGGGCTGGAGAAATGGAATCAGCACCTTGTGGAAGGAGCTGCAAATCCTTATCCCAAAGAGGCAAGCATACAGAGATGGGAATAATTCATGTCACACAGATTGCCATATGCTGTCATCATTGGAGTTGGGCTTTGGTGGCTTTTTTTTTTTTCACCGCCCATGATTTTCCTAGTCCCCCTCTTGATGACCAACTAATGCTTTCGGGATATCCATAGGCTGGAGTTTTCCATTGAGATGATAACTAAATAATAATCTGAACCTGTATCTACAGCACAGGTTCTCAATTTTTGGGTTATGACCCTTTTAGGGGATGAATGACCCTTTCACAGGGGTCACTTAAGACCAATGGAAAACACAGATATTTACATTATGATTCATAACAGTAGCAAAATTACAGTTATGACGTAGCAACAAAAATAATTTTATGGTTGGTGTCACCACAACATGAGGAACTGTATTAAAGGGTTGTGGCATTAGGAAGGTTGAGAACCACTGACCTACAGTTTCCCTGAATCTTAGTCATCATGTAACCAGAGCTCACAGCTTCTGGAAATTTACTTCTCTCATCTCAGGGTTCTGGTTATAAATGTGGGAAACTGCTTCAGGGATGCTATTTTGAATACTTGGATTAGCAACAGCTTCTCCATAAAATGTGTGGGAGACAGGGAATACTGATTTTGTGGAAGCCAGAGTGGGGCTGGTTCTTCAAAACCTTTTTTCTGTTTGATTGATGTTTTTAACAAATCACTCCAACTTACAGAATTGATGAAAATGGCAAGTTAGGAGACTGCTGAATCATGGATTGCAGTAGTAGCTTGGACTTATGATGGTCTTCAAAATGGAGAGAAGTGGCCAGATTTGTGGATAGAACCAGGAGAACCTGTAGATGGATTGTTTCCAAAAAGTAAGGCAAAGAGAGGAATCCAGGCAGATTTCTAGATTAGTTGTCTGATGAACTGGATGAATAGTGATGATATCTCTTGAACACAAAATCAAACCACTGCTCCTTTGTGTGTAAAATTAAAGAGAGGTTTCTGGCTTGCATGAACACCAAAGGAAGGCACCATCATTACTTCCTCCTGGGAGAGGTGCAGAAAATGTAAGAAAGACTTTGTCTATACAAAAAGAAATTGACAGCCAGTTTGAAATGGAATTGCCATGTCCTAGAACAAAGAATATCCTTACATGATATTATTCTACAATGTCATTATAATTTTTCCCAGATTTGGATTATCCCCATTACCTATAATCATACTTCACACCCTTGGGTATCAATAAAAATCATCTTTTTGGTGCTTTGACACAAAGGTAACACATATCTAGATATTTTAGAATTACAGCAGCATAATGTGTTTGTGTGTAATCATATTACACAAATATCTCCTTTGTCAAAGGCTTTTAAAATTCATCTATGTGGTACCTGAGTAGTGGCCTGTACAGCCAACTCTGGAGAAGCTCTGGGTGATGCAGAAGCTTGGCACTGAGGAAACCACATACACTGAATGGGCCCATAGGTAAACCATCCAGTGAGTAGGACAGGAGACAAAATTATGTCCTCATGTGATAACCAGTATTTTTGGAACTGATTAAGTGGAGGAAAAAGGTGGTCAAATAGGCAGCAGTGTCATGCACTTATTCCTAGGGCAAGAAAAACAACTAAATCAGAGAATATCGACCCTGAATTAACCAATTAATCACAGTTGAGGAGACACATTTTCATAAGAATGTGCAGAAGATGTCTAGAGAATGGCGCTTGCCAGTCATAACCCATGTGGAACCACTGCCATGCCCCAGCAGTGAGGGTAATACCTCCTGGCAGGCTCTCAGACATCTACATGGAGCATGCGAAGCCAGAGTGAGCTCCTACACCAGGACTCCACACCAGTCTGCTGGTATCCAGCATTCTAGGATCCAGTTCCAAGACCCTACAATGAGTGCAATCCATGGAGAACACTGTGCCGCACCATTGCCATACCTCATAACTGTGCTGATAATCTGACCCAAAGACACCCACCACCCATACTAGGTGCAGCACTGGGACTTGCTGCCAGGGTGACCCAGATCAACCTAGAGCACACCACAGAGGCGCCCTGACTGTGCATCCCACTCCATCCCAGCACCCAGGACAGTCCTGACAAGGCCATCTGGAGTAAGCTAATGCTTCCCTAATTCTTGGTGAAAGGGGAGCATGAACTGAGTGATCCAGGTCGACCAGTCCCCACTTCACACAAATGGAGACAGGCAATATGTCAGGAAACTAATATAATGGGAGTGCCAGAGGGACAAGGATAGAAGCAAAAATCAGAAAACCTAATTGGCAAAATTTCCTGACTTGAATAAAACTTCCCTGATTGGGGAAGAAAAAACTCACACAAGTATAGAGAATTCCAAAAAGGATGAAACCAAAATGACCTACACCAAGATAAGTAGTAATGATAATGGCAAACGTTAATGACAAAGAGAGAATGTTAAAGGCTGCAAAAGAGAGACAGATTTACCTACAAAGGATTTCCCATTAAATTATCAAATGATTTCTCAACAGGAACATATCAGGCCAGAAAGGAATGGAATGAAGTATACAAAGTAATGCAAAGCAAGGGACTGAATCAAGAATACTCTATCCAATAATGCTATCATTCAAAATTGCAGGTAAAATCAGGAGCTTTGCATATCAAAAAAAAAAAAAATACAAAGGGAGTTTATCACTACTAAGTCAGCAATGCAAGAAATGCTTATATGACTGTTTAAAAAGAAGAAATAGAAAGAAAAGAAGGGATACAAGCTCAAAAAATAAATAAAAATAGCTACAAACAAGTACCTATCCTACCTAATAAAAGAGTGATATGAAAATTAACCATCAGCCGAAACCGGTTTGGCTCAGTGGTAGAGTGTCTGTCTGCGGACTGAAAGGTCCCAGGTTCGATTCTGGTCAAGGGCATGTACCTTGGTTGCGGGCACATACCCGGTGGAGTTGTGCAAGAGGCATCTGGTCGATGTTTCTCTCTCATCCGCATTTCTAGCTCTCTATCTCTCTCCCTTCCTCTCTATAAAATATCAATAAAATATATATTTTTTAAAAATAAAGAAAATAAAATTAACCATCACTCCCCTATAAGCCATGCCCACCAGCCCAATCAGAGTGGATATGCAAATTAACCCAATTAAGATGGCTAGAGCCACAGAGAGCAGTTCAGAGGCTTGGGCTTCCCTGGCAATAGAGGAAGCCAAGCTTTCCACACACCCTGGCCAGCCTAGGCCTCCACTCAAGGATACAAAGTTTCAATTGTAGAAGGTAAATAAATTACAGATTCCAGGGCCTCCACTTGGATTGCTGGGGGGCATGGCTGACCTGTAAACTACCACAGGCCCCTAGCCCAGGCCACGCCATGCTCCAAGGGAAACCCAGCCCTGATACAGAACACCCTTCAGGACAAACCAGCTAGCCCCCAGCTGTGCATCATGCCTCTATCCTATCTACCATATTTGCCGGTGTATAAGACGATTTTTTGGCCCTGAAAAATATGTATTTGCCGGCATATAAGAGACTGGGCGTATAAGACGACCCCCTAACATTTCCACTAAAAAATACAAAGTTTGTTATATACTCGCCGTATAAGACTACCCCCCACTGGGAGGCATATTTTTCAGGGCCAAAAAGTCGTCTTATACGCCGGCAAATACGGTAATAAAAGAGTAATATGCAGATTGACCATCACTCCAACACACAAGATGGCTGCCTCCATGTGGCCAAATATGGCTGCCCCCATGTGGACACAAGATGGTCACCTCAAGATGGCCAGCAGGGAAGTGCAGTTGGGAGGGACCAGGCCTACAATGGAGGGCAGTTGGGGATGATCAAGCCTGCAGGGAAGGGCAGTTAGAGGTGACCAGGCCTGCAGAGGAGGGAAGTTGGGGGCAAACAGGCTGTCAGGGGAGCAGTTAGACATCAATCAGGCTGGCATGGGAGTGGTTAGGGGGTGATCAAGCTGGCAGGCAGAAGCGGTTAGGGGCAATCAGGAAGGCAGGCGGGTGAGAAGTTTGGGAGCTAGCAGTTTGGGATTGTTAGAGGGATGCCAACTACCCACTTAGACCCAATCCCACTGGCAGTTGAACATCCCTCAAGGGGTCCCAGATTGGAGAGGGTGAAGGCTGCTCTAAGGGACATCCCTGCCCCCTCAGCCCCTATGCACAAATTTTGTGCACTAGGCCTCTAGTCAATAATAACTTGAAATGTAAATGAAGTAAATGCTTCAATCAAAAGATATTGAGTGGCTGAATGGATTAAAAAAAAATGACCCATATATATGCTGTCTAGAAGAGACCCACCTCAGAACAAGGGACTCACACAGACTGAGAATTAAGGGATGGAAAAATATTTTCCAGGCAAATGGAAATGAAGAAGAAGAAGAAAAAAAAGCTGGGGTAGCAATACTTATATCTGACAAAATAGACCTCAAAGTTAAGGCCATAACATGAGATAAGGAAGGCCACTTCCTAATACAGAAAGGGTCAATACAACAAGAGGATTTAACCCTGGAAAACATATATGCACCCAAAGCAGGAGTATCCAAATACAAACAACAACAATAACAACAAAACCCTTTTGGAAGATATGAAAGAAGAAATCAATGACAATACAATCATTGTAGCAAACTTTAATACTCCACTGACATCACTGGATAAATCCTCTTCAGAAAAAAAATTAGCGAACAAACAGCAATCCTAAATGACTCACTAGATCAGATGGACATCTTCAGAACATTTCACCTTAAAGCCATAGAATATATGTTCTTATCAAGTGAACACGGGACATTTTTAAAGATAGACCACATAATCAGTCACTGGAAAAGTCTTTCCAAATTCAAGAAGATTGAAACCATACCAAGAATCTTCTCAGGCCAAAACCAGTTTGGCTCAGTGGATAGAGCATCGGCCTGTGGACTGAAAGGCCCCTGGTACGATTCCAGTCAAGGGCATGTACCTTGGTTGTGGGCACATCTCCAGTAGAAGGTGTGCAAGAGGCAGCTGATTGATGATTCTCTCTCATTGATGTTTCTAATTCTTTATCCTTCTCTCTTCCTCTTTGTAAAAACAAAAATCAAAAAAATATATTAAAAAAAGAATCTTCTCAAACTACAATGGCGTATTAGAAATAAACTACAATTAAAACAATTCAAAAATTCTAACACTTGGAAGCTGAATACTATTAAACAATGATTTAGTTACCAAAAATATGAAAGAAGAAATTAAAATTATCCTGGAAATGAATGACAATGAAAACACAACAATCCAAAATCTATGGGACACAATGAAAGCAGTCCAGAGAGAAAATTTAGATCTCTACAAGTCTAACTAAAATAATAATAATAATAATTAAATTAAATAAAGTAGTAAATCATCTAAGTTGACAATTTAAATTAATCTGAATACTTGACTACTATTTTATTGTAAAATTTAATATTCTTACAATAATTTTAGTTGACCCTGTAAATATTAATGCAAAGGATTATTTGCATCCTTGAGAAGGCTCAAAACATTCTTGGTATTACGCTAGATTTAGTTTTAGGGCAGCTGTTGTCGGCCAAGTTTCTGTCTGTTGCCTGGGTCCTGATCTGAGCTGGACAAGTCTCTGTCTGTTGCCTGGGTCCCAATCTGAGCTGAACAAGTTTCTGTTTGTTGTCTGGGTCCTGATCTGAGCTAGGCATGGGAAGCATGAAGCAGCCATGGGGCAGGAGACCTCCCTCAGAAGGGGTGAAGATTCAAGCCCCTGCAATATTGGGGAGGTGAGGATCTGTGCCCCACCTCTGTTGACCCCCTAGTTCTCTCCTCATGGCCCCTCTGCGACTGTGCCTGTCTTAGGTCGTCCCTCCCTTGAAGAATCTTACCAGTCATTGGCTAACCAGCCATCCTCCGGGGCCAAGCAGGGTGATGTGAGGTTCAGTTCTGTCTCCTTGGTAGCTTATGCCCCCATGGCCTCCATGCCCAGTACCTGCCTTGGTATCCCCTAACCTGCTGGCGGGGCCCCAAGCATTGATCACATATCTTGGGCAACCCAAGTTTCTTCTCCAGGAAGGGTCCAGTTTATGCCATTGGGAAAGAGACAGATCCATGGTACCAGCCACCATGAGGCTTCAACCTCAGGATAAATTGAAAACTCAGGCAACAGCTGTGAGTAATCGTATTGTGAGATGTGGATCCCTCTTTGGTAAAAAGAGCAAGAAGGGCCAATATAGAATGCCCAAGTGCCTTCCCAGGGGGCCTTCCACACAGTGGAAGGGATTAAATCCTTTCATATGCTTTTAAATTGTTGCCAAGCATTCAAAGAATTAGTTTGTATGTTTGTTTGGTATGTGCTGGTATAAAATATCAAAATTATAATGATATTGTCAATATCATGTAAGGATATTTTTTACACAAGGCCATGGAAATTCAATTTTAAACTGGCTGTCAATTTCTTTACAATAGATAAGGTCTTAGTTATATTTTCTGCACCTCTCCCAAGACAAAGTAGTGATAGTACCCTACTTCTTTGTCCCATCCATGTTCCTCCTAGATACTACATTAGTTGGGGGATCAGCCCATGAAAGGGTTCTTACCCATGGAGGTTCAGGAACATACGTATGAAATACTTCCACATTTATCCCAGGTAATATTACCATACAGATGGAAGTACGGTAGGAAAGATGTTCCTGCATGGCAGAAAAGACATTCTTGGGTGTTAGGCTTCTGTACTGTCTTCTTTACCATGCATCATGTGGTCTCCGGGCTGTTTGTTGTCTGGCTCATCCTCCTCTTACTTCTCATTTTCAGTGGACTCATTGGAGTTGCTGTTCTCTGTGGCTGAGGTATTTGATTGTCTGCAGCTGCATGGTGTTGCTCCAGGTGCAAGGTTCTCATTGGTCTGGCTAGTTTCTCTCTTGGATCCCTGTTGCAGTTTAAAAATTCTAGCAGGAATCCACACTGGTTTGGAAAAATTCTCTGGGAATATACAAGCATACCCTCTGCCAAAGGTTAATAATAGGTCAGGTCCCTTCCATAAACCAGATTCGAGATACCTCCGTTTAATTAGACCATTTTCTTTTGTTTTATTTTGATGCCAATGTAGTTCCATAGGTGTCCTACCTTCATCATTACAAGTGAAAAAGTTTAAAGTAATTAAGACTTGGTGCAGCCTACCTGCAGGTGATTTTTCCATCATCCCTTTTTGTTTTTCAAGTTAGGATTTGAGCCGCTGATGCTGTCTTTCAATAATGGCCTATCCTTGGGAATTATATAGTATTCCTGTAACGTGCTAAATTTTCCACCTTTTACAAAATTCCTGAAATTGACACCTTGTGTAAGCAGGCCCATTATCAGTTTTAATAATTTTTGGAATTCCCATGACAGCAAAAGCAGCTAGGCAATGATTAATGACCTGTTTTGCCATTTTTTCTGTAGATGCAGTAGCCCATATTACTTTTGAAAAATATCTACAGAGACATGTAATGCCCCAAGGTGTACAAAGGGATTATAATGCATTACATCCATTTTCCAGATATGATTTCTTAGCAAACCTCTCGGGTTGACTCCTGTGTTAGGCCCTTGAGGTAGATGTAACATGCAAGTTGGACACTCCTTAGTAATATGTTTTGCCTGTTGTCGGGTGATTGAGAATTGTTTAGACAACATTTTGGCGGGCTGATGTAAAAGCTGATGAGATTCTAAGGCTTCTTTTAATAAAGCAACCAGGTGATCAGCCTATGCATTTCCTTTGGTTAAAGGACCAGGCAAAACACGATGAGCCCTGATATGAGTGATATAAAAAGGATATTGTCTCTGTTGTACAATCTGCTGAACTTGTTTGAATAGTAAAAATAAACTTTGGTCACTAAGCCATTTCAACCCGGCAGTTTCAATTCTATTCACTAAATTTGCAGCATAAAAGGAATCAGAGACTATATTAAGAGGCTCTTGGAAATCCTGCAATGCAGCCTTATTAGCTTCTAGTTCAATTCTCTGTACAGAGGTCTGACTGGTCAGTATGACTATGTCCGAATTTATTGTGTGATAGGCAGCTTTCCCATTTGATGATCCATCAGTAAAAACAGTTAAAGCTCCACGAATAGGTTCCTGCCTAGTATTTTTTGGTATAATGATGCCAGTGTTATATAAAAACTGTAGTACTTTATGTTTTAATAGGTGACAGCTAAGTTCCCCTGAATACCCATTTAACCTAATTTGCCAATTTATATCAGTCTGAAATAACTGCTTCCCAGTGAGGGGGAGGTAGATACATTGAGGTTCTTCACCTCTAAGCTGTTTACAACTTTTCCTATTTTGAAATAATAATTGGGTTAACAGTTCTACATATGTAACCGCAGTTTTAGAGGATTGATACCCTAAGTGAACCCATTCAATTATGGCAGGAGAATTTTTATTTGGAAAGATAACTCCAGTGGGACTATTTGAAGTGGGTTGATTTGTCCCAATAAAGGTACCGTAATTTGGGCTGTACCCGTGCTACTTGGGCTGAGGAAATTGCCTGCTCAACTCTTAGCAACTCATTCCTAGCTTCATCTCTTAAAGTTCTGGGAAAAGAAAGAGTAGAGTCACCTCTAAGTAAACTAAATAAATTTGTCATCTCTCCTGTAGAGATCTTCAGATAAGGCCTCAACCAGTTAATGTCCCCTAATAATTTCTGAAAGTCATTTAAAGTTTTAAGATAATCTTTTCTTATCTCAACCTTCTGAGGCCTAATGCATTGGTTTTCAATTATGGTTCCCAAATATTGGAAATGTGTTTCTTTCTGTACCTTTTCTGGAGCAATTCTTAAGCCCCATTTAGGGAGCTCCTCTTCTAAGTAGGAAAACATGGCCAAGGTTTGTTCTTCCCGTGGGCTTGCTAAGAGCAAGTCATCCATGTAATGAATAATGTAACATTGGGAATATTTGTCTCTTAAAGGCTGAACAGCTTGAGCCACATATTTTTGACACAGAGAAGGGCTATTTGCCATTCCTTGAGGTAAAACTTTCCATTGGTATCTTTTCATAGGCTCTATATTATTAATAGATGGTACTGAAAATGCAAATCTTTTTTTATGTTGAGGTGCCAAGGGAATGGTGAAAAAACAATCTTTAAGACCTACTACTATGAGAAACCAATTTAAAGGGATTTGTGAAGGTGCTGGGAGCCCAGGTTGTAAAGTTCCCATGGTATGCATAGTAGCATTAACCCCTCTAAGATCATGTAACCATCGCCATATTCTTGTCGCCTTTTTAGGGATTGTAAATATAGGCGTATTCCAGGGACTATTGAAAGGTTCTATGTGGCCAGCTTTTATTTGCTCTTGTATTAATTCGTGAATATGACTTAATTTCTCCTTGGTTAATGGCCACTGATCCACCCATACAGGTTCATCATCTTTCCATTGTATAGAATCAGCATGAAGGTGAGGAGACTAAGAAGTGCCTACTCCTAAAAAGGTTGATATTCTATCTGAGATGTTAACTGCTTTCCTTTGCCAGTAACAAGTAAAGTTAACTGCTTTCCTTTGCCTGTAAACCTTCTAATACATAAGTTGACTGCAATTCCAGAAATGACGTAGGGTTGAAACCATCCTGTCTGTCCTTCCTCATCTTGCCACCTTAACACTGCAGCACTACGTTGTGTATTATCAGGAACTCCAACCCCTTTAACTGAGCCCAATGCTTCTACCGTGGACCAACTTGGAGGCCAGAATTCTTTACTGATAACGCTAACATCCACTCCAGTGTCCACTAGACCCCTAAATTGTTTTTTCTCTATTCTTAAATTAATCATGGGACCGGTTTTGCTAATTTCATGTATCCAATAGATGTCGGAGATTCCAAATCCTTGCATTCCTCTTTTCCTATTTGTAGCCTCACCTTGCTGAACTTAAGGTAGAAGTAGTATCTGAGCAATTCTTTGTCCTGGAGTAATTTGCATAATATGATTACATTCTAGTATGACTTTAATTTCTCCTTCATACTCTGAATCAATGACTCCAGGCAGGACAGTTAGTCCTTTAAGAGTGTTTCCACTCTTCGCTAAGATTAATCCTAAAGTTCCTAGTGGCACAGGTCCCCAAATTCCTGTAGGAATAGCTTGCCAAGCCATATCAGGGGTTAAAGTGACTACTATAGTACTGTTAAGATCCAGGCCTGTGCTTCCTGGAGTTGCTCGGTTGAGAGAATCCACTGTGGGTCTTGGAGAGTAGATTTCCTCTATTGATGACAGGGCTGGGGGGTACCCCTTTGGCCGTTTCCCGGCAACTGACCTTGCCATCTATCTTGATCTAGCAGCTGCCAATTTCTATGAGATTTTGATTTACAAGAACTCTCCCAATGGTTCCCTTTCTGACATCTGTGACATAGAGGAATGCTTAAATCTTGAGGCGGAGTATTCATGTCTCTTCCTAGAGTGTTACTTTATGTCCTTCTCGGTTGCCTACATTCCTTTTGGAAATGTCCTATTTTTCCACACTTATAATGCCTCTTATTTCTACCTGTTACTGCAGCAGTGAGTAAATTTGCTTGAAAAATGCCTGATCCCACATACTGAAATGCTTGAATCATCTCTGTAATGGTACTGTTTCTTCTCAGAGGAGTCAGGCATTTTTTACAATCAGCATTGGCATTCTCATAAGCTAATTGCTGAATTAAAATATCTCCTGCTGCTTCATGTTGAATCTGTCCTCTCACTGCTCGAGTGAGATGAGCCACAAAATCAGAAAAGGACTCTGTAGGTCCCTGCATACATTTACTAAAAGCTCCCTGAGGGTCCCCTTTTGTTGATAAAGCATACCAGGCTTTCCTTCCACAAAGTCTTATTGGCTCATATGCCTGTTGCACATAATGTAACTGATTTTATACATCCATATACTGTCCCAGTACTGCCAGCATTTCATAAGTTATTTGAGCATTCGGCCCTCCATTTGTGCGGGCTTGCTCTTGACATTTTTCCAAGTATTCCCCTTTCCATAGTAAATAATCTCCATCCAGAGTTGCATGAGCCAGAGTATACCAATAAGAAGGAGTTAAGAATGCTTCAGAAATATTATTCATGATTTCTCCTGAAAAAGGAGCCATTGGTCCATATTGAACAACGCTTTCTCGCAAAGCTTTTATCATTTTAAAATCAAAATTTCATGGCTTCTTATCACATGATTTGAGTACTGTGGGTCAGCTACTTGCATAATAGGAAAAGCAAGCCTATCTTCCACCGACATGTCCTTCATTCATTCTCTGATGACTTTCTGTATAGGGAATTCTATTGGTGAATTAAATATGTCAGGATTAGGACATGGAGGTGGAGGGGACCAGAAGGCCATTCCTTCAATTTTTTTTCCTGCTCCTCTCTGTGAGGAGCAGAGGGAACCAGAGGCGGAAGCTCCTCCTCAGCCTTTCTAAAAGGCTCCAGCAAATGCAATATTATGTTCCCCATCGGAAACAGGTTTTTTTTGTTTTTACCAACTTTTGCCAAATACTCAAGATCTAAAACCAAGGGTTAAGTTCTATAACATTAAACAAAAATTATAAAAGAATACTTTCTGAAAGTTTTTTAATTCCTTAAGCATTCAAAAATTTTAACAATAAACTTTACTTTATAACCTGACTGAAAAAGACGTTCCCACCCTACTTACAGTTCGCAACTCTGCAGCTGGCTGTGGGCTTTGAGTGCGGTGAATTTCCCTCACCTTTTTCCAGTGTAACTTTTTCTTTCCTTCGCTCTTAGGCGAAAAAATACCTTCTCCTCCAGAAGCCCCACGTTGGACGCCAATTGTAGGACTCTCTTTCACGGGCCACGTAGATAGAGTTCCAATTCAGGGTTCAGGTTCTGGAGAAGGGCTGCACACAAATGAAGAGATTTGAAGAAATTCAACTTGGCGATATGGGGGGCTAGGCTGTCGTCCAACTCTAGTGGGAGAACTACTCCTGCTCTTAGGCAACATAAATAGAAATTTACAGGCAGGAAAATAACAGAAACTTACAAGGGACAAAATAAGGTAGAGGCTGCTTCAGCTTAACAACATCTCAACTACAGTTTAGAGCAATTAAGGTTGTTGACCAGCCTTCCTGGCTTTCTGTCAACATCTCTTTTTTAAGTGAAACTAATTTGTTTTCCTGCAAACACATTCAACTCAATTGCAAAAGACACCCAACCAATTTGATCTGAAAAATAGGGATAAAATCTGAATAGACATTTTCCAAAGAAGATATACAATGGCTAACAGGTACATGAAAAGACGCTCAACATCACTAGTCATCAGGCAAGTAGAAATCAAAACCACAATGAGATATTACTTCTATATGTCATATTGGCTATGATCAAATACTATATGATTTCACTTATATGTGGAAGGTAAAACAAATAAAAATAAAAATAAGGAGGCAAACTCAGGCATAGCTGGTTTGACTCAGTGGTTGATATGTTGGCTCATGAATTGACAGGTCCTGGGTTAAAATCCAGTCAAGGGTACATACTTTGGTTGCAAGCTACATTGCTGGCCCTGGTGAGAGCATATGTGGGAGGTAACCAATCAATGTATCTCTCTCACATTAATGTTTTTCTCTGTGTTACTCTCCACCTTTCCATTCTCTCTAAAAACCAATGCAGGAATATGTTCAGGTGAGGATTAACAGCAACAACAACAAAAACCAAGCTAATAAATCCAGATAATGATTTGGTGGTGGCCAGACATGAGGGTGGGAGAAATGGTTGAAAGGGATCAAAAGGTAAAAATTAAAATGAAATAAAATATAAATTGAATACTCTTGTCAAAATATATACACATATGTAAGCAAATTGGAAATACCAAGACTTATAGGAAATATGTTCACAAGATTGATTGTTGAATCTTCTAAAAAATACATTGAATTTTATTTCATATAAATTAAAATTTAATAAAGCTGTGAAATTAGAGCCCCTTTTGTACAATTGGATGTCACTAGAATATTCAGTTGTGGTAGCTTAATTGTAAAATGGGCAAACAATTGTCATACTACCTCCTGTTGGTGCCCTTTTACAATATGAATCTGTATCAGTTCCTATCTATTTATGCACCTATTTTTTAATGTATTGGTTTTATTTTTAGTGTGAGAGAGAGATCACTTATTGTTCCACTTATTTATGCATTCATTGGTTGCTTCCATATGTGACCTGACCTGAGATTGAACCCACAATCTTGGGTAGAAGGATGTTGCTATAACCAAGTGAGCAACTCCATCAGAGGTATATCTACACCTCTTGGAGCTCAAAACCTCAAAGACTTTGCAGCTTTGTTCTGGACAGTTTCTGGAGTTGTAAACATTTCCTGTTTTCTTCACAATTTGACACCCTTTTCCAACCCATGACTTATGTTCTCATGCATATAAAAATATCTATACCACTTTACTGGAAGTTAAATGGTAAAGAGACCAGAGGACAATTTTCACACACATCATAACACCACAGTCCCCAGGAAGTCTGTGGTCTACCATTGATGTTAGCCCATTTCTCAGAATCTCCTCCTATACTTGTGAGTGTGAGCATCATTTACAAGAGCTTTCAACCTGTTTCTGCAAGGCAGACAGGGATGAAGGATGAACTGGGACATACCATTCACTGTCATATGATGGCTCTGTAGCTGAGGTGACCACAGTGTTGACTGTAACACCCAGTAGATTGGGCTAGAAATTTCAGCTCAAATGCACTGGGGCACCAGGGCTGACAGAAGGAATGACTTGAAGATGTGAATATGAGACGACAGCTGACTCTCTGATTCCCCTCCTTTCCCTCCAATTCAGAGCCCCACACTTGAAGAGGAGTCCTCTCTAAAGATTAGAGCATCTCCAAAGGAAAACGTCTGCATTCAGGCATAACAGCGCTCCTGTTCTGTCTCCTCAGGGAAAGCCTGCAGTCACAACCATCACTCCTTACCTCCAGGTAGCTCCTCTAACAATTTATTCTCAATATGAAAGGCGATCAGGGAGAACTGACATTTTAAAGAGAAATAGAAAAGAGAAAGATAACAAAAAATTACCTTAAAGTGGCAATTCTCAACCTGTGGGATGCAACACCTTTGGGGGTCGGGATAGAACGACCCTTTTACAGGGGTCTCCTAAGACATCATGCATATCAGATATTTATATTATGATTCATAATAATAGCAAAATTACAGTTATTAAGAAGCAATGAAGATAATTTTATGGTTGGGGGTCACCACAACATGAGGAACTTTATTAAAGGGTCACAATATTAGGAAGATTGAGAACCATTGCCTTAAAGGGAATCATTAACTCAAGCAACAGAACCAGGGAAAAACTAAGCAAACAAATAAAAATAAACTCTTTTAGATATCTAGGTTATTAACTGTCCCACTGAAGTTGACTAAAAATACTGAAAAATTCCATCCTATCTAATAAAAGAGTAATATGCAAATAACTGTCACTCTGCAACAAAATGACAGAAACCATAGCCATAAGATGGCAGCCCCCAGTTCTCTCAGCCCAGCTGGAGTCTCCCAGTAAGCCAAGTGGTGGCAGCGCAGGTGTCCGGCTGGGAGACGCTAGGGCGCCCAAGCTGTGATCCCCACCCAGTGGTGGCAGCCAAGGCTGGGGTCTCAGCCTGTGATGGGTGCGACCCCCAGGGTGCATATCCAGCCAGCAGCAGAAGCCTGGACTGGGGTTTCAGCCTGGCAGGGGCACGTACTCCCATTACGTGATCCCCATCCCAGTGGCAACAGCCTGTGGTCTCAACCACTGAGTCACACCAGCCAGGCAGACATGGAGGAGTCTGAAATGTTTCTTTTTATTGTTAAATATATTTTATTGATTTTTTTACAAAGAGGAAAGGAAAGAGATAGAGAGCTAGAAACACCTATGAGAGAGAAACATTGATCAGCTGCCTCCTGCACACTCCCCATTGGATATGTGCAACTAACCAAGGTACATGCCTTTGACCAGAATTGAACCTGGGATCCTTGAGTCTGCAGGCTGATGTTCAATCCACTGAGCTAAACCAGTTATGGCTGTCCAATACGTTAAAGAAAAAACCCTATCTAATAAAGAGGGAATATGCAGGGGAGGGCATTTGTGGTTAATTGAGCTGGCAGGGGAGCAGTTAGGCATCTATCAGACTCGCAGGGGAGTGGTTAGGGGTGATCAGGCTGGCAGGCAGAAGCGGTTAGGGCCAATTAGGCAGGCAGGTGAGCAGTTGGGAGCCAGCAGTCTCAGATTGTGAAAGAGGTGTCCAACTTCCTGCTTAGACCCAATCCTAAAGGCAGTCAGACATCCCCAGAGGGGTCCTAGATTGGAGAGGGTGCAGGTTGAGCTGAGCGACAACCCCCCAGTGCATGAATTCCATGCACCATTTTCTCTACTCTAGTGTGTTTCAGTGTGTGTGTATACATATATAATATTATATATATATATATATATATATATATATATATATATATGGAAGCAGTAATGAGTAGGCAACAAAATGAGCTTTCTCAGCTGCAAAGTGAAAGTGGAAACTCAGAGGCATAGGTAAAGTGTAGCACCTGGCTGTCACTCTAAGGGTACTTTACTAAATGTGGAGGACTTAAACATTGTTCCTCAAAGCCACACTGACATAAGAGTCAAAGACATAGGCTGATTCAGAAAGGGTCGTAAAGGGAACTTTTCCTATAAACCCCAAAGGGCTACCCCCTCAATAATGTCAGTGACTTCTTATTGGTGAGTGAAGGACAGGTTTGAATAAGAAAAGGCCAGAATCCAATTAAACAGGCAAAAGATGCTTGTGGAGTAAACAGAGAAGAGAGGACTATAGTAAAAAGATTGAAAGGAGTAATGTTTGAGTGTTTTTTTGAGCAGAAACTCACCAATCCACAAATTCAAAAAATCTAACAAACTCAAAGAAAATAATTAAGAAAGAATTAGCACTTCAACACATAATAGTGAAACTGTGGAGCATCAAAGCAACAAGAAGATATTAAAAGTAGCCAGAAAAAACAAAGAGATAACCTTTGGGGAGGAGATGTTGGAACTGTACTGATTCTTTTTATTAGTAGCAAAGTCAGAGAACAGGTAAAGCAGATTTGCATTGTGTTGAGAGAAACTACTAACAGAAAACTGAAAACTATACTCAGGGAAAATAGCTGTCAGAAATAAGAACAAAACAAGCACATTGCAGACAACAAAGATGAAACTTCTTGCCACCAGCACAACCTCATTAAAGGAATTTCTAAAAAATGTACTTGAGACAAGTGGAAAGTAATCCCAGGTAGTGAATCAGAGGTTAAAAGAAGATTAAATTTAAACTAACTAAAATAGTAGAAATAAGAAAACAGGACTTAAATATGATTTAAAAAGTAAAAAAATAAATGGAAGTGCTCAAAATATATAGGTTAAGATGGAGGGTGGGAGTGAAATTAAAATGTTCAATATGTTTATAAGAGGAAGATAAAAGTATAGATAGCCTTTAGATCTTGACAAGTTAAGAATATATGTTATAATCATTAGGTGGCTACTAAAACATTAGGATAAGTGTATATAATTTCCAAACTAGTAAAGAGAAATATAGAATGTGAAAAAATACCCAAATAATCCAAATTGAACCACAAAGGAGAAGGAAAAAAGAATTATGGAACAGTTTGGACAAATAGAAAGCAAAAAATAAAATTTTATATATGCATCCAAATAGATCAGAAATGATAATTATGATAAATGTACCAATGCTTTCAGTTTAAAAAAAAAGACACCATAAAACATACACACACTTTTTTTTTTTGAGCGGATTGAAAATAATTTTAAATCTAAGGCATGAAACCAGAGGACAGTTGGAAATAGAAGTATAGGCAAATATAACAATCAAATTCTAAACTAAGAAGAACAAAATACCACATGAAATAGACTTTTCATTCAATATTTATTGGGAGGCTATTATGTGCCAGACATTGTTCTAGGCACTTGGATACATCAACAAATTTTAGCATATTTCTTATTTTGGATCTTCCAGTATTTCTTGAAGGGCCTGAAAATACATGAAAAAAGTATAATTGTAAATTATAATACATAGAATATATTGCCCTGGACAGTATGGCTCTGTTGATTGGGCTTTAAGTCATGCATTAGAAGCTTGCTGGTTTGATTCCTCTCAGGGCACATGCCTGGATTGTGGGCTAGATCACCTATGATCCCATGAAGGAGGCAGTCAATCGACATTTCTCTCTCTTCCTCTACCTTCCCAAAGAGCAATAAAAAATTATTTTAAAATGTATTCATTTATGTAACTAATAACACCATACAGTATATAAAAAGGATGAGGGCACTGACTGGTTTGGTTCAGCTGATAGAGTGTTGGCCTGTGAACTCAAGTGTCTCAGGTTCAGTTCTGTCAAGGGCATATACCTTGGTTGCGGGCACATTCCCACTGTGGGGACGTGCAGGAGGCAGCCAATTGATGTTTCTCTCTCATTGATGTTTCTAACTCTCTATCCCTCTCTTTTCCTCTTTGTAAAAAAATCTATAATATATATGGATGAGGAGTGGAGAAAGCAAGTTAAAGTTCAATAGTGGGATGAAAGCATAGCTATAAAGCCCTGTTCACCAAGATCAAACATAGCCTTATATTTATATGAACCACATAAAGAGGCAACACATTTACAAATGGAGTAATCCTATGTAATAAAGACAGAATATGCAAATAGACCATCACTCCATGACAAAGATGGAAGAGCCCACTGCCAATAAGGAGGGAACATGAAAATTGATGCAACAAAGATGGTGGCAGCCAGGCTGGGATCCTTGCATCATGACAATTTTGATGATGCAGGTGTTCTCCCCTGCCCTGGCTGCTCCAGGCCTCTGGGCAGCATGTGAACACAGGAGCGGAGCAGCCAGGGCAGGGCGGGATGCCTGCAATGGGCAGTGGGGCAGGGATGGAGCAAAGGTGCTTCTGTACAGAGAGAAGGCAGAAGGAGGCTATGGCTTCAGTGAAGGTGGAAGACAGTAGTTAGAGTGAAGGTCCGGGTCCTGGGTGCCAGAGGAAAGCTGGTGCCAGCAGCCAGGGGGAAGGAAGGCCTATTCTTGCATAAGTTTTTGTGCACCAGGCCTCTAGTTGAATCCTAAGAGAAAATAGAAAAATCTTCCTTTATGATGACAGGTTTGATACACATCTCTTGCTGGGGGTCAGGGCCAGCCCAGGTGATGATACAAAAGAAGACTGAATGAGCAGTTAGGGGCGATTAAGCATCTAGGCTAGTGGTTAGGGGTGGTCAGGCAGGCAGGCAAGTGATTAGGGAAAGTGAAGGGAGCAGGCAGGCAGGCAGATGTGGTTAGGGGCAATCAGGCAGGCAAGCACAGGGATTATGGATGATCAGGTAGGCAGGCAGAGGGGTTAGGGTTAATCAGTCAGGTAGAAAGAGACAGTTAGGGGTGATCAGCTGGCAGGGAAGGGCAGTTGGTGGTGAGATCAGGATGGCAGGGGAGGGAAGTTGGGACAACCAGGCTGTCAGGGTAGGGAAGTTGGGGGTGATCAGGCAGGCATAGGCAGTTAAGGGCCATCAGGCAGGTAGGTGAGCAGTTAGGAGCCAGTGGTCCCAGATTGTGAGAGATGTCCGACTGCCTAAACCAGCAGTTGGACATCCCCCAAGGGAAGGGGTCCCCAATTGGTGAGGGTGAATGCTGGGCTGAGGGAATCCCCCAAGTGCACAGATTTTGTGCACCAGGTCACTATACTATGTATATCTCTGAAAGCATAATAATCTGGCCATTCAATATATATATATATATATATATATATATATATATATATATATAACCTGAGGCATGCATGGGTGGGGTCTGGCCAGCCTGGCCAGGGAGAGGGGACATGGGCAGTTAGCTGGCCTGCCTGCTAGTTGAACTCCTGGTCAAGGGGACAATTTGCATATTAGCCTTTTATTATATAGGATATACACTGAGTGGCCAGATTATTATGTGTTCGTCACAACCAGAATGACCAGAGATAAGAACACTGCAGCCCCTTATCCAAGCCAGCCCCAACCCCCAATGGGGAACCCCATACTGGTGATGGGTGTGGTTGGCCTGCACTGACTACTGCCCCTCACCCAGGCTGGCCCCGTCCTTCAATGGGAATCTCCACTGTGATGGGGGGTTCACTATAAACCACCCATAGCCCTTTGCCCAGGCCAGCCCCTACCTGTATCTTGGACCCCCAATCCAGATCCAGGGTCCCAATCAGGCAGGCCAGCCAATCCCTACCAGTGCACCAGGCCTCTATCTTATATAACAAAAGGGTAATATGTAAATTGACCCTAAAGTCAGAATGACCCCTGGACCAGTCACTGACCACCTCTTGGTCCCTTTTTCACCTCCATCAGGCTCTGATCACCTAATGGTGAATAGAAAACCTGGGGTGGGTGGCAGATGATGTGGGTAGTGCCAGGCCAACCCCCCAGCACCCCACTGGTCACTCTACATATAGGGGGTGACCTGCATCAGGAATGGGAACAGTGATCAGGCAGGAACAGCAACCTCTCAGTTCTTTCCTCTGGCCATCAGGCACTGATTACCCTATGGCAAAAGGGGAACTGGGTGTGGGAGGTGGTGTGGTATGGGGCCAGCTGTGGGCAGCTGAGTAAGATGGTCCTGCTTGCAAGCCAGACCTATGGATCATACCCGTGCATGAATTTCATGCGCTGGGCCTCTAGGTTATAAATAATGAAAAGATAATCCTTTTCACAGATGTATGCTGGACATGAAGATCGGAGAGAAAGCAGTAATAAAGCAGTGATTTTTTTTTGTTCTTGTTTTTAATCCTCATGAGATGGCATTTTTTTTTTTTTGAGAGAGAGAGAGAGAAGAATGGAAGGCAGAATGGAGGAACAGGACTGAGAATAAGGAACACATCAATGTGAGAGTGACACATCAATTAGTTGCCTCCTGCATATACTCCCATAAGGGTTAATGACCAAACTTGCAGGGCCAGAATGATTTTGGATCCATTTTTTAGTTACAAATATTTATTGAGAATCCCTCTTTGTCCACTATTGTGCTTGTTCCCAGGTAATAAGGGAAATCAAAGACATAGATGGTCCAGCAATTATAACACATTGAATTTATTAGGGCATCATAGGTTAATGTTATTATATATCTTTCAGGTATACAAGTATATAGTACATTATCAGTATTTTGCATTGCATTCTCACCACACAAAACTCTTCCTTCTTCCATCACCATGTATTTGACCCTCTTACTCTCTTCAATCTTTTGACACCCGCGTTTTCTCTGGTAACCGCAATACTGTGGTCTGTATCTATCTTAGCCAACCTATAGCCAGTGCTCTAAGATTCTAGAAATTTACTTCTCTCATCCCAGGATTCTCTTTTTTTATTTTTATTTTTTTATTTTATTATTATTATTTTTTATAAATATATTTTATTGATTTTTACAGAGAGGAAGAGAGAGGAATAGAGAGTTAGAAACATCGATGAGAGAGAATCATCGATCAGCTGCCTCTTGCAGCTACCAAGGTACGTGCCCTCTACCGGAATCGAACCCGGGACCTTTCAGTCTGCAGGCTGACGCTCCATCCACTGAGCCAAACCGGTTTCGGCTCCCAGGATTCTCTTTATTGAATGTGGGAAACTCTGCCTTAGGGATCATTTTGCTAATCCCTGGAATTGTGTCAGAGATAGGGAATAACTACTGATTTTGTGGAAGCCAGAGTTTCGGTTCTACAAAATCTCTCTTCTGTTTGTTTGATTGTTTTGTTTGTTCACTGGTTGACTTCTATTTTATATCCTAAATATGAGTTAAATCATATGACTCTTTACTTTTCTCACTAGTAATTTTTGCTTACCATGATACTCTTAAGATCCTGTAAATTGGATCACCCCAGGGTCATGTCTGGTAGTTAGCAGGCTCTTTCGCAGGCTAGGGTGATGAGGATAACTGGGCATTGCATCCTTCATCATCAAGCAGACTAGTTTAGGCCTCTTGATAAAAACAGTTGCAGGTTTCTGAAGACTAGAAGGACACAGAAAGCCACAGCACATCTGCACTTTTGGAGTCTACTTGCACCATGCTTCTACTGCCCTATTGTCCAGAGCAAGTCACAGGGCCCACCCAGATGCAAGGGGTGAAGAAACAGATCAGCACCTTGTGGGAGGAGCTGCAGATCCACATCCCAAAGAAGCATGTGTATAGAGATGGGAATAATGCATGGCCATATCTACAATGTATCACATAGATGTCCAATGCTTTCAGCGTTGGAAAATTGTTCATCTGTTGGATCCAGCCTTTGGTGGCTTTTTGCTTCACCTCCCATGATTTTACTTCTGCCTTTTTCTTTGATCAGCTAATGCCTCAGGTTATCCTTAGGATAGAGGCCTTCCTTGTGATGCTAACTAAATACTACTAGAAATCTGGACCCCCCACCCACATTTTCCCTTAATCTTAGCCAACATATAGTCAGTGCTCTCAGATTCTGGAAATTTACTTCTCTCATCCCAGGATTCTGATTATTGAATGTGGGAAACTCTGCCTTAGGGATCATTTTTCTAATCCCTGGAAGTGTGTCAGAGATGGGGAATAACTACTGATTTTGTGGAAGCCAAGGTGTTGGTTCTACAAAATCTCCCTGCTTTTTGATTGATAGTTTACAAAATCATGCAAATTTATAGAATAGACAGCAGGGGAAAGTGGAAATAGAGAGAACAGTTAAGAACTGCTGAGTCATGGTTCATGATGGTAGCTTGGGGTTGTATGATGGGCTTCAAAATTAAGAGAGCAGTCAGAATTGTGGATAGAGCCAGGAGAACTTTCCAATTGGTTGGTACTGGAAAGTAAGGTGAAGAGAGGAATCAAGGAAGATTCCTAGATTTTCAGTCTTAAGAACTGGGTGAATGGTGATGATATCTCTGAACAATAAATGGAGTTAATAATCCTGTCTGTAATATTGTCAGTATGCATCTAATAAAATCAGAAACTGATGATTGTAAAACAGGATTCCTCCTGCAGGAATAAGTCTTATTCAAGGGCTATGCTAACAGAGAATTCCTTCTGGGAGAAACAGGCTTTCAGATGTGGTTGTCTATTGTCTTCCATACTCCTGGTCTGTGGTTACCAAATCCTGAATATGTCAACATTATAGACACATGAAAGAGGTGACAAGATAATTACTGAAAAGAAACAGGGAAAGAGCTATATCACTGATTTGGTGTTTAACTTACAGCAGAGTTATTTTAAAAACATTGCTCATTTGGTATGCTATATATGCTGTTCTGTTATCGACTTTTAAGTGTCCTAAGTACATATGCCTAACCAAATGACACTAGGAAAGTTATAACTCTACTGATGATACACTGTATGAGTTAGTATTACTATTATTACTAGAGGTCTGGTACATGATATTCCTGCATGGGGGAGGAGGGAGCAGTGCATGTCCCTCAGCCCAGCCTTCACCCTCTCCAATCCAGGACCCCTTAGGGGATGTCTGATTGCCTCTCACAATCTGGGAACACTGGCTCCTAACCCCTTGCCTTCCTGCCTGCCTGATTGTCCCTAACCCCTCTGCCTGTCTGATCATCCCTAACTGCTCCCTGCTGGCCTGATTGCCCTTAACTACCTCTGCCTTGCCCCACACCTGGGACCCAGGATTCTCTCCTCTGGCTGGTCACAGGTACTTAGGACCTGTGCTTCCTTCTCTCTCTCCAGCTGCAGGTGCCCAGGCCGGCTGCAGCTACAGGGCAGGTGGCTGTGGGTTGGAATTTTTGTTCGGTCGCAGGTGCTGGCGCCCAGGACCACAGGACAGGCAGCTTGTCCCTCTACCAGGCTGCAGCCTAGCTGGAACCTTTTCCTCTCTTGCAAGCTGATTTGTCCCTGACTGGTCCCTTTCTCTCTCCCCACTGTTGAATGTCAGCTGTTAAAGCATGAGGATGTGATGATTATTTGCATATTAGCTCTTTATTATATGGGATTAGAGGTCTGGTACACAATATTCATAAACTTGGGGGAGGAGGGACCTAGGTTTTTTCCATTTTAGAGACAGTGGTTTTTCCCATCTGGGGACCCTTCTCCAGATTACTCTTTGGGGACCCCTTCCTAGGGAGGATTTTACATACACTTGCAATAAATAAACTTCCACATTTTTGCTAAAAATATTTTAGTACGCAAATTTTATTCTTCACACTTCATAGCACAAGAACCCACGAGAGTCCAAGCTTCACCATTCCACATATCACTAAGGTGTTAACTTTCAAAGTAAGAAATTTTGCTCTCCTGTGGGTCATAATCCCTGACAAGATGGCCACACATGTGAAATATAAAGAACCATTATGTTTGTGTATGTGCACCCTTTTCTCCCCTGCAAGGGTGGGATTACTTGAATCACCCATTTACCTGGCTTCTTAGTGGAAAGAACAAAAGTTCAATTTTGAATAAATTTGAGGAAGAGGATCTTCCACTTTGATGTCTCAAAGCCAGAATTTGTGTTACTTCCTACATTAGCTTATGAGGAACAGCTACCAGCAGTGGTATACCATCATTAATTGACACTTAGCTTCAAAGGTCACAGGGAGAAGTCTAAGGAACTCATGAAAAGTGACCTTGTGTTTCCCAAGTCATGCAGGAGGAAGGACATACCCAGGGATTCGACAGACCTCCAGTGAGTGCAGAGGTTGCTCGCAGAGATGACACCGGCAGGCAATAGAGGAGAGCAATATGGTGGAAGACTGGGAGGCATGAAAGGTTTGGATGTCCTAGGAGGTAAGTCCTAACACTGTGGCGTTTTGCTCTGATATCCTAGGAAACCAATTCACAACTGAAATCATCTTAGTAGGTAAGACTGGAGCAGGCAAAAGTGCCACAGAGAAGAGCATCCTTGGAAAGAAAGCATATCATGATAGCATTGCAGCAAAATCCATCACCAAGATCTCTGAGAAATGGAGCAGCACATGGAATGGAGGAGAAATCCTCATTATGGACACACCTGGTATTTTAAATATGACATACTGAATTCTACAAAGGAGATTGTTCTTTTAATTCTTCTGACCTCCCCAGGGTCTCACGCTGTGCTCCTAGTAGTACCATTGGGCCAAAGCACAAAGGAAGAGTAAAGGGCCATCGAGAAGATGCTGGCAATGTTTGGAATCAAGGCTAGGAGATACATGATTCTCTTATTCATCCAAAAAGATGAATTGGTTGGCCTGGAGTTCCAAGATTACATAAAGGAAGCACCAGAGGGCATTCAAGATCTGATGGAGCAGTTCAAGGATTGTCACTGTGAGTTCAACAATACGGTGACATTGGCTGAGCAGGAGGCTCAGAAGACACAGCTATTGGGCCTGGTCCAGCACATGGTAATGCAGAACAAGGGAGGATGCTACACTAATGTGATGTACCAAAGGGCTGAGATGGATATTCAGAAACAGATTCAATCTTTATCATACATGAAAAATACAGAGCTGAGCTTGAGAGAGAACAAAGACAATTAAGAGAGGAGTATAGTTAAAAAATGAGAAAGCAAAAGAGCTGCATGTGGCTTGAGAGCCACAGTTTGCCGACCACTGAGATAGAGGCCTGGTGTATGGGAGGGGGACAGCTGGTTTTCCCTGAAGTGTTTCCTGGATAAGAGTGGGGGTTCCCTTGGGGTGTGGGGTAGTCTGAGCAAAGAGTGTGTGGTGGTTTACAGGCCGGCAAGCCCCCTGGTGACCCAAGCAGAGGCCCTGGTGTCTGGGATTTATTTATCTTCTATAATTGAAACTTTGTAGCCTTGAGTGGAGCCAAGCCTCCTGCAAACTCCGTTGCCCCAGCCATTTTTGTTGGGATTTATTTATTTTCTATCATTGAAACTTTGTAGCCTAGAGTGGAGGCCTGGGCCAGCAAGGGCAGCTGGAAAGCTTGGTTTCCTCCATTGCAGGGAAAACTCAAGCCTCCCTCCTGCTCTCTTCATGACCGCAGCCATCTTGGTTGGGTTTATTTGCATATTCACTCCTGATTGGCTTGTGAGCATGGGTCTGAGCAAGGCTTCTGGGCATGGCTTGTGGGTGTAGCTGGGGTACAGTCAATTTGCATATTACTCTTTTATTAGATAGGATTTGCTGGCTCAGAATCTGTCCACTGGAGGTTTGTATCAGGAACTGTTGATTGCAGGGCTGCCCATAGAAGTGATATGAAGTCCATGTTGGTGTAGTCCCTGTCAAGACAACAGGGTAGGCCCCACCCCAGCTGCTCATGTCTAATTTCCTACCTAACAAATGTATGGGATTCCAATTCCTTTGGATGTTTTGGGCAAAGACTGCTCTGGGTACATCAAGCTGATCAGGGTCATTGTGGGCTTTAGGTTCCCATACTAGCTAGCTGTCAGCTGACGGAGGTGACTGTAGATGTATGCCCAGAGGTGCCAAGTAAGGAGTCTCTTCCGTGGGAGTGAGGGCCTGGTATTCTTCAGAGAGAACTATTTGGAACTGTATGTCTGCCATATGAAAATAAATTAATTTTTAATAAATCAAGTAATGGGTCAAATATTAGTAGGAGTATGAAGATAATATTGAGTGCATAAAAGGAAAGCAAGAGGGAGAAAAGCCAATTTGATATCTCAGAAAGAGTCCCCAGTATTCTTTAAGTTTCTTGCCCTTTCTAGGTTATCTTCTATGTTTTGTTGTAGCTGCCCTGATTTATTTATATAAAATCAACATTCTTCCTTCTGGTATAAACAGATACCACCTTCTGCCACTGTAAGGAGGTCTAAAGCCCTTCTGTTCTGAAGGGCAATAGTGGCGAATGAATCAAGTTATTCTTATAACATTTATAAGATTTTTCTTGTCTTAGTTATAGCAACTACTATTTTTGGGGATAAGTGTTCTTAGAGCCCATTGACATATCTATTGGACCTGAACCAGTGCCTGGTGATGCAGGACAAGGGCGGATGCTACACCTTTTCTTGAAGGAAAGTTTTCAATCTAAGACAAAATGTAGAGAAGCAAGTGAGAAATTATTGAGCACAGCAAAAACTCAGTCTGGGCAGTGAAACAAATGGCCTAGAGGAAGCAACAGGAGATCTTAGGCTAAAGCTCAGAGAAAGGGGGAGTCAAAGAAAAGGGGCCTTGGAAACAGGTTCAGAGGGTTAGCCAGGAAACGATGCTGCTACCCATTGCTCTCCTGGTAGCACATTCAATGGTGTCACTTAGAGAATAGGGGGTACATGCCTATGGGAGAAAATGTAATAGGCATTCTTCTTGGAGGGAGAAAACTAGGAAATTTCATTTTGGAGGTTTTAAAGTCTGGCCACTTAGGAGATATCTTAGGAGAAGATCAATAGAATATTCTTCAATTTTATGATGATATAACAAAATGAGATTTATTCTCTTAACTTGTATGTTCTTGGGTGTGGCTAGCAAATGGTACTAATTGGATTTCTGTAGCTTTCTCCCTGAGTAGGGGTGAGTTACCATATTTCTCCATATATAAGATGCTGTTTTTTTTCTAAAATTATTATACTGAAAATTGAGGGGCCTCTTATACATGGAAGTGAGCCAAGGAGGGAGCCATGCAGGTGCATAGCTGCCCATACCTTGTCAAACAGGCTTTCTCCAATCACAAGCCTTAATGTTATTGATGTCAGCTGATGCCATAATTGTGGTGGAGGTGGAAGGTGCAGATGCAACAGGGACTGGAGCATTCTGAGCCCCCAAAGATATAAAAAAAAGATAAATACTGGTAAGTGATTGTCTTACTCTGAAAAATTCAAACTGAATGTAATTAAGTATACAAAAGAGCTGCAGAGATTTGGCACCCAAGATGGCAGAGTTGGTAAACAACTGGTCTGCTGCCTCCCACAACAATTTCAAAATTAAAACTAATATACAGGACGTCTATCACCCAGAACCACAGGAAAACTGCCTGAAAGAGAAAGGAGCACAAAAGTTGAAAATTTGAAAAGTTGAAAAGCCTAGTTATGGAGGCATGCGAATTCAGCTGGTGGACTGTGACTGGGCATGAGGCTTTTTTTCAACCAGAAGGGAAACAACCTCCTGATCACTTTGAAATCCAGTTTCTGGGGTCATTTCGGGGACCCAGATGCCTACGGGGGGAAGCTTGTTTGTGGGCGGCCATCGGGTCCAAAAGTGAGGGTGACTCTCCTGCATAGGTGCAAGCAGCAATCATTCTTTACTGTGCTGAATCTCAGGGACTGGACTCGGGGACTTGCAAATGTGGGGACTTCAGACAGTAGTCTGGACTTCCCCACTGGAGATCCGGAAACTAGTGTACCTAGTGGTCAGTGTGAGATGAAACCAGCTTTCAACTACTCTCATAAAGGACACATTCAAGAGACAGACTCCCCAACCCTGGCCAAAACCCTGTGGACCCAGGCTCAAAGGGGTGGAGTCTGGACTGTAGAGAAAGGCACCTGGAGATTCAGAGTCTGAGAGACTCAGGAAGTTGGGAGCTACAGAGGACAGGGTCTACAGTCACATGCAAGTGAGTGCCCACAGAGAGGTCTGACCACAGAGGTTGCCATGGTCTCTCAATAGCAGAAGGAGTCAAAGGCTCCAGAATACAGTGACCCAACCCAATTCCGGGTGAGCCCCCAAGTCACCCACACTCTAGCAAAGGGAATCTGAGATGGTCAGGCAGGAACTCAGGAGAGCTGCAAAAGGCAGAAGTCTGAGGCTTGTGCACAAGAGCAAGGCTAACAAGAAGCCAATACTGTCAGCTCAGCCCTGAGACTCAGCCCCATCCAAGCTGAGCACAGAGGCTTTTACAATTTTGCAAGTATGATTCCATAAGACTGTCTCCAATTCAGAAGGAATTCCAGAATAGACACAGCTGATACTCACATTCAATTGGTCCGAAGTTCAATTCCTCCCAGTGATAAAACAACAATCAAGACTTAACTACAAGGCTATATACACAGTCCACAAAGGGGAGCACCAAGAGTGTCCATTTCAGGTAACTGGGGAGGCTGATCCACTGGGCCATATAGGACACCAAACACTGAAAGCCATCCTACCAACTCCGAGAAGCAGCGAAAATGCCGAGACAAAAAAATAGATCTCAAACAAAAGAGATGGAGGAGTACAAAAGATTAGATATAGAGTTCAAAACCACAGTTATAAGGTTTTTCAAGAATTTCCTAGGAAAGGTTGATAAAATAAATGAGACCTTTGAGGATATGAAAGGGATCAACTAGAAATGAAGCATACACTGACTGAAATAAAAAAAAATATTATACAGAGTCCTTAAAACAGACCAGAAGATTGCAAGAATAAAGTCAAAGATTTGGAACACAAAGAGCCAGAGGACACCCCCCCCCCTCAGAAGCAAGAGGAGAAGAGAATCCAGAAAGTTGAAGATAGCTTCTGTCTAATAGCTTCTGTTTAAGAAGCTTCTGGGACAACTTCAAGTGTACCAACATCAGAGTTATGGGGGTGTCAGAAGAAGAGAAAGAGCAAGATACTGAAAACCTATTTGAAGAAATAGTGTCAGAAACCTTCCCCACCTGCTGAAAGAAATAGACTTACAAGTACAGGAAATGCACAGAACCCCAAACAAAAGGAATCCAAAGAGGACGACACAAAGATTCATCATAATTAAAGTGCCAAGAGCAAAAGACAAAGAGAGAATATTAAAAGCATCAAAAGAAAGCAGTGAATTACCTATAAAGGAGCACCCATACAATTGTCACCTGATTTCTCAACAGAAGCTATGCAGGCCAGAAGAGAGTGGTAAGAAATATTCAAAGTGATGAATAGCAGGAACCTACAACCAAGATTACTCTACCCAGCAAAGTTATCATTCAGAATTGAAGGGCATATAAAGAGCTTCACAGATTAAAAAAAAAAAAAGCTAAAGGAGTTCATCACCACCAAAATTATATGAAATGTAATTATATGAAATGCTGAAAGGTATTCTTTAAGAAGAGGAAGAAGAAGAAAAGGATAAAAATTATGATCAACAAATACATATAATCAACAAGTGAATCTAAAAATTAAATGAATTAAAAATATGAGGAACAGATTAAACTGGTGAATATAATAGAATTAGGGTCCAAGAAAGGGAGTGGATTGATGATTATCATGGGGAAGGGGTGTAGGGGTTTAGGAAAGATTGGATTAAAATCGTACACCTATGGAGGAGCACAATGGATGGAGGGAGGTAAGGCCAGATGCTGAAGACTTGGATTATGCAGCAGCACCAGAGTGGCTTATGTATGTCAATCATGTTTACTCAATGTCAGGCAAGAATGTTTGCAAGTGAAATGTACATTGTTGATTTTACAGGAAAGGCAAAATAGTGCTCCAATTTTATGAGGAGAGAAGGGTTGGCTATGAGAACACAAATGCAGTTGGCTCATAAAAGGAGGATAAAAATGAGGATAAAAACCAACAGTTTCATTCCTATGTCATACAACTTTGGAAAAAATATGATTCTGAACCAAGTCAGATTATAAACATGGATGAGATACCTGTCAATTTTGATGTGAAAGGATTCAAAATAGTGGCAATCAAAACAAGTGGCCATGAAAAGACACTCTACTACTGCTGTGCTTTCATGCTGTGCAGATGGTACTAAATTGCATCCTATGCTTATTTTTAAGTGGAAAAAAATATCCTAAAGAGAGCATACCAACTGACATTATTGTGCAAGTTCAAGATAAGGGGTGGATGAATGAAGGCATTATGGTTATTTGGTTTGCAAAGAGTTTGGTTCAGAAGACCTGGGTGGGGGGGTTCTTAAAGAAGCCAGTTCTACTTGTCTTTGATCAGTTGCAAGCACATTTAACAGAAAAGTCAAAATGGGATGCATCAGATTTACAAACACACCTAGCAGTTATTCCTAGTGGACTTATAGGTCAGCTACAGCCACTAGATGTTTCTATCAACAAGCCATTTAAAGCCCTGAGGAGAGAAGCAAAAGCTGGTGATAACTTGACACCAAAACTGAAAAAAAAGAAGCATTACTGAGGTCTTCAATTGGATCCTAAACTCATGATAAGGCATCAAGCAAGAGGTGATTGTGAAGTCCTTCAAAAAAATGTGGAATCAGCAATGCCATGGATGGAACTGAGGATGATCTCACATATATAGACAGTGACTCAGAAGATAGCAGTGATACAATAGGAATTGAAGAAATTGATATGTCTGGAACTAATAATGATGAAGAAGAGAGCAGTGATGCAACAGAGGTTGAATAAAGTGATATTCTGCATAATATCATAGTACTGATATGTGAACATTATCTATGGTAATTATTAAATAAAAATTTGTTTTGTTTTATGTTTAAAATATTGATTTTTTAACTTTGGGTTGAAAACATGGGGAGGCATATTATACATGGTGGTGTCTTATATACAGAAAAATATGGCAAACTATTTATCTCTGGTGTGGAGGAGACATGAAAACCATGTACTCTTAAGTGTTCCTGGTTTAGGGAAGTTAGAATTTACCAGGTGGCTGCAAAATGCTGTTTAACTATCTGTCTTCATTTCCCTATTCCACTTGTGAATTTTACTAGCTTCTCACACCAATTGTGTGTGTGTGTGTGTGTGTGTTAAGATCAAGTGCGAAAATATTTGTTAATGAAGTTCGGTTAAGTTTGGTCAATGTCTTTTTTTTTTTTAGTTTATAAGAGCATTTGTTATTTTTTTAATATGAATAATAAAGATTTATTAAAAAATTATTATCTGTGTACATATATTACCATTGCCCCCCGCCCCCCCAAAAAATTCCCTCCCTCCCCAGAGTTTTGTGTCCATTGGTTATACTTATATGCATGTGTACAAGTCCTTCGGTTGATCTCTTATTTCCATCATATTTCCCTCCCCTCCCCGCTGTAATTAGACAGTCTGCTTGTTGCTTTACAGTCACTATATTTTACTTATGGTTCATCAGTTTCTAATGTTCTTTATTATTCATAAATGAGTGAAGTCATGTGGTGTTTCTCTTTCATTGACTGGCTTATTTCACTCAGCATGATATTCTCCAATTCCATCCAGGTTTCTGCAAATGATGAGAATTCCTTCTTTTTTATGGCAGCATAGTATTCCATTGTGTAGATGTACCATGGTTTTTTGATCCAATCATCTGCTGATGGACACCTAAGCTGTTTCCAAATCCTAGCTATTGTAAATTGTGCTGCTATGAACATAGGGGTGCATATATCCTTTCGGATTGGTGCTCCTACTTTCTTGGGATATATTCCTAGGAGTGGGATTACTGGGTCAAATGGGGGTTCCATTTTCAGTTTTTTGAGGAAACTCCATACTGTTCTCCACAGTGGTTGTACCAGTCTGCATTCCCACCAGCAGTGCAGGAGGGTTCCTTTTTCTCCACATCCTCGCCAACACTTATCTTTGTTGATTTGTTAATGTTGGCCATTCTGACAGGTGTGAGATGGTATGGCATTGTTGTTTTTACTTGCATCTCTCGGATAAGTAGTGACTTTGAGCATGTTTTCATGTGCCTCTTGGCTTTCCTTGTGTCTTCTTTTGAGAAGATTATATTTAGTTCCATTGCCCATTTTTTAATTGGCTCATTTATTTCCCTTTTACTGAGTTGAATAAGCTGTTTGTAGATGTTGGAGATTAAACCTTTATCAGTAATATCATTTGCAAATATGTTCTCCCATACAGTGGGCTTTCTTGTTGTTTTGATGATGGTTTCTTTTGCTGTGAAAAAACTTTTTATTTTGATGTAGTCCCATTTGTTTATTTTATCTATAGCTTCCATTGCCCAAGGCAGTATCAGTGAAGAAGTTCTTTTGGCATATGTCTGAGATTTTGCTGCCTGTGGATGCCTCTAGTATTTTTATGGTTTCCCGTCTTATGTGTAAGTCTGGTAACCATATTGAATTTATTTTTGTGTATGGAGTAAGTTGGTGCTCTAGTTTCATGCTTTTGCAAGTATCTGTCCAATTTTCCCAACACCATTTATTGAAGAGACTGTCTTGACTCCATTGTATGCTCGTGCCTCCTTTGTCAAATATTAATTGAGCATATTGATTTGGGTTGATATCTGGATTCTCTATTCTATTCCATTGATCTATATGTCTGTTCATGTGCCAGTACCAGGCTGTTTTGAGAACAGTGGCTTTGTAATACAGCTTGAAATCTGGTATTGAGATCCCTCCTACTTTACTCTTCTTTCTCAGGATTCCTGATGCTATTCGAGGTCTTTTATTGTTCCAAATAAATTTTTGGAGAGTTCTTTGCAGGTCAGTGAAATATGCCATTGGTATTCTGATGGGAAGTGCATTGAACCTATAAATTGCTTTGGGAAGTATGGACATTGATGATATTGATTCTACCAATCCATGAACATGGTATGTTCTTCCATCTGTTTACATCTTCCTCTATTTCTTTTTTCAGTATTGTATAGTTTTCCGTATATAGGTCTTTTACCTCCTTAGTTAAATTTATTCCCAGGTATCTTAATTTTCTTGGTGCAATGGAAAATGGGATTGCTTTTTTGGTCTCTGTTTCTGTAAATTCATTGTTGGTGTACAGCAATGCCATAGATTTTCTGGCGTTAATTTTGTATCCAGCTACATTGCCAAATTCATTTATTAAGTCTATTAGTTTTTTTATGGAGTCTTTTGGGTTCTTTAGGTACAATATCATGTCATCTGCAAATAAGGATAACTTTATTTCTTCTTTTCTGATTTGGATGCTTTTTATTTCCTCTTCTTGTCTAATTGCAATGGCAAGTACTTCCAGTACAATGTCAAACAGGAGTGGTGAGAGTGGGCACCCCTGTCTTTTTCCTTTTTTAAGAGGGAATGGCTTTAGTTTTTGCCCATTGAGTATGATGTTGGCTGTGGGTTTATCATATATAGCTTTTATTATGTTGAGGTATGATCCTTGTATTCCCACCTTGTTGAGAGTTTTTATCAGGAAAGGGTGTTGGATTTTATCAAATGCTTTTTCTGCATCAATTGATATGACCATATGATTTTTATCTTTCAATTTGTTTATGTGATGTATCACGTTTATTGATTTGCGGATATTGTACCATCCTTGCATTCCTGGAATAAAACCTACTTGGTCATGGTGTATGATCTTCCTGATGTATTGCTGGAGCCGATTTGCTAGGATTTTGTTGAGTATTTTGGCATCTATGTTCATGAGGGATATTGGCCAGTAATTCTCTTCCATTGAGTTGTCTTTATCTGGTTTTGGTATTAGGGTGATGCTGGCTTCATAAAAGGGGTTTGGAAGTGTACCTTCCTTTTGCAAGTATCTGTCCAATTTTCCCAACACCATTTATTGAAGAGACTGTCTTGACTCCATTGTATGCTCGTGCCTCCTTTGTCAAATATTAATTGAGCATATTGATTTGGGTTGATATCTGGATTCTCTATTCTATTCCATTGATCTATATGTCTGTTCTTGTGCCAGTACCAGGCTGTTTTGAGGACAGTGGCTTTGTAGTACAGTTTGAAATCTGGTATGGAGATCCCTCCTACTTTACTCTTCTTTCTCAGGATTGCTGATGCTATTCGAGGTCTTTTATTGTTCCAAATGAATTTTTGGAGAGTTCTTTCTAGGTCAGTGAAATATGCCGTTGGTATTTTGATGGGGAGTGCATTGAACCTATAGATTGCTTTGGGAAGTATGGACATTTTGATGATGTTGATTCTACCAATCCATGAGCATGGTATGTTCTTCCATCTGTTTACATCTTCCTCTATTTCTTTTTTCAGTGTTGTGTAGTTTTCCGTATATAGGTCTTTTACCTCCTTAGTTAAATTTATTCCCAGGTATCTTAATTTTCTTGGTGCGATGGTAAATGGGATTGCTTTTGGTCTCTGTTTCTGTAAATTCATTGTTGGTGTACAGGAATGCCATCGATTTCCTGGCGTTAATTTTGTATCCAGCTACATTGCCAAATTCATTTATTAAGTCTATTAGTTTTTTGATGGAGTCTTTTTAGTTTTTTATGTACAATATCATGTCATCTGCAAATAAGGATAACTTTACTTCTTCTTTTCCGATTTGGATGCCTTTTATTTCCTCTTCTTGTCTAATTGCAACGGCAAGTACTTCCAGTACAATGTCAAACAGGAGTGGTGAGAGTGGGCATCCCTGTCTTGTTCCTGTTCTAAGAGGGAATGGCTTTAGTTTTTGCCCATTGAGTATGTTGTTGGCTGTGGGTTTATCATATATAGCTTTTATTATGTTGAGGTATGATCCTTGTATTCCCACCTTGTTGAGAGTTTTTATCAGGAAAGGGTGTTGGATTTTATCAAATGCTTTTTCTGCATCAATTGATATGACCATATGATTTTTATCTTTCAATTTGTTTATGTGATGTATCACGTTTATTGATTTGCGGATATTGTACCATCCTTGCATTCCTGGAATAAAACCTACTTGGTCATGGTGTATGATCTTCCTGATGTATTGCTGGAGCCGATTTGCTAGGATTTTGTTGAGTATTTTGGCATGTATGTTCATGAGGGATATTGGCCTGTAATTCTCTTTCATTGAGTTGTCTTTATCAGGTTTTGGTATTAGGGTGATGCTGGCTTCATAAAAGGAGTTTGGAAGTGTTCCTTCCTCTTGAATTTTTTGGAATAGTCTGAGGAGGATAGGTTTTAGTTCTTCCTTGAATGTTTGGTAAAACTCTCCTGTGAAGCCATCTGGCCCTGGGCTTTTGTTTGCTGGCAGCTTTTTGATGACTGTTTCAATTTCTTCCCAAGTAACTGGTCTGTTGAGATTTTTAGATTCTTCCTGATTAAGTTTTGGAAGGTTGTATTTTTCTAGGAATATGTCCATTTCTTCCAGGTTGTGCAATTTGTTGGAATAGAGTTGCTCATAGTATTTTGTAACAATCCTTTGTATTTCGGTGGGGTCTGTTGTTATTTCACCTCTTTCATTTCTGATTTTGTTTATTTGGGTCCTCTCTCTTTGTTTCTTGGTTAGCCTGGCTAGAGGTTTATCAATCTTGTTTATCCGTTCAAAGAACCAGCTCTTGGTTTTGTTGATCTTGTGTATTGTTTCTTTGGTCTCTATGTCGTTTATCTCTGCTCTGATTTTTATTATTTCTTTCCTTCTGCTTACAGTGGGCTTTTCTTGTTGCTCTTTTTCTAACTCTTTGAGTTTTAGAGTTAGATAATCTGTTACCTTTTTTCCTAGTTTTTTGCAATAGGCTTGTAGAGATATGAACTTCCCTCTCAAGACTGCTTTTGCTGTGTCCCATAGATTTTGGATTGTTGTGTCTTCATTGTCATTAGTTGCCAGGATGTTTTTAATTTCTTCCTTGATTTCTTTAGTAATCCAGTCCTCGTTTAATAGCATGCTGTTTAGTCTCCATGTGTTTGATTTCTTTGGATTATTTTTATTGTAGTTAATTTCCAGTTTTATGCCACTATGATCTGAAAAGATGCTTGATATGATTTCTATCTTCCTGAATTTGAAGAGACTTTGCCTATGTCCCAACATGTGGTCTATCTTTGAAAATGTCCCATGTGCACTTGAGAAGAATGTGTATTCTGTGGCTTTGGGGTGGAATGTTCTGAAGATGTCGATTAATTCCATCTGGTCTAGTGAGTCATTTAGGATTGATATTTCTTTGCTGATTTTTTGTTTGGGTGATTTGTCCAAATGTGACAGTGGGGTATTAAAATCTCCTACTATGATTGTATTACAATCAATCTCTCCCTTCATGTCTTCCAGCAGTTTTTTTATGTATTTGGGTGCTCCCACATTGGGTGCATATATGTTTACCAGGGTTATTTCTTCTTGTTGGATTGCTCCCTTTAGTATAATGAAGTGGCCTTCATTATCTCTTTTTATGTCCTTCACTTTGAAATCTAATTTGTCTGATATAAGTATTGCTACCCCAGCCTTTTTTTCATTTCCGTTCGCCTGGAAAATCTTTTTCCATCCCTTCACCCTCAGCCTGTGTGCATCTTTTTTTCTGAAATGTGTTTCTTGTAGACAGCAGATGTATGAGTTTTGCTTTCTTATCCAATCTGTTACCCTATGTCTTTTGATTGGAGCATTTAAACCATTTACATTTAAAGTAATTATTGATAGGTAGGTATTTGATGCCATTTTTGTTCTATCCCCCTGTGTTCCTTCTTTGCTTCCTATTTCTTTATTTTTACAGTAGACCCTTTAGCATATCTTGCATTGCTGGTTTGTTGGAGATAAATTCCTTTAGTCTGTTTTTGTCAGTGAAGCTCCTGATTACACCTTCAATTTTGATTGACAGCCTTGCAGGGTACAGTATTCTTGGGTTCATACCCTTCCTTTGCATGACTTTGTATATGTCATCCCATTCCCTTCTGGCCTGATGAGTTTCTGTTGAGAAATCAGTTGCTAATCTTATGGGGGTTCCTTTATATGTAACTTTTTGTCTCTCTCTGGCTGCTTTTAGGATTCTGGTTTTGTCAATGTTTTTTGCCAGCTTAATTATAATGTGTCTGGGTGTTGATCTTTGGGGGTTCATTTTGTTGGGGACTCTTCGAGCATCTTGGATTTGTGTCGGTTTTTTCTTCTCTATCTCAGGAAAGTTTTCTGTCATTATTTCTTGAAATACTTTTTCCATATCTTGCTCAGTTTCCTTTCCTTCTGGGACCCCTATTATTCTAATATTGTTTTGTTTTGTATTGTCCCAAAGCTCCCGTAGGCTCTATTCCTGTTTTTTTATTTTTTTTTCTAGCAGCTTCTCTAATTGGGTATTTTTTTCCATCTTGTCTTCTAGCTCACTGATGCGGTCCTCTGCTTCTTCTAGTCTACTCTTGATGCTTTCTATTGAGTTCTTCATAGAAGTGATGTCATTTTTCATTTCTTCTTGGGTCGCCTTCATTTCCTCTTGGTTCTTCTTCAGATCCTCTTGGTTCTTCTTCAGATCCTCTTGGTTTTTCTTCATTTCCTCTTGGGTCTTATTCATATTGTCAAATTTGTCTTCCATTCTTTTTAGCCATCCCATGATCATTACTCTGAATTCTTGTTCTGGTAGGTTGCTTGCCTCTAAATCATTTACTTCCTGTTCTGGTGATGTCTGATTTTCTTTCATAGGTGGGGTGTTTCTTAGCCTCCCCATGATCTTTCTGTTTTAAGATGCCTGTATATGTAGTTCTCTCTCTCCTGCTTAGATTTAAAGGTACAAAATACAACACATCCAGGTACAACACATATGGCACTGAACAGAAAAGCGTTTGCAATATTAATATCCTTCAATAAAGATGACTAGAACCCAGCTAACAAAATCATACAATCAAATACAAAGAGTAAGCGAACCAATCTTACAAAAAAGCATACAACTTTGATATAGTTAGCATTTAACATACAATTACAAAGGGATGGAGAGAAGGATTTTTTGTTGTTGTGGGTTTTTTTTTTTTTTTTTTTAGGATAGCGACAAGGTAGGTGTGAGTTGGCTTGGAGTAGGGGGTTGGGAGCCAGATATACACAGGAAGGTTGAAGTTTTAGGAGAGGGCAAATAGAAAAAAATAGGGAAAATCTAGAGCAATAAAGAGTTAAGATAAGCAGGACATCGAAGGGAAAGGGTTAGGAAAAGAGTGATGGCCTAAAGGTAGGGATGAGTTAGAATAGAGCGTTGGAGAAGGAAAGGTATAAATAGTCTGTTGGAAAGTAATCCCAAAGGGGAAAAAAAGAGAAAAGAAAAGAAAAAAAAATTTTTTTTTGAAAAGTATATAATATGGCACTTAAAAGCTAATGATAAAAATAAACAAAAGAAAAAAAGATAAAAAAGATAAAACGGGCAAACTACTAGTAGTAATAATATTGATTACATATAAAAGTGAGTTAATTAAAAAGGTAAAATCAAGTGAGGAAAGATGAAAAACAAAAATATCTTCTTAAGTAAACTTTGCAACTAATGTAGCTTAAAAAAAAAAACAGAAAAAAATTAAACAATTAGAAAATCAAAATCAAAAATTAAATAAAGTTTGCAGTAATGAAGGTCATTCACTTCCTCTGTTGCTCCGTCTAGCTCACCAGTTCCCAGTCTGGGCTTTAATAACAATTCCCAGTGTTTCTTCCGTGTTGTAATGTGGTCTTGTTTTTTGAAGCAGTTCTAGAGTCCATATGCACTGCAGCCTCTAGGTGGCGGTGCCTACTGGTGGCAGAGAGCCAGGCCTCCTGGTCCCCTCCTGTTTTTGTTTGTTTGTTTGTTTTTTTCTTTCCCCCTGTGTCCGGGATCTATGGAGGGGTGGGGGTTGGGCAAGAGGAGGCGACCACGTTCGCCTGCAACTCCCTCTGAGACCGATTCAGACGTACTGCTCCTTAGGGGCCCCCACCGCAGTCCGGGGTGGCTCCAGCCCAGTTCTGGGTTTCCTACAAACACAGACCCCTCTGCGAGCGCGCGCGAGCTGCCAGCAGCTGCCGGCGCGAGCCGAAGCTGCCGGCGCGAGCCGAGCTGCGGCTTGGGGGAAATGCGCGCGCCGCTGGGGATATGCGAGCCGCAGCAGAGACTCACCGATTCTTCCCCCTGGGTTAGAGCACTCCCTCCAATCCAAGCGTTCGCGCTGACTGTGGTCGGCGTCCAGGGGCGAACAGCCACTCGGTGGTCTTTACAGCCTGGCTATTCTGTCCTTTAATCCAAATCTCCTCCCGTCAAGATGGCGCAATTTCCCCGTCTTCTCCCCTAGCTCGCTCCGAGAGAGGATCGGGCCGCGGGTGTTCAATTGTCAGGGACTCCCCAATCGGGTGCCCCCCAGTTTCTCCAGGTGCTCGCCTCTCTCTTGGCTTGTCGACAGGCACTCCCAGTGAGTCCCTCGGGTGCTCTCTCCTTCCTCTTCGGGATCCGGGTCAGAACTAGCCTACCTATTCTTCCGCCATTTTCTCCTCCTCCTGAAGAAGCTTGTTCTTAAAATTTCTCTAAAAATTCCCCTTTCCATAGCAAATAATCTCCTCCATCCAAGGTTCATGGGCCAGATAATACCAATCCTAAGGAGCTAGGAATGTATCAGAAATGTTAGTTATAATTTCTCTAGGAAATGGAACATTGGCATAATTCTATATTACTCTATCACACAATGCCTTTATCATTTTCAAGTCAAATATTTTATGCTATCTTATTATTTGATTTGAGAGTTGTGGATTAGTTACCTGTATAACAGGGAAAACAAGTCTGTCCTCCACCATCATGTCTTTTAATCCTTTTTGGATAGCTCTCTGCATAGGTGATTCTATTAGTGTTGATTTAAATGTTTCAGAATCAGGACATGAAGGCCACTCCTCCAATTTATCTTTCTGTTTCTCTTTAGGAGTGGAGGGTGCAAAGGGACGAGGTCTTTCTTCTCTGAAAGGCTCTAGCAAATGCAATACCATTTTCCACAAGTAGAAACAATATGGAGACAAATATTTCCCCTGCTGCTGAGCTTCTTTCAAGTGCTGACCCATTCCTCCCAAACAGTCAATATCCAATGTACCCTCATCAGAAAGCCATAGATTATATTCTATAATAAGCTGTATAAACTATAAAAGATCTTCTGACACTGCAACTCCCTTATCCTTTAGCAAGCAAGCCAAAAGTCTACAAGAAAGTCTCTCCCCTTTTGAAAAATTCTGCCCCATTATGATCTTGCAGAAACAAAATAAATTACTCAAGCACGTATGGATCTGCAGGTTTCCACAGCTAACACGAGTTGTGTATGCAGTTTAATCTTCTACCACTGGTCCGGTGATTTTTTTATGCTCTGGCATATACTTTTTCTCAAAGTTCCTGTTCAAGGCGCCAAATGTGAAGCCACGGCCACAATGGCCTTGGGTTCAAAGGCTTGGAGAAAGGGCTGACAAACAAATTAATACACAAGACAAGAAATATAAATTTGAAAATTATGGGGAAAGCCAGGGAAACCTTAGCTGTTGTAGTCAAGTTCCACTGAGTCTCCATTCCCATCTGCTTTTAGTTACTAGAATACATAATTGCCTTTTAGGAATGCAAACAGACATATCAATGGTAATGGTTAGTAAATGGTAAGATGATCAGTTTGGGAGAGTTTGCTTTAGGCCTTTGAGTCAGCAGTAGGTAATAAAATGCAAATATTTACCCTTTGAATATCATAGGTCCCAATTCAGCCTTCTGACCAGACCTCTCACATTTATTTTAATTACTGTTGATCTTGGTTCTCAGCACATTTCATGGTATATCTTTTTAAATTCTTTTTCTTTAATCTATCTGTGTCCATATATGTAAAGTGGGATTTCCTTTAGACAGCATTCATTTGAGTCTTGCTTTATAAAAAATCAATATTGTAAGGTTCTCCCTCCTCCCAACTGATGGGCAGAGCTATCACATTATTGGTACCTGTGACAGAGACATTTCCAAGACATTGAACCATCAATCAGCACGTGCCAAAGTGTCCTGGAGCCCACCCCTTCCTGTTTCGCCCTGGGTCCAACCCTCTCCAGTTCCTCTCCTTAAAAAGACCCCCAGGCAAGCCACGTGCTGCTGCTCCTCCATGTCCAGGAGGCAGCCCGGCTGGGTCCCCTGCCCCCTGCCCACTCCTTCAACTCTGATTTCTCTACCTCCATAATGAGTCCCGCTCATTACCTGGGAATAAACTTTACTTTAAAATCTTTTGGTGGTCACTTTCCTGCATTCCCTTCAAACCTAACATGTTGATACTGAAACCCAGCTGAGCCTTTGTGTGACCTTCCACAGTCCGGGATACCCCCCATGGCTCAGGAACCCTGCTTCTCTCCGGCTAAGCATTGTCAGCTGCAAGTCTCTAACCCTATTGATTCCTAGAGTATCCGGCATCTCTGTCTGTAAACCGCGGCCGCGTCAGAGATTTCCTCTGGGCTCTGCCCTCTAGACCTCCAAGGGAGGTTCCCTGGTCAGGGGTTGTGGCATAGACGTATCCATTCCCCCTTGACTCTCCGGTCTTTTGGCCTCACTCTGGCCCCAGGGGGATGAAGGGGATACCCTCCTCCATCCCTCATGTCCCCGGTCCATAGCTTTGGGCTTAGTTAGGACACTGGTCCTTGGGCCTAGGCTATCGACCTGACTCTAGTTTTCAAATTGGGCATCAAAATCTGGTACCCTAGGGTACATCAATCTGGCTACTTCTGTAACGTGACACGGGCCTTAAACTTCCTTGACTGACCTCAGTAAATTCAGCCGGGAAGTTGCCCAGGGTTCCAAGTGCCGGCTCTCAGCCCCACTCCCTCTGCCACTTCTGCTCCGACTTCTCCTGTCCTCTCTGCTTCGGACCCAGCTGCTCCCAGCCACCTCCCCTCCCCATCCGCACCGCTGCCCCTCGGGTTCTGGCCTCTGGGCAACGGTGCTTTCCTGTGGCCCCCACCGAGGCCGCTCCGCCAGCACCCCCAGCTTTCCTGCACTGGGACTGACTTGTGCAGGCTCAGTCCCTGGCACTAGCCCTCAGGATGCCCTGTCATTCATCTGTGCTCTCCCATCCCCACGCAAGGAGCTCTTGATGCTGTGGATTCCACCACCACCACCCGCAGTCACCACCTCTGAGAAAGCCTCCCTCTGGCACAACAGCCTCTCCACAGAGCTAAGTACTCTTCCATTGTTTAATTGTGAGCGGCCTTGCCACCACGTGGCCGCCGCCATCTTGGCATGGCTAACTCCTCCCCCTTCTGGTTCCAAGCGGGCCAACGTCATCTTGCGGGACAAACCTCTCCGCTCTTCAACCAAGTTGCACCTCCACCTGCCTCCGCCTCCTCCGCCTGTCCCCCTCCCCAGGTCCGATCTGTTCACAGCATTTAAGGTTTTTAATGCCTGTGAAAAGGAGGCAGATTAAACCCACCTTCCACGGAACGTGAGTCTGCAAAAACCCACACCTTTGCTGGCTACCTTAGGGCCAATGGCAGCCACACATAACTGTGTGTAGTGGGGGTGGTGATGCTTCAACTGTGGAAAGAAAGACCACAGTGTCCTCAAGCCTTGCCTGGCATGTGCGCTCAAAGCGATTGTTGGAAAAGTGGCGGGCCCTATGCATCTCAGCATGGAGGTGCTGTCCTTCCAGCTCGTGACCTCTCACTGGCCATGCTGGGACTAGCTGAAGACTGAAGATGCTTGGACTCCAACCACCCTTCTTACAAAAAGCCCCGGGTAAAATTCAAGGTAGTGCGGTATGCTGACCTCTTCCCTGGGTATTGACTGGAAAAATGCTCTATCCTTAGTGCCTGTTCCCTCCTCCCCCTGCCTTCAGTAGTACAGTAATGGGAAAAAGAAAAGTGATTCTAAAGTTAACTGTTCACAAGAATTTTTACAGGACCCACTCATCTGGACAATCCTGCCCCATGTCTCAGAGTCATACAGCTGACCTCCACTGTTTGGGGACTGCTGCCCTAGGGGCCTGTGGGCTCTAGCTGCAGTTGCTGTTCTCATCAAGGCCCAGAAGATCTGCCTCTAGCAACCCTTACAGGTGTTCTCCATCATTTCTGTTATACATTGTACATTTATAGAAAATATAAACTCAATCATGTATTATTTAGCTTTCAAAGTCAATTGGGCCAAAACTGGTTTGGCTCAATGGTAGAGCATCAGTCTGTGGACTGAAAAGTCTCGGGTTCGATTCCGGTCAAGGGCATGTACATTGGTTGTGGGTACATCCCCGGTGGGGGGTGTGCAAGAGGCAGCTGGTCGATGTTTCTCTCTCATCGACGTTTCTAGCTCTCTATCTCTCTTCCATCCTCTCTGTAAAAATAACAATAATATATATATATATATATATATATATATATATATATATATATATATATGTTTTTAAAGTCAATTGGCTTTTGCAGAAATCTTCAATTGATAAAAAACATAAATATTCTCTGTTCATCCATTCACAATTTTAGGTGGCCCAATCTTTTATGAAGGTAGCAGTTGTCACCCATTTTCATTTTCATTTTATGCACACCTGACCCATATGTGGATCAGTCCTGAGCAACCTGTTTCTCAGTGACCAGAAATGATGTACATATAAAGAAATCTAAGCAAATTTAAAATATTGAAAAAACAACAACAACACCTAAGTGTCTTTTCTGACTACAATAGTATAAAGAAAGGGTATAATGATAGATACAGCATTAAGAAAGAGAAAAGATCTCAAATAAAGAACTTTACATCAAGGAATCAGAAAAAAATGAGACAAATTAACCAAAAGTCAGCAGAGGAAGGAAACAGAGATCAGAAAAATAAAGCAAATATAAAGAAAACAACAATAGTAGGAGCTGTATTTGGAAAAGGGAAACAAAATGTACAAACATTTAACTAGACTAATTTTTCAAATAAAGAAGGCTCAAATAAATAAAATCATAAATGAAAAAGCAGACATTACTACTCATGTCACAAACATACAAAGGATCATAAGAAACAATGATGAACAGCCATATGCCAAGAAATAGATGTAATTCCTAGAAGCATAAAATTTACCAAGACTGGGTCATAAACAAACAAAAAAATATGAACAGGAAAATAAGTAAGGAGATTGAAGCAGAAATAAAAAATCTCCCAACAACAACAACAACAACAACAAAAAGCCCACACCAGTTTCACAAGTGAACTGTAGCAAATATTTTAAGAACAATTATTACCCATTCATCACAATCTCCCCCAAAAGGGGCTGAGAGGGGAAAACTTCCAAACTAATTTTATGAGGACAGAATAACTAATATCAAATCAAGACAAGGGCACTATAAGAGAAATGAAACTACAGGCCAATCACACTGATAAATATAAATGCAAAAACTCTCCACAAAAAAATAACAAACTGAACTCAAGGGCACATTAAAAGGATCATAGGCTACCATCAAGTGGAATTTTAAGAAGGGCAAACTTCCTGTTATAAGAGTAAACCTGTACAGTGTTATGGTGGATACTATTGTTAGGGCAAGAATCTTAAAGTGTGGGTAGCTCTTACTAAATGCATCTTGCTAAGTGTTTAAATGTAGCACAGTATTTGTAGGCATAGCAAGATGAGTTTGTTGGGAACCCAACCCAACCACACAATTGTAGCCAACTGCAAAGAAGAAATCAATGTTTAATTAACCAAATAGTGTATAAAAGCACTCCCTTTGGGGAGACAGAACTTTGTCTGTGAATCCCACATCTCCTTTACTTGCTGCAGGAACTAAAAATACCTTGAGATAACTACATCTTATGCTTAAATAGAGATTCCAAAGGGTGAAAGCCTTGAGAAACATCATGAAACTTTAGAGACAACGTGTCTAAGGCCAAGACAGATTAGGAGATACAGGATCTAAGAGTAGCTGGTGAGTTAACAATAGCTAGTACAGATGTCCACCAAACAATTGTTTCTGCTGTGGATAATAAACACTCCTCTACTTGCAACAAATGAAGAAAATGCTCTAAAATGACCCCGTTTATGATGAGCTTGGCCTCATAGTCAAACTCTTCACAAGGTAACAATTTCCTTTTTGTTTTTTGCTATGTGATCGTAATTTAAGACAAAGGTTGATGTGAAGTGTTAAAAAAATACAAACTAATTTCCAAAACAGTGACCTCTAATCTATAATAATAAAAACATAATGCGGGAGATAGAACCAAGATGGCGGCCTAGGTAGTGTCCTAAGCTGTCGCCTCATCAACAATTTAAAAAAATCAACAAAAAACTAAAATCAAAAAGGACTTCATCAAAATCCCAGGAAAGCTGGCAGAGTGGGATATCTACAACTAGAAAGAAGGAGAGAGGCTCACAGATTGGAATGGGAGTCGCAAAGTGCTGAGGTAGGCAGATGCTCGCACAGAGAGATAGTGTTACCGAATGCCTGCCTGGCAGGAGGGGAGGAATGCTCAATTGCATAGAATCCTTTCAAACTGTACTGAACCCCAACCCCAGGTGAAACCCCATGGACCCAGGCTCATATCAGTGGAGTCTGGACTGTAGAGAAAGGCACCAGAGACTCAGAGACTGGGAGACCAGGGAGCCAGGAGCCATAGGGGACAGGGTCTACAGTCGCATGCCAGTGAGTACAAACAGAGATCTGACCACGGAGGCTGCCATTGCCTCTCCATAGCAGAAGGAGTCAGAAGCTCCAGACTACAGAGATCAGCCCAAGTCTGGGCAACCCCCTGAGGCACCCACGCTCTTGCACGGGGAACCTGGGAAGGTCAGGCGGAAACTCAAGCAAATGCACAAGGGCAGCGTAGAAGCCAAGACTATCAGCTCAGCCCTGAAACTCGGCCCCATCCAAGCTGAGCAGAGGCTTCTGCAGTTTTTCAAGTCTGATCCTATAAGACTATCTCCAATATAGAAGTTATCCCAGAGTAGACACAGCAGATACCCATATTCAATTGGCCTGAAGGTCATTTCACAACAATAAATATTTAGCTAAAACAAGGCTGTGCACACAGTCCACAAAGGGGAGCACCAAAGAGTGTCTACCTCAGGTTACTGAGGAGGTTAACCCACTGGGCAATATAGGACACCAAACACACAAAGCCATCCTACCAACTCTGAAAAATACCAAAAATGCAGAGACAAGAAATAGATGTCAAACGCAAGAGATGGAGGATATAGCTTTCCGAACTACGGTTGTAAGGTTATACAAGAATATCCTAGACAAGGTCAATAAACTTCATGAGACAAAAATAAAAAGTATACATAAACTGAGTAATTTGGAAAATATTATGCAGAGATCCAACAGCAGAATGGAGGAACACAAGAATCAGTTCAAAGAACCAAAATACACTCATCTGGAGAAGCAAGAAGAAAAGAGAATCCAGAAAGTTGAAGATAGTGTAAGGAGCCTCTGGGACAACTTCAAGTGCACCAACATCAGAATTATGGGGTGCCAGAAGAAGAGGGAGAGCAAAATACTGAAAACATATTTGAAGAAATGATATCAGAAAACTTCCCTCACCTGGTGAAAGAAATAGACTTACAAGTACAGGAAGCATACAGAACCCCAAACAAGAGGAATCCAAAGAGAAATACTCTGAGACACATCATAATCAATATGGCAAGGGCAAAAGACAAAAAGATTTTACAAGCAGCAAGAGAAAGAAGTTGGTTACCTATAAGGGAGCACCCATACGACTATCAGCTGATTTCTCAACAGAAACCATGCAGGCCAGAAGGGAGTGGCAAGAAATATTCAAAGTGATGAATAGCGAGAATCTACAACCAAGATTACTGTATCCAGCAAAGTTATCATTCAGAATTGTAGGGCAGATAAAGAGCTTCACATATAAGAAAAAGTTAAAGGAGTTCATGGCCACCAAACCAGTATTATATGAAATGCTGAAAGGAACTTAAGAAGAGGAAGAAGATCAAGTGAATTAAAAATCTGAGGAATAGAATAAACTGGTGAATATAATAGAATCAGGAGAAAGAAAGGGAGTGGATCGAAAATTATCAGGGTAAAAGGAGTGTTTGGGTGCAGAAAGCGACTGAATTAAAATCATATAACATATGGATGAGGACAATGGGGGGGGGAGGGGGAAAGAGCAGAGGGAGGAAGGGAGCTATGGGGGAGAAAACGGAGAAACAATTGTAAAAATCTGAGTAATAAAGATTTATTAAAACACACACACACACACTCAAACACACACATAGACACACACAAAAACAAACAAACAAACAAACAAACTAAAATCAACACATAATGCGCTAATTAGACTGGACAGCAGATTGAACTTCCGGACATCAATCCAGACATCCTTCTGGATGAATCCACAGTGGTAGGCACCAAGGCAGAGGTCTTTAGGGGTTATTAGGCAGGCAGGAGGGCATAGTGGTTAGGGATGATGAGGCAGGCAGGCAGAGTGGTTAGTGGCAATCAGGCAGACAGGCAGGCAGGCCAGGCCTTATAAGCCAGCCGGCCTGGATTGCAAGAGGGGTGTCATATGTGGGGTCTGGACTAAACCTGCAGTCATACATTTCCCAAGGGGTAACAGATTGCGAGAGGATGCAGGCTGTACCCAGAAACCCCCATCCCCTGTGCACAAATTTCATCCACTGGGCCTATAGTTTCACATACTTTTCTCGATTCCCGGATGGGTGAAGCTCAATGTAATTATTACACATGCCGCCAGAATGTGTGAGAATAATGGGCACAAAGTTCTGCATTATGGTGGCTTTTCCCTGCAGAAATGTTTAGACAAAGTATTTCCAATGGATTTGGTCACTTATCCAGCAGTTGTTAGTGAAGTGCTCAGTGAGGAACCCATATTGGAATGACGTTTTGAACTCTAGCTCTGAGCAACAAACAAGTCTCAAGCTGCACCAGAAGCCATCCAGAGAGTGAAACCACAAGGGCAAAGTATAAGCCAATCTCAAACACAGTCACCTAGAAAACAACGGATGATGAGGACAAAAGCTCCAAAACAGGAAGCACAGCACAAAAGTGCTTTTCTCAGCCAACATCCTGAGATGTGAGATAAAGAAAATCAACAATGAAAAAGAAACAGAAAGCAATCAAACAACTGAAATAACTAGCAGCAGCCAGAACAGGTAGGAAAACCAGTTGTAAAAAATTCAAAGGAGACACTCCTTTCCTGATTTGAATTGAGTCTTATAAACAATCAAAGAAAACATGTGGATACCAAAAATAAGCACAAATATGTCTTCTTTTTAAACCCAATAGCAGTAACCTGAATGTTTTTCAGTCCACACTTGATGTTTGTCTATCTTTTATCCATTATTCGGAATATCTGGGAAATTTAAAAATGTTAAATTGACTTTTCCTGCCTTCAATTATTAAGAGGAGAAGAGGGGGGTAACGTGTTTTGATTTGTTGTTCTTTAAACCAATGCTGGATGATCTAAAACAGACCTATGATTTTTATCCACTAAGGAACAAAGTCTCAAATACACAAATAATAGCATCTTAAAAATTAGAGGGGGGAAAGAGCAGCTGATAGTGATTCCCTTCAGCATGCTCACATTGTTTGGAGAGTGTCTGGTTGTTCTGGGTGCTGAGAGTAGGTGCCTGTAAGATGACAGTGAGAGGGCAGAGTGGTGATGCCCTGTTTCCTCAGAGGCCAGTGCAGCCAGGAGATCACTTCTGTGGGGCTAATACAGGTGCTGAGGCAGGAACAGAAAGGGACAGTCACACCTCGTGGGTGCTTTCAGTCAGCATTCAACATCGAAAACCAAGAGGAGGCAAGAGTTCTGTCCTCTCAGTGAAATGTTGGGAGAGTCAGGGCGACTGCAAAATGTGCACTTTGGGTGCCGGCACCCCTGAGAGAAGGCTGCCCACACTGAGCCTTGCTCACTTGGAGCCTAGTGCACTCCTGCCAAATAGCAGGTGACAGGAGGTGCTTTTTCAAGTTAATGATTCACCTTCTGCCTGTGAAGGTGGAAAGTAGAGGGGGGAGGCATGTGGGGAGTGAGTGAGGTTACCCATCCTGGGGCACCAAATCTGTTGTTGATTCCTTTCACTACTGAACAGAGACATACAGAGTGTCCCCCCTAAATGTATACACACTTTGAATACCTACTAATTCTAATGGGTTAAAGCATAAAAAGAAAGAAACAATAATGGAGCTGTCATCTGTTATAAGTGTGGGCACAAACTGGCAGTCAGACATTTCCTGAGGGGTCCCAGATTGTAGAGGGTGAAGGCCAACTGAAGGGTCCCCCTCTACCCCACTGTGCATGAATTTAATGCACTGGGCTTCCAGTAATGTATAACAGTAATGCAGAAGGAGGGAAGAGACATTAGAGCATATGTGATGTGATATATAACATTCACTGAAAATAGAATATGATAAGTTACAGGTGCATATTGCAAACTGTGGAGCAACCAATAAGAAAATCAAATAAAATATAGAATAACACAAGAGTTAAAATAAGACAGAATTTTAAAAATTCTCCAAAAAGCAGAAAAAGGCAAAAAAAAAAAGAATAGATGAGACAAACTGAAACAAATAGCAAGACGATTAATTAATTAATTAATTAATTAAAAATATATCTTATTGATTTTTTACAGAGAGAAAGGGAGATAGAGAGTTAGAAAGATCAATGAGAGAGAAACATCGATTAGCTGCCTCCTGCACACCCCCTACTGGGGATGTGCCCACAACCAAGGTACATGCCCTTGACCAGAATCAAACCTGGGACCTTTGAGTCCACAGGCTGACTCTCTATCCACTGAGCCAAACCGGTTTTGGCAAGAAGATGAATTTAAACACAATCTTCTCAATAATCATATTAGATGTAAATTATCCTAATGCTCTACTTGAATAGTCATTTTGGATTTTGAAAAAGCAAGACCAAGCTGAATGTTGTCTAAAGGAAATTTCACTTTACATATTAGAACAGAGACAGGTTAAAGAAAAGAATTAAAAATTATATACTGAAAGGGATATACCATGCACAGATTAGGCACATTAAAACTGCAGGGGCTGTATTAATATCAGATAAAGCAGGATTCAGAATGATGCCATTTTTATACCCTGGATAAGGAAGGACATTCCATAATGATAAATAGTTTACTTCTTCAATCCTATCTAATAAAAGAGTAATATGCAAATTAACCATCGCTCCATTATACCACAAGGCACCCCCCCACCAGCCAATCAGGGGAAAATATACAAATTATCACAACCAAGATGGCTGCAGCACAAAGAGAGGAGGGAGACTTGGGTTTCTCCAGCAATGGTGAAAGCCAACTTTTCTGCACACCTTGGCAGCTCCAGGCCTCCACTCCTGGCTACAAAATTTCAATTATAGAAGATAAATAAATCCCAATAAAAATGGCAGCAGCAAGAGAGCTGGTAAGAGCAGTAGGCTAGGGTTTCCCCTAGTGATGGAGGAAGCCAAGCTTCTCCAGCCCTGGCCTGCCTTGGCCTCTGCTTAAGGCTACAAAGTTTCAATTATAGAAGATAAATGAATCCCAGATACCAGGGCCTCCCCTTGGGTTCCCAGGAGGTGTGGCCATCCTGCAAATGACCACAGGCTCCTCATCCTGGCTGCCGCATGCCACAAGGGCACCCCACCCTGATCTGGGACACCCTTCAGGGCAAACCAGCCGACCCCCACCAGTGCACCAGGCTTCTAATCCTATCTAACCCTGTGTAATAAAAGAATAATATGCGAATTGAACATCACTGTAACACACAAGATGGCTACCCCTATGTGGTCAAAGATCCTGCCCCCACAGGGAAACAAGATGACCATCACAAGATGGCCAGCAGGAGAGGGCATTTGGGCGGGACCAGGCCTGCAAGGGAAGGCAGTTGGGGGTGATCAGTCCTGCAGGGGAGAGCAGTTAGGGCTGACCAGGCCACAGAGGAGGGAATTTGGGGGTGATCAGGCCTGCATAGAACGGCAGTAAGGGGGTATCCAGGCCTGCAGGGGAGATCAGTTGGGAGGGACCAGACCTGCATGGAGGGCAGTTAGGGGCAAACAGGCTGGCAGGGGAACAGTTAGGCATCAATCAGGCTGGCAGGGGAGTGGTTAGGTGGTAATCAGGCTGGCAGGCAGAATTGTTTTGGGGAAATCAGGCAGGCAGGCTGGGGAGCAGTTGGGAGCCAGCAGTCCTGGATTGTGAAAGGGATGTCCCTTTGCCCATCTAGACCTGATTCCCATGAGGAGGGCAGTTGGGGGCCATCAGGCCATCAGGGGAGCACTTGAGTGGTGATCATTTCAGTAGGCAGGCAAGTTGTTAGGAGCCAGAGGTTCCAGGTTATGGGAGGGATGTCTGACTTCCAGTTTAGGACTCATCCTTGGGATTGGGCCTAAATGGGCAATCAGACATCCCTTGAGGGGTTCCAGATTCGATAGGGTGCAGGCTGGTCTGAGGGACTCCTCCCCATGCATTAATTTCTTATAATGGGCCTCTAGTAAGATAATAATACTGAATTTTCATGTACCTCATAGGTAACAGAGATTCAAAAAAATCCAAAACAAAACAAAACACCAGTGAGCTTCAAAATTCAAGAAGTAAATGCTGACAAAAACAAATGGAGATATATTCAAATGCACATTTATAATTGGAGATTTCAACATTCCTCTCTCAAAATTGGATTTATCTTCCTTTTTTCCTAAATTGAGCACAGACAAGGGAAGAGAAACTGGGTTTTTGAGTTCAGCTATCTCCCACCCAACTCTCACTTGTAGTTTTATTGCCATATTCCCCCCAGTCTTATATGAAGAAGTTCCTGAGAGTCAGAGGAACTCTAAGAGGTAGATTTACTTTCTGATCTCTGAGCAGTGTGTGGCTTGGTGTGTGCCATCTACTCTTTCTAGGCCCCTGTTTCCTCCTTTGTCAGAAATAGAAAGCAGTCCCTCCTGTTTAAAGATACCCTGAAACCACTCTGAGTGGACTGAGGAGGAGACTGTACACAGAGGTGCTGTTGACAGTGTTCTGTGAGGATGATCATCAACTCAGCTGGAAACATATCTTCCCTGACCAAGCTGCTGCTCTCAGAACCTCTATGAAGAAGCTAAATTACACCAGCATGACCAAGCTCACAGAGCCAGCATGCCATAACTAATGGGTAAGGGCTGTCCAAGGGTGAACAGAGGCTATTGCCCCTTCTGAGCAAGGTCACCTGTCCTCTTAGTGTAAAGAGGGTGAGTGAGTATTAGGACCAGGAGATGGACATGGGGTGGGGGGACATTATCCACTCTTTTCAACAAAGGAGATTTGCTTATCAATGGGTAGCAGAAACAGGGGAAAATGACCATTTACCTCTTACATTCCATCCTTCAGTGATAGTGTGGTGTGTGTTTTCCAAGCTCAGAAAATTCATATTCAGAGGAAGAATTTGACCTTGTAGGACCATCATAAAGGCCTTTTTCTAGATGCTGAGGACCATTTACGGATTCGTTACACTGCTGATAAAGCAGTACAGATATTATCTCTGCTACCTTTCCATTACCGAGTTATAGCTCAGTTCCATTGTGGTCCCATAACATATCCCATATGATTCCAATTCGCTTAAATGTTTTGAGATTTCTTTATGGTTTAGGATATAACCTGTATATGTTCCATGTGCACCACAACAAATATGTCTTCAGCAAATATCAACTTCTATAAACCTCAATAAATCCATTCATTGAGGGTGTTATGGTATTCTTCTTCTCCTGGTTATATGTAGCTGTTCTATCAATTTTTTTTACGGTCTTTTTTATTTATTTATTATATTTTATTAAGGTATTATATGTGTACATAGCTTACCATTGCCACCCCCACTACCTCCCATTCATGCCCTCCCTCCCCAGAGTTCTGTGTTCATTGGTTGTACTTATATTCATGCATACCAGTCCTTCAGTTGTTCTCTTATCTCCCCCCAGGTCTCCTTTTCCTCCCCACTGTCATTTGACAATCTGCTTGTTTTATGGTGACTATCTCAGAATCACATGCACAGAATCTGCTCCTCATTTGGCATTCTGCTTGTTTTATGGTGACTACCTCAAGACCACATGAATAGAGTCAGCTCCTCCTCTGGTTCACAGCGCCCCTACCCTCGGGTCCCACTGCTTCCCCTGGGACACACGGCTCAACCGAGGCACATGGCCCCCTGGGACACACGGCTCACCCGGGCACATGGCCTGTTCTGTCAATTTTTGAGGGGATGTGAAGTTTCTAACTCTAATTGTGAATTTGTTTTTCCTTTCAGTTGTCATTTTCTGCTTCACATTTTTCACATCTCTGTTGTTTGGTAAAACACATTTAGGATTGCTCTGTCTTCTTGGTGGAGTCACTTATTTATCATGATGTAATGTTCCTCTCTGTTTCTGATAATTTCCTTTGTTCTGAGGTCTAATTGATTTTCTATCAATAAAGCCATTCCTTATTCCTTTTACATGAGTGATACTTGAACTACTGGTCTTTTCCATCCTTTAATTTTTAGCCTGTTTCTACCATATGGTTGGGTCATGAATTTTAATCTACTCTGCCCGTCTCTGTCTTTTAATTGATTTGTAGACAGCAAAAATACTCTCTTTCCTAGTTGCCTGGATTACAGCCATGGTGGGGTGTGAATGTCCCCTGGAAATCCTGGGTGCCCCTACCTAGATTTTTTTTAAAATATATTTTTATTGATATTTTACAGAGAGGAAGGCAGAGAGCTAGAGAGCTAGAAACCTCGATGAGAGAGAAACATCGACCAGCTGCCTCTTGCACACCCCCTACTGGGGATGTGCCCACAAGCAATGTACATGCCCTTGACCGGAATCAAACCCGGGACCTTTCAGTCTGCAGACCAACACTCTACCACTGAGCCAAACCGGTTTCGGCTCCTTCCTAGATTTCTACCAGCTCAATCAATGTTCACTGGGGACTCTCTGAGCTCCATTCCTCTCAAGCAAAGAGCAATAATCAAGTATTTCATAATACTAGACATTTGCTATTCATTTTTTTCTCATTTATTTTCATCAGTGACCATCTCCTTCCTCAGCAAAGTGACAATGGTAGAGTTTTCTTGCAAAAGGATATTGATAAATGGATAATACTAAAATCAAGATTCCTATCAGTGCCTCTGCTGGGATCTGTGCACAACCCTTGAACCACAATGCCCTTTGGCAGCAGAGGAAATATCAAGTCTCACTGGTGGTTCCATTCTTGTTCCTAATGGTTTACAGGTTTTGTGGGCCTTTTGCTCCACAATTCATTCAACAGTTGCAGATTATTTTCCATTTTTACATGTTTCTTTAGTGACATGGGAATCTATGTCTGTGAAGGCACCGGGTGGAGGATACTGTGAAGAAGTGTCTTGGAATTACCCAGCAGTATTGGAGGTGGGCTTGAGTTTGTGTATGAAGGTAGAAATACTAGGGACAGAGTAAATGTGGGTGGCCATATTATCTAAAGTCTTTGTGACTCTTAGAGACTCAAGTCTCTGGTTAAGTTTTCTTGGACTTGTAGAAGCCCCTGCATTCAAGCCGCAAAGGGGTCTCATTGGAGATCAGTGGGAAGGCGTCCCTTCTTGAGCCAGATGGGCAGTTCAGTGTCTTATATTTTTATGGGCACTTACTTCAATGTGTACATGTGGTGGGAGAGGAGGTGTGTACTGTGCATTGCACTTGGGTGCATGGTTTTTGCAAAAGGAGTTAGGAATGACAGAGCAGAGTCTTTGTTCAATGAGCATATAAGGCAGATGAACGAAAATCTATAAATATTGATTTCCATTAGCACAACATGAATGTCCAGGGCATTTGTTCATGAAATTCAGATTCAATTGAAACAAACAGGCTTGCACGGAGGCTTTGGGTTGATTCTGGCCCTTGGTCCCCTGGGGCGACCAGGAAAGATTCCAGGATCTGGGACAGCAGCCTGAGATCTGTGGAAAATAGGCAAGAGCAACACTTGTTGGGCTCCAGTAAAAAGAACTCAGGAGAGCCAGATCCCATGGGCAGGTTTGGAACATAAGGAAAGCCTGTGGGACCCAGAGGCACAGACGCCAGGGAAGGATTTGATTGTCAGGTGATGGGTTCAAGTCTTACTTAGAAACACTCTGTCACTCAGGACGGATCTCAGCTATAGTCTCTGGCCTTGAGTTGGTCACACAGGACCAGAAAGCCCAGGAGTGCAGCTGTGTGCAGTTTCCCTGCTACCATCCATATGTGCAGACACCACAGGAGCCCTCAACCTCATCATCCTACACGCAGCCCACCAGCCTCACTGCCACCCATGTCAGCTTCTCTTTGGGGCTCCAGAACACCAGTGTCTGCACTCTATGACTTCCCCGTACCACCTTTCCCACCTGCAACCCCCCTACTTTGAAGATTCTGGTCACTGAGGTGACTGTGAGTCTGGAGATGAAGCTCCTGTGGCCCAAGATACTGCTCCTGGTGGCACTCTTCCCAGCCCCTGTCTTTTCCACTAGGATGAGCCTCAGCATGACCTGCATGGTGTCCTTGGAACCTGGAAGACAAGTCATCTGTGAGCTTCCAAAGCTTAAAATAACGTATCCTGTTTACCTGGACCCAGAGGCCCTTGGACGAAGATCTACAGTGTCTCAACACTGCTTTACCATCCAAAGCCTTACTAATCTCAGGAGGATCTTCACCATCTATCCCTGTCACTCTAGCTACACCATGTTCACCTGTAGATTCTCAACATCTGGATGGCATTTCTCTGGGGTAGGCCCCTTCATCATTTCAGACATGACCTCATCTCCATTATCCCTGATGGTCTACACCCTGCACACATGTCCCTATTTCAGGGTTCAGTGGCATCTGCCATACTTCTACCAGATACCAGTCCAGGAAAGATGGCCAGGAGTGGTCAGTAGCCTGGGTGTGAAAAGTTGTCTGGAGAACCAGACACTCTGGGTTTGACTCACAGACCTGCCATTGGCTAGCTGTGCCCCCTTGGAAGTTGCTTAATCTAAACATGAAATTTTATTCAAAAATGGGACTAAAGGTATTGAGTTATTTATTCTGGGATTGTTTAGAGGATTCAATGAGATCACCTCCTTCCTTCTTTCTTCTCTCCCTCTCTCTCTTCTCTACACTCCCCTCCCTCTTAAACATGCTGCCTGCTAATAAGACATCCTTTTAGCTCTCCATTGTAGTTCTCTAACATTCTAGGTGGTGAGTCACATTCCATCCAGTGTATGACCTGATACCTTCTTCATCCTCTTCCAAGGAGATCAGAGTAGGTGTATTATCCTCATTTTATACTTGGGAAATAGAATCGTATGCTAATCAAGTTCCTATCTCCCAGCTGGACAGGGGCACTGGCCTAGTTAAATGCACATTCAAGGCTCTTACTGTTTCACTACAGACATATTTGGGGTCCTCTTATTAGCCCAGAGTTTGCCCATTCCCCTCACAGAGCTCACATCCGGGGCAAGTATGCACATATTCTTGTCACAGGCATTTTCTTCATCTCTTCTGTCCTCCCATTCTTATCCGAAAGGGTCCCAAACACAATTTCATTCATTCATTTATGAAATAGATTTAACTACCTATACTCTATTAGGCCAAATCCAAAAGCTATTGACAACACAGAGACACAGTCATGCTTCTAGATTCTCCAGAATGTCAGAATAGAGGAGAGAACATTGTAAGGGCCTGGGCTGGATTTGGAATGATACTGTGAGAGGGTCTGGAGACTTTGATTTGTATTTTCAGGTATTTCAAATGCAAAGGACAGGCGGGAGATTGTAACACTTATGGTAGTAAGAAAGATTTAGATATTAAATTTTTGAGGTAATTCTATGTTAGTGATGAAAGCTGTAGATACTATGTTTTCCCAGGAGATTCAGCAGCCATGGGAGACTTTGAAAAATAATGAGAACTAGAAAATTTGGCAGGGCCAAGGGAAACATTTAGGGTGGTTGGCCTTGGAGATAAACAAGAAGAGACCTGGAGTTTAGTTTTGGAAATTTGAGAAGAAACCCATGTCCCAGTTAATCTGCAGCCTCTGATTCTGCTATGAGAGTCAACACACTGTCCTTTCTCAATGTTTCTAAATATGTTCAGTGTCCTGGAGAGACTGGGACACTCCCCTCCAATTCCTGACATCCTGGCCCAAAGCTGAGGCTTCTCCAAGTAAAGTGGCTCCAGTCAATCAGTCAGAATTTAATACAATCGAGCATTCTATGCTCACCAAGTCCCTGTGCACAGGGCAGTCTGTCCTCCGTCTGCCTCTCCTGCCTCAGGACAACTAAACATGTTCCCCAGGAAGCAGTTGTCAGGCCTTTGGCAGATGCCTTGAGTCCTCAGGCCTGTGACTGTTCCAGCCTCCCCACACTCTGTCTGAGCCCTGCCTGTGCTTCACCTTCCATTTCTATTTCCACCTTGTTGTCCTCATACCACAGGTGACTGTTTTCTCCAGTTGGCACCGCACAAGGAGAAGCCAAGGGAGAGGCAGGATGAATACCTTGTCTGTGGCCAAAGGACTTAGATGATGGGCTGGCCTGGTCCTCAATCCAAAGGCGTTCATATTTCGGCAGGAGCTCCCCCCACACCCACAACCTCCATAGTGTTCATTCCCATGGAAATCAATACACTCCCATGACTGACACAAGAGCAAAATTGGAGAAAGAGCCACAGATGCAAGGGCTGGGAATTTTGTTAATGTAAGGAATCCTGGCCAAAGGTGGAGATGAGAAGGTTCAGGAACTGACAGTACCGTGGGCAAGCTGGGATTTAGAAAGTTCCTGTACAGCTCCAGAGAGCTGAAATGTGGGGTTACAAACACTGTCATAGAGGAAAGGAAACCATGTGGGATCTTACATGTTAAACTTCCAAGGGATTGAGTCTATTCACCTAATCCAGGGCTTCCTGTACCTCCTTTCACTGGGAATTATCTAGGAGATTCTGTCAATGTGTATTTCATCACATACCTGTACTTTCCAAATATAAGCACCCCCTCACCCTATCCAATGATTATTATGCACTCAGTGCCTGACCTCAGTGTCGGAATCAGAATTCCTAGATCAGCCATGCATCATGCAGAGGAGGGAGTTCAGAGGGCACAGCCACACACACAGTCCTGGGCAGCTTGTGTTGGGGAGCAGGTGTTTAAGGGCAAGTGTTAAGACCATGGTCATGACCTTTGCATTCTCTGGCAAGTTGCTTTCTGGACACTTGGAGGAGAGTGGAGTGTTTTAGGTAGGCGGTTCTGCCCAGATATACATAGGAGTTTTCAATTTAATGTGTTCTGAGTTTTGACTCAGTTATATGACCTCAGAAATCTCTTTGCCTTACTTGATATGCATATGGGAGTCTTTCCTGCCTTCTAAAGCATGTTTTAATCTTTACAGGTCTGTGAGAAGACCCCTTCTTTCCTTGTTAAGGAGTCAGTTAGGAGAGGCATAGCCCAAGCAAGAGTCTGTGCATCTAGGCTGGAGGAGATGCTTGCCACTGCTCCTGAAGATTCTGTGTGTGAAAGTCAGGCATCCTTACACACCTGAGAATGTGGAGTTACTCGTTCTAGATCACATCCCCCTTCCTAATATCTACTTGAATAGAGGTGTGCACTCAGTGAGCTTATTGCAGGCACTGAATTCTGCCAATTCTTTAAAGATCCTACTTGCTGGCCTGCTCTCTTCCCCTGCTGGCATTTACCTTTCCTGCAGAATCAGTGACTGGTTCTGAGGCTGGCGCAGAAGGCCCTGACCTACTGCTGTCCTCTGGTTGTGAGTATATCAGGCTCTTCCTCCCAGCTCATGTGGTAGTGTCCTGACTCTCAGAACTCAGAGGAAGGTAGCTCAGGGAGAGGGGGCTCAAGGGTGACAACTTAAAGAGATAGGAACATACACCACTGAGGCAGTGGAATCAGCAGTTTCCATTGGGAAACACAGCTTTGGACTGTGGTGATGTTCTCAGAAGCTCTCTGTAACACTAGCACTTGTCCCCTCAAAGGCTATAACCTCAGAGGAGAAAAGAATATTAGATTTCTGGGGCTGGTTTTCACTTCTAACCTTGATGACAATTCTTAACTCCTTTTGTCTTTAATATTTTCCTACAAAATGGCCTCTTGAGAGCTCCCTTCCCTGGAACAGTGACATCTAGGTTGTCCTGTTGCCAGGAATGACCTCAAAGTCTTCTGATTCTCAAAGGAAATGAAGGCATTTTCACTATTAAAAATGGCAGAACAGGGAGAGAATGAAGACTGTCATTCAGGGCTTACTGTAGCGATCTCTGTAGGTCTCCCTCTCCAGAGGGTCCTGAGAAAGTGAGGAAAATAGCCAGTTACTGAGTGGTGAGAGGAAGGGAAGCTATAATAGGATTATTCTGATAGGGGACCTGGCCTGGCTAGTTCATTAACCAGGATGTGACCAAGTTTAACTCACTCACATTCTCTGAGTTGACTTTTCCTATATATAGTGAGAGGTTTTACTTAATGTGATTAATGGGTTGGGGTCTGATTTTCACACATTCTTGCCAGTTCCTTATCTCTAGTGAAGAATGCAACTCCCACTAACTCCACCCAATTTCCCCCCACGTTCATCTACACTAATAAAAGAGAAACATGCAAATTGACTATACTACCCCTATGCCTACAAGCTATACCCACAAGCCAATCAGGAGTGAGTATGAAAATTAACCCAACCAAGATAGCTATGACCATACATCAAGCAGGATGCTTGGGTTTCCCCAGCAATGGAGGAAGCCAAGATTCCTGGATGGCTCTGGCCTCTGCTCAAGGCTACAAAATTTCAATTATAGAAGACAAATAAATTCCACATCCAGGTCCTCCACTTGGGACGCCATGGGCGTGGCCAGCCTGAAAAACATCACAGTCCTGTCACCCAGACCACCCATGCCCCAAGGGAACTCCTCACCCTGATCCTGGACACTGTCCAGGGCAAACTAGCTACTCCCCATCAGTGCCCCAGGCCTCTATTCTATCTAATAAAAGAGTAATATGCAAATTGACTAACACTCTAACACACAAGATGGCTGCCCCCATGTGGTCAAAGTTGGCTACCCTACTATGGAGACCTAAGATGGCTGCGAAAAGATGGCCAGCAAGAGAGGTTAGTTGGGAAAGACCAGGCCTTCAAGGGAGGGAAGTTGTGAGCAATCAGTCCAGCAGGAGAAGGCAGTCTGAAGGGACCAGGCCTACAAGGGAGGGAGGTTGGGTGTGATCCAGCATGCAGGACAGGGCAGGTAAGGGTGACCAGGCTGGAAAAGGAGGAGATTTGGGGGCAATCGGGCTTTCAGGGAAGGGCAAGTCCAGGGGGACCCAAGCCTATAGGAGAAAGCAGTTGGAGGGGGTGGACCAGGCTTGCAGGGGAGGGCAGTTGGGTAGGACCAGGTCTGCAAAGAAGGTTGTTAAGATTCTCACTCTTATCACTAAAATTTGGTACATTGCAAAAAAAAATTAGCATTTCTTCATTTGCTATATTACCTTAGGGCATTTTCAGAGACTTTAATTGTACAAAAATTCACCATATCTGGTTGTTCCACCTGCAGGGCCCCTCACAATCCTGTCTGAAAATGGAAACCCAGTCAGTTTTAGATTCAATGTTGGTTACTTTGCTGGATCCTCTCATCTTCCTTCCTGCTGAGTGGATGGATTTTGTATTATTTAGTCTTCCATTTTTGTTGTTCTTTAGTGGAGTTGAATGAACTATTGATAAATGGGGCCTAGGTGACAGCTCCCTTGCCTTCCAGATTCCATTGTTCATCTGGGGTCCTTGGCTTTCCAATGAACGCAGATGCGTTATAATTGCAGAGGATAGGAGAATTGCTGGTGTCTCCTTATATTTCCAAATAGTTATTTGTGCTTTTTCACAGCACATAAATAAGTTCCCTAATTCTAATGTTAAGTGATATATTCAAGTGATATTTTCTCAAGAAAAATTTCAAGACAATAAGGCTGCATCAGCTGTTTATTCACCAGTTAAGCTTTGAGAATGTAATTGTTAGAATTTGAAAGATGGCAACATTCATGAGCACCGGTTCAATTCAGAGTAGAATTTATTTTGTTTGGCTCATGTCAGAGTCAAGGTGCAAAGTGTGGTGCCTGCTCTGGAGGAGGAAGAGGTGAGGGTTTGGAGACTCACAGGACAGCTCCTCCATTGCATCCTCAGGCCAGCGCCAGCCTAGGTGGGGTCCAAAGTGACCCTGAACAGAGTTCAGGGTAATCTTTATGGTGAAGTTTTTTCTTGGCCCAGCCTTCTCCTCTCACCCCTCTGAACACTTCAGCAGGTACAGATAAGAGGATGTGGGACCTGTAACCTAGCCTTTTTAGCCTCTACGGTGATCACAACTTCAAGTGATGAGTTAAACAGACAAGGAGGAAGTGCGGGCTGGAAAGTGCTGCAGTGGAGGCAGGATGCGTGCTTTTTGTGCACAATGAATTTACAATAAATCTTCCTGTGGCTCATTTCTTGGAAATAGAGTGGATTATGAGAAACAGTAAAAAGTTTTGTGCTGTTATACACCGGGATAAACATTAAAATTGCACCTCTGTCCCTTGGTAAAGAGGTACTTACAGCTTTTATCAGTACTAATAAAGCACCTAAGGACATATGTTTCTGGGAGAAATAAAGTGAAGCCAAAAAAAAGTCAAATTAAACCCAAAAGGTAGAAATGCAGACAACAGCAGAAAATTTGTGCAAACCAAAATGAAAATCCCAGAAAGGAGGCAAATGACTGAATGTTAGCACATGGATCCAGCAGCCTCTGAATTCTTTCTGGGTTCCTGTTCTAAGCAGCCTACTCTTCTGCCCCTAGGGTCATGGAAGGGCTAAGAATTCAGGTTTGTCCAAGCAAACAAAGGTTTATGAAGTAAGGTGACTAAAAAGTCCTGGCAGATGAGTAATGAAGGGAGTGGAGAGTGTGCTGAGAATGGCAGAGAACTGTGGGAGAAGCACACTTACTTCCCTGATTCCTGCCTTCTTGGCTGTTGGTTCCACATGGTAATGGTGCTGGGATCTGTCACTGTCTGTAACTACACAGGACTCTGATGACCCCAGGCACTCAAAGCATGGGAGCGGAGGCCCGCAGTGATATCGCTCCTTCACACAGATCCTCAAGCCAAGAATCTCAGGACTGGTCCCTCCATGTGCTCTTCCATGAGGAACCCTGTTCATTGGCACAGGTTTAGCACTACAACCAAACAACATCTGAGAGGAAGTGTGGGTAAGCAGCCACATTGAGAGGAAGTGTAGGTAAGCAGTTAGGGCTCAGGATGCAAATTACTGGGAGAGTCTGAGGACTTGTTCTCATGGGGCAAATTCCTTGGAGCCATCAGACTTAGATGCTGTGACATTTAATCTATCTTCTTCTCTGCACAGATTTCAGGCCTCAGAGAAGTTATAATTTTGTCCAAAACCATAGATGCTGCTCATGGCAGAACCAGAACAATACAGCTTTCCTGACTGCATTTCATGTTAACGGCAGACAATAGTGCTGATTTGCTAATCTGACAATATGCTCTGTAGCTCATGGATCAAAACCATTATCACCAATGTTAATAGAAAGGGACACACTGTCAGATACATTAGCATTGTGTGCTGCCAGCTGAGCAAGGTGGCTCCTGTGTATTTAAATGCGCAAACGTTCTTTTTGTTTTACTTTGCAAAGAATGAGGCCCTACTGTGTTTTTTTTTTTAGATAAAACTATTTATAATATTTAACATTCAAATTTACTGGGATGACATTGGTTATTAATAGTATGTGTATTTTTAGTGTGAAAATTTTAGTGTGTACATTATTTGTATATTACATGGTGTACCCACCACCAAAATTCTGGTCTCTTTCATCTCCACATATTTGACTCCATTTACCCCTTACAAATAAATCCCCACCCTCCTTTCTGCTAGTAACCACCATTGTTGTCTTTGTCTCTGACTTTTTGTGAAACTACTTATTCTTTTGTGTGACTTTGTTGTTCTGCTGGAGTGTGAAGTCGGGTCTTGCCAGTGGGCCTGGAGCATGCTCTCAGGCAGAGGTGGTCTCAGGACCTGCTGTGCTCCCACCAGCTTGGTAGTCTGCCCACTCCCTTGAGAGACCAGGAGCCCTTCATTAGCACTTTCTCTCTCAAAAAGAAAGGATTTGGGGTTTGTTTTGGTGCTGCATATATTTACTAAATTCTTAAGAAAAGGGCTGAGTTCAGACGCTGTAAAAGTAAGGAGAATGGGGTGGGGTGTTTATAGGGCCTGGGAGCCCTGGACAGTGAGGCGTTGCTGAGAGACAGGGTCAGGTAGAGTTTATAGGCCTTTCTGAGAAAGCCAGCACTTCCCTCATTAGCAGCCTCTGTGGTCCACCTGGGCCAGATGTGCGGGTGGGGTGGGAAGGACTACTGTAGTAAACACGAGCTCATGCAGAAGGGGAAATCTCTGGGATGCTGAGCTTATGAAACCTGAAGAGGGAAGGAGAAAGATGTGTGAGATTCCTAGGGCTGATGTAGCACAGTAACTCTAACTGCGTAGCTTAAAGCCACAGAAACTTATGGTCCCATAGTTCTAGGTGTCCAGCATCAAAAGGGTGGCAGAGACATGGTCTCTCTGAAGGTGCTGGGGAGGATCCTTGCTGGCTCCCCACTCCTTGCGGCTGCTAGCAACCCTTGGAGGTCCTTGACTTTTAAATGCATTGCTCTCATTTCTTGACTTTTGAATTTTACAAGGAGGAACCAGGATGTGCCCTCCAAACTGTCTTTGAAAATTCAAGTATATTGCTTTCAAGCTCTTCTTTGCACACAGTAGGAGAAACCAACTCAGTGACTTCTCTCCCACTTTGTAACAAGAATCACCTTTCTTCCATTGTCCAATACCACAGTCCTCAATTTGAAATGAGACCTCACTTTTAATATTCAAATTCCCAGCAACAGACTCAGCAAGGATATCTAGGCATTTCCTATCAAGTGCCCCAGAATGCTCCCAGTATCTGTGCATTACCTAATTCCCAACCACAATCATATTTTAAACACTTTTATATTTCTCTCCTGAATAAGGTGTAAACATTTCTTTTACAACGGAACCCACTTCCTGATATACTCACTGACCCTATGAAGTCAATATTCTTTTTTAAAAATCATTAAAGAGAGTTACAGAGAGGTTAAATTATCCACATGTGGTAGGCTGAAAATTACACACTCCCTAAACCCAGGATAACCATGTCCTAATCCAGAACATATAAATGTTACCTTCTTGCAGAAGTGATGAAGTTAGTGATTTTTAGATGGGAGATTATCTTGGATTATCTGAGTGGGTCCTACATGTAATCACAAAGGCCCTCGGAAGAGGGACGCAAGATCAAAGGAGGAGCTGAAACCGGTTTGGCTCAGTGGATAGAGCTTCAGCCTGTGGACTGAAAGGTTCCAGGTTTGATTCCGGTCAAGGGCATGTACCTTGATTGCAGGTGCATCCCCGGTGGAGGGTGTGCAGGAAGCAGCTGGTCGATGTCTCTCCCTCATCGATGTTTCTAGCTCTCTATCCCTCTCTCTTCCTCTCTGTAAAAACTCAATAAAATGTATTTTTTAAAAAGATCAAAGGAGGACAAAAGCAATGTGATGATGGCAGCAGAGATTGGGGTGATGTGATCACATAACAAGGGATTATGGAAGTTTCTAGAAGCTTGAAAAAACAAGAGATAGATTCTCTCCTGGAGATACCTACAGCCACGAGGATACTTTCATTTTATCTGCATAAGACTAATTTCAGGTTCCTGACCTCTACAACACTAAGAAAATTAATTTTCATTGTCTCAGAAAACTAATTTTTTGGTAATTGTTATGGCAGCAATAGACAACTGATATACCAAGTTAATTGTTTATTATGGAAGTGTCAGGACAGTTCAAGAAACCATTCCTTTTACCTCCTGTTATTATTTTTGCAAAGTTGTAATAATTTTGAGCAGAAGAAAGAGTCTTGAACTCCACAAGGTAGACTCTTATAGAAGTTTAAAAATGTATTTTATAATTCAAATCTTTAAAAAAATCAATATATTTAAACATTGACATGCATGTCTATTATGTAAAGCATAAAGGGGGAAAAGGAATAATAGGAAAATGTAAAATACAAAGCCATGTCTTTCTCACGTCCAACTTTCTTCTTCCAGAATGACCCCACAGTCTCCCATTGCACCAGGGAAGGTGGCAGACACTGTGCCTGGGTTTTTGGGGAAATATTTATGTCATTTAATAAGGGTCTTTTGATACACTACTATAACCCAAAACACCAAATATAGCTTTGGTAATTTTGGTACCAGAGCAAGCACATAGAGGAAAAGGTTTCAACTTGGCAAGATGGAAGCACCCACCAAATTAGGGGAAATATTACTGTCTCTTTAAAAGCAAACAGTTTCTCTACTGGCTCCACCCAATCTATCCTACTACCTCTGCAGTTTCAGAGGGTGTGAACATTTTTTCTTCACACTTAAAATAAAAGCACCACCTGGCAGAGTGTCTTTAAAGAAAATTGGAGAACTCATCAACTGGTTGAAAAGAAGGTGAGTCTGGTTGAGAAGCAGACTCACTGCTTCTCAGCGCTGGAGTTGTTTGGGCAGTAGGTCCTTGGAGTGTACATGGTGTGAGTTCTGGTTGCAGGGAGGATCAGGTTCTATGCCAGAAGTACAGCAGGGCGGTGCTGTCAGAGGGTAGCGAGGGAGGTTAGGGAGGGAGTTGGGAGCTTTATTAGTACAATTAGAGGTCTTGTGCATGAAAATTCCTGTAAGAGGCTTTCCTTCCCTGGGCTGCCAGCACCAGCTTCCCTCCAGCACCTGGGACCCCGGCTTCACTCCTCTGGCTGCCGGAAGGCCTCTGGGACCTGGGATGCTTCCTTTAGGCCCCGGCTTGGTCAGGAAGGACGTCTCATCTAATTAGTACATTATCGTTTTATTATTATAGATGCTACATGTCTCATATTGAACAGGACACATTTGTGCTGACTGGTGCTCCTTCATGCATTTGCTGTCTGAAAAACACCGAGGGCTGCCTGACAAGCCTTCCTTTTCCCTGGACAGGAAATGACTGTCCCCTGGCAGGTCTTCAGAGCTTAAGGCAATATGGAGACTGACCTGTCTAACTCCCTCTTTTTACTGAAAAAGAAGCAGGATCCTGGAGAGTGTGGTGGCTCTAGGGGTTGCCCATGCCACTAAGGGCAGAGGAAATCTGGACTGTAGTTGCTGAATCCTTTTCATCATTGAGCAGAGAGAAACTCTAACCTGAGTAGTGTGACATGTGAGATGAGGAGGGGGTGTCATTGATAAAGGTTTGGCTACTCTGCAAGAACAATATATGTGAAAGCTTCCACTTAATGGCCCTAGTTATAAGTTTCCTAAAGGTGTTCTGTTCTGGAAAGAGTGTGGACTCTCCTCTCTTGATCTAGCTCTGATTCGCTGTAATTTTAGAATTCTGAGAAGACACTGAGGGAGGTCATTGTGTGCAGTGGTTAGGAGGGAAGGTGGTCAGACAGACTTTGAATTTGATGCCTGCTCTGCCAATACCTGTGAGCACTCTGACCTTAGGCAAGTATTTCAGCATTTTAAAGCCACATCAATGTCTTTATTTAAAAAGTTAGAATAATAAAATTAACTTTTTCCAGGCTATTATAGGGGAGTAGGTGAGATAATGTACAAAAAATATCAGAGTGCTTGTTTTAGTATGTCAGCAGTGTTTATATTACACACATATTGAATTTTTATTGTTGAAAAATGTTAATTTATTCAAAGATAAATGAACATTACAAGGAACTTACCTAGACCAAGCTTCCACAATTATTAAGTGTTGACAATCTTGTTTCATCTATAACATAGGGTATAGATTTTATATAGTCACCACTCCCCATCTACACCATATCATTTTGAAACAAATATCATTGTTTCATTTTATCAGTAAATATTTGAAGCCATTTAAAAATATGATCATAATCAGACTTCAAAAAGCAAATAGAATTTTTTTCACAAAGTTAACAGTTGCCTTCAAATTTTCCTGATTGTCTCATAACTTTTAAAAAAATGTTTGAAGTTGGATCCTATTAAGATTCATAAATTGCAATTGTTTGGTTTCTGTTATATTTAATTTAATATATAGCTTTCTCATCTTTCCCGTTTCTTTCTGGAAAATGTCTTTGTGTAAGGAGAAAGTCTTTTCCCCAAAAGAACCAGGCAGTTTACATTTTGTTGATTAGCTATTCACAGTGTCATTTCACCCACTCTTCTAGTTCCAGTGTTTTGGATGAAATTATTTAAGGGGAGGCTTGATCTGACTCAGGTTTAGCTATATGGTGGAAATACACCCTAGATTCAGTGTAAACTTCCCTCAGAAGGAATATAATGTTTAGTTGTCTCACTTTCTTTGACATTAATTGACATTAACAATGGCCTACATTTCATTGAGGGTCAAAAGTGATTGTTAGGTTGCAAAAGGAGGAATGCACGAGGCCAGAGTGGTGAGGGATTATGAATTTATTCGATCATCCCCACACCAGGTGGCTGAGCATGGATGGTTTCAGCCCCCAGTGAAGGAGAGAGAATGAAATGTGGTCACCACAAGTGAAATGTGGTCTCAGCAAAGGTAATGTCCATAGTGAAATCACTTGAAAAGCCAGTTCCCAGGGGAGGAGTATTGATTTAATTTCTCAATCCAAACTAATAGTAATGATATCAAATTCTATCATTCTTAACTTATTTATTAGATGGAAAAATCCTCCAACCATTCTCTCATTTCCACAAAGTACAGTTGTATCTGAAAGACAAGATAAATGCTTAATCCTTTTTTTTGGTCAATGTTCATAGCAAGAAGATGCTTTCCTAACACATTCCCAAGGGAGTGATTGACTGTTTTAAGTAGAAGGACTTGTTATGAATGCATGTATTTTAGATACCTGATATATTTTTACTCATTTGAGTTATTATCAATGCTCACATTGCCCCATCAATAACCAGGTGTATTCTCTTGAGGTTGGATCTTAAGTCATTTCCATAAGATCCCAGTGATTTTTGACAGCATCTTTGCTTTCTTATTGACAAGAAAGTGAAGGCTCAACTGAAGCATTTGCTGCCTGTTGCTAGAATCAGTAATTTATTAATTAAACTCTAATTTTGGTGGGAAATAGCATTTGAAAACCACACTCTAGGCACTAATGATGGTCATTGTCACCGGGCTCATTATTATCTCTATTTCTTTTCAAAGGACTTCAAAACTGCACACACACGGAGACACAGACACACACACAGACAAACATACACGCGAACACACACACATGCACACACACAGACACACAGACACAAAAACACACATACACACAAACACACAGATACACACACAAATAGGATTTTTGAAAACAATTTTATTTTTTTAAATTTAAGTTAATAACACTAAAGATGGACAATGAAATTGTTGCTTTTTAAGTGTCTTAGACCAATTCATCCACCCAACAATATACAATTAGAATTTGACATTTCATTTTGATTTTAGAATTTTAAAATCTATATTTTTTGTATAATTATGTCCAAGATCAACTCTATGAAATCTTAGTGTAACCAGTTTCCAGCTTCTGTCCTTGTTCCCTCCACCCTGTTTCTCCCATTCCCATGTAAGTAAATTTTTGTTGGTTAAGTTTTTATAGTATCCTGCTATTGTCTTTTCATACATATGAAAAAAATTTGTATTATATTTTATATATGTAGTGCACATTCTTTCTTATTAGAGAAATGTTAGGTAAACTCTACATTATTTTCTCATTTTCTTCACTTTTTTTCCCACTTAGTGATGTATCCCAGAGACCTCTCCATGCTTGTATAGAGAGACACATTTCTTTTCACAGTTCGATGGTCCTACACTGTGTGACTATATCTTAGGTAATACAACCAGTCCCTACTAATGGCCATTTGATAGGTTTTTGGTCTTTTGCTAATGCAAATAATGATGCTATAAATAGCATGGTGTGTCATTTTTCTATATTTTTCTCAGTGTAGTTAAGGAATAAATATTAAAATGGAAAATTGGCAATGAGTGAGAAAATGCATATGTACATTGGCAGCATAGTGCTGACTTCCCTTCTGTAAGGTTTGGACTGCTTTTCTATTCTCACCAGCCATGCGGGAGGGGCCCTGTTTCCCTCCTACTTTTGCCAACAGATTATCTAGCAAATGTTAAATTTTTGCCCAAAATGGAGGTGTTAACTAGTATCTCACTTCAGAAATAGAAGTTTAATTTAATTAATATTTTTTTGATTTTTTTTTTTTTGTTTTGATTTATTTTTCTCTGAGTGTACATTAATGACTTTTGATATATTCAAAGTACATTTGAATTCACATTTCTCTGAATGTTTATTCCCATCTCTTGCTCCAGTTTCTATCAAGTTACTGGTATTTTGTTTCTGTACCTTTTAATTTTCTTTGTATAACAGGGACATTTATCCCCTTTGTTGTAAGCTGAAAAATATTACTGCCGCACATTATCTGAGGCAATGGATGCAATTTTATTTATGTTTTTTTCTGTATGGTTATACAGTTATCCCAAAGTTGCTTTATTACAACATCGTTAGCTCCCTTGATGTGGTATGATGTCTTATGGAATCCAACTGTGACACAGTGTAATTGAATTGAATATAAATGAATAAGAATGATTAATTTGGTCTGTTTCTGAATTTTCTGTTTTTGTTTTATCGGTCTCTCTGTTGCTACAGCGATATCACACTTCTGAAATCATAGAAATTACAATGCTTGACTCCTGGCAGAGTTAGCCTTCCTTGTTCTTTTTCTTCATTGTACTGAATAACTTTCTTTTTTTCTTCATCCAAATGAACTAAAATCTACCATTTAACTTTGTAATCCACTATATTTTCTTCCTGCCTAAAACAAAGGCGATGACAAAAATTTTAACATTACAGTTATACTATCCAAGAAAAGAGTAATAGCCGCAATCGGTTTGGCTCAGTGGTAGAGCATTGGTCTGCGGACTGAAAGTCCCGGGTTCGATTCAGGACAGGGGCATGTACATTGGTTGCGGGCACATCCCCGGTGGGGGGTGTGCAAGAGGCAGCTGGTCGATGTTTCTCTCTCATCGACGTTTCTAGCTCTCTATCTCTCTCCTTTCCTCTCTGTAAAATATCAATAAAATATATATTTAAAAAAAAGAAAAAAAGAAAAGAGTAATATGCAAATTAACCACCACTCTTCTACACCCACAAGTCACGCCCACCAGCCACACCTGCCAGTCAATGAGGAGCAAATATGCAAATAAACCCAACCAAGATGACTATGGTCACAGAGAGCAGGAGGGTGTCTTGTGTTTCCCTGGCAATGGAGGAAGCCAAGCTTTCCACCTGCTCTTGGAGGCCTAGACCTCCACTCATATCTACAAAGTTTCAATGATAGAAGATACACAAATCCAAACAGAAATGATGGGCTTGGAGCTGTAATGAGCAGGAGGCTAGGGTTGCCACCAATAATGGAGGAAGCCAAGCTTCCTGCACACCTTGGCTGTCCCAGGCCTCCACTTAAGGCTACAACGTTAAATTATAGAAGATACCTAAGTCCCAACAGAAATGGCTGCCACCATAGAGTGAGCAGAAGGCTTGGCTCTGCTCCAGGCTACAAAGTTTCAATTGTAGAAGATACATAAACCCCAGACACCAGGGCCTCCACTTGGTTTGCCAGGAGGTGTGGCTTGCCTGAAAACCACCACAGGCCCTTCTCTCAGGTCACCCCAGGCCCCAAGGGAACCCCCACCCTGATCCAGGACACCCTTCAGGCATACCAGCAAGCCCCACCCATGCACTAGGCCTCTATCCTATCTAATAAAAGAGTAATATTCAGATTGACCATCATTCCAACACACAAGACGGTTGCCCCCATTTGGTCAAAGATGTTTGCCACCATGTGGATACAAGATGGCCACCACAAGATGGCCAGCAGGAGAGGGCAATTGGGAGGGACCAGGCCTGCAAGGGAGGGCAGTTGGGGTGATAAAGCCTGCAGGGGAGGGAAGTTAGGGTTGACCAGGCTTGTAGAGGAGGGGAGTAGGGAGTGACTGGGCTTACAGGGAAGGGTAGTTAGGATGGACCCAGGCCTGCAGGGGAGAGCAGTTAGGGGACCAGGTATGCAGGAGAGGGCAGTTAGGGGCAAACAGGCTGGCAGGGGAGCAATTAGGCATCAATAAGTATGGCAGAGGAGTGGCTAGGGGGTGATCAGGCTGACAGGCAGAAGCGGTTAGGGGCAATCAGGAAGGCAAGAAGGCGAGCAGTTGAGAGGCAGCAGTCCTGGATCGTGAGAGTGTAGTCGGCCATCCATCAAAAGGTCCCAGATTGGAGAGGGTGCAGGTTGGCCTGAGGGACATTCCCACCCCCCCACCCCTGTACACGAATTTAATGCACTGGGCCTCTAGTCCTATATAATCAAAGCCCAATATGTAAATCGACTAAACAGTGGAACTATCAGTGGAATGACTGGTTGATCTGACGTGCACTGACCATGAGGAGACAGACACTCAATGCAGGAACAGCTAATTGGTGGTCACTGTGCTCTCACAAGTGAAGCGCCCCTCAGCTAAAAGCTGGACTCTTGGCTGGTGAGCACAGAACCTCTCCTAACTCCATGGCAGTGCTAAAGAGCAGCACATCAAGTGATAAGGAGCAGTGAGCAGGTGGGTGGACATCCTGCAAAGGCCCCCAGACTGCGAGAGGGTGCAGGCTGGGCTGAGAGCGCCTGCACTCAGTGCACAAATTTTGTGTGCCAGGCCTCTACTACAAAATAATGTTAGAGAAATATCTACTTTTTCTTCATCCCAAAACTTTGTAACGCATTATGCCGAAACTGGTTTGGCTCAGTGGTAGAGTCGGTCTGTGGACTGAAAGGTCCCGGGTTTGATTGCGGTCAAGGGCATGTACATTGGTTGCGGGCACACCCCCAATAGCTGCTCGATGTTTCTCTCTCATTGACGTTTCTAGCTCTCTCTTTCTCTCTCTTTCTCTCTCTCTTTCTCTCTCTCTCTCTCCCTTCCTCTCTGTAAAATATCAATAAAACATGTTTTGAAAAAAACTTTGTAATGCATTATGTTTAAGTTTATAATCCACTCTTTTTCAGCTAGGGGAAAAAGTTATGATAAAAATTTAAATTTATACTTATATAAGATCAAGTTAGATAATTATATATAATTCCAATGTATAAAATGCTTTAAACATGGATCAGATTTTAATTCAGTAAATGTCTTGACTGTACTAGATCATTTTATATTTTATCTATTTATAAGATATGTTATAACACTTAATTTTGGTTTGAATATTTCCAAGTGAAATAAGTCTATAGCTTTATTTATTGGTCAAATCCCTGTTAGCCTTTAGAATCAACATCACACTTGATTCATTAAAGCATTGAAAGATTTCCCTCTTTTTTATGTGATTAGGAATATCTCATTTAATATTGAGATGATCAGTGTTGTAGAGGTTTAAATGAATTCTCCTATGAAAGTACCTGGACTTTTGTGGGAAAACTCTGCTTTATTATTTCCTCCAGATGAGTAGTAGATGATTACAAATTTTCATGGAGGTCAAGATCAAAGAAAATAGGTTTGAGAATGGTCCACACTTACCTAAGTATCCTTTTCTCTACTTCTTCCCTTCCTCGAGGTCTTGTTGGTACCTGCACTTCAGAGCCTCTTGAAAGAAGATGGCTGGCCTTCAGGACAACACTCTGAGAATTGTTCTTGTGGGGAAAACCGGAAGTGGAAAAAGTGCAACAGGAAACAGCATCCTTGGCCAAAAAGTGTTTGTTTCTACAGTTGCAGCTCATGCCGTTACCAAGACATGTCAAATAAAAACACGATCCTGGAAGGGGAGGGAACTTATTGTTGTGGACACCCCAGGGCTCTTTGACCCCGAGGAGACACTGAAGACTACCTGTGAGCATATCAGCAAGTGTGTCATCAACTCCTCCCCTGGACCCCATGCTATCATCCTAGTTCTACGACTGGACCGCTACACGGAAGAGCAGCAGAAAACAGTTGCATTGATCAAGAACCTCTTTGGGGAGAGAGTCATGAAGCACATGATCGTCTTGTTCACTCGCAAAGATGATTTGGAGGATCAAGCACTGCATGAGTTTATAGAAGCATCAGATGTAAACCTGCAAAGCATCATCAAGGAGTGTGGGAACCACGTCTGTGCCTTCAATAACAGAAGTAAAGATGAGGCTGAGAAGGAAGCTCAACTGCAGGAGCTGGTGGAGCTGATAGAAAAAGTGGTACAGGAGAATGGAGGGGCTCACTTTTCTGATGCCATCTACAAGGATATAGGGAAAAAGTTGCAAAATCAGGAAGAGGCCTTGATGAAAATCTATTCTGATCAATTACAGAAGGAATATAAACTATTGGAAGAGCAATATGAAAAGGGGAAAATATCAGGGAAAGAAGTGATTGAGAGGAAAAAAATTAGATTACAGAACTATGATGAAAAAATTAAAAATATTAGGGAAGAAGCTGGGAGAAATATATTTCAAGATGTTGTTAATTGGATTTGGAATACATTTTCAAAAACATGGGATATGTTTCGAAAATAATATAAATTTTATTTCTTAATTTAGTATGATTTGTTAATGTGGTTAATTATATTTTGCAAAGATGACTACAATGTATTCTTTCCCACCCATTCTTCTTGTAATCTGAGTTTAACTTTCTTTCTGTTGATTTATAGGGTTTATCCACTAATTTCAAATTCAATGGCCTTTGTGACTACTTTGACAACCAGTAAGTGGCTGTGACTTCAAAAGTGAGATAGGAAAAATGCCTCTTTGTTCCCTAGGGTTTGTTGTGGGCTTGGCACTTGGCAACCATTTGGGGAGGAAGCCCCAGTTGCCCATTGAGAGACCATGTGAAGAGGATTTTAAGTCACTGGCCCACTCCCCTGGCTGGTCTTTCATCTGCCAGCAGAACCAACTTGACAGCCATGCAAGTGAGGCAACATGGAAGCAGATTCTCCGGCTGCCAGTTGAGCCACCTCTGTTGAAGCTGCAAAGTGCAAATATGGGCCACCCCCACTGCATCTTGCCCAGATTGCAGATTCATGAGAAAAATAAAGTTTGTTGATTTCAACTACTAGGCTTTGGGATGGTTTGTTATTCTGTGATAATATCCACCAGCATCTTCCCTGCTCACTCACCACCAATACCCACAATGCTAACAAATGGAAGAAGTTACAGAATTGGCATAACCAGGCAATAATATTTTATTAAGAGTTCACAGACTCAATTTAGGACAATTCAAATCAGAAATCCTTCATGTTTCAAGTGTTAGCACACACATTTTTTTCAGTCCACGTCTCTGGTCACCTTGTTAGTGAAGCAGTTGGTTTCTCCGGCAAGATGATTCTGTGGTCCATGTGAGGCAGGAGAGTAAGAAGCTAGGACAATTATTGGATGAATGGAATAAGAAAACTGCGATGAGAAGACAGGCAGCTTATAGCCAGTTTGTTAATCACAAAATCTCATTTTTCCCAACCAGGGGAACTTGGGAGAAAATGGTTTATACATCTCCTCCCTAACCAGAGAATTCATAGCTTGAATCAGACTGGTCTGGGAAGTAGAGCACAAAGACCGAATTCATGCCATTTGTGCCAGCTAAACCCAAGGGCAGATGAAGTCAGGGGAAAATATCAAAAACCACATCAAAGCCAGGCACAATTAAGATAAAATAAAACAGTGAAAACGACAAAAGAATAATCCAAAACTCCCCTACACACTTATCCTGATGCATCAGCATATTAACATGCACCTGGAAAGCTGATTTGAAAAAAAAAGGATAAAATGTCCTCAAGACAAAACCTTGCTCTTGCACAAGCCCATGCCCTATACCAGGCGTGAACTTTTTATTTCTCCCTAAACTCTGTGGATCCCCATGAGGGATTTGCAGCAAGGGGATCAGTGGGGAGGGCACCCAGCCTCAGTCCCTGATCCTGTCTCCAAGACCCCTTTTCCCTGACTTCCCACTGAGCTCAAGCAGTCCCACCTTGGCTCCCTTCTTTCCTGTAATACTTCTAGAGCCAAAGCAGCCCTGGCTAGGCTCTCTGCTGTTGCTTCTTCTATCCTAAACCCTTCTTTTATTTCACTGACCCCAGCTTTAATGAGCATCCTCTTTCCTGCACCAAGTCATGAACTCACACACTATGGGCCAGTACCTGTCTGGTAACACATGGATGTTTGTAAGTTCCTAAATTCTCTTCTTGATGTTCTTTCTTCTTTTTTAGGTACCATCCTAAAATGTCCCTGATTAGAACTTAAAAAATATCTAATGTGCTAAATATTTTTCATTTGCATCTGTAGATCCAGGCTTTGCCCTCTTCAACCAGGCTCTTTGTCCCAGGAGGCTGATCTATGTGGATCATATTGTCACCAAACTCAAGGGCTTCTCCACTGGGGTGTCCTATTCCAGATGGATACATGGATGTCACAGGGTAGCTTTATTTACTTGTAGCAAGTTCAGAAGACAGGGATTCATATCAAAAGAACAGACACTGACCGGAGTTTAACAGCAATCAAGACCTCTGCCTGGCATCCAACCAGAGGATAGTCCTGAGATCCTACTGCCAGGTGACGTGTGTGCTGTACTGGTCATAGGTTTCACGGACCTTGAACCTCCACACATAAGCAGTTCAGGATGGGTGTAGGTTGCACAGGGCCTGGAAGGGAAGGAGGAGGGGGAGGGCGGCTAAGACCTTATTGGTGCCCAACACCTCGCATTTATAGAAATTATGCTGCTCTGGTGTCCTCTTGAGTTTGGAGAGGTGATGCCATGAGGGATCGCCAAGTAGTTTGGCTGTGGTGGGGGTTGTGAGGATGACTGTGTGAGGTTCCATCCACTTGGGCTCCGAGGCCTTGGGATGTAGATTCTTAAGGAGAACTGAGTCCCTGGGCTAGAGGGGTGGTCCTCATGAGCCTTGGTCAGCTGGTTCTGGCCTGGGCAGAAACTGTCAGCATGTTCCTGGAGCAGCTGCATTGAGTGAGAAGAGCAGGCACTCTGACTGCCTCTCCCAGTGTGGGTGAGGTGAAGAGGGATGAAGGCCGTCTCCAGGATCCGGTTGAGTGTTACAATTGCATAAGCAGTTTTCTGATGTTCCTGGGGGTCTAGACACTAGCTTCCATCCACAAACATAGTTAAATCAGGATTAGAGAGAGGAAGATCTGAGAGTCCCACCTGAGGTTGAGTGAGGGCCTCTGAAAACCTCAGGGCAGGAGTGGTTTGCTGCAGTTTGGGTGGAGGAAGCATGCAGGAGAGTGGCTGGGGGCTGGAGACTGGGTTAGGGATCCGTCCTGCATGTGAGAGGGGGAAAGGAGAGATCAGGATCGGTGTGACAGAAGATCCTATGGTCTATGATGGAGAACACGTGTAAGGGTTGCTGGAGGCAGAACTTCTGGGCCTCCTTGCTGAGAACAGCAGCTGCAGCCAGAGCCAAGAGGCAGGGCTGCAGTCCCCAAGCTGTGGGATCAAGCTGTCAAGACAAGTGGCTATGGGTGTGAAGTCTGGCCTTAGGGGCTGGGTGAGGACCCCAATGATGGAAAACTATTGCCAGTGGAGGTCAGCTGTATGACTCTGTGAGATGTGTAGTGCTGGGTTTTAACAAGCATTGTCGGAGGTCTCTGGGTAAGGCCTGGCCAAACAGATGACTGCCTCTCAACCCCTGGGGCAGGATTGTCCAGGTGAGTGGATCCTGTAAAAATTCTTGTAAAAAGTTAACTTTAGAACTCGTTTCCTCCCCTCCCCAAGCCCCCCCCCCCCCATTTTGGTATTGAAGACATTTAGAAAAGGCAGGGGTGGAGTGAACAGACCTTTAACTGCATGAGTTGAAACCTGAGTTTCTGAGTAGCCCGTGCCAGCAAGAAACTTGTTCTCTAGGGAGGGTAGTGAGAGAAGAGGGCGGGGTGAGAAGGCTCTGAGGACAGAGCATTTTTCCCATGAATGAGATCATGGAAAAAACAATGGCTTTGAAAAGGAGGGCAAAGACAGGTAGCCCACACCATATCCAGCAGGAAGGAGATCTTCATATACTACCTTGAGCTTTACCCGGGGCTCGGCAAGGGTGATGGGGGTAGTTGAGTCCAGGCATCTGGCCAGGGCCGGTCATGACCTGGAAGGACGGCCCCTCCACACTGAGATGCTGAGGGCCTGTCACATTTACAGGGGCTGCTTTGACCGCACACCAGTCAGGGCTTGGTTGGAGCCCAGGGTTGTGGGCATTGTCTAGGCCAGTGGCCTTCCTTTCCTCTAGGTGGCGTTTGTCTTTGCATCCCCACCACTCATAGTTGTGTGTGGCTTGGGTAGGCCCCAAGGTAGCAAGCAAAGGTCTGAGTTTTGTAGACTCACATCCTGTAGAAGGTGGGGTTCCTCTGCCTGCTCCTCACGGGCATTAAAACCTTAAATAATGTGAACGGATCTGGACCTGGGTCTGAGAAGGCATCAGGGGAGGGGAATGGCGGGGGCAGGAGGCTGGAGGTAGACTGGAGAAGGACCAGCAGGCAGGGCCTGAGGAGGCGGGACTTGTTTGGAGAGGGGAGGGGCTTGTTGCACCAAGATGATGGTGGCTCCGAGGAACCAGAAAGTGGCGGGACTCACCATGCCAAGATGGCAGCGGCCACGTAGTGGCAAGGCTGCTCACAATAAACAATGAAAGAACACTTAGCTGTTTGGAAAGGCTCTTGGGCAGGTGGAAGACTCTAGCGGAGGTTGGTGACCAGAGGTGGTGGTGATGGAATCCACAGCAGTGGGAGCCGCGGGGACGGGCAGCTCACTGAGGCCAAAGTGTGGTGATGGGAGAGCAGATGCATGGAGGCAGGACGTGGTGGCAAGGCGCTGTGGCATCCTGTGGGCCACCGCCAAGGACCAACCCTGTGCTCCCGTGACTCAGTCTCAGCCTGGGGAAGCTGGGGTAGGGGGTGGGAGGGCCGTGGCAGTGGCAGAGCAGGCTGGGGCTGCTGCAGGGATGGAGGTGGGGATCGGGCCGGGGTGGCTGGGTCCAGAGGCAGAGAGGACTGAATAGAAGAGGCAGAGGGAGAAAGGCGGTGAGCTTGGCCATTTGGAACCCTGGGCGACTTCCCTGCTGAATTTACTCAGATCAGGTGAGGATGTTTAAGTCCCGGGTCATTTTACAGAAGTAGCCAGATTTGTGAGGTACCCTAGAGGTTCCTAAGGACCAGGTTTTGGTTGCCCAATTTGAAAGCTAGGGTCAGGACAATAGCAGAGGCCAAGGACCAGTGTCCCAAAGGAGCCAAAGCTATGGACCAGGGAACCGAGGGACGGCAGGGGATGTCTCCCCCACCCCCTGGGCTCCAGAGTGAGGCCAAAACGCCGGAGAGCCAAAGGGGGTGAGAATGTCTTCACCACCTCCCCTGACTCAGGAATCTCCCTGGGATACCCTGAGGGCAATGCCCGGAGGCTGTCCCTGATGTGGCCCCAGTATATGGACAGAAAAGCTGGAAGGATGATCCTAGGAATCAGTAGGGCCTGGGACTCCCCCGTGACGATTCTGAGCCAGAGAGGAGCCTGAGTTCCTTGGGTCACAGGGGAAACCACAGACCGTGGAAGGTCAAATGGTGCACACACCCGGTACCCAGGTTTTGCACAACATATAAGGTTTGAGGCACAGGAAACTGACCACCAAGACATTTTAAAGTAAGGTTTATTCCCCAGTAATGAGTGGGACTCATTATGGAGGTAGATAAATCAGAATTGAAGGAGTGGGGCAGGGTCACGGGACCCAGTCAGGCTGCCTCCTGGATATGGAGGAAAAAGCAGCACGTGGCTGGACTGGGGGCTTTTTAAAGGGGAGAAATAGGAGAAGGTTGGACCCAGGATGGAATAGGAAGGGGTGGGCTCCAGGGCACTGGGGCACATGCTAATTGGTGGTTCAATGTCTTGGGGATGTCTCTGTGACAGATGCCAGTCATGTCATAACTCCACCCACCAGTTGGGAGGAGGGAGAATCTCACAGTGATCTTTAAGAAAGTCTAAAGTCTTAATTTCTATTTTTCTTATCAACAAGAGTTATTTAATAGAAGATTTTATAATTTCCAGATGGGAGAACTTTTTTCTAATGTAGTTTTTGGCATTATTATATTGGGACCAATTTGTAGTATTTCCACATTATGGAACTCACTGGTGTTTGCTAATATTTATTTAATTTAATTTTAAATTATTATTCACACACACACACACACACACACACACACACACACACACACACATTTGTTATCCCACACAATGATGCATGCTTTGGTTGCCCATCAGGCCCCCGCACTCTGGTGCCCAACGTGAGGCGTGGGCCTAAAGAGGCAACAAGAGGTAAGGCAAGGGATCGCTCCCTAGAATTGCGCGTCCACAGATTTAAGGAATTGTAAGGTAGAGGGAGTGTATTGTTGCGAAATTGAATCAGCTGGGAATAAAACATGGGTAATCTTTCTAAAGGTTTTAAACTACTCTCATGGCTCAAAGAGATTCTGTTAAGCGTAGTCAGATTCTTGATTTCTTTCTTAAGGTTTGTTGATGAAACCCGGAAAAAGGTTAGAAAGCACTTGCGTGACCAATATTCAGAAAGCCCAGAGAAAATTCCTATTCCTACTTTAGTCTTTGATTCAGCACAGGAGAGTTTAAGAATGTTTAAGTGGGGCGAAGCCATGACATTACAGCCTAGAGTGGAAGGGTGCAAATCTTTAAGAATACCATCTGCACCTCCACCGCCTGCACGTGTAAATTACTTGTAACCAAGTAAAAAAGATTAAAAGAATTTCTTAGCACCTGCCAATAATTCTTTATCTTAAAATATTTTTCTTTCCTTAAAAATAAAAATAAATAAAAATTTAAAAAGTAAGAAAACTTAAAAAAAAATAGATAAACGATGCCAAAAAAGCCACTTTAATATGCCTCATATTCACCATCTTTTTTTCCAGCTAATGACAAAGCTTTTAGTAATTCATAAATGCATCAGGGATTTCTGTGCACATGTAAAGGAGAAAGAACAGTTTAAAAAACGAGTGCGCATAGTTTTTGAACTGGGCTTAACTTTTTGCTGAGTACAGAATAAAAACCCCAGACTTTTTAGCCTTATAGGTGGTGGAGATGAATACAGGCTAGTTTCCCAAGGCATTTAAAGCAGCACTTAAGATTTCTGCGGAAGAAGCAAGTAAACACCAGAAAGTAGATAGCAAGTTTACATATGAATGGCTGAGAGTTTATCTCTTGACTTCTCCAGCAGGAAAATTGTGACAGTTTTGAAATTTAGAGGATGGGCCAGGCCTATTGGCTGAAATGTATTGAGTTGTTATAAGTATGTCTTGCATGAAGTCTAGAGAACTGAAGTTAGTCTATTACTTAAATATGCCTTATATTTCATTTGAAATGTATCTTTAAAAATGTAAAAGTATTATTGATTTGAGAAATGCTGCCTGAAAATTTTAAAGTTCTGAAAGTTTAAAGTGTCTTTTTTTTGCCATGATACCTGAAACAAATCAGTTTCACTAAAAGAGAGATGTTGACAGGAAGCCAGAAAGGTTGGTCAGCAACCTTAATTGTTCTAACCACTCTTCCAGTAAGCTAAGGAAGGTGGTAATCTGCATTGAATGGCTACAAACAAACTTCCTCCAAACTCCTGTGGCAAATTTTTTTGGGGGGCAAGTTGACTTAATTATATAAATAAAAAAATAAAGTTTAAATTTGCCTCATAAAAAATCTAAAGGACAGAATTGAAGCACTTAATTGATTATGTCTTGTACTTTTTAGAAATGTAAAGTGTTATTAATCTAGGACATGCAAAATATATTTGAATTGTCAGCTTTAAAAGTTCAAAGTGCAAATTAAATGGGGAGAAATTATATAGTTAAAATGTATTTTTTCATAGCATTAGAAATTCAAAATATGTTACTTGTTTGGTCTGATTTAAAAGAAAGAGGATTAATTCATTGATCCAAATTAAATGTAATTGATATTCTCTAAGATAATTTAGGTATATAATCTTTAAATCATATATATAAATATATTGTGTATTGTATATTTGATCTTTCCAGGAGTATTATTTCAAGGTTTTTTAAAAAATAACTTTTGCATGTTTCGCAGGCCCCGAAATGTCTGTTCTCTCTTAAAATAAATATTTTTAATTAAACAGGTTGATACTTGGCATAACATGGAAAGCTTTATCAAATAAAAATTATATACTATATATTACATGTTATGAAAGTTTTCGCCTGTAAGAAAAGCAAAAACAATATATTTCTTAAATATAGCAAAAATTTCAACAGCAGTAGAATTTCAAGAAAGACAAAAAGGCCACATGCAGCCTGCATTTTTGAATTGGCTGTAGTTGGGACACTTTATGCTTTTGGATCAGACCAATAAAGTATCAAACCTATAGGTTTGACTGAATAAGTTGTTTTGCCTTAAAAAAAAAATTTGAAACTGGGACCGGAACCAAGATGGCGGCCTAGGTAGTCTCTTATGCTGCTGCCTCATCAACAATTTAATTTTAAAAACAACTAAAGTCAAAAAGGACTTCACCAAAACCTCAGGAAAGATGGCAGAGTGGAATAGCTACAACTAGAAAGAAAGAGAGAGGCTCACGGATCTGACTGGGAGCCGCAAAGCACTGAGGTAGGGAGACGCTCGCACACTGAGAGGAAGTGCGGCCTCGGAATGCCTGCCTGGCGGGAGGGGAGGAATTCCCAGATTGCATGGAACCCTTTCCAACTGTACTGAACCCAACCCCGGCTGAAATTCCATGGTCCCAGGCTCATACGGGTGGAGTCTGGACTGTAGAGAAAGGCACCCAGAGACTCAGAGACTGGGAGACCTGGGACGGGGAGCCGCGCCAGCAGGGTCTACAGTCGCGCGCGAGTGAGAACACACAGAGGAGTGACCACTGCCTCTCCGTAGCGGAAGGAGTCAGAAGCTCCAGGTCTGACCCCGGAGGTTGCCGCCTCTCTGTACAAGGTGGCGGCCTCTCTGTAGCGGAAGGAGTCAGAAGCTCCAGACTACAGAGACCAGCCCAAGTCCAGGTGAGCCCCTGAGGCACCCATGCTCTTGCTTGGGGAACCTGGGATGGTCAGGTGGAAACTCAGGAAAGCCACAGAAGGCAGAGGTCAGGCGGAAACTCAGGCAAGTGCACAAGGGCAGGGCAGAAGCCAAGACTGTCAGCTCAGCCCTGAGAATCCGCCCCATCCAAGCTGAGCAGAGGCTTCTGCAGTTTTTCAAGTCTGATCCTATAAGACTGTCTCCAATACAGAATTTATCCCAGAGTAGACACACAGAGTAGATACCCACATCCAATTGGCCTGAAGGTCAATTCACAACAATAAAGACTTAGCTACAACAAGGCTGTGTACACAGTCCACAAAGGGGATCACCAAGAGTGTCTACCTCAGGTAACTGAGGAGGCTGACCCACTGTGCTACATAGGACACCAAACACACAAAGCCATCCTACCAACTCTGAAAAATAGTGATAATGCCGAGACAAGGAAATAGATCTCAAACAAAAGAGATGGAGGATATAGAGTTCAGAACTACGGTTCTAAGGTTATGCAAGAATATCCTAGAAAAGCTCGATAAACTTCATGAGACCCAACTAAAAAGTATACATAAACTGACTAAATTGGAAAATATTATGCAGAGATCCAACAGCAGAATGGAGGAACACAAGAATCAGGTCAAAGAGCCAAAAGACACTCATCTGGAGAAGGAAGAAAAAAAGAGAATCCAGAAAGTTGAAGATAGTGTACAGAGCCTCTGGGACAACTGCAAGCACACCAACATCAGAATTATGGGCGTGCCAGAAGAAGCAGGAGTGCAAAATACTGAAAACATATTTGAAGAAATAATATCAGAAAACTTCCCTCACCTGGTGAAAGAAATAGACTTACAAGTACAAGAAGCATACAGAACCCCAAACAAGAGGAATCCAAAGAAAAATACTTAGAGACACATCATCATCAATATGCCAAGGGTAAAAGACAAAAAGAATATCTTACAAGCAGCAAGAGAAAGCAGTTGGTTACCTATAAGGGACACCCATAAGACTATCAGCTGATTTCTCAACAGAAACCATGCAGGCCAGAAGGGAGTGGTAAGAAATATTCAAAGTGATGAATAGCAAGAACCGACAACCAAGATTACTGTATCCAGCAAAGTTATCATTCAGAATTGAAGGGCAGGTAAAGAACTTCACATATAAGAAAAAGTTAAAGGAGTTCATCACCACCAAACCAGCATTATATGAAATGCTGAAAGGTATTATTTAAGAAGAAGAAGAAGATCAAGTGAATTAAAAATCTGAGGAATAGAATAAACTGGTGAATATAATGGAATCAGGGGCAAAGAAAGGGAGTGGATTAAAAATTATCAGGGTAAAAGGGATTTGGGGGTTCAGAAAGAGACTGGATGAAAATCGTATAACATATGGATGAGGACAATGGGGGAAGGGGGAAAGGGCAGAGGGTGGAGTGGGAACCAGGTGGAAGGGAGCTATGGGGGAGAAAAAGGAGAAACAATTGTAATAATCTGAGAAATAAAGATTTATTTAAACACACACACACACACACACACACACACACACACACACACACACACAAACAAACAAAAAACAACAACACAAAAAAAAAACAAAACAAAAAAACCCCACAAACATAATGAGCTAAATAGACTGGATAGTAGATCGACCTCTGACATCAATCCAGACATCCTCCTGAATGAAGCCACGGTTTTGGGCACCAAGGCAGACGTATTTAGGGGTTATTAGGCAGGCAGGCAGGCAGGCAGGCAGGCAGAGGGGCTAAGGTTGATGAGGCAAGCAGGCAGAGTGGTTAGGGGTGATGAGGCAGGCAAGAAGAGTGTTTACGGATAATCAGGGAGACAGGCAGGCAGGCCAGCGCTTACAAGCCAGCCAGCCTGGATTGCAAGAGGGATGTCCAATGTGGGATTGGAACTAAACCTGCAGTCAGACATTTCCCGAGGGGTAACAGATTGCGAGAGGATGCAGGTTGTACTGAGGAACCCCCATCCCCTGTGCACAAATTTCATCCACTGGGCCTATAGTTTCACATACTTTTCTGGATTCCCAGATGGCAGAAGCTCAATGAAACTGTTACACATGCAGCCAGAATGTGTGTGAATAGTGGGCACAAAGTTCTGCATTATGGTGGCTTTTCCCTGCAGAAATGTTTAGACAAAGTATTTCCAATGGATTTGGTCACTTATCCAGCAGTTGTTAGTGAAGTGCTCAATGAGGAACCCATATTGGAACGACCTTTTGAACTCTACCTCTGAGCAACAAACAAGTCTCAAGCTGCACCAGAAGCCACCCAGAGAGTGAAACCACAAGGGCAAAGTATAAGCCAATCTCAAACACAGGCACCTAGAAAACAAAGGATGATGAGGTCAAAAGCTCCAAAACAGGAAGCACAGCACAAAACCGCTTTTCTCAGCCAACATCCTGAGATGTGAGATAAAGAAAATCAGCAATGAAAAAGAAACAGAAAGCAATAAAACAACTGAAATCACTAGCAGCAGTCAGAACAGTTAGGAAAAACAGTTGTAAAAAATTCAAAGGAGATACTCCTTTCCTGGTTTGAATTGAGTCTTTTTAACAATCAAAGAATACACATGGATACCAAAAATAAGCACAAATATGTCTTCTTTTTAAACCCAATAGCAGTAACCTGAATGTTTTTCAGTCCACACTTGATGTTTGTCTATCTTTTATCCAATATTCGGAATATCTGGGAAATTTAAAAATGTTAAATTGACTTTTCCTGCCTTCCAATATTAAGAGGAGAAGAGGGGGGTAACGTGTTTTGATTTGTTGTTTTTTAAATCAATGCTGGATGATCTAAAAGAAACATATGATTTTTATCCACTAAGGGACAGGGTCTCAAATACATAATAATAGCATCTTAAAAATTAGAGGGGGGAAGGGCAACTGATAGTGAAGAGCCCAGCAAGAAACCCATGTTGGAATGACCTTTAGAGCAAAGAGAAGAGTCATCAAAATGAGAGAGAAAGTTTGGGTGCTGATTCTTGTACTCTGCAGCATCTCCAGTAAGGTTTCTAAAACTAAAAAAGAAAGAAATGGGTTAGTATGAATATTTCTGTATAAATACCAGTGTTTGTTTTTTTAAGAATCAGTAAAAATGGAGCCTTTGGGGCTTTTAGAGTCACAGACTGGAGTAGAAACAGTGCACACTGTCACAGGAATGAGGAGACGGGAGAGGCTGAGGGAAAGGAAGGGGAACCCTTACAAACAGAAGGGAGGACTGTGAAGTCTTCCATGTTGTGTGATGACAGTTTGCACCAATTTCAGCAAGTCGCCAAGGAGTGGGGAACACTCAACTGACGTACGAATGACATTATACATTGAGGACCTTGGACATATCAGATATTGGCATGTAATTCAATAAGTAAACTATAGTATAAATCCCATGTAGCTATACTTACATATGGTACATACTTCTCACACATGTACTTGTATTTATAAGTTGTCACATTTAATTTGCTCCCCTGTTTCCCTGAAAATAAGACAGTGTCTTATATTAATTTTTGCTCCCAAAGATGTGCTGGGTCTTATTTTCAGGGTATGTCTTATTTTTCCATGAAGAAGAATACTGTACACATTTATTGTTAAATGAAAATAAAGGAAATTTATTACCTGTATACGGTATGGTAGTACAGTATTTGTCAATATAAACCAGACAAACTGTGAATCCTACAGTATCAAGAATTTACTCATTTATTCAATGACAATCATGTCATCATCTTCTGGAACATCATCATAACAATCCAATTCCTGAATTTCCTGGTGAATTTCTTGTGACTCCATTTCTTTCAGAATCAGTGGACCAAATCTCTCATGTTTAGCAATAGCACTGTCTTTAAATGAGTACTTCTTGTCAAGGTAGCCTGCTCACAGTGCATTTGTAATGCAACTGTCAGTGATTTTCTCCCATGAATTCTTCACCCAAGTCACAACTTCTTGCAGTTTAGGTTTCACAAAGTTTCCACACTGATTTCTCTCCATTCACACAGCAGTGAGGTCAGTGACATTATCTGCATAATGTCACTGGTTGCTAGACATCAGTCGGGGCGGTCCTAGAGACCAGTTTAAGGTAAATTAACTTTCATTCTGAGACAGAGCCTGGGGGCCTTATTTTTTTGGGGGAGGTGCCTTATATTTCATTCAGAAGGAAACCTGTAAGTAGGTCTTATTTTTGGAGGATGTCTTATTTTCAGGGAAACATGGTAGTATTTTGATGAAGATTTTATGTCTATACTAGAGGACATGTGCACAAATTCGTGTGTACTGGTGGGGTCCCTCTGGGTGGTCTGCAGGGATTGGGCTGGAATCTACAGACCCATGCTGCCTGCAGCTCCTATATGCCACTCATGCTCATCCTGCCCCACTGTACCTGTCACAGGATCATGCCCAATCAGTAATGATTGGGAGAGGCTCATGCTGCTACAGTGGCTCTTGCCAGCTATGAACCCCTGGTCTGGCGCCCTCCCAAAGGGAGTGGCCTGCAAGATTGGGCTGAAATCAGCTCTCTGGCATCCTCCAAGGGGTCATGGATTGCAAGAGGGTGTAGGGCATGCTGAGGGACCCCACTGGTGTATGATTGGACTAGGGAGGAACTGCAGGAGGGTTCCAGAATGTGTCTGGCCCATCTTGCTCAGTTTCAGTCAGCCAGACCCCAGCAGCAAGCTAACCTACTGGTCAGAGCATCTGCCTTCTGGTGGTCAGTGCACATCATAGCAACTGGTCGATCAGTTGACTGTCTGCCCTCTGATGGTCAGCGCACCTCATAGTGAGCTGTTGAGCTGCCTTAGCATATCACTATCATATTACTCTTTGAATGGTTGTTTGTTTGTTCTGCCGTTTAGTCTATTTGCATAATACCCTTTTATTCTATAGGATTCATAAAGGCTATTGGTCCACAGTTTGTTTGTTTTTTTACAGTATCTTTGGAGGACATTGACCTCATGGAATGAATGATGAAGTACTTCCTCTTCTCCTGGTGTTTGAGAGTATCTGCAATGTATTGGTGTTAATTCCTTAAATGTTTAATGAATTCACCAATGAAGCCATCTGCTACTGGGCTTTTCTTTGAGTAATACGCCTCCCTTTTTTGACCTCCCACTTTGGTCTGATCCAAGATTGACACATACCACATTCCTGCCAATCTGCCATGCTTCCCCCAGTCTTTTCTTAAGCTTTACAGTCCTGATTTTTGTTTGTTTGTTTGGTTTTGTTAATACCCACCCAGGTATTTTTCCATTGATTTTTAGAGCAAGTGGAAGGGAGGGTGAGGCAAATAGAGAGAAACATTGGTGGGAGAGAGACATATTGATTGGGTTGCTTCCTGTACATGCCCCTCCTGATACAAGGGATTGAGCCTGCAATTGAGGTGGGTGCCCTTGATCTGAACCAAATCCAGAACCCTTAAATCCCTGGGACAATGCTCTAACAACTGAGACAATCTAATTAGCGAGTCATGTTAACACTTTGTGACTCATTTTAGCATCTTCATTAATATACATTTTCACTCTGTAAGGACAGGACACTTTGTTATTTGATCATTTCTGTCTAAAATCCCATTCCCCTATGGATACATGTCTTCCTTGTTGCCTGACACATTCAGAAGACGGTCCAAGAGAACTACTGCCCTGCATGTTGGCTAATGTAACCTGAGTTTGATTGCCTTTCTTTGTCAGGCACCTCGCTCCATTTTGGTCACACAGTTAAACACCAGATGTTGTTAACCTGAAATGTTTCAATTTAGAGCAACTCCTGTAGTTTTCTCTTTGAATAAGCTATTTTGGAAAAGCATACACCCAATATTTTATAGGACAATTGTCTGTATTGGTTTCAGGACAGTCTTCCAACTTGTCAGCCTCAGAGTTTGTCCTGACCATGGGACAGCCACATTATATATTGGGGCCCCATATATAACATAATCTAAATATGTCCACAGAGGCTGTGGACATATTTAGATTAAGTTTTCCTCCTGTGGAACCTAGGACAATTCGCTGGCAAAAGGAGCTGCTTTTCAGTCTTAGCTGCATGGCAATTGTGTGACCCTGGGCAGGTCATTTGTGGCTCAGTTTCCTCACAAAAGGTCATCTAGAGTAGAAAAACACCCATAACAATTTGAGCAGGGTTAGCAAGAGCCAGAGTACAAATTTTCAGGGTCAAGGATAGTCTATGGAAGAGGGTGTGAGGAAATGCTTTTCTCTGGGCTTAGTCAAAGGAAGTGAAAAGGAGTTGGAGGAGAAAGAAAGGAAAATATGAAAAGAGATGGTTTACCTAAGGAAGGAAAAAAATCCCACTAAATTAATGGAGAAATGTGCAAATATTTCTTTTTTTTAATATATATTTTATTGATTTTTTACAGAGAGGAAGAGAGAGGGATAGAGAGTTAGAAACATCGATGAGAGAGAATCATCGACCAGCTGCCTCTTGCACACCCCCCACTGGGGATGTGCCCGCAACCAAGGTACATGCCCTTGACCGGAATCGAACCCGGGACCCCTCAGTCCACAGGCTATCCAGGGAGCCACACCGGTTTCAGCAAGAAGTGTGCAAATATTTCTATGTAACAGAAGCAACCTGAATAGTAAACAAACTATGAAAACCATTTTTAAATTCAGTGGTAATCAGTAAAATGGACATGTAAATGGACGAAGACATCACTATGTATGTCCTTAAGGTGATAAAAAAAATTAACAATGGAATGTCACCAAGTGCAAGTGCAGATTTGGGGACTTCTCACACCTAGCTTGTGTCAGGGAGAATTAGCTTAGTGGTTTCGAGTCCTATTGACAATATCTAGTTAGATGAAAGCCACCCATCAATTGTTGCACAGAAATATGCAGTATATGTGGATTATTTGCAGGAAGCATATAGATATTTGAATGGCTTAAATGTTTGTTAATAAATAATAGGATAAAATGTCACACAAATAATGTCATTTATGTAAAAGTTTAAAATGCAAAAACAATATTAGACATTTCCTATAGATACATGTGTATGTTGAAATGTAAATACACATGAGATGATACACAAAAACCTCAGAATATTGGTTGCCTCTGAATGACAGTGGGAGGGAAAAGAAGCCTCTGAATGATAGTGGGAGGGAAAAGACAGTGGGAGTCAAAAAACATAAATGAAATTCATGTGTAATGTGTTAACTTTTAAATCAAACAGAATAGCTGCAGTAAAAATGCCAAAATACTTACATTTGTTCATTGCAAATTGTAGGCTTTTGTTACAAAAGTTCCTGTATATCTTCACTTACAAACTTGTTTCATAACTGCATAATGTTTAAAACTGAATAAGTAAATATAACCTCATCTTAGATATGTAACATCTTGTCTTTTCTAACAACAAAATGAGTGACACAATATTATGCCTCATTTGAATGAGACATTTATGCTAATTCATGCCAATGGTTGTGTCAATTTCTGTTTAAATCTACTGGGATACAGAATGGTGATCACTGGGAGACAAGGACCACAGAGTCAGCCAGGAAAAACATTTGATTAAACACTGAGCAGGAAGTGAGTTTTTCTTGAATTTGTCCTCAGTGTTGATTCCTTCTCTTTGGGTATAGCACCTCCTTCTCTTGACCAACTGCTCAGGGGGCTAATCACAAACTTGCTAGAACAGAGAGAGAAATTGCCTTGCTGTAAATAGCTTTGGCTTGTTTGAAGTAATGAGAATTTCTGGTGTCCAACACTCAGTGTCACATGGGTATCCAGTGACAAAAAAGAAATGTATAGGGCACCTTCCCGGGGGAAGGTTGGGTATGGGGCATGATTCTTTCAAGGACTGACATGAGGAGAAGAACTTTTCCCAGAAAGTTGCCCTACTTTGACTTCAAAACATAAAATAAAATAATATTCCCCTCTTCATTCCATAAAGAATGCTTTTTCACTTCATGCCTTTTAAAGTTAGACAGATCTAAGTAATGGATTGGTTTTAAAACACTTCCTGCTTTCCTGTAAACTGAGACAGAAGGAAAGGGACCAAGCATTGTGTTCACAGTCCATTGTATTAGTTTCACCAGGTTCGCTTAAAATTATGCATAGACTTTTGAGGGGGCATAATGTGAGTTAGGAAATTAGCAATGGAAATGGTTTCTCCATGAAGCATTATTCTTAGGAGTCTGAACTGAAGGTGACCTCAGGTCTTACCAACTTCATGTGGACACTTACTTTTTATCCTTTTCCTGTTTTTATCCCAGTAGAGGATGGAAGGACTATCAAAGAGCAAATATGGAGCTATGCTGAAGGAAAGAAAGGCTCCAAGTCCTCAAGAGGCATCGTTTCCTCACCTCAAACACAGTGACAGAAACCAGTGATTTTTAACTAAAGGGAAAAAAAATTCAGTGCTCTATTTTTCTTTAACTTCCCCACCATCTTCACGTCAACCTCCATCTGACCTCTTCAGTACGATGCTATCCATGCACATGATGTGTGGGAAATGTGGAAATGAAACTTCAAGTCAGAAATTGCAGGGTTTTGAACTTCATTGTGAATACATTTTATCTTTCCTTGTCCTCTTTGAGCAGAAAATGGAAATATCTCCAAGAAAATTTTTTAATCATGTATGCTTCAAAACACCCCAGAACACTGCAGGAAAGGAAGAAGTAACACAGATTAGAATAAATAAAATAATAAATTTTAATACACTGCAATGAACTTGGAATTCATTGGGGCTCATAGAACTCTAGGATGCCCCGTGTTCTCACCCTTCTTGGTCCCTTGAAGGTTTTAGCTCTTGGCTCAGTGTCACCGTAATCTTCCTGTAATTCAATCAGCCAAGTAGGATATCATCACATGTACTACTAATTGTCTTAAATTCCATCCTTTTCAGCCACTCATCTTCAGTCATCTCTCAGATTTTTCCTTTGACATTAACTATGACCTTATCTTAATTTCAAGTAGAGAACTCCCCACCCAAAGAACAGAGACCCAGGGATCGTCAGCTGGTCCTTGGTGGAAGGTCACAGTTGACACTTCCTTTTCTCCCAAGGTGTAGGTGAATCTGTTGAGCGTTTCTATAACAGTGTTCCTGGGAACTTGTGGGTGAAAAGAGGTGGTAATATTTTTCTATGTGTGACTTCTTATCCTCTGCCTCCTCTAACTTCAGATTTATTTAACATGAAACTGGGCTAGGCACCATCCCTGGAGAAAACCAGGGACCACTTTACTTTCAGAAAAGCTATCTTCCCTGGTCTAGATGAAGGACTTTGAGCAACCTCCTCAGTGTAGCAGTTCTTACTGTTGGCTATGGGTCCAAAGTAGGCATCCTATGTAGACTTCCTATGACCCGAGAACATCCTAAATTTGATGGAAACTTTTGTGTGTATTTAGATATGACAGTTTCCTGGGAGGAAGGTTCACAGCTTTAATGAGATACCACGATGGTACATGACTAAAAAATTGGAAGCAGCACTAGCTTAATAAGATACACAATTTTTCTTTTTAAAGACGTGTAGAAGATAACCAGTTTCCATCATCTTCCTCACTGAGGTTAATCCTGGTGGGCAAATCTGGCTGTGGAAAAGAGCAGCATCCTCTGTCAACCTGTGTTTGAGTCTAGGCTGGTGGCCCAGACCATGACCAGGAGCTGCCAGATTGCCTTGGGTATGTGGAATGGCAGGAAAATCTTGGTAGTTGAGATGCCCTCCATATTTGAGGCCAAGATCCAGGACCAAGAAATGTACAAGGACATCAGAAAGTCCATTACTACTTGAACCATGCTTCTACTGCCCTATTGTCCAGAGCAAGTCACAGGGCCCACCCAGATGCAAGGGCTGGAGAAATAGAATCAGCACCTTGTGGGAGGAGCTGCAAATCCATATCCCAAAGAGGCAAGCATACCGAGATGGGAATAATTCATGTCACACAGATTGCCATATGCTGTCATCATTGGAGTTGGGCTTTGGTGGCTTTTTTTTCACCTCCCATGATTTTTTCCTAGTCCCCCTCTTGATGACCAACTAATGCTTTCGGGATATCCATAGGCTGGAGTTTTCCATTGAGATGATAACTAAATAATAATCTGAACCTGTATCTACAGCACAGGTTCTCAATTTTTGGGTTATGACCCTTTTAGGGGATGAATGACCCTTTCACAGGGGTCACTTAAGACCAATGGAAAACACAGATATTTTCATTATGATTCATAACAGTAGCAAAATTACAGTTATGAAGTAGCAACAAAAATAATTTTATGGTTGGTGTCACCACAACATGAGGAACTGTATTAAAGGGTTGTGGCATTAGGAAGGTTGAGAACCACTGACCTACAGTTTCCCTGAATCTTAGCCATCATGTAACCAGAGCTCACAGCTTCTGGAAATTTACTTCTCTCATCTCAGGGTTCTGGTTATAAATGTGGGAAACTGCTTCAGGGATGCTATTTTGAATACTTGGATTAGCAACAGCTTCACCATAAAATGTGTGGGAGACAGGGAATACTGATTTTGTGGAAGCCAGAGTGGGGCTGGTTCTTCAAAACCTTTTTTCTGTTTGATGTTTTTAACAAATCACTCCAACTTACAGAATTGATGAAAATGGCAAGTTAGGAGACTGCTGAATCATGGATTGCAGTAGTAGCTTGGACTTATGATGGTCTTCAAAATAGAGAGAAGTGGCCCGATTTGTGGATAGAACCAGGAGAACCTGTAGATGGATTGTTTCCAAAAAGTAAGGCAAAGAGAGGAATCCAGGCAGATTTCTAGATTAGTTGTCTGATGAACTGGACGAATAGTGATGATAGGTCTTGAACAGTAAATCAAACCACTGCTCCTTTGTGTGTAAAATTAAAGAGAGGTTTCTGGCTTGCATGAACACCAAAGGAAGGCACCATCATTACTTCCTTCTGGGAGAGGTGCAGAAAATGTAAGAAAGACTTTGTCTATACAAAAAGAAATTGACAGCCAGTTTGAAATGGAATTGCCATGTCCTAGAACAAAGAATATCCTTACATGATATTATTCTACAATGTCATTATAATTTTTCCCAGATTTGGATTATCCCCATTACCTATAATCATACTTCACACCCTTGGGTATCAATAAAAATCATCTTTTTGGTGCTTTGACACAAAGGTAACACATATCTAGATATTTTAGAATTACAGCAGCATAATGTGTTTGTGTGTAATCATATTACACAAATATCTTCTTTGTCAAAGGCTTTTAAAATTCATCTATGTGGTACCTGAGTAGTGGCCTGTACAGCCAACTCTGGAGAAGCTCTGGGTGATGCAGAAGCTTGGCACTGAGGAAACCACATACACTGAATGGGTCCATAGGTAAACCATCCAGTGAGTAGGACAGGAGAGAAAATTATGTCCTCATGTGATAACCAGTATTTTTGGAACTGATTAAGTGGAGGAAAAAGGTGATCAAATAGGCATCAGTGTCATGCACTTCTTCCTAGGGCAAGAAAAACAACTAAATCAGAGAATATTGACCCTGAATTAACCAATTAATCACAGTTGAAGAGACACATTTTCATAAGAATGTGCAGAAGATGTCTAGAGAATGGCGCTTGCCAGTCATAACCCATGTGGAACCACTGCCATGCCCCAGCAGTGAGGGCAATACCTCCTGGCAGGCTCTCAGACATCTACATGGAGCATGCGAAGCCAGAGTGAGCTCCTACACCAGGACTCTACACCAGTCTGCTGGGATCCAGCATCCTAGGATCCAGTTCCAAGACCCTACAATGAGTGCAATCCATGGAGAACACTGTGCCACACCATTGCCACACCTCATAACTGTGCTGATAATCTGACCCAAAGACACCCACCACCCATACTAGGTGCAGCACTGGGACTTGCTGCCAGGGTGACCCAGATCAACCTAGAGCACACCACAGAGGCGCTCTGACTGTGCATCCCACTCCATCCCAGCACCCAGGACAGTCCTGACAAGGCCATCTGGAGTAAGCTAATGCTTCCCTAATTCTTGGTGAAAGGGGAGCATGAACTGAGTGATCCAGGTCGACCAGTCCCCACTTCACACAAATGGAGACAGGCAATATGTCAGGAAACTAATATAATGGGAGTGCCAGAAGGACAAGGATAGAAGCAAAAATCAGAAAACCTAATTGGCAAAATTTCCCGACTTGAATAAAACTTCCCTGCACACAAGTATAGAGAATTCCAAAAAGGATGAAACCAAAATGACCTACACCAAGATAAGTAGTAATGATAATGGCAAACGTTAATGACAAAGAGAGAATGTTAAAGGCTGCAAAAGAGAGACAGATTTACCTACAAAGGATTTCCCATTAAATTATCAAATGATTTCTCAACAGGAACATATCAGCCCAGAAAGGAATGGAATGAAGTATACAAAGTAATGCAAAGCAAGGGACTGAATCAAGAATACTCTATCCAATAATGCTATCATTTAAAATTGCAGGTAAAATCAGGAGCTTTGCATATCAAAAAAAAAAAAATACAAAGGGAGTTTATCACTACTAAGTCAGCAATGCAAGAAATGCTTATATGACTGTTTAAAAAGAAGAAATAGAAAGAAAAGAAGGGATACAAGCTCAAAAAATAAATAAAAATAGCTACAAACAAGTACCTATCCTACCTAATAAAAGAGTGATATGAAAATTAACCATCAGCCGAAACCGGTTTGGCTCAGTGGTAGAGTGTCTGTCTGCAGACTGAAAGGTCCCAGGTTTGATTCTGGTCAAGGGCACACACCCTGGCCAGCTTAGGCCTCCACTCAAGGATACAAAGTTTCAATTGTAGAAGGTAAATAAATTACAGATTCCAGGGCCTCCACTTGGATTGCTGGGGGGCATGGCTGACCTGTAAACTACCACAGGCCCCTAGCCCAGGCCACGCCATGCTCCAAGGGAAACCCAACCCTGATACAGAACACCCTTCAGGACAAACCAGCTAGCCCCCAGCTGTGCATCATGCCTCTATCCTATCTACCATATTTGCCGGCGTATAAGACGATTTTTTGGCCCTGAAAAATAAGTATTTGCCGGCGTATAAGAGACTGGGCCTATAAGACGACCCCCTAACATTTCCACTAAAAAATACAGAGTTTGTTATATACTCGCCGTATAAGACTACCCCCCACTTGGAGGCATATTTTTTAGGGCCCAAAAGTCGTCTTATACGCTGGCAAATACGGTAATAAAAGAGTAATATGCAGATTGACAATCACTCCAACACACAAGATGGCTGCCTCCATGTGGCCAAATATGGCTGCCCCCATGTGGACACAAGATGGTCACCTCAAGATGGCCAGCAGGGAAGTGCAGTTGGGAGGGACCAGGCCTACAATGGAGGGCAGTTGGGGATGATCAAGCCTGCAGAGAAGGGCAGTTAGATGTGACCAGGCCTGCAGAGGAGGGAAGTTGGGGCAAACAGGCTGTCAGGGGAGCAGTTAGACATCAATCAGGCTGGCATGGGAGTGGTTAGGGGGTGACCAAGCTGGCAGGCAGAAGCGGTTAGGGGCAATCAGGAAGGCAGGTGGGTGAGAAGTTTGGGAGCCAGCAGTTTGGGATTGTTAGAGGGATGCCAACTACCCACTTAGACCCAATCCCACTGGCAGTTGAACATCCCTCAAGGGGTCCCAGATTGGAGAGGGTGAAGGCTGCTCTAAGGGACATCCCTGCCCCCTCAGCCCCTATGCACAAATTTTGTGCACTAGGCCTCTAGTCAATAATAAATTAAAATGTAAATGAAGTAAATGCTTCAATCAAAAGATATTGAGAGGCTGAATGGATTAAAAAAAAATGACCCATATATATGCTGTCTAGAAGAGACCCACCTCAGAACAAGGGACTCACACAGACTGAGAATTAAGGGATGGAAAAATATTTTCCAGGCAAATGGAAATGAAGAAGAAAAAGAAAAAAAAGCTGGGGTAGCAATATTTATATCTGACAAAATAGACCTCAAAGTTAAGGCCATAACATGAGATAAGGAAGGCCACTTCCTAATACAGAAAGGGTCAATACAACAAGAGGATTTAACCCTGGAAAACATATATGCACCCAAAGCAGGAGTATCCAAATACAAACAACAACAACAACAACAACAACAACAACAACAACAAAACCCTTTTGGAAGATATGAAAGAAGAAATCAATGACAATACAATCATTTTAGCAAACTTTAATACTCCACTGACATCACTGGATAAATCCTCTTCAGAAAAAAAATTAGCGAACAAACAGCAATCCTAAATGACTCACTAGATCAGATGGACATCTTCAGAACATTTCACCTTAAAGCCATAGAATATATGTTCTTATCAAGTGAACACAGGACATTTTTAAAGATAGACCACATAATCGGTCACAGGAAAAGTCTTTCCAAATTCAAGAAGATTGAAACCATACCAAGAATCTTCTCAGGCCAAAACCAGTTTGGCTCAATGGATAGAGCATCGGCTTGTGGACTGAAAGGCCCCTGGTTCGATTTCGATCAAGGGCATGTACCTTGGTTGTGGGCACATCTCCAGTAGAAGGTGTGCAAGAGGCAGCTGATTGATGATTCTTTCTCATGGATGTTTCTAATTCTCTATCCTTCTCTCTTCCTCTTTGTAAAAAAAAAAAAAAATCAATAAAATATATTAAAAAAAGAATCTTCTCAGACTACAATGGCGTATTAGAAATAAACTACAATTAAAACAATTCAAAAATTCTAACACTTGGAAGCTGAATACTATTAAACAATGATTTAGTTACCAAAAATATGAAAGAAGAAATTAAAATTATCCTGGAAATGAATGACAATGAAAACACAACAATCCAAAATCTATGGGACACAATGAAAGCAGGCCAGAGAGAAAATTTAGATCTCTACAAGACTAACTAAAATAATGATAATAATAATAATTTAATTAAATTAAATAAAGTAGTAAATCATCTAAGTTGACAATTTAAATTAATCTGAATACTTGACTACTATTTTACTGTAAAATTTAATATTCTTACAATAATTTTAGTTGACCCTGTAAATATTAATGCAAAGGATTATTTGCATCCTTGAGAAGGCTCAAAACATTCTTGGTATTACGCTAGATTTAGTTATAGGGCAGCTGTTGTCGGCTAAGTTTCTGTCTGTTGCCTGGGTCCTGATCTGAGCTGGACAAGTCTCTGTCTGTTGCCTGGGTCCCAATCTGAGCTGAACAAGTTTCTGTTTGTTGCCTGGGTCCTGATCTGAGCTAGGCATGGGAAGCATGAAGCAGCCATGGGGCAGGAGACCTCCCTCAGAATGGGTGAAGATTCAAGCCCCTGCAATATTGGGGAGGTGGGGATCTGTGCCCCACCTCTGTTGACCCCCTAGTTCTCTCCTCATGGCCCCTCTGCGACTGTGCCTGTCTTAGGTTGTCCCTCCCTTGAAGAATCTTACCCGTCATTGGCTAACCAGCCATCCTCCGGGGCCAAGCAGGGTGATGTGAGGTTCAGTTCTGTCTCCTTGGTAGCTTATGCCCCCATGGCCTCCATGCCCAGTACCTGCCTTGGTATCCCCTAACCTGCTGGCAGGGCCCCAGCATTGATCACATATCTTGGGCAACCCAAGTTTCTTCTCCAGGAAGGGTCCAGTTTATGCCATTGGGCAAGAGACAGATCCATGGTACCAGCCACCATGAGGCTTCAACCTCAGGATAAATTGAAAACTCAGGCAACAGCTGTGAGTAATCGTATTGTGAGATGTGGATCCCTCTTTGGCAAAAAGAGCAAGAAGGGCCAATATAGAATGCCCAAGTGCCTTCCCAGGGGGCCTTCCACACAGTGGAAGGGATTAAATCCTTTCATATGCTTTTAAATTGTTGCTAAGCATTCAAAGAATTAGTTTGTATGTTTGTTTGGTATGTGCTGGTATAAAATATCAAAATTATAATGATATTGTCAATATCATGTAAGGATATTTTTTACTCAAGGCCATGGAAATTCAATTTTAAACTGGCTGTCAATTTCTTTTCAATAGATAAGGTCTTAGTTATATTTTCTGCACCTCTCCCAAGACAAAGTAGTGATAGTACCCTACTTCTTTGTCCCATCCATGTTCCTCCTAGATACTACATTAGTTGGGGGATCAGCCCATGAAAGGGTTCTTACCCATGGAGGTTCAGGAACATATGTATGAAATACTTCCACATTTATCCCAGGTAATATTACCATACAGATGGAAGTACGGTAGGAAAGATGTTCCTGCATGGCAGAAAAGACATTCTTGGGTGTTAGGCTTCTGTACTGTCTTCTTTACCATGCATCAGGTGGTCTCCGGGCTGTTTGTTGTCTAGCTCATCCTCCTCTTACTTCTCATTTTCAGTGGACTCATTGGAGTTGCTGTTCTCTGTGGCTGAGGTATTTGATTGTCTGCAGCTGCATGGTGTTGCTCCAGGTGCAAGGTTCTCATTGGTCTGGCTAGTTTCTCTCTTGGATCCCTGTTGCAGTTTAAAAATTCTAGCAGGAATCCACACTGGTTTGGAAAAATTCTCTGGGAATATACAAGCATACCCTCTGCCAAAGGTTAATAATAGGTCAGGTCCCTTCCATAAACCAGATTCGAGATCCTTCCATTTAATTAGACCATTTTCTTTTGTTTTATTTTGATGCCAATGTAGTTCCATAGGTGTCCTACCTTCATCATTACAAGTGAAAAAGTTTAAAGTAATTAAGACTTGGTGCAGCCTACCTGCAGGTGATTTTTCCATCATCCCTTTTTGTTTTTCAAGTTAGGATTTGAGCCGCTGATGCTGTCGTTCAATAATGGCCTATTCTTGGGAATTATATAGTATTCGTGTAACGTGCTAAATTTTCCATCTTTTACAAAATTTCTGAAATTGACACCTTGTGTAAGCAGGCCCATTATCAGTTTTAATAATTTTTGGAATTCCCATGACAGCAAAAGCAGCTAGGCAATGATTAATGACCTGTTTTGCCATTTTTTCTGTAGATGCAGTAGCCCATATTACTTTTGAAAAATATCTACAGAGACATGTAATGCCCCAAGGTGTACAAAGGGATTATAATGCATTACATCCATTTTCCAGATATGATTTCTTAGCAAACCTCTCGGGTTGACTCCTGTGTTAGGCCCTTGAGGTAGATGTAACATGCAAGTTGGACACTCCTTAGTAATATGTTTTGCCTGTTGTCGGGTGATTGAGAATTGTTTAGACAACATTTTGGCGGGCTGATGTAAAAGCTGATGAGATTCTAAGGCTTCTTTTAATAAAGCAACCAGGTGATCAGCCTATGCATTTCCTTTGGTTAAAGGACCAGGCAAAACACGATGAGCCCTGATATGAGTGATATAAAAAGGATATTGTCCCTGTTGTACAATCTGCTGAACTTGTTTGAATAGTAAAAATAAACTTTGGTCACTAAGCCATTTCAACCCGGCAGTTTCAATTCTATTCACTAAATTTGCAGCATAAAAGGAATCAGAGACTATGTTAAGAGGCTCTTGGAAATCCTGCAATGCAGCCTTATTAGCTTCTAGTTCAATTCTCTGTACTGAGGTCTGACTGAGGTCTGAGTCAGAGGTCTTACTGGTCAGTATGACTAGGTCCGAATTTATTGTGTGATAGTCAGCTTTCCCATTTGATGATCCATCAGTAAAAACAGTTAAAGCTCCACGAATAGGTTCCTGCCTAGTATTTTTTGGTATAATGATGCCAGTGTTATATAAAAACTGTAGTACTTTATGTTTTAATAGGTGACAGCTAAGTTCCCCTGAATACCCACTTAACCTAATTTGCCAATTTATATCAGTTTGAAATAACTGCTTCCCAGTGAGGGGGAAGTAGATACATTGAGGTTCTTCACCTCTAAGCTGTTTACAACTTTTCCTATTTTGAAATAATTGGGTTAACAGTTCTACATATGTAACCGCAGTTTTAGAGGATTGATGCCCTAAGTGAACCCATTCAATTATGGCAGGAGAATTTTTATTTGGAAAGATAACTCCAGTGGGACTATTTGAAGTGGGTTGATTTGTCCCAATAAAGGTACCATAATTTGGGCTGTACCCGTGCTACTTGGGCTGAGGAAATTGCCTGCTCAACTCTTAGCAACTCATTCCTAGCTTCATCTGTTAAAGTTCTGGGAGAAGAAAGAGTAGAGTCACCTCTAAGTAAACTAAATAAATTTGTCATTTCTCCTGTAGAGATCTTCAGATAAGGCCTCAACCAGTTAATGTCCCCTAATAATTTCTGAAAGTCATTTAAAGTTTTAAGATAATCTTTTCTTATCTCCACCTTCTGAGGCCTAATGCATTGGTTTTCAATTATGGTTCCCAAATATTGGAAATGTGTTTCTTTCTGTACCTTTTCTGGAGCAATTCTTAAGCCCCATTTAGGGAGCTCCTCTTCTAAGTAGGAAAACATGGCCAAGGTTTGTTCTTCCCGTGGGCTTGCTAAGAGCAAGTCATCCATGTAATGAATAATGTAACATTGGGAATATTTGTCTCTTAAAGGCTGAACAGCTTGAGCCACGTATTTTTGAGACAGAGAAGGGCTATTGGCCATTCCTTGAGGTAAAACTTTCCATTGGTATCTTTTCATAGGCTCTATATTATTAATAGATGGTACTGAAAATGCAAATCTTTTTTTATGTTGAGGTGCCAAGGGAATGGTGAAAAAACAATCTTTAAGACCTACTACTATGAGAAACCAATTTAAAGGGATTTGTGAAGGTGCTGGGAGCCCAGGTTGTAAAGTTCCCATGGTATGCATAGTAGCATTAACCCCTCTAAGATCATGTAACCATTGCCATATTCTTGTCGCCTTTTAGGGATTGTAAATATAGGCGTATTCCAGGGACTATTGAAAGGTTCTATGTGGCCAGCTTTTATTTGCTCTTGTATTAATTGGTGAATATGACTTAATTTCTCCTTGGTTAATGGCCACTGATCCACCCATACAGGTTTATCATCTTTCCACTGTATAGAATCAGCATGAAGGTGAGGAGACTAAGAAGTGGCCACTCCCAAAAGGTTGATATTCTATCTGAGATGTTAGCTGCTTTCCTTTGCCAGTAACAAGTACAGTTAACTGCTTTCCTTTGCCTGTAAGCCTTCTAATACATCCTGGTCCCATAGTTTTACTGCAATTCCAGAAATGACGTAGGGTTGAAACCATCCTGTCTGTCCTTCCTCATCTTGCCACCTTAACACTGCAGCACTACGTTGTGTATTAGCAGGAACTCCTACCCCTTTAACTGAGCCCAATGCTTCTACCGTGGACCAACTTGGAGGCCAGAATTCTTTACTGGTAACGCTAACATCCACTCCAGTGTCCACTAGACCCCTAAATTGTTTTTTATCTATTCTTAAATTAATCATGGGACCGGTTTTGCTAATTTCATGTATCCAATAGATGTCGGAGCTTCCAAATCCTTGCATTCCTCTTTTCCTATTTGTAGCCTCACCTTGCTGAACTTAAGGTAGAAGTAGTATCTGAGCAATTCTTTGTCCTGGAGTAATTTGCATAATATGATTACATTCTAGTATAACTTTAATTTCTCCTTCATACTCTGAATCAATGACTCCAGGCAGGACAGTTAGTCCTTTAAGAGTGTTTCCACTCTTCGCTAAGATTAATCCTAAAGTTCCTAGTGGCACAGGTCCCCAAATTCCTGTAGGAATAGCTTGCCAAGCCATATCGGGGATTAAAGTGACTACTATAGTATTGTTAAGATCCAGGCCTGTGCTTCCTGGAGTTGCTCGGATGACAGAATCCACTGTGGGTCTTAGAGAGTAGATTTCCTCTATTGATGACAGGGCTGGGGGGTACCCCTTTGGCCGTTTCCCGGCAACTGACCTTGCCATCTATCTTGATCTAGCAGCTGCCAATTTCTATGAGATTATGATTTACAAGAACTCTCCCAATGGTTCCCTTTCTGACATCTGTGACATAGAGGAATGCTTAAATCTTGAGGCGGAGTATTCATGTCTCTTCCTAGAGTGTTACTTTATGTCCTTCTCGGTTGCCTACATTCCTTTTGGAAATGTCCTATTTTTCCACACTTATAATGCCTCTTATTTCTACCTGTTACTGCAGCAGTGAGTAAATTTGCTTGAAAAATGCCTGATCCCACATACTGAAATGCTTGAATCATCTCTGTAATGGTACTGTGTCTTCTCAGAGGCGTCAGGCATTTTTTACAATCAGCATTGGCATTCTCATAAGCTAATTGCTGAATTAAAATATCTCCTGCTGCTTCATGTTGAATCTGTCCTCTCACTGCTCGAGTGAGATGAGCCACAAAATCAGAAAAGGACTCTGTAGGTCCCTGCATACATTTACTAAATGCTCCCTGAGGGTCCCCTTTTGTTGATAAAGCATACCAGGCTTTCCTTCCACAAAGTCTTATTGGCTCATATGCCTGTTGCACATAATGTAACTGATTTTATACATCCATATACTGTCCCAGTACTGCCAGCATTTCATAAGTTATTTGAGCATTCGGCCCTCCGTTTGTGCGGGCTTGCTCTTGACATTTTTCCAAGTATTCCCCTTTCCATAGTAAATAATCTCCATCCAGAGTTGCATGAGCCAGAGTATACCAATAAGAAGGAGTTAAGAATGCTTCAGAAATATTATTCATGATTTCTCCTGAAAAAGGAGCCATTGGTCCATATTGAACAACGCTTTCTCGCAAAGCTTTTATCATTTTAAAATAAAAATTTCATGACTTCTTATTACCTGATTTGAGTACTGTGGGTCAGCTACTTGTATAATAGGAAAAGCAAGCCTATCTTCCACCGACATGTCCTTCATTCTTTCTCTGATGACTTTCTGTATAGGGAATTCTATTGGTGAATTAAATATGTCAGGATTAGGACATGGAGGTGGAGGGGACCAGAAGGCCATTCCTTCAATTTTTTTCCTGCTCCTCTCTGTGAGGAGCAGAGGGAACCAGAGGCGGAAGCTCCTCCTCAGCCTCTCTAAAAGGCTCCAGCAAATGCAATATTATGTTCCCCATTGGAAACAGGTTTTTTTTTTTGTTTTTACCAACTTTTGCCAAATACTCAAGATCTAAAACCAAGGGTTAAGTTCTATAACATTAAACAAAAATTATAAAAGAATACTTTCTGAAAGTTTTTTAATTCCTTAAGCATTCAAAAATTCTAACAATAAAGTTTACTTTATAACCTGACTGAAAAAGACGTTCCCACCCTACTTACAGTTCACAACTCTGCAGCTGGCTGTGGGCTTTGAGTGCAGTGAATTTCCCTCACCTTTTTCCAGTGTAACTTTTTCTTTCCTTCGCTCTTAGGCGAAAAAATACCTTCTCCTCCAGAAGCCCCACGTTGGACGCCAAATGTAGGACTCTCTTTCACGGCCCACGTAGATAGAGTTCCAATTCAGGGTTCGGGTTCTGGAGAAGGGCTGCACACAAATGAAGAGATTTGAAGAAATTCAACTTGGCGATATGGGGGGCCAGGCTGTAGTCCAACTCTAGTGGGAGAACTACTCCTGCTCTTAGGCAACATAAATAGAAATTTACAGGCAGGAAAATAACAGAAACTTACAAGGGACAAAATAAGGTAGAGGCTGCTTCAGCTTAACAACATCTCAACTAAAGGTTAGAGCAATTAAGGTTGTTGACCAGCCTTCCTGGATTTCTGTCAACATCTCTTTTTTAAGTGAAACTAATTTGTTTTCCTGCAAACACATGCAACTCAATTGCAAAGACACCCAACCAATTTGATCTGAAAAATAGGGATAAAATCTGAATAGACATTTTCCAAAGAAGATATACAATGGCTAACAGGTACATGAAAAGACGCTCAACATCACTAGTCATCAGGCAAGTAGAAATCAAAACCACAATGAGATATTACTTCTATATGTCATATTGGCTATGATCAAATACTATATGATTTCACTTATATGTGGAAGGTAAAACAAATAAAAATAAAAATAAGGAGGCAAACTCAGGCATAGCTGGTTTGACTCAGTGGTTGATGTGTTGGCTCATGAATTGACAGGTCCTGGGTTAGAATCCAGTCAAGGGTACATACTTTGGTTGCAAGCTACATTGCTGGCCCTGGTGAGAGCATATGTGGGAGGTAACCAATCGATGTATCTCTCTCACATTGATGTTTTTCTCTGTGTTACTCTCCACCTTTCCATTCTCTCTAAAAACCAATGCAGGAATATGTTCAGGTGAGGATTAACAGCAACAACAACAAAAACCAAGCTAATAAATCCAGATAATGATTTGGTGGTGGCCAGACGTGAGGGTGGGAGAAATGGTTGAAAGGGATCAAAAGGTAAAAATTAAAATGAAATAAAATATAAATTGAATACTCTTGTCAAAATATATACACATATGTAAGCAAATTGGAAATACCAAGACTTATAGGAAATATGTTCACAAGATTGATTATTGAATCTTCTAAAAAATACATTGAATTTTATTTCATATAAACTAAAATTTAATAAAGCTGTGAAATTAGAGCCCCTTATGTACAATTGGATGTCACTAGAATATTCAGTTGTGGTAGCTTAATTGTAAAATGGGCAAACAATTGTCATACTACCTTCTGTTGGTGCCCTTTTACAATATGAATCTGTATCAGTTCCTATCTATTTTTGCACCTATTTTTTTTAATGTATTGGTTTTATTTTTAGTGTGAGAGAGAGATCACTTATTGTTCCACTTATTTATGCATGCATTGGTTGGTTCCATATGTGCCCTGACCTGAGATTGAACCCACAATCTTGGGTAGAAGGATGTTGCTATAACCAAGTGAGCAACTCCATCAGAGGTATATCTACACCTCTTGGAGCTCAAAACCTCAAAGACTTTGCAGCTTTGTTCTGGACAGTTTCTGGAGTTGTAAACATTTCCTGTTTTCTTCACAATTTGACACCCTTTTCCAACCCATGACTTATGTTCTCATGCATATAAAAATATCTATACCACTTTACTGGAAGTTAAATGGTAAAGAGACCAGAGGACAATTTTCACACACATCATAACACCACAGTCCCCAGGAAGTCTGTGGTCTACCATTGATATTAGCCCATTTCTCAGAATCTCCTCCTATACTTGTGAGTGTGAGCATCATTTACAAGAGCTTTCAACCTGTTTCTGCAAGGCAGACAGGGATGAAGGATGAACTGGGACATACCATTCACTGTCATATGATCGCTCTGTAGCTGAGGTGACCACAGTGTTGACTGTAACACCCAGTAGATTGGGCTAGAAATTTCAGCTCAAATGCACTGGGGCACCAGGGCTGACAAAAGGAATGACTTGAAGATGTGAATATGAGACGACAGCTGACTCTCTGATCCCCTCCTTTCCCTCCAATTCAGAGCCCCACACTTGAAGAGGAGTCCTCTCTAAAGATTAGAGCATCTCCAAAGAAAACGTCTGCATTCTGGCATAACAGCTCTCCCGTCCTGTCTCCTCAGGGAAAGGCTGCAGTCACAACCATCACTCCTTACCTCCAGGTAGCTCCTCTAACAATTTATTCTCAATATGAAAGGTGATCAGGGAGAACTGACATTTTAAAGAGAAAGAGAAAAGAGAAAGATAACAAAAAATTACCTTGAAGTGGCGGTTCTCAACCCGTGGGATGTGACACCTTTGGGGGTCGGGGTCGAAGGACCCTTTTACAGGGGTCTCCTAAGACATCCTGCATATCAGATATTTATATTATGATTCATAATAATAGCAAAATTACAGTTATTAAGAAGCAATGAAGATAATTTTATGGTTGGGGGTCACCACAACATGAGGAACTTTATTAAAGGGTCACAACATTAGGAAGATTGAGAACCATTGCCTTAAAGGGAATCATTAACTCAAACAACAGAACCAGGGAAAAACTAAGCAAACAAATAAAAATAAACTCTTTTAGATATCTAGGTTATTAACTGTCCCACTGAAGTTGACTAAAAATACTGAAAAATTCCATCCTATCTAATAAAAGAGTAATATGCAAATAACTGTCACTCTGCAACAAAATGACAGAAACCATAGCCATAAGATGGCAGCCCCCAGTTCTCTCAGCCCAGCTGGAGTCCCCCAGTAAGCCAAGTGGTGGCAGCGCAGGTGTCCGGCTGGGAGACGCTAGGGCGCCCAAGCTGTGATCCCCACCCAGCGGTGGCAGCCAAGGCTTGGGTCTCAGCCTGTGATGGGTGCGACCCCCAGGGTGCATATCGAGCCAGCAGCAGAAGCCTGGACTGGGATTTCAGCCTGGCAGGGGCACATACTCCCATGACGTGATCCCCATCCCAGTGGAAATAGCCTGTGGTCTCAACCACTGAGTCACACCAGCCAGGCAGACATGGAGGAGTCTTAAATGTTTCTTTTTATTGTTAAATATATTTTATTGATTTTTTTTTACAAAGAGGAAAGGAAAGAGATAGAGAGCTAGAAACACCTATGAGAGAGAAACATTGATCAGCTGCCTCCTGCACACTCCCCATTGGATATGTGCAACTAACCAAGGTACATGCCTTTGACCAGAATTGAACCTGGGATCCTTGAGTCTGCAGGCTGATGTTCAATCCACTGAGCTAAACCAGTTAGGGCTGTCCAATACGTTAAAGAAAAAACCCTATCTAATAAAGAGGGAATATGCAGGAGAGGGCATTTGTGGTTGATTGAGCTGGCAGGGGAGCAGTTAGGCATCTATCAGACTCGCAGGGGAGTGGTTAGGCGTGATCAGGCTGGCTGGCAGAAGTGGTTAGGGCCAATTAGGCAGGCAGGTGAGCAGTCTCAGATTGTGAAAGAGGTGTCCAACTTCCTGCTTAGACCCAATCCTAAAGGCAGTCAGACATCCCCAGAGGGGTCCTAGATTGGAGAGGGTGCAGGTTGAGTTGAGCGACAACCCCCCAGTGCATGAATTCCATGCACCAGTTTCTCTACTCTAGTGTGTACCAGTGTGTGTGTATACATATATAATATTATATATATATATATATATATATATATATATATATATATATATATATGGAAGCAGTAATGAGTAGGCAACAAAATGAGCTTTCTCAGCTGCAAAGTGAAAGTGGAAACTCAGAGGCATAGGTAAAGTGTAGCACCTGGCTGTCACTCTAAGGGTACTTTACTAAATGTGGAGGACTTAAACATTGTTCCTCAAAGCCACACTGACATAAGAGTCAAAGACATAGGCTGATTCAGAAAGGATCGTAAAGGGAACTTTTACTATAAACCCCAAAGGGCTACCCCCTCAATAATGTCAGTGACTTCTTATTGGTGAGTGAAGGACAGGTTTGAATAAGAAAAGGCCAGAATCCAATTAAACAGGCAAAAGATGCTTGTGGAGTAAACAGAGAAGAGAGGACTATAGTAAAAAGATTGAAAGGAGTAATGTTTGAGTGTTTTTTTGAGCAGAAACTCACCAATCCACAAATTCAAAAAATCTAACAAACTTAAAGAAAATAATTAAGAAAGAATTAGCACTTCAACACATAAGAGTGAAACTGTGGAGCATCAAAGCAACAAGAAGATATTAAAAGTAGCCAGAAAAAACAAAGAGATAACCTTTGGGGAGGAGATGTTGGAACTGTACTGATTCTTTTTATTAGTAGCAAAGTCAAAGAACAGGTAAAGCAGATTTGCATTGTGTTGAGAGAAACTACTAACAGAAAACTGAAAACTATACTCAGGGAAAATAGCTGTCAGAAATAAGAACAAAACAAGCACATTGCCGACAACAAAGATGAAACTTCTTGCCACCAGCACAACCTCATTAAAGGAATTTCTAAAAAATGTACTTGAGACAAGTGGAAAGTAATCCCAGGTAGTGAATCAGAGGTTAAAAGAAGATTAAATTTAAACTAACTAAAATAGTAGAAATAAGAAAACAGGACTTAAATATGATTTAAAAAGGAAAAAAAATAAATGGAAGTGCTCAAAATATATAGGTTAAGATGGAGGGTGGGAGTGAAATTAAAATGTTCAATATGTTTATAAGAGGAAGATAAAAGTATAGATAGCCTTTAGATTTTGACAAGTTAAGAATATATGTTATAATCATTAGGTGGCTACTAAAACATTAGGATAAGTGTATATAATTTCCAAACTAGTAAAGAGAAATATAGAATGTGAAAAAATACCCAAATAATCCAAATTGAACCACAAAGGAGAAGGAAAAAAGAATTATGGAACAGTTTGGACAAATAGAAAGCAAAAAATAAAATTTTATATATGCATCCAAATAGATCAGAAATGATAATTATGATAAATGTACCAATGCTTTCAGTTTAAAAAAAAACACCAAAAAACATACGCACACTTTTTTTTTTGAGCGGATTGAAAATAATTTTAAATCTAAAGCATGAAACCAGAGGACAGTTGGAAATAGAAGTATAGGCAAATATAACAATCAAATTCTAAATTAAGAAGAACAAAATACCACATGAAATAGACTTTTCATTCAATATTTATTGGGAGGCTATTAAGTGCCAGACATTGTTCTAGCACTTGGATACATCAGCAAATTTTAGCATATTTCTTATTTTGGATCTTCCAGTATTTCTTGAAGGGCCTGAAAATACATGAAAAAAGTATAATTGTAAATTATAATACATAGAATATATTGCCCTGGACAGTATGGCTCCATTGATTGGGCTTTAAGTCATGCATTAGAAGCTTGCTGGTTTGATTCCTCTCAGGGCACATGCCTGGATTGTGGGCTAGATCACCTATGATCCCATGAAGGAGGCAGTCAATCGACATTTCTCTCTCTTCCTCTACCTTCCCAAAGAGCAATAAAAAATTATTTTAAAATGTATTCATTTATGTAACTAATAACACCATACAGTATATAAAAAGGATGAGGGCACTGACTGGTTTGGTTCAGCGGATAGAGTGTTGGCCTGTGAACTCAAGTGTCTCAGGTTCAGTTCTGTCAAGGGCATATACCTTGGTTGCGGGCACATTCCCACTGTGGGGACGTGCAGGAGGCAGCCAATTGATGTTTCTCTCTCATTGATGTTTCTAACTCTCTATCCCTCTCTCTTCCTCTTTGTAAAAAAATCTATAATATATATGGATGAGGAGTGGAGAAAGCAAGTTAAAGTTCAATAGTGGGATGAAAGCATAGCTATAAAGCCCTGTTCACCAAGATCAAACATAGCCTTATATTTATATGAACCACATAAAGAGGCAACACATTTACAAATGGAGTAATCCTATGTAATAAAGACAGAATATGCAAATAGACCATCACTCCATGACAAAGATGGAAGAGCCCACTGCCAATAAGGAGGGAATATGAAAATTGATGCAACAAAGATGGTGGCAGCCAGGCTGGGATCCTTGCATCATCACCATTTTGTTCTCCCCTGCCCTGGCTGCTCCAGGCCTCTGGGCAGCATGTGAACACAGGAGCGGAGCAGCCAGGGCAGGGCGGGATGCCTGCAATGGGCAGTGGGGCAGGGATGGAGCAAAGGTGCTTCTGTACAGAGAGAAGGCAGAAGGAGGCTATGGCTTCAGTGAAGGTGGAAGACAGTAGTTAGAGTGAAGGTCCGGGTCCTGGGTGCCAGAGGAAAGCTGGTGCCAGCAGCCAGGGGGAAGGAAGGCCTATTCTTGCATAAGTTTTTGTGCACCAGGCCTCTAGTTGAATCCTAAGAGAAAATAGAAAAATCTTCCTTTATGATGACAGGTTTGATACACATCTCTTGCTGGGGGTCAGGGCCAGCCCAGGTGATGATACAAAGGAAGACTGAATGAGCAGTTAGGGGCGATTAGGCATCTAGGCTAGTGGTTAGGGATGGTCAGGCAGGCAGGCAAGTGATTAGGGAAAGTGAGGGGAGCAGGCAGGCAGGCAGATGTGGTTAGGGGCAATCAGGCAGGCAAGCACAGGGATTATGGATGATCAGGTAGGCAGGCAGAGGGGTTAGGGGTAATCAGTCAGGTAGAAAGAGACAGTTAGGGGTGATCAGCTGGCAGGGAAGGGCAGTTGGTGGTGAGATCAGGATGGCAGGGGAGGGAAGTTGGGACAACCAGGCTGTCAGGGTAGGGCAGTTGGGAGTGATCAGGCAGGCATAGGCAGTTAAGGGCCATCAGGCAAGTAGGTGAGCAGATAGTAGCCAGTGGTCCCAGATTGTGAGAGATGTCCGACTGCCTAAACCAGCAGTTGGACCTTCCCCAAAGGAAGGGGTCCCCAATTGGTGAGGGTGAATGCTGGGCTGAGGGAATCCCCCAAGTGCATAGATTTTGTGCACCAGGTCACTATACTATGTATATCTCTGAAAGCATAATAATCTGGCCATTCTATATATATATATATATATATATATATATATATATATATATATATATAACCTGAGGCATGCATGGATGGGGTCTGGCCAGCCTGGCCAGGACCCCCAATCCAGATCCAGGGTCCCAATCAGGCAGGCCAGCCAATCCCTACCAGTGCACCAGGCCTCTATCTTATATAATAAAAGGGTAATATGTAAATTGACCCTAAAGTCAGAATGACCCCTGGACCAGTCACTATGAAGCTCACTGACCACCTCTTGGTCCTTTTTTCACCTCCATCAGGCTCTGATCACCTAATGGTGAATAGGAAACCTGGGGTGGGTGGCAGGTGATGTGGGTAGTGCCAGGCCAACCCCCCAGCACCCCACTGGTCACTCTACATATAGGGGGTGACCTGCATCAGGAATGGGAACAGCGATCAGGCAGGAACAGCGACCTCTCAGTTCTTTCCTCTGGCCATCAGGCACTGATTACCCTATGGCAAAAGGGGAACTGGGTGTGGGAGGTGGTGTGGTATGGGGCCAGCTGTGGGCAGCTGAGTAAGATGGTCCTGCTTGCAAGCCAGACCTATGGATCATACCCGTGCATGAATTTCATGCGCTGGGCCTCTAGGTTATAAATAATGAAAAGATAATCTTTTTCACAGATGTATGCTGGACATAAAGATCGGAGAGAAAGCAGTAATAAAGCAGTGATTTTTTTTTGTTCTTGTTTTTAATCCTCATGAGATGGCATTTTTTTTTTTTTTTGAGAGAGAGAGAGAGAAGAACGGAAGGCAGAATGGAGGAACAGGACTGAGAATAAGGAACACATCAATGTGAGAGTGACACATCAATTAGTTGCCTCCTGCATGTACTCCCATAAGGGTTAATGACCAAACTTGCAGGGCCAGAATGATTTTGGATCCATTTTTTAGTTACAAATATTTATTGAGAATCCCTCTTTGTCCACTATTGTGCTTGTTCCCAGGTAATAAGGGAAATCAAAGACATAGATGGTCCAGCAATTATAACACATTAAATTTATTAGGGCATCATAGGTTAATGTTATTATATATGTTTCAGGTATACAAGTATATAGTACATCATCAGTATTTTGCATTGTATTCTCACCACACAAAGCTATTCCTTCTTCCATCACCATGTATTTGACCCTCTTACTCTCTTCAATCTTTTGACACCCGCGTTTTCTCTGGTAAGTGCAATTCTGTGGTCTGTATCTATCTTAGCCAACCTATAGCCAGTGCTCTAAGATTCTGGAAATTTACTTCTCTCATCCCAGGATTCTCTTTTTTTATTTTTATTTTTTTATTTTATTATTATTATTTTTTATAAATATATTTTATTGATTTTTTACAGAGAGGAAGAGAGAGGAATAGAGAGTTAGAAACATCGATGAGAGAGAATCATCGATCAGCTGCCTCTTGCACATCCCCCAATGGGGATGTGCCCGCTACCAAGGTATGTGCCCTCGACCAGAATCGAACCCGAGACCTTTCAGTCTGCAGGCCAACGCTCCATCCACTGAGCCAAACCGGTTTCGGCTCCCAGGATTCTCTTTATTGAATGTGGGAAACTCTGCCTTAGGGATCATTTTGCTAATCCCTGGAATTGTGTCAGAGATAGGGAATAACTACTGATTTTGTGGAAGCCAGAGTTTCGGTTCTACAAAATCTCTCCTCTGTTTGTTTGATTGCTTTGTTTGTTCACTGGTTGACTTCTATTTTATATCCCAAATATGAGTTAAATCATATGACTCTTTACTTTTCTCACTGGTAATTTTTGCTTACCATGATACTCTTAAGATCCTGTAAATTGGATCACCCCAGGGTCATGTCTGGTAGTTAGCAGGCTCTTTCGCAGGCTAGGTTGATGAGGATAACTGGGCATTGCATCCTTCATCATCAAGCAGACTAGTTTAGGCCTCTTCATAAAACAGTTGCAGGTTTCTGAAGACTAGAAGGACACAGAAAGCCACAGCACATCTGCACTTTTGGAGTCTACTTGCACCATGCTTCTACTGCCCTATTGTCCAGAGCAAGTCACAGGGCCCACCCAGATGCAAGGGGTGAAGAAACAGATCAGCACCTTGTGGGAGGAGCTGCAGATCCACATCCCAAAGAAGCATGTGTATAGAGATGGGAATAATGCATGGCTATATCTACAATGTATCACATAGATGTCCAATGCTTTCAGCATTGGAAAATTGTTCATCTGTTGGATCCAGCCTTTGGTGGCTTTTTGCTGCACCTCCCATGATTTTACTTTTGCCTTTTTCTTTGATCAGCTAATGCCTCAGGTTATCCTTAGGATAGAGGCCTTCCTTGTGATGCTAACTAAATACTACTAGAAATCTGGACCCCCCACCCACATTTTCCCTTAATCTTAGCCAACATATAGTCAGTGCTCTCAGATTCTGGAAATTTACTTCTCTCATCCCAGGATTCTGATTATTGAATGTGGGAAACTCTGCCTTAGGGATCATTTTGCTAATCCCTGGAAGTGTGTCAGAGATGGGGAATAACTACTGATTTTGTGGAAGCCAAGGTGTTGGTTCTACAAAATCTCCCTTCTTTTTGATTGATAGTTTACAAAATCATGCAAATTTATAGAATAGACAGCAGGGGAAAGTGGAAATAGAGAGAACAGTTAAGAACTGCTGAGTCATGGTTCATGATGGTAGCTTGGGGTTGTATGATGGGCTTCAAAATTAAGAGAGCAGTCAGAATTGTGGATAGAGCCAGGAGAACTTTCCAATTGGTTGGTACTGGAAAGTAAGGTGAAGAGAGGAATCAAGGAAGATTCCTAGATTTTTAGTCTTAAGAACTGGGTGAATGGTGATGATATCTCTGAACAATAAATGGAGTTAATAATCCTGTCTGTAATATTGTCAGTATGCATCTAATAAAATCAGAAACTGATGATTGTAAAACAGGATTCCTCCTGCAGGAATAAGTCTTATTCAAGGGCTATGCTAACAGAGAATTCCTTCTGGGAGAAACAGGCTTTCAGATGTGGTTGTCTATTGTCTTCCATACTCCTGGTCTGTGGTTACCAAATCCTGAATATGTCAACATTATAGACACATGAAAGAGGTGACAAGATAATTACTGAAAAGAAACAGGGAAAGAGCTATATCACTGATTTGGTGTTTAACTTACAGCAGAGTTATTTTAAAAACGTTGCTCATTTGGTATGCTATCTATGCTGTTCTGTTATTGACTTTTAAGTGTCCTAAGAAGTACATATGCCTAACCAAATGACACTAGGAAAGTTATAACTCTACTGATGATACACTGTATCAGTTAGTATTACTATTATTACTAGAGGTCTGGTACATGATATTCATGCATGGGGGAGGAGGGAGCAGTGCATGTCCCTCAGCCCAGCCTTCACCCTCTCCAATCCAGGACCCCTTAGGGGATGTCTGATTGCCTCTCACAATCTGGGAACACTGGCTCCTAACCCCTTGCCTTCCTGCCTGCCTGATTGTCCCTAACCCCTCTGCCTGTCTGATCATCCCTAACTGCTCCCCTGCTGGCCTGATTGCCCTTAACTACCTCTGCCTTGCCCCACACCTGGGACCCAGGATTCTCTCCTCTGGCTGGTCACAGGTACTTAGGACCTGTGCTTCCTTCTCTCTCTCCAGCTGCAGGTGCCCGGGCCGGCTGCAGCTACAGGGCAGGTGGCTGTGGGTTGGAATTTTTGTTCGGTCGCAGGTGCTGGTGCCCAGGACCACAGGACAGGCAGCTTGTCCCTCTACCAGGCTGCAGCCTAGCTGGAACCTTTTCCTCTCTTGCAAGCTGATTTGTCCCTGACTGGTCCCTTTCTCTCTCCCCCGTGTTGAATGTCAGCTGTTAAAGCATGAGGATGTGATGATTATTTGCATATTAGCTCTTTATTATATGGGATTAGAGGTCTGGTACACAATATTCATAAACTTGGGGGAGGAGGGACCTAGGTTTTTTCCATTTTAGAGACAGTGGTTTTTCCCATCTGGGGACCCTTTTCAGATTACTCTTTGGGGACCCCTTCCTAGGGAGGATTTTACATACACTTGCAATAAATAAACTTCCACATTTTTGCTATAAATATTTTAGTACGCAAATTTTATTCTTCACACTTCATAGCACAAGAACCCACGAGAGTCGAAGCTTCACCATTCCACATATCACTAAGGTGTTAACTTTCAAAGTAAGAAATTTTGCTCTCCTGTGGGTCATAATCCCTGACAAGATGGCCACACATGTGAAATATAAAGAACCATTATGTTTGTGTATGTGCACCCCTTTCTCCCCTGCAAGGGTGGGATTACTTGAATCACCCATTTACCTGGCTTCTTAGTGGAAAGAACAAAAGTTCAATTTTGAATAAATTTGAGGAAGAGGATCTTCCACTTTGATGTCTCAAAGCCAGAATTTGTGTTACTTCCTACATTAGCTTATGAGGAACAGCTACCAGCTGTGGTATACCATCATTAATTGACACTTAGCTTCAAAGGTCACAGGGAGAAGTCTAAGGGACTCATGAAAAGTGACCTGGTGTTCCCCAAGTCATGCAGGAGGAAGGACATACTCAGGGATTCGACAGACCTCCAGTGAGTGCAGAGATGACACCAGCAGGCAATAGAGGAGAGCAATATGGTGGAAGACTGGGAGGCATGAAAGGTTGGATATCCTAGGAGGTAAGTCCTAACACTGTGGCGTTTTGCTCTGATATCCTAGGAAACCAATTCACAACTGAAATCATCTTAGTAGGTAAGACTGGAGCAGGCAAAAGTGCCACAGAGAAGAGCATCCTTGGAAAGAAAGCATATCATGATAGCATTGCAGCAAAATCCATCACCAAGATCTCTGAGAAATGGAGCAGCACATGGAATGGAGGAGAAATCGTCATTATGGACACACCTGGTATTTTAAATATGACATACTGAATTCTACAAAGGAGATTGTTCTTTTAATTCTTCTGACCTCCCCAGGGTCTCACGCTGTGCTCCTAGTAGTACCATTGGGCCAAAGCACAAAGGAAGAGTAAAGGGCCACCGAGAAGATGCTGGCAATGTTTGGAATCAAGGCTAGGAGATACATGATTCTCTTATTCATCCAAAAAGATGAATTGGTTGGCCTGGAGTTCCAAGATTACATAAAGGAAGCACCAGAGGGCATTCAAGATCTGATGGAGCAGTTCAAGGATCGTCACTGTGAGTTCAACAATAAGGTGACATTGGCTGAGCAGGAGGCTCAGAAGACACAGCTATTGGACCTGGTCCAGCACATGGTAATGCAGAACAAGGGAGGATGCTACACTAATATGATGTACCAAAGGGCTGAGATGGATATTCAGAAACAGATTCAATCTTTATCATACATGAAAAATACAGAGCTGAGCTTGAGAGAGAACAAAGACAATTAAGAGAGGAGTATAGTTAAAAAATGAGAAAGCAAAAGAGCTGCATGTGGCTTGAGAGCCACAGTTTGCTGACCACTGAGATAGAGGCCTGGTGTATGGGAGGAGGACAGCTGGTTTTCCATGAAGTGTTTCCTGGATAAGAGTGGGGGTTCCCTTGGGGTGTGGGGTAGTCTGAGAAAAGAGTGTGTGGTGGTTTACAGGCCGGCAAGCCCCCTGGTGACCCAAGCAGAGGCCCTGGTGTCTGGGATTTATTTATCTTCTATAATTGAAACTTTGTAGCCTTGAGTGGAGCCAAGCCTCCTGCAAACTCCGTTGCCCCAGCCATTTTTGTTGGGATTTATTTATTTTCTATCATTGAAACTTTGTAGCCTAGAGTGGAGGCCTGGGCCAGCAAGGGCAGTTGGAAAGCTTGGTTTCCTCCATTGCAGGGAAAACTCAAGCGTCCCTCCTGCTCTCTTCATGACCGCAGCCATCTTGGTTGGGTTTATTTGCATATTCACTCCTGATTGGCTTGTGAGCATGGCTCTGAGCAAGGCTTCTGGGCATGGCTTGTGGGTGTAGCTGGGGTACAGTCAATTTGCATATTACTCTTTTATTAGATAGGATTTGCTGGCTCAGAATCTGTCCACTGGAGGTTTGTATCAGGAACTGTTGATTGCAGGGCTGCCCATAGAAGTGATATGAAGTCCATGTTGGTGTAGTCCCTGTCAAGACAACAGGGTAGGCCCCACCCCAGCTGCTCATGTCTAATTTCCTACCTAACAAATGTATGGGATTCCAATTCCTTTGGATGTTTTGGGCAAAGACTGCTCTGGGTACATCAAGCTGATCAGGGTCATTGTGGGCTTTAGGTTCCCATACTAGCTAGCTGTCAGCTGACAGAGGTGACTGTAGATGTATGCCCAGAGGTGCCAAGTAAGGAGTCTCTTCCGTGGGAGTGAGGGCCTGGTATCCTTCAGACAGTACTATTTGGAACTGTATGTCTGCCATATGAAAATAAATTAATTTTTAATAAATCAAGTAATGGGTCAAATATTAGTAGGAGTATGAAGATAATATTGAGTGCATAAAAGGAAAGCAAGAGGGAGAAAAGCCAATTTGATATCTCAGAAAGAGTCCCCAGTATTCTTTAAGTTTCTTGCCCTTTCAAGGTTATCTTCTATGTTTTGTTGTAGCTGCCCTGATTTATTTATATAAAATCAACATTCTTCCTTCTGGTATAAACAGATACCACCTTCTGCCACTGTAAGGAGGTCTAAAGCCCTTCTGTTCTGAAGGGCAATAGTGGCGAATGAATCACGTTATTCTTATAACATTTGTAAGATTTCTCTTGTCTTAGTTATAGCAACTACTATTTTTGGGGATAAGTGTTCTTAGAGCCCATTGACATATCTATTGGACCTGAACCAGTGCCTGGTGATGCAGGACAAGGGCGGATGCTACACCTTTTCTTGAAGGAAAGGTTTCAATCTAAGACAAAATGTAGAGAAGCAAGTGAGAAATTATTGAGCACAGCAAAAACTCAGTCTGGGCAGTGAAACAAATGGCCTAGAGGAAGCAACAGGAGATCTTAGGCTAAAGCTCAGAGAAAGGGGGAGTCAAAGAAAAGGGGCCTTGGAAACAGGTTCAGAGGGTTAGCCAGGAAACGATGCTGCTACCCATTGCTCTCCTGGTAGCACATTCAATGGTGTCACTTAGAGAATAGGGGGTACATGCCTATGGGAGAAAATGTAATAGGCATTCTTCTTGGAGGGAGAAAACTAGGAACTTTCATTTTGGAGGTTTTAAAGTCTGGCCACTTAGGAGATATCTTAGGAGAAGATCAATAGAATATTCTTCAATTTTATGTTGATATACCAAAATGAGATTTATTCTCTTAACTTGTATGTTCTTGGGTGTGGCTAGCAAATGGTACTAATTGGATTTCTGTAGCTTTCTCCCTGAGTAGGGGTGAGTTACCATATTTCTCCATGTATAAGATGCTGTTTTTTTTTCTAAAATTATTATACTGAAAATTGAGGGCCTCTTATACATGGAAGTGAGCCAAGGAGGGAGCCATGCAGGTGCATAGCTGCCCATACCTTGTCAAACAGGCTTTCTCCAATCACAAGCCTTAATGTTATTGATGTCAGCTGATGCCATAATTGTGGTGGAGGTGGAAGGTGCAGATGCAACAGGGACTGGAGCATTCTGAGCCCCCAAAGACATAAAAAAAAAAGATAAATACTGGTAAGTGATTGTCTTACTCTGAAAAATTCAAACTGAATGTAATTAAGTATACAAAAGAGCTGCAGAGATTTGGCAACCAAGATGGCAGAGTAGGTAAACAACTGGTCTGCTGCCTCCCACGACAATTTCAAAATTAAAACTAATATACAGGACGTCTATCACCCAGAACCACAGGAAAACTGCCTGAAAGAGAAAGGAGCACAAAAGTTGAAAATTTGAAAAGTTGAAAAGCCTAGTTATGGAGGCATGCGAATTCAGCTGGTGGACTGTGACTGGGCATGAGGCTTTTTTTCAATCAGAAGGGAAACAACCTCCTGATCACTTTGAAATCCAGTTTCTGGGGTCATGTCGGGGACCCAGATGCCTACGGGGGGAAGCTTGTTTGTGGGCGGCCATCGGGTCCAAAAGTGAGGGTGACTCTCCTGCATAGGTGCAAGCAGCAATCATTCTTTACTGTGCTGAATCTCAGGGACTGGACTCGGGGACTTGCAAATGTGGGGACTTCAGACAGTAGTCTGAAGTAGTCTGGACTTCCCCACTGGAGATCCGGAAACTAGTGTACCTAGTGGTCAGTGTGAGATGAAACCAGCTTTCAACTACTCTCATAAAGGACACATTCAAGAGACAGACTCCCCAACCCTGGCCAAAACCCTGTGGACCCAGGCTCAAAGGGGTGGAGTCTGGACAGTAGAGAAAGGCACCTGGAGATTCAGAGTCTGAGAGACTCAGGAAGCTGTGACCCAACCCAATTCCGGGTGAGCCCCCAGGGCACCCACACTCTAGCACAGGGAATCTGAGATGGTCAGGCAGGAACTCAGGAGAGCTGCAAAAGGCAGAAGTCTGAGGCTTGTGCACAAGAGCAAGGCTAACAAGAAGCCAATACTGTCAGCTCAGCCCTGAGACTCAGCCCCATCCAAGCTGAGCAATGAGGCTTTTACAATTTTGCAAGTATGATTCCATAAGATTGTCTCCAATTCAGAAGGAATCCCAGAATAGACACAGCTGATACTCACATCCAATTGGTCCGAAGTTCAATTCCTCCCAGTGATAAAACAACAATCAAGACTTAACTACAAGGCTATACACACATTCCACAAAGGGGAGCACCAAGAGTGTCCATTTCAGGTAACTGGGGAGGCTGACCCACTGGGCCATATAGGACACCAAACACTGAAAGCCATCCTACCAACTCGAGAAGCAGTGAAAATGCCGAGACAAAAAAATAGATCTCAAACAAAAGAGATGGAGGAGAACAAAAGATTAGATATAGAGTTCAAAACCACAGTTATAAGGTTTTTCAGGAATTTCCTAGGAAAGGCTGATAAAATAAATGAGACCTTTGAGGATATGAAAGGGATCAACTAGAAATGAAGCATACACTGACTGAAATAAAAAAAATATTATGAAGAGTCCTAAAAACAGACCAGAAGATTGCAAGAATAAAGTCAAAGATTTGGAACACAAAGAGCCAGAGGACACCCCCGCCTCAGAAGCAAGAGGAGAAGAGAATCCAGAAAGTTGAAGATAGCTTCTGTCTAATAGCTTCTGTTTAAGAAGCTTCTGGGACAACTTCAAGTGTACCAACATCAGAGTTATGGGGGTGTCAGAGGAAGAGAAAGAGCAAGATACTGAAAACCTATTTGAAGAAATAGTGTCAGAAACCTTCCCCACCTGCTGAAAGAAATAGACTTACAAGTACAGGAAATGCACAGAACCCCAAACAAAAGGAATTCAAAGAGGACGACACCAAGATACATCATAATTAAAGTGCCAAGAGCAAAAGACAAAGAGAGAATATTAAAAGCAGCAAAAGAAAGCAGTGAATTACCTATAAAGGAGCACCCATACAATTGTCACCTGATTTCTCAACAGAAGCTATGCAGGCCAGAAGAGAGTGGTAAGAAATATTCAAAGTGATGAATAGCAAGAACCTACAACCAAGATTACTCTACCCAGCAAAGTTATCATTCAGAATTGAAGGGCATATAAAGAGCTTCACAGATTAAAAAAAAAAAAAAAAGCTAAAGGAGTTCATCACCACCAAAATTATATGAAATGTAATTATATGAAATGCTGAAAGGTATTCTTTAAGAAGAGGAAGAAGAAGAAAAGGATAAAAATTATGATCAACAAATACATATATATCAACAAGTGAATCTAAAAATTAAATGAATTAAAAATATGAGGAACAGATTAAACTGGTGAATATAATAGAATTAGGGTCCAAGAAAGGGAGTGGATTGATGATTATCATGGGGAAGGGGTGTAGGGGTTTAGGAAAGATTGGATTAAAATCGTACACCTATGGAGGAGCACAATGGATGGAGGGAGGTAAGGCCAGATGCTGAAGACTTGGATTATGGAGCAGCACCAGAGTGGCTTATGTATGTCAATCATGTTTACTCAATGTCAGGCAAGAATGTTTGCAAGTGAAATGTACATTGTTGATTTTACAGGAAAGGCAAAATAGTGCTCCAATTTTATGAGGAGAGAAGGGTTGGCTATGAGAACACAAATGCAGTTGGCTCATAAAAGGAGGATAAAAATGAGGATAAAAACCAACAGTTTCATTCCTATGTCATACAACTTTGGAAAAAATATGATTCTGAACCAAGTCAGATTATAAACATGGATGAGATACCTGTCAATTTTGATGTGAAAGGAATCAAAATAGTGGCAATCAAAACAAGTGGCCATGAAAAGACACTCTACTACTGCTGTGCTTTCATGCTGTGCAGATGGTACTAAATTGCATCCTATGCTTATTTTTAAGTGGAAAAAAATATCCTAAAGAGAGCATACCACCTGACATTATTGTGCAAGTTCAAGATAAGGGGTGGATGAATGAAGGCATTATGGTCATTTGGTTTGCAAAGAGTTTGGTTCAGAAGACCTGGGTGGGGGGGTTCTTAAAGAAGCCAGTTCTACTTGTCTTTGATCAGTTGCAAGCACATTTAACAGAAAAGTCAAAATGGGATGCATCAGATTTACAAACACACCTAGCAGTTATTCCTAGTGGACTTATAGGTCAGCTACAGCCACTAGATGTTTCTATCAACAAGCCATTTAAAGCCCTGAGGAGAGAAGCAAAAGCTGGTGATAACTTGACACCAAAACTGAAAAAAAAGAAGCATTACTGAGGTCTTCAATTGGATCCTAAACTCATGATAAGGCATCAAGCAAGAGGTGATTGTGAAGTCCTTCAAAAAAATGTGGAATCAGCAATGCCATGGATGGAACTGAGGATGATCTCACATATATAGACAGTGACTCAGAAGATAGCAGTGATACAATAGGAATTGAAGAAATTGATATGTCTGGAACTAATAATGATGAAGAAGAGAGCAGTGATGCAACAGAGGTTGAATAAAGTGATATTCTGCATAATATCATAGTACTGATATGTGAACATTATCTATGGTAATTATTAAATGAAAATTTGTTTTGTTTTATGTTTAAAATATTGATTTTTTAACTTTGGGTTGAAAACATGGGGAGGCATATTAAACATGGTGGTGTCTTATATACAGAAAAATATGGCAAACTATTTATCTCTGGTGTGGAGGAGACATGAAAACCATGTACTCTTAAGTGTTCCTGGTTTAGGGAAGTTAGAATTTACCAGGTGGCTGCAAAATGCTGTTTAACTATCTGTCTTCATTTCCCTATTCCACTTGTGAATTTTACTAGCTTCTCACACCAATTGTGTGTGTGTGTGTGTGTGTGTGTGTGTTAAGATCAAGTGCGAAAATATTTGTTAATGAAGTTGGGTTAAGTTTGGTCAATGTCTTTTTTTTTTAGTTTATAAGAGCATTTTTTATTTTTTTAATATGAATAATAAAGATTTATTAAAAATTATTATCTGTGTACATATATTACCATTGCCCCCCGCCCCCCAAAAAAATTCCCTCCCTCCCCAGAGTTTTGTGTCCATTGGTTATACTTATATGCATGTGTACAAGTCCTTCGGTTGATCTCTTATTTCCCTCATATTTCCCTCCCCTCCCCGCTGTAATTAGACAGTCTGCTTGTTGCTTTACAGTCACTATATTTAACTTATGGTTCATCAGTTTCTAATGTTCTTTATTATTCATAAATGAGTGAAGTCATGTGGTGTTTCTCTTTCATTGACTGGCTTATTTCACTCAGCATGATATTCTCCAATTCCATCCAGGTTTCTGCAAATGATGAGAATTCCTTCTTTTTTATGGCAGCATAGTATTCCATTGTGTAGATGTACCATAGTTTTTTGATCCAATCATCTGCTGATGGACACCTAAGCTGTTTCCAAATCCTAGCTATTGTAAATCGTGCTGCTATGAACATAGGGGTGCATATATCCTTTTGGATTGGTGCTCCTATTTTCTTGGGATATATTCCTAGGAGTGGGATTACTGGGTCAAATGGGGGTTCCATTTTCAGTTTTTTGAGGAAACTCCATACTGTTCTCCACAGTGGTTGTACCAGTCTGCATTCCCACCAGCAGTGCAGGAGGGTTCCTTTTTCTCCACATCCTCGCCAACACTTATCTTGTTGATTTGTTAATGTTGGCCATACTGACAGGTGTGAGATGGTATGGCATTGTTGTTTCTACTTGCATCTCTTGGATAAGTAGTGACTTTGAACATGTTTTCATGTGCCTCTTGGCTTTCCTTATGTCTTCTTTTGAGAAGACTCTATTTAGTTCCATTGCCCATTTTTTAATTGGCTCATTTATTTCCCTTTTACTGAGTTGAATAAGCTGTTTGTAGATGTTGGAGATTAAACCTTTATCAGTAATATCATTTGCAAATATGTTCTCCCATACAGTGGGCTTTCTTGTTGTTTTGATGATGGTTTCTTTTGCTGTGAAAAAACTTTTTATTTTGATGTAGTCCCATTTGTTTATTTTATCTATAGCTTCCATTGCCCAAGGGGCAGTATCAGTGAAGAAGTTCTTTTGGCATATGTCTGAGATTTTGCTGCCTGTGGATGCCTCTAGTATTTTTATGGTTTCCCGTCTTATGTTTAAGTCTGGTAACCATATTGAATTTATTTTTGTGTATGGAGTAAGTTGGTGCTCTAGTTTCATTCTTTTGCAAGTATCTGTCCAATTTTCCCAACACCATTTACTGAAGAGACTGTCTTGACTCCATTGTATGCTTGTGCCACCTTTGTCAAATATTAATTGAGCATATTGATTTGGGTTGATATCTGGATTCTCTATTCTATTCCATTGATCTATATGTCGGTTCATGTGCCAGTACCAGGCTGTTTTGAGAACAGTGGCTTTCTAATACAGCTTGAAATCTGGTATTGAGATCCCTCCTACTTTACTCTTCTTTCTCAGGATTGCTGATGCTATTCAAGGTCTTTTATTGTTCCAAATAAATTTTTGGAGAGTTCTTTGTAGGTCAGTGAAATATGCCATTGGTATTCTGATGGGAAGTGCATTGAACCTATAAATTGCTTTGGGAAGTATGGACATTTTGATGATGTTGATTCTACCAATCCATGAACATGGTATGTTCTTCCATCTGTTTACATCTTCCTCTATTTCTTTTTTCAGTATTGTATAGTTTTCAGTATATAGGTCTTTTACCTCCTTAGTGAAATTTATTCCCAGGTATCTTAATTTTCTTGGTGTGATGGAAAATGGGATTGCTTTTTTGGTCTCTGTTTCTGTAAATTCATTGTTGGTGTACAGCAATGCCATAGATTTTCTGGCGTTAATTTTGTATCCAGCTACATTGCCAAATTCATTTATTAAGTCTATTAGTTTTTTTATGGAGTCTTTTGGGTTTTTTAGGTACAATATCATGTCATCTGCAAATAAGGATAACTTTATTTCTTCTTTTCTGATTTGGATGCCTTTTATTTCCTCTTCTTGTCTAATTGCAATGGCAAGTACTTCCAGTACAATGTCAAACAGGAGTGGTGAGAGTGGGCACCCCTGTCTTGTTCCTTTTTTAAGAGGGAATGGCTTTAGTTTTTGCCCATTGAGTATGATGTTGGCTGTGGGTTTATCATATATAGCTTTTATTATGTTGAGGTATGATCCTTGTACTCCCACCTTGTTGAGAGTTTTTATCAGGAAAGTGTATTGGATTTTATCAAATGCTTTTTCTGCATCAATTGATATGACCATATGATTTTTATCTTTCAATTTGTTTATGTGATGTATCACGTTTATTGATTTGCGGATATTGTACCATCCTTGCATTCCTGGAATAAAACCTACTTGGTCATGGTGTATGATCTTCCTGATGTACTGCTGGAGCTGATTTGCTAGAATTTTGTTGAGTATTTTGGCATCTATGTTCATGAGGGATATTGGCCAGTAATTCTCTTCCATTGAGTTGTCTTTATCTGGTTTTGGTATTAGGGTGATGCTGACTTCATAAAAGGGGTTTGGAAGTGTTCCTTCCTCTTGAATTTTTTGGAAAAGTCTGAGGAGGATAGGTTTTAGATCTTCCTTGAATATTTGGTAAAACTCTCCCGTGAAGCCATCTGGCCCTGGGCTTTTGTTTGCTGTCAGCATTTTGATGAATGTTTAAATTTCTTCCCGAGTAACTGGTCTTTTGAGATTTTTAGATTCTTCCTGCTTGAGTTTTGGAAGGTTGTATTTTTCTAGGAATATGTCCATTTCTTCCAGGTTGTGCAATTTGTTGGAATAGAATTGCTCATAGTATTTTGTAACAATCCTTTGTATTTCGGTGGGGTCTGTTGTTATTTCACCTCTTTCGTTTCTGATTTTGTTTATTTGGGCCCTCTCTCTTTGTTTCTCGGTTAGCCTGGCTAGAGGTTCATCAATCTTGTTTATCCCTTCAAAGAACCAGCTCTTGGTTTTGTTGATCTTGTGTATTGTTTCTTTGGTCTCTATGTCGTTTATCTCTGCTCTAATTTTTATTATTTCTTTCCTTCTGCTTACAGTGGGCTTTTCTTGTTGCTCTTTTTCTAACTCTTTGAGTTTTAGAGTTAGATAAACTGTTACCTTTTTTCTAGATTTTTGCAATAGGCTTGTAGAGATATGAACTTCCCTCTCAAGACTGCTTTTGCTGTGTCCCACAGATTTTGGGTTGTTGTGTTTTCATTGTCATTTGTTGCCAGGATGTTTTTAATTTCTTCCTTGATTTCTCCGGTAATCCATTCCTCATTTAATAGCATGCTGTTTAGTCTCCATGTGTTTGATTTCTTTGGATTATTTTTATTGTAGTTAATTTCCAGTTTTATGCCACTATGATCTAAAAAGATGCTTGATATGATTTCTATCTTCCTGAATTTGAAGAGACTTTGCCTATGTCCCAACATGTGGTCTATCTTTGAAAATGACTCATGCGCACTTGAGAAGAATGTGTATTCTGTGGCTTTGGGGTGGAATGTTCTGAAGATGTCGATTAATTCCATCTGGTCTAGTGAGTCATTTAGGATTGATATTTCTTTGCTGATTTTTTGTTTGAGTGATTTGTCGAAATGTGACAGTGGGGTATTAAAATCTCCTACTATGATTGTAGTACAATCAATCTCTCCCTTCATGTCCTCCAGCAGTTTTTTTATGTATTTGGTTGCTCCCACATTGGGTGCAGATATGTTTACCAGGGTTATTTCTTCTTGTTGTATTGCTCCCCTTAGTATTATGAAGTGGCCTTCATTGTCTCTTGTTAAGTCCTTCACTGTGAGATCTAATTTGTCAGATATAAGTATTGCTACCCCAGCTTTTTTTTTCATTTCCGTTTGCCTGGAAAACCTTTTTCCATCCTTTCACCTTCAGTCTGTGAGCGTCTTTTTTTCTGAGGTGGGTTTCTTGTAGACAGCAGATGTATGGGTTTTGCTTTCTTATCCAATCTGTTAACCTATGTCTTTTGATTGGAGCATTTAAACCAATTTCGTTTAAAGTAATTATTGATAGGTAGGTATTTGATGCCATTTATTCTATCCCCCTGTGTTCCTTCTTCGCTTCCTATTTCTTTATTTTTACAGTAGACCCTTTAGCATTTCTTGCATTGCTGGCTTGTTGGAGATAAATTCCTTTAGTCTGTTTTTGTCAGTGAAGCTCCTGATTACACCTTCAATTTTGATTGACAGCCTTGCAGGGTACAGTATTCTTGGGTTCAGACACTTCCTTTGCATGACTTTGTATATGTGATCAGATTCCCTTCTGGCCTGATGAGTTTCTGTTGAGAAATCAGTTGCTAGTCTGATGGGGGTTCCTTTATATGTAACTTTCTGTCTCTCTCTGGCTGCTTTTAAGATTCTGGTTTTGTCAACGTTTTTTGCCAGTTTAATTATAATGCGTCTGGGTATTGATCTTTGAGGGTTCATTTTGTTGGGGACTCTTTGAGCATCTTGGATTTGTGTCGGTTTTTTCTTCTCTATCTCAGGAAAGTTTTCTGTCATTATTTCTTGAAATACTTTTTTCATATCTTTCTTAGTTTCCTTTCCTTCTGGGACCCCTATTATTCTAATATTGTTTTGTTTTGTATTGTCCCTAAGCTCCCGTAGGCTCTCCTCCTGTTTTTTTTTTTTTGTTTTTCTAGCAGCTTCTCCAATTGGGTATTTTTTTCCATCTTGTCTTCTAGCTCACTGATGCGGTCCTCTGCTTCTTCTAGTCTACTCTTGATGCTTTCTATTGAGTTCTTCATAGAAGCAATGTCATTTTTCATTTTTCTTGGGTCACCTTCATTTCCTCTTGGTTCTTCTTCAGATCCTCTTGGTTCTTCTTCATTTCCTCTTGGGTCTTACTCATATTGTCAAATTTGTCTTCCATTCTTTTTAGCCATCCCATTATCATTACTCTGAATTCTTGCTCTAGTAGGTTGCTTGCCTCTAACTCGTTTACTTCCTTTTCTGGTGATGCCTGATTTTCTTTCATGGGCGAGTTGTTTCTTAGACTCCCCCATGATATTTCTTTTTAGGATGCCTGTTTATGTAGTTCTTCTCTCCTGCTTAGATTTAAAGGTACAAAATACAACAGAACCAGGTACAACACACAAGGCACTGAACAGAAAAGCGTTTGCAACATTAATTATATCCTCCAATAAATGTAACTAGAACCCTGCTAACAAAATCATTCAATCAAATAAAAAGAATAAGCAAACCAATCTTACAAAAAAGCATAAAACTTTGATATAGTTAGCATTTAACATACAACTACAAAGGGGTAGAGAGAAGGATTTTTTTTTTTAGGACAGCGACAAGGTAGGTGTGAATGGGCTTGGAATAGGGGGTTGGGAGTTAGATATACACAGGAAGGGTGAAATTTTAGGAGGGGGTAAATAGAAAAAAATAGGGAAAATCTAAAGCAGTAAAGAGTTAAGATAAGCAGGACACCAAAGGGAAAGAGTTAGGAAGAGAGTGATGGCATAAAGGTAAGGATGAGTTAGAATAGAGCGTTGGAGAAGGAAAGGTATAAATAGTCCGTTGATTAGTAATCCCAAAGGGGAAAAAAAGAGAAAAGAAGAAAAAAAAGAAAAAAAAAGAAAAAGAAAAAAAGTATATAATATGGCACTTAAAAGATAATGATAAAAATAAACAAAAGAAAATAAGATAAAAAAGATAAAAAGGGCAAAATAGTAGTAGTAATAATGTTGATTACATATAAAAGTGAATTAATTAAAAAGGTAAAATCAAGTGAGGAAAGATGAAAAAAATTATCTTCTTAAGTAAACTTTGCAACTAATGTAACTTAAAAAACAAAACAAAAACAGAAAAAAATTAAACAATTAGAAAATCAAAATCAAAAATTAAATAAAATTTGCAGTAATGAAGGTCATTCACTTCCTCTGTTGTTCTGTCTAGCTCAGCAGTTCCCAGTCTGGGCGTTAATTGCAATTCCTTGTGTTTCTTCCTTGTTGTAATCAGGTCTTGATTTTTAAGCCATTCTAGAGTGCATATGTACTGTAGCCTCTAGGTGGAGGTGTTTCTTGGTGGCAGAGAGCCAGGGTTCTGAGGCCTTTCTAGCTTTTTCCCCCTCTCTGTGTCCCTGATCTATGGAGGTGTGGGGGTTGGGCAGGAGGAGCCAACCACACTCGCCTGTAACTTTCACTGAGTCAGATCCAGACGTGCTGCTCCTTAGATATCCCCCCACTTAGGAGCCCCGACCACAGTCAGGGGTGCCTCCAGCCCACCTCTGGGTTTCTTATAAACACAGACCCCTCTGTGCGCCTGGTGCGCTCGGGTTGCTCTGCGCGAGCTGCTGTGGGGGGATGCGAGAGCTGCAGGGGAAGCGCGCCGTGGTGGGAACTCACACGATCTTCGCAAAATCTGATTTTTCACCCTGGGGTGGAGCAATCCTTTGAATCCAAGCGTTCACGCTGATTGTGGTCAGCGTTTAGGGGTGAACAGCTACTTGGTGGTCTTTACGGCTGTGGCTAGTCTGTCCTCTAATCCAAATCTCTTCCTGTCAAGATGGCGAGATTTCCCCGTCTTCGCCCTTAGGTCACTCCGGGAAAGGATCGGGCTGTGGGTGCTTAATTGTCAGGGACACCCTGATCAGGTGCCACACCAATTTCCCCAGGTGTTTGCCTTTCTCTTGGCTTGTTGACCGGCACTCTCAGCGTGACCCTCTGGTGCTCTCTCCTTCCTCTCCGGGACCCGGGTCAGAACTTGCCTACCTATTCTTCCACCATTTTTCAGCGTCCTACTCCAAGCTCCAGCGCAGAAGCAGCAGTTGCCGAAATGCCTGGGACCTTGGCCGGCTGGGACGGTGCTGGCGCCCGGTGTGGCTGCTGCTGCTGCAGCCGCGGCTCCTTAAAACTTCAGAAGTTGAGAGCCAGTGAGAGGTTGCCACCTGCCGGGAGCCAGAGGGAAAGGAATTCCGGTAAGGTAGTTTCAACACAAACCAGACTAACTGTGAATCCTACAGTATCAAGAATTTACTCATTTATTCAATGACAATCATTTCAGCATCTTCTGGAACATCATCATAACAATCCAATTCCTGAATTTCCTGGTGAATTTCTTGACTCCATTTCTTTCAGAATCAGTGGACCAAATCTCTCATGTTTAGCAATAGCACTGTCTTTAAATGAGTACTTCTTGTCAAGGTAGTCTGCTGGCAGTGCATTTGCAATACAACTGCCAGTGATTTTCTCCCATGAATTCTTCACCCAAGTCACAACTTCTTGCAGTTTAGGTTTCACAAAGTTTCCACGCTGATTTCTCTCCATTCTATTTTCAATGTAGTCATTAATTTCCATGTGCAAATTGTCTTTGAATGGCTTCTTTATTGCAATATCTAGAGTCTGGAGATAGGTCATCATTCCTGCAGGAATCATTATTTGATCTATTTTTCTTTTGTGAAGAAATGTCTTCATGTCTTTAGTGTGGCGAGTGCTAGTGCATCCCATACTAGCAGACCTCTTTGGCTCCCTCGCATAACAAGGGGCAGCATTAAATTGACCCACTTCCTTATAACCGCTTGTGTGGCCCAGGCTTTTTCAGTTTCAAGAATAAAAATGCCCAAAACAGGTTCAATCTTTTCCTTCTTGTCCATAGAAATGATTAAAGGTGGGATTTTTGTGCTATCCAGAGGAATTGCCAAAATACAGGAAACACATGCACTTTTGTAAACAGTGGAGGGAATGTACATGAAGGAGGCACCCCACTGTTCAATTGTTGTTTAAGATGATTGAGATGCGGTTTCATCTACAGCAATCAAGTTGGAAAGATTGTGTTTAGAGAAGTCAGCATCATCAATAAAGGACTTGAATGCAAGTGCTTGCTTAATAACTTGAGTATTTTCAAACCTAAACAATGTTGTACCAGTAGATCTTCTTAAAGACAATTCACTTCACTGAAGGAAATTATCCAGCCAGTCTTGTGATGTTTTGAAGTCTTAGGGGTCTATTTCAAACTGTGGTGCTATTGCAAGGGCAAATTCTTGAATCTGAGCCCTATTCACAACCAAAGCATTTGTTCTCCTGTCAATAACCCATTCACTGATCAGGTCTTCCAGCTCAGAAAATAATGGTTGCTGACCTGCTCCACACTTGTGTTCTTTATTATTTCCCTTGTCCACTTGTTCAATGAGGTTACCATACTCTGCCGGCCATTTTCAGACCAATCAGATACTCAACATCTTCTCTTTGCAGAAATCAGTAAGATTTTGGCCCCAAGGGTCTTCCACGATTCCTTTCTTGTACTCCACGGAATAGGTTTTTCTTTTTGCACTCATTTCTAGGGGTAAAAAAAACCAACAACTTGGGTATCAAGGTGGGGGGAGGTGAATCACTTAAAATGACACAGGGGGGATCAGAGGGAGGAATCAAATGGCACAGGAGAATCAGAGGGTGGGTTACCATTTTACTAACCCCTTTTGATCCTCCTGTGTTATTTTAAGTGATCCCCCTCCCCTCACCCCTGTGCCACTGAACACCTTCACCAGACATCCCCTCTACCCCTTTATCAGACATTACCCCCTGGGGCCTGCCTTGGGACTCTCACTGGGCTTGCTGGGGCCTGGATCTGGGCTGGAGCAGGGTCTGTCACTGACTGCTAGACGTCAGTCATCATGAAGACAGCCGCAAGCATCAGGTAGTGTCACCAGAGACAGACCAGCATTCACCACCTTCACTGCATCCCGTCCGCTCTAATCCTCCTGTTCTTCTACACGCATCTGCAAAAGTCTCCTCCTCTCTCCTGCTCCACAGTCACCACTCACTCCAACCTCTGGTCCGCCTCCACACAGCAGTGACATCCGGACTCCGCAAAATGTCACTGGTTGCTAGACACCAGGTGGGGCGGCCCTAGTGACCAGTTTATAATAAATTAATTTTCATTCTGAGACAGAGCCTGGGGGCCTTATATTTGGGGGGATGCCTTATATTTCACTCAGAAGGAAACCTGTAAGTAGGTCTTATTTTTGGAGGATGTTTTATTTTCAGGGAAACGTGGTATAAGATACCAATCTAGAGGGATTTGTGAAGATGCTGGGAGTCCAGGCTGTAAAACTCACATCGTATGCAGAGTAGTTTTAATGGATCTACGACAGGGGTGGGCAAACTTTTTGACTCGAAGTCCACAATGGGTTCTTAAATTGGACCGGAGGGTTGGAACAAAAGCATGGATGGAGTGTTTGTGTGAACTAATATAAATTCAAAGTAAACATCATTACATAAAAGGGTATGGCTGCTCTTTCGGCTCTGTGCAGGCCAGATAGAACAGCCGAAAGGGCCGGATCTGGTCCGCGGGCCATAGTTTGTTGATCATGTAACAATTGCCATTTTCCTATTGCCTTCTCAGGGATTATAAATATAGAAGTATTCCAAAAACTATTGGAAGGTTCTATAATGACCAGCATCTACTTGTTCTTGTATTAATTTGTGAATATGACTTAATTTCTCCTTGGTTAATGGCCACTGACCCACCCATATAAGTCTATCATCTTTCTATTGCATGGGGGTGATGAGATTGAGCAGTGACCACTCCTAAAAAAGTTGATATTCTATTCCTTGTTTTCTTGTGAACTGCTTGTAAACATTCTAAAACATTTCGGCCCCATAAGTTGACTGCAATTCCAGAGACTATATAGAGCTAAAACCATCCCATTTGTCCTTCCTCATCTTGCCACTTTAACACTGCAGCATTGTGCTGTGTGTTATCAGGAATTTCAACACCCATGATAGGCCTATAGCTTCTACCATGGACCAACCTGGAGGCCAGAATTCTTGATTGATGACATTAACATCTGCTCCAATGACTACTAAGCCTTTAAACAGTTTTCCCTCTATTCTTAGATTAATCATAGGACAGGTCTTGCTAATTTCTTGTATTCAATATATATGTGAGCCTCCAAGTCCTTGTGTTCCTCCCTTCATATTTATAACTTCACCTTGCTGAATATAAGGTAAAAGCAGGAACTGAGCAATTCTTTGTCCTGGAATAATTTGCATAAATTGTTTGCATTCTAAAATTACTTTGATTTATCCCTTATAGTCTGAATCTATGACTCCAGGAAAAAGAGTTAGTCCTTTTAGCATATTTTCACTCTTTCCTAGGACTAAACCTTACATTTCTGGTGTCACAGGTCCCCAAATTCCTGTAGGAACAACTTGTCTAGCCATGTCTGGGATCAGGGTGACTGTTATTGTGCTATTAAGATCAAAGCCAGCATTTCTTTCTGGAGTGACTTGAAGGAGGGAATCTACTGGCAGGTGGTCCTGGCAGGGTGAAACTTCCCCTTATTTAATAACAGGTCTGGAGGGAGCCCTTCCGGCTGTTCCCAGGAAGCTGGCCATTTCCTTTGTCTTGATTTAATGGCTGGCCATTTCTAAGAAATTTAGATCTACATTCGCTGTACCAATGATTCCTCTTCTGACATCTGGGACATAGACCTGCATTACCTGAGTTGGTAATGCTAAGCCTTCTCCCTGAGTGTCATCTTGTGTCCTTTTGGTTACTTACATTCCTTTTCAAAATGTCCTTGCTGTCCACAGTTGAAACATGATTTGTTTCTTTTTGTACTTATGGCAGCTAATAAGCTTGCCTGAAAAATGCCTGACCCCCACCTTCTGACATGCTCAAATCATTTCTGTAATGGTACTATTTTTTCTTAGAGGCATTAGACATTTCTTATAATCAGCATTGGCATTTTTATGAGCTAATTGCCGAGTCAAAATGTCTCTTGCTGTCTCCTGTTGAATCTACCATCTCACTGCGTGAATGAGGCAAGCTAGAAAATCAGAGGATGATTCAGTGAGTCCCTGCATGCACTTACTAAAGGCTCCTTCAAGTTCCCCTTTTGCTGGTAATGCCCACCATTCTTTTCTTCCATTAAGTCTAATTTGCTCATATGCCTGTTGGACTTAGGGGAGCTGCTTTTGGAAGTCACTAAATTGTCCCTGTCCTGCAAGCATCTCAAAAGTTATTTGAACATTCTGTGTGATATTTGAAGAAGCTTGTTCTTAAAATTTCTCTAAAAATTCCCCTTTCCATAGCAAATAACCTCCTCCATCCAGGGTTCATGGGACAGATAATACCAACCCTAAGGAGCTAGGAATGTATCAGAAATGTTAGTTATAATTTCTCTAGGAAATGGAACATTGGCATAATTCTATATTACTCTATCACACAAGGCCTTTATCATTTTCAAGTCAAATATTTTATGCTATCTTATTATTTGATTTGGGAGTTGTGGATTAGCTACCTGTATAACAGGGAAAACAAGTCTGTCCTCCACCATCATGTCTCTTAATCCTTTTTGGATAGCTCTCTGCATAGGTGATTCTATTAGTGTTGATTTAAATGTTTCAGAATCAGGACATGAAGGCCACTCCTCCAATTTATCTTTCTGCTTCTCTTTAGGAGTGGAGGGTGGAAAGGGACGAGGTCTTTCTTCTCTGAAAGGCTCTAGCAAATGCAATACCATTTTCCACAAGTAGAAACAATATGGAGACAAATATTTCCCCTGCTGCTGAGCTTCTTTCAAGTGCTGACCCATTCCTCCCCAACAGTCAATATCCAATGTACCCTCACCAGAAAGCCATAGATTATATTCTATAATAAGCTGTATAAACTATAAAAGATCTTCTGACACTGCAACTCCCTTATCCTTTAGCAAGCAAGCCAAAAGTCTACAAGAAAGTCTCTCCCCTTTCGAAAAATTCTGCCCCCTTATGATCTTGCAGAAACAAAATAAATTACTCAAGCACGTATGGATCTGCAGGTTTCCACAGCTAACACGAGTTTTGTATGCAGTTTAATCTTCTACCACTGGTCTGGTGATTTTTTTATGCTCTGGCATATACTTTTTCTCAAAGTTCCTGTTCAAGGCGCCAAATGTGAAGCCACGGCCACAATGGCCTTGGGTTCAAATGCTTGGAGAAAGGGCTGACAAACAAATTAATACACAAGACAAGAAATATAAATTTGAAAATTATGGGGAAAGCCAGGGAAACCTTAGCTGTAGTAGTCAAGTTCCACTGAGTCTCCATTCCCATCTGCTTTTAGTTACTAGAATACATAATTGCCTTTTAGGAATGCAAACAGACGTATCAATGGTAATGGTTAGTAAATGGTAAGATGATCAGTTTGGGAGAGTTTGCTTTAGGCCATTGAGTCAGCAGTAGGTAATAAAATGCAAATATTTACCCTTTGAATATCATAGGTCCCAATTCAGCCTTCTGACCAGACCTCTCACATTTATTTTAATTACTGTTGATCTTGGTTCTCAGCACATTTCATGGTATATCTTTTTAAATTCTTTTTCTTTAATCTATCTGTGTCCATATATGTAAAGTGGGATTTCCTTTAGACAGCATTCATTTGAGTCTTGCTTTATAAAAAATCAATATTGTAAGGTTCTCCTTCCTCCCAACTGATGGGCGGAGCTATCACATTATTGGTACCTGTGACAGAGACATTTCCAAGACATTGAACCATCAATCAGCACGTGCCAAAGTGTCCTGGAGCCCACCCCTTCCTGTTTCGCCCTGGGTCCAACCCTCTCCAGTTCCTCTCCTTAAAAAGACCCCCAGGCCAGCCACGTGCTGCTGCTCCTCCATGTCCAGGAGGCAGCCCGGCTGGGTCCCCTGCCCCCTGCCCACGCCTTCAACTCTGATTTCTCTACCTCCATAATGAGTCCCGCTCATTATCTGGGAATAAACTTTACTTTAAAATCATTTGGTGGTCACTTTCCTGCATTCCCTTCAAACCTAACATGTTGATACTGAAACCCAGCTGAGCCTTTGTGTGACCTTCCACAGTCCGGGGTACCCCCCATGGCTCAGGAACCCTGCTTCTCTCCAGCTAAGCATTGTCAGCGGCAAGTCTCTAACCCTACTGATTCCTAGAGTATCCGGCATCTCTGTCTGTAAACCGCGGCCGCGTCAGAGATTTCCTCTGGGCTCTGCCCTCTAGACCTCCCAGGGAGGTTCCCTGGTCAGGGGTTGTGGCATAGACGTATCCATTCCCCCTTGACTCTCCGGTCTTTTGGCCTCACTCTGGCCCCAGGGGGCAGAAGGGGATACCCTCCTCCATCCCTCAGGTCCCGGTCCATAGCTTTGGGCTTAGTTAGGACACTGGTCCTTGGGCCTAGGCTATCGACCTGACTCTAGGTTTCAAATTGGGCATCAAAATCTGGTACCCTAGGGTACATCAATCTGGCTACTTCTGTGATGTGACACGGGCCTTAAACTTCCTTGCCTGACCTCAGTAAATTCAGCCGGGAAGTTGCCCAGGGTTCCAAGTGCCGGCTCTCAGCCCCACTCCCTCTGCCACTTCTGCTCCGACTTCTCCTGTCCTCTCTGCTTCGGACCCAGCTGCTCCCAGCCACATCCCCTCCCCATCCGCACCGCTGCCCCTCGGGTTCTGGCCTCTGGGCAACGGTGCTTTCCTGTGGCCCCCACCGAGGCCGCTCCGCCAGCACCCCCAGCTTTCCTGCACTGGGACTGACTTGTGCAGGCTCAGTCCCTGGCAGCAGCCCTCAGGATGCCCCGTCGTTCATCTGTGCTCTCCCATCCCCACGCAAGGAGCTCTTGATGCTGTGGATTCCACCACCATGACCCGCAGTCACCACCTCCGAGAAAGCCTCCCTCCCGCACAACAGCCTCTCCACAGAGCTAAGTACTCTTCCATTGTTTAATTGTGAGCAGCCTTGCCACCACGTGGCTGCCACCATCTTGGCATGGCTAACTCCTCCCCCTTTTGGTTCCAACGGGGCCAACGTCATCTTTGCGGGACAAACCCCTCCCCTCTACAACCAAGTCGCACCTCCACCTGCCTCTGCCTCCTCCGCCTGTCCCCCTCCCCAGGTCCGAACTGTTCACAGCATTTAAGGTTTTTAATGCCTGTGAAAAGGAGGCAGATTAAACCCACCTTCCACGGAACGTGAGTCTGCAAAAACCCACACCTTTGCTGGCTACCTTAGGGCCAATGGCAGCCACACATAACTGTGTGTAGTGGGGGTGGTGATGCTTCAACTGTGGAAAGAAAGACCACAGTGTCCTCAAGCATTGCCTGGCATGTGCGCTCAAAGCGATTGTTGGAAAAGTGGCGGGCCCTATGCGTCTCAGCATGGAGGTGCTGTCCTTCCAGCTCGTGACCTCTCACTGGCCATGCTGGGACTAGCTGAAGACTGAAGATGCTTGGACTCCAACCACCCTTCTTACAAAAAGCCCCGAGTAAAATTCAAGGTAGTGCGGTATGCTGACCTCTTCCCTGGGTATTGACTGGAAAAATGCTCTGTCCTTAGTGCCTGTTCCCTCCTCCCCCTGCCTTCAATAGTACAGTAATGGGAAAAAGAAAAGTGATTCTAAAGTTAACTGTTCACAAGAATTTTTACAGGACCCACTCATCTGGACAATCCTGCCCCATGTCTCAGAGTCATACAGCTGACCTCCACTGTTTGGGGACTGCTGCCCTGCCTGTGGGCTTTAGCTGCAGTTGCTGTTCTCATCAAGGCCCAGAAGATCTGCCTCCAGCAACCCTTACAGGTGTTCTCCATCATTTCTGTTATACATTGTACATTTATAGAAAATATAAACTCAATCATGTATTATTTAGCTTTCAAAAGTCAATTGGGCCGAAACCGGTTTGGCTCAATGGTAGAGCATCAGTCTGTGGACTGAAAAGTCCCGGGTTCGATTCCGGTCAAGGGCATGTACATTGGTTGTGGGTACATCCCCGGTGAGGGGTGTGCAAGAGGCAGCTGGTCGATGTTTCTCTCTCATTGACCTTTCTAGCTCTCTATCTCTCTTCCTTCCTCTCTGTAAAAATAACAATAATATATATATATATATATATATATATATATATATATATATATATTAAAAAGTCAATTGGCTTTTGTAGAAATCTTCAATTGATAAAAAATATAAATATTCTCTGTTCATCCATTCACAATTTTAGGTGGCCCAATCCTTTATGAAGGTAGCAGTTGTCACCCATTTTCATTTTATGCACACCTGACCCATATGTGGATCAGTCCTGAGCAACCTGTTTCTCAGTGACCAGAAATGATATACATATAAAGAAATCTAAGCAAATTTAAAATATTGAAAAAAAACAACAACACCTAAGTGTCTTTTCTGACTACAATAGTATAAAGAAAGGGTATAGTGATAGATACAGCATTAAGAAAGAGAAAAGATCTCAAATAAAGAACTTTACATCAAGGAATCAGAAAAAAATGAGACAAATTAACCAAAAGTCAGCAGAGGAAGGAACCAGAGATCAGAAAAATAATAGCAAATATAAAGAAAACAACAATAGTAGGAGCTGTATTTGGAAAAGAGAAACAAAATGTACAAACATTTAACTAGACTAATTCTTCAAATAAAGAAGGCTCAAATGAATAAAATCATAAATGAAAAAGGAGACATTACTACTCATGTCACAAACATACAAAGGATCATAAGAAACAATGATGAACAGCCATATGCCAAGAAATAGATGTAATTCCTAGAAGCATAAAATTTACCAAGACTGGGTCATAAACAAACAAAAAAATATGAACAGGAAAATAAGTAAGGAGATTGAAGCAGAAATAAAAAATCTCCCAACAACAACAACAACAAAAAGCCCACACCAGTTTCACAAGTGAACTGTAGCAAATATTTTAAGAACAATTATTACCCATTCATCACAATCTCCCCCAAAAGGGGCTGAGAGGGGAAAACTTCCAAACTAATTTTATGAGGACAGAATAACTAATATCAAATCAAGACAAGGGCTCTATAAGAGAAATGAAACTACAGGCCAATCACACTGATAAATATAAATGCAAAAACTCTCCACAAAAAAATAACAAACTGAACTCTAGGGCACATTAAAAGGATCATAGGCTACCATCAAGTGGGATTTTAAAAAGGGCAAACTTCCTGTTATAAGAGTAAACCTGTACAGTGTTATGGTGGATACTATTGTTAGGGCAAGAATCTTAAAGTGTGGGTAGCTCTTACTAAATGCATCTTGCTAAGTGTTTAAATGTAGCACAGTATTTGTAGGCATAGCAAGATGAGTTTGTTGGGAACCCAACCCAACCACACAATTGTAGCCAACTGCAAAGAAGAAATCAATGTTTAATTAACCAAATAGTGTATAAAAGCACTCCCTTTGGGAAGACAGAACTTTGTCTGTGAATCCCACATCTCCTTTACTTGCTGCAGGAACTAAAAATACCTTGAGACAACTACATCTTATGCTTAAATAGAGCATCCAAAGGGTGAAAGCCTTGAGAAACATCATGAAACTTTAGAGACAACGTGTCTAAGGCCAAGACAGATTAGGAGATACAGGATCTAAGAGTAGCTGGTGAGTTAACAATAGCTAGTACAGATGTCCACCAAACAATTGTTTCTGCTGTGGATAATAAACACTCCTCTACTTGCAACAAATGAAGAAAATGGTCTAAAATGACCCCGTTTATGATGAGCTTGGCCTCATAGTCAAACTCTTCACAAGGTAACAATTTCCTTTTTGTTTTTTGCTATGTGATCGTAATTTAAGACAAAGGTTGATGTGAAGTGTTAAAAAATACAAACTAATTTCCAAAACAGTGACCTCTAATCTATAATAATAAAAACATAATGCGGGAGATAGAACCAAGATGGTGGCCTAGGTAGTGTCCTAAGCTGTCGCCTCATCAACAATTTTAAAAAAACAACAAAAAACTAAAATCAAAAAGGACTTCATCAAAATCCCAGGAAAGCTGGCAGAGTGGGATATCTACAACTAGAAAGAAGGAGAGAGGCTCACAGATTGGAATGGGAGTCGCAAAGTGCTGAGGTAGCCAGATGCTCGCACAGAGAGATAGTGTTACCGAATGCCTGCCTGGCAGGAGGGGAGGAATGCTCAATTGCATAGAATCCTTTCAAACTGTACTGAACCCCAACCCCAGGTGAAACCCCATGGACCCAGGCTCATATCAGTGGAGTCTGGACTGTAGAGAAAGGCACCAGAGACTCAGAGACTGGGAGACCAGGGAGCCAGGAGCCATAGGGGACAGGGTCTACAGTCGCATGCCAGTGAGTACAAACAGAGATCTGACCACGGAGGCTGCCATTGCCTCTCCATAGCGGAAGGAGTCAGAAGCTCCAGACTACAGAGATCAGCCCAAGTCTGGGCAACGCCCTGGGGCACCCACGCTCTTGCACGGGGAACCTGGGAAGGTCAGGCGGAAACTCAGGCAAATGCACAAGGGCAGCGTAGAAGCCAAGACTATCAGCTTAGCCCTGAAACTCCGCCCCATCCAAGCTGAGCAGAGGCTTCTGCAGTTTTTCAAGTCTGATCCTATAAGACAATCTCCAATATAGAAGTTATCCCAGAGTAGACACAGCAGATACCCATATTCAATTGGCCTGAAGGTCATTTCACAACAATAAATATTTAGCTAAAACAAGGCTGTGCACACAGTCCACAAAGGGGAGCACCAAAGAGTGTCTACCTCAGGTTACTGAGGAGGTTAACCCACTGGGCAATATAGGACACCAAACACACAAAGCCATCCTACCAACTCTGAAAAATACCAAAAATGCTGAGACAAGAAATAGATGTCAAACGCAAGAGATGGAGGATATAGCTTTCCGAACTACGGTTGTAAGGTTATACAAGAATATCCTAGACAAGGTCAATAAACTTCATGAGACAAAAATAAAAAGTATACATAAACTGAGTAATTTGGAAAATATTATGCAGAGATCCAACAGCAGAATGGAGGAACACAAGAATCAGTTCAAAGAACCAAAATACACTCATCTGGAGAAGCAAGAAGAAAAGAGAATCCAGAAAGTTGAAGATAGTGTAAGGAGCCTCTGGGACAACTTCAAGTGCACCAACATCAGAATTATGGGGTGCCAGAAGAAGAGGGAGAGCTAAATACTGAAAACATATTTGAAGAAATAATATCAGAAAACTTCCCTCACCTGGTGAAAGAAATAGACTTACAAGTACAGGAAGCATACAGAACCCCAAACAAGAGGAATCCAAAGAGAAATACTCTGAGACACATCATAATCAATATGCCAAGGGCAAAAGACAAAAAGATTTTACAAGCAGCAAGAGAAAGCAGTTGGTTACCTATAAGGGAGCACCCATACGACTATCAGCTGATTTCTCAACAGAAACCATGCAGGCCAGAAGGGAGTGGCAAGAAATATTCAAAGTGATGAATAGCGAGAATCTACAACCAAGATTACTGTATCCAGCAAAGTTATTCAGAATTGTAGGGCAGATAAAGAGCTTCACATATAAGAAAAAGTTAAAGGAGTTCATGGCCACCAAACCAGTATTATATGAAATGCTGAAAGGAATTACTTAAGAAGAGGAAGAAGATCAAGTGAATTAAAAATCTGAGGAATAGAATAAACTGGTAAATATAATAGAATCAGGAGAAAGAAAGGGAGTGGATCGAAAATTATCAGGGTAAAAGGAGTGTGGGGGTGCAGAAAGCGACTGAATTAAAATCATATAACATATGGATGAGGACAATGGGGGGCAGGGGGAAAGAGCAGAGGGAGAAAACGGAGAAACAATTGTAAAAATCTGAGTAATAAAGATTTATTAAAACACACACACACACACACACACACACACACACACACTCAAACACACACATAGACACACACAAAAACAAACAAACAAAGAAACAAACAAACAAACTAAAATCAACACATAATGTGCTAATTAGACTGGATAGCAGATTGAACTTCCGGACATCAATCCAGACATCCTTCTGGATGAAGCCACAGTGGTAGGCACCAAGGCAGAGGTCTTTAGGGGTTATTAGGCAGGCAGTAGGGCATAGTGGTTAGGGGTGATGAGGCAGGCAGGCAGAGTGGTTAGGGGCAATCAGGCAGACAGGCGGGCAGGCCAGGCCTTACAAGCCAGCCGGCCTGGATTGCAAGAGGGGTGTCATATGTGGGGTCTGGACTAAACCTGCAGTCAGACATTTCCCAAGGGGTAACAGATTGCAAGAGGATTCAGGCTGTACCCAGAAACCCCCATCCCCTGTGCACAAATTTCATCCACTGGGCCTACAGTTTCACATACTTTTCTCGATTCCCGGATGGGTGAAGCTCAATGTAATTATTACACATGCCGCCAGAATGTGTGTGAATAATGGGCACAAAGTTCTGCATTATGGTGGCTTTTCCCTGCAGAAATGTTTAGACAAAGTATTTCCAATGGATTTGGTCACTTATCCAGCAGTTGTTAGTGAAGTGCTCAGTGAGGAACCCATATTGGAATGACCTTTTGAACTCTAGCTCTGAGCAACAAACAAGTCTCAAGCTGCACCAGAAGCCATCCAGAGAGTGAAACCACAAGGGCAAAGTATAAGTCAATCTCAAACACAGTCACCTAGAAAACAACGGATGATGAGGACAAAAGCTCCAAAACAGGAAGCACAGCACAAAACCGCTTTTCTCAGCCAACATCCTGAGATGTGAGATGAAGAAAATCAACAATGAAAAAGAAACAGAAAGCAATCAAACAACTGAAATAACTAGCAGCAGCCAGAACAGGTAGGAAAACCAGTTGGAAAAAATTCAAAGGAGACACTCCTTTCCTGATTTGAATTGAGTCTTTTAAACAATCAAAGAAAACATGTGGATACCAAAAATAAGCACAAATATGTCTTCTTTTTAAACCCAATAGCAAAACTGAATGTTTTTCAGTCCACACTTGATGTTTGTCTATCTTTTATCCATTATTCGGAATATCTGGGAAATTTAAAAATGTTAAATTGACTTTTCCTGCCTTCAATTATTAAGAGGAGAAGAGGGGGGTAACGTGTTTTGATTTGTTGTTCTTTAAACCAATGCTGGATGATCTAAAACAGACCTATGATTTTTATCCACTAAGGAACAAAGTCTCAAATACACAAATAATAGCATCTTAAAAATTAGAGGGGGGAAAGAGCAGCTGATAGTGATTCACTTCAGCATGCTCACATTGTTTGGAGAGTGTCTGGTTGTTCTGGGTGCTGAGGGTAGGTGCCTGTAAGATGACAGTGAGAGGGCAGAGTGGTGATGCCCTGTTTCCTCAGAGGCCAGTGCAGCCAGGAGATCACTTCTGTGGGGCTAATACAGGTGCTGAGGCAGGAACAGAAAGGGACAGTCACACCTCGTGGGTGCTTTCAGTCAGCATTCAACATCGAAAACCCAGAGGAGGCAAGAGTTCTGTCCTCTCAGTGAAATGTTGGGAGAGTCAGGGCGACTGCAAACTGTGCACTTTGGGTGCCGGCACCCCTGAGAGAAGGCTGCCCACACTGAGCCTTGCTCACTTGGAGCCTAGTGCACTCCTGCCAAATAGCAGGTGACAGGAGGTGCTTTTTCAAGTTAATGATTCACCCTCTGCCTGTGAAGGTGGAAAGTAGAGGGGGGAGGCATGTGGGGAGTGAGTGAGGTTACCCATCCTGGGGCACCAAATCTGTTGTTGATTCCTTTCACTACTGAAGAGAGATATACAGAGTGTCCCCCCTAAATGTATACACACTTTGAATACCTACTAATTCTAAAGGGTTAAAGCATAAAAAGAAAGAAACAATAATGGAGCTGTCATCTGTTATAAGTGTGGGCACAAACTGGCAGTCAGACATTTCCTGAGGGGTCCCAGATTGTAGAGGGTGAAGGCCAACTGAAGGGTCCCCCTCCACCCCAGTGTGCATGAATTTCATGCACTGGGCTTCCAGTAATGTATAACAGTAATGCAGAAGGAGGGAAGAGACATTAGAGCATATGTGATGTGATATATAACATTCACTGAAAATAGAATATGATAAGTTACAGGTGCATATTGCAAACTGTGGAGCAACCAATAAGAAAATCAAATAAAATATAGAATAACACAAGAGTTAAAATAAGACAGAATTTTAAAAATTCTCCAAAAAGCAGAAAAAGGTAAAAAAAAAGAATAGATGAGACAAACTGAAACAAATAGCAAGAAGATTAATTAATTAATTAATTAATTAAAAATATATCTTATTGATTTTTTACAGAGAGAAAGGGAGAGAGATAGAGAGTTAGAAAGATCGATGAGAGAGAAACATCAATTAGCTGCCTCCTGCACACCCCCTACTGGGGATGTGCCCACAACCAAGGTACATGCCCTTGACCAGAATCAAACCTGGGACCTTTGAGTCTACAGGCTGACTCACTCTATCCACTGAGCCAAACCGGTTTTGGCAAGAAGATGAATTTAAACACAATCTTCTCAATAATCATATTAGATGTAAATTATCCTAATGCTCTACTTGGATAGTCATTTTGGATTTTGAAAAAGCAAGACCAAGCTGAATGTTGTCTAAAGGAAATTTCACTTTACATATTAGAACAGAGACAGGTTAAAGAAAATAATTAAAAATTATATACTGAAAGGGATGCACAGATTAGGCACATTAAAACTGCAGGGGCTGTATTAATATCAGATAAAGCAGGATTCAGAATGATGCCATTTTTATACCCTGGATAAGGAAGGAAATTCCATAATGATAAATAGTTTACTTCTTCAATCCTATCTAATAAAAGAGTAATATGCAAATTAACCATCACTCCATTATACCACAAGGCACCCCCCCACCACCAGCCAATCAGGGGAAAATATACAAATTATCACAACCAAGATGGCTGCAGCACAAAGAGAGGAGGGAGACTTGGGTTTCTCCAGCAATGGTGGAAGCCAACTTTTCTGCACACCTTGGCAGCTCCAGTCCTCCACTCCTGGTTACAAAATTTCAATTATAGAAGATAAATAAATCCCAATAAAAATGGCAGCAGCAAGAGAGCTGGTAAGAGCAGTAGGCTAGGGTTTCCCCTAGTGATGGAGGAAGCCAAGCTTCTCCAGCCCTGGCCTGCCTTGGCCTCTGCTTAAGGCTACAAAGTTTCAATTATAGAAGATAAATAAATCCCAGATACCAGGGCCTCCCCTTGGGTTCCCAGGAGGTGTGGCCATCCTGAAAATGACCACAGGCTCCTCATCCTGGCTGCCGCATGCCACAAGGGCACCCCACCCTGATCTGGGACACCCTTCAGGGCTAACCAGCCGACCCCCACCAGTGCACCAGGCTTCTAATCCTATCTAACCCTGTGTAATAAAAGAATAATATGCGAATTGAACATCACTGTAACACACAAGATGGCTACCCCTATGTGGTCAAAGATCCTGCCCCCACAGGGAAACAAGATGACCATCACAAGATGGCCAGCAGGAGAGGGCATTTGGGCGGGACCAGGCCTGCAAGGGAAGGCAGTTGGGGGTGATCAGTCCTGCAGGGGAGAGCAGTTAGGGCTGACCAGGCCACAGAGGAGGGAATTTGGGGGTGATCAGGCCTGCATAGAACGGCAGTAAGGGGGTATCCAGGCCTGCAGGGGAGATCAGTTGGGAGGGACCAGACCTGCATGGAGGGCAGTTAGGGGCAAACAGGCTGGCAGGGGAACAGTTAGGCATCAATCAGGCTGGCAGGGGAGTGGTTAGGTGGTAATCAGGCTGGCAGGCAGAATTGTTTTGGGGAAATCAGGCAGGCAGGCTGGGGAGCAGTTGGGAGCCAGCAGTCCTGGATTGTGAAAGGGATGTCCGATTGCCCATCTAGACCTCATTCCCGTGAGTAGGGCAGTTGGGGGCCATCAGGCCATCAGGGGAGCAGTTGAGTGGTGATCATTTCAGTAGGCAGGCAAGTGGTTAGGAGCCAGAGGTTCCAGATTATGGGAGGGATGTCTGACTTCCAGTTTAGGACTCATCCTTGGGATTGGGCCTAAATGGGCAATCAGACATCCCTTGAGGGGTCCCAGATTTGATAGGGTGCAGGCTGGTCTGAGGGACTCCTCCCCATGCATTAATTTCTTATAATGGGCCTCTAGTAAGATAATAATACTGAATTTTCATGTACCTCATAGGTAACAGAGATTCAAAAAAAATCCAAAACAAAACAAAACACCAGTGAGCTTCAAAATTCAAGAAGTAAATGCTGACAAAAACAAATGGAGATATATTCAAATGCACATTTATAATTGGAGATTTCAACATTCCTCTCAAAATTGGATTTATCTTCCTTTTTTCCTAAATTGAGCACAGACAAGGGAAGAGAAACTGGGTTTTTGAGTTCAGCTATCTCCCACCCAACTCTGACTTGTGGTTTTATTGCCATATTCCCCCCAGTCTTATATGAAGAAGTTCCTGAGATTCAGAGGAACTCTAAGAGGTAGATTTACTTTCTGATCTCTGAGCAGTGTGTGGCTTGGTGTGTGCCATCTACTCTTTCTAGGCCCCTGTTTCCTCCTTTGTCAGAAATAGAAAGCAGTCCCTCCTGTTTAAAGATACCCTGAAACCACTCTGAGTGGACTGAGGAGGAGACTGTACACAGAGGTGCTGTTGACAGTGTTCTGTGAGGATGATCATCAACTCAGCTGGAAACATATCTTCCCTGACCAAGCTGCTGCTCTCAGAACCTCTATGAAGAAGCTAAATTACACCAGCATGACCAAGCTCACAGAGCTAGCATGCCATAACTAATGGGTAAGGGCTGTCCAAGGGTGAACAGAGGCTATTGCCCCTTCTGAGCAAGGTCACCTGTCCTCTTAGTGTAAAGAGGGTGAGTGAGTATTAGGACAAGGAGATGGACATGGGGTGGGGGGACATTATCCCCTCTTTTCAGCAAAGGAGATTTGCTTATCAATGGGTAGCAAAAACAGGGGAAAATGACCATTTACCACTTACATTCCATCCTTCAGTGATAGTGTGGTGTGTGTTTTCCAAGCTCAGAAAATTCATATTCAGAGGAAGAATTTGACCTTGTAGGACCATCATAAAGGCCTTTTTTCTAGATGCTGAGGACCATTTACGGATTCATTACACTGCTGATAAAGCAGTACAGATATTATCTCTGCTACCTTTCCATTACCGAGTTATAGCTCAGTTCCATTGTGGTCCCATAACATATCCCATATGATTCCAATTCGCTTAAATGTTTTGAGATTTCTTTATGGTTTAGGATATAACCTGTATATGTTCCATGTGCACCAGAACAAATATGTCTTCAGCAAATATCAACTTCTATAAACCTCAATAAATCCATTCATTGAGGGTGTTATGGTATTCTTCTTCTCCTGGTTATATGTAGCTGTTCTATCAATTTTTTTACGGTCTTTTTTATTTATTTATTATATTTTATTAAGGTATTATATGTGTACATAGCTTACCATTGCCACCCCCACTACCTCCCATTCATGCCCTCCCTCCCCAGAGTTCTGTGTTCATTGGTTGTACTTATGTTCATGCATACCAGTCCTTCAGTTGTTCTCTTATCTCCCCCCAGGTCTCCTTTTCCTCCCCACTGTCATTTGACAATCTGCTTGTTTTATGGTGACTATCTCAGAATCACATGCATAGAATCCGCTCCTCATTTGGCATTCTGCTTGTTTTATGGTGACTACCTCAAGACCACATGAATAGAGTCAGTTCCTCCTCTGGTTCACAGCGCCCCTACCCTCGGGTCCCACTGCTTCCCCTGGGACACACGGCTCAACCGAGGCACATGGCCCCCTGGGACACACGGCTCACCCGGGCACATGGCCTGTTCTGTCAATTTTTGAGGGGATGTGAAGTTTCTAACTCTAATTGTGAATTAGTTTTTTCTTTCAGTTGTCAGTTTCTGCTTCACATTTTTCACATCTCTGTGGTTTGGTAAAACACATTTAGGATTGCTCTGTCTTCTTGGTGGAGTCACTTATTTATTATGATGTAATGTTCCGCTCTGTTTCTGATAATTTCCTTTGTTCTGAGGTCTAATTGATTTTCTATCAATACAGCCATTCCTTATTCCTTTTACATGAGTGATACTTGAACTACTGGTCTTTTCCATCCTTTAATTTTTAGCCTGTTTCTACCATATGGTTGGGTCATGAGTTTTAATCTACTCTGCCCGTCTCTGTCTTTTAATTGATTTGTAGACAGCAAAAATACTCTCTTTCCTAGTTGCCTGGATTACAGCCATGGTGGGGTGTGAATGTCCCCTGGAAATCCTGGGTGCCCCTACCTAGATTTCTTTTTTTTTAATATATTTTTATTGATATTTTACAGAGAGGAAGGCAGAGAGCTAGAGAGCTAGAAACGTCGATGAGAGAGAAACATCGACCAGCTGCCTCTTGCACACCCCCTACCGGGGATGTGCCCACAACCAATGTACATGCCCTTGACTGGAATCAAACCCGGGACCTTGCAGTCCGCAGACCAACGCTCTACCACTGAGCCAAACCGGTTTCGGCTCCTTCCTAGATTTCTACCAGCTCAATCAATGTTCACTGGGGACTCTCTGAGCTCCATTCCTCTCAAGCAAAGAGCAATAATCAAATATTTCATAATACTAGACATTTGCTATTCATTATTTTCTCATTTATTTTCATCAGTGACCATCTCCTTCCTCAGCAAAGTGACAATGGTAGAGTTTTCTTGCAAAAGGATATTGATAAATGGATAATACTAAAATCAAGATTCCTATCAGTGCCTCTGCTGGGATCTGTGCACAACCCTTGAACCACAATGCCCTTTGGCAGCAGAGGAAATATCAAGTCTCACTGGTGGTTCCATTCTTATTCCTAATGGTTTACAGGTTTTGTGGGCCTTTTTCTCCACAATTCATTCAACAGTTGCAGATTATTTTCCATTTTTACATGTTTCTTTAGTGACATGGGAATCTATGTCTGTGAAGGCACCGGGTGGAGGATACTGTGAAGAAGTGTCTTGGAATTACCCAGCAGTATTGGAGGTGGGCTTGAGTTTGTGTATGAAGGTAGAAATACTAGGGAAAGAGTAAATGTGGGTGGCCAGATTATCTAAAGTCTTTGTGACTCTTAGAGACTCAAGTCTCTGGTTAAGTTTTCTTGGACTTGTAGAAGCCCCTGCATTCAAGCCGCAAAGGGGTCTCATTGGAGATCAGTGGGAAGGCGTCCCATCTTGAGCCAGATGGGCAGTTCAGTGTCTTATATTTTTATGGGCACTTACTTCAATGTGTACATGTGGTGGGAGAGGAGGTGTGTACTGTGCATTGCACTTGGGTGCATGGTTTTTGCAAAAGGAGTTAGGAATGACAGAGCAGAGTCTTTGTTCAATGAGCATATAAGGCAGATGAACGAAAATCTATAAATATTGATTTCCATTAGCACAACATGAATGTCCAGGGCATTTGTTCATGAAATTCAGATTCAATTGAAACAAACAGGCTTGCACGGAGGCTTTGGGTTGATTCTGGCCCTTGGTCCCCTGGGGCGACCAGGAAAGATTCCAGGATCTGGGACAGCAGCCTGAGATCTGTGGAAAATAGGCAAGAGCAACACTTGTTGGGCTCCAGTAAGAAGAGCTCAGGGGAGCCAGATCCCATGGGCAGGTTTGGAACATAAGGAAAGCCTGTGGGACCCAGAGGCACAGACGCCAGGGAAGGATTTGATTGTCAGGTGATGGGTTCAAGTCTTACTTAGAAACACTCTGTCACTCAGGACGGATCTCAGCTATAGTCTCTGGCCTTGAGTTGGTCACACAGGACCAGAAAGCCCAGGAGTGCAGCTGTGTGCAGTTTCCCTGCTACCATCCATATGTGCAGACACCACAGGAGCCCTCAACCTCATCATCCTACACGCAGCTCGCCAGCCTCACTGCCACCCATGTCAGCTTCTCTTTGGGGCTCCAGAACACCAGTGTCTGCACTCTATGACTTCCCCGTACCACCTTTCCCACCTGCAACCCCCCTACTTTGAAGATTCTGGTCACTGAGGTGACTGTGAGTCTGGAGATGAAGCTCCTGTGGCCCAAGATACTGCTCCTGGTGGCACTCTTCCCAGCCCCTGTCTTTTCCACTAGGATGAGCCTCAGCATGACCTGCATGGTGTCCTTGGAACCTGGAGGACAAGTCATCTGTGAGCTTCCAAAGCTTAAAATAACGTATCCTGTTTACCTGGACCCAGATGCCCTTGGACGAAGATCTACAGTGTCTCAACACTGCTTTACCAACCAAAGCCTTACTAATCTCAGGAGGATCTTCACCATCTATCCCTGTCACTCTAGCTACACCATGTTCACCTGTAGATTCTCAACATCTGGATGGCATTTCTCTGGGGTAGGCCCCTTCATCATTTCAGACATGACCTCATCTCCATTATCCCTGATGGTCTACACCCTGCACACATGTCCCTATTTCAGGGTTCAGTGGCATCTGCCATACTTCTACCAGATACCAGTCCAGGAAAGATGGGCAGGAGTGGTCAGTAGCCTGGGTGTGAAAAGTTGTCTGGAGAACCAGACAGACACTCTGGGTTTGACTCACAGACCTGCCATTGGCTAGCTGTGCCCCCTTGGAAGTTGCTTAATCTAAGCATGAAATTTTATTCAAAAATGGGACTAAAGGTATTGAGTTATTTATTCTGGGATTGTTTAGAGGATTCAATGAGATCACCTCCTTCCTTCTTTCTTCTCTCCCTTTCTCTCTTCTCTACACTCCCCTCCCTCTTAAACATGCTGCCTGCTAATAAGACATCCTTTTAGCTCTCCATTCTAGTTCTCTAACATTCTAGGTGGTGAGTCACATTCCATCCAGTGTATGACCTGATACCTTCTTCATCCTCTTCCAAGGAGATCAGAGTAGGTGTATTATCCTCATTTTATACTTGGGAAATAGAATCGTATGCTAATCAAGTTCCTATCTCCCAGCTGGACAGGGGCACTGACCTAGTTAAATGCACATTCAAGGCTCTTACTGTTTCACTGCAGACATATTTGGGGTCCTCTTATTAGCCCAGAGTTTGCCCATTCCCCTCACAGAGCTCACATCCGGGGCAAGTATGCACATATTCTTATCACAGGCATTTTCTTCATCTCTTCTGTCCTCCCATTCTTATCCGAAAGGGTCCCAAACACAATTTCATTCATTCATTTATGAAATAGATTTAACTACCTATACTCTATTAGGCCAAATCCAAAAGCTATTGACACCACACTGACACAGCCATGCTTCTAGATTACCCAGAATGTCAGAATAGAGGAGAGAACATTGTAAGGGCCTGGGCTGGATTTGGAATGATACTGTGAGAGGGTCTGGAGACTTTGATTTGTATTTTCAGGTATTTCAAATGCAAAGGACAGGCGGGAGATTGTAACACTTATGGTAGTAAGAAAGATTTAGATATTAAATTTTTGAGGAAATTCTATGTTAGTGATGAAAGCTGTAGATACTATGTTTTCCCAGGAGATTCAGCAGCCATGGGAGACTTTGAAAAATAATGAGAACTAGAAAATTTGGCAGGGCTAAGGGAAACACTTAGGGTGGTCGGCCTTGGAGACAAACAAGAAGAGACCTGGAGTTTGGTTTTGGAAATTTGAGAAGAAACCCATGTCCCAGGTAAGCTGCAGCCTCTGACTCTGCTCTGTAAGTCAACTCGCTGTCCTTTCTCAATGTTTCTAAATATGTTCAGTGTCCTGGGGAGACTGGGACACTCCCCTCCAACTCCTGACATCCTAGCCCAAAGCTGAGGCTTCTCCAAGTAAAGTGGCTCCAGTCAATCAGTCAGTATTTAATACAATCGAGCATTCTATGCTCACCAAGTCCCTGTGCACAGGGCAGTCTGTCCTCAGTCTGCCTCTCCAGCCTCAGGACAACTAAACAGTTGTCAGGCCTTTGGCAGATGCCTTGAGTCCTCAGGCCTGTGACTGTTCCAGGCTCCCCACACTCTCTCTGAGCCCTGTCTGTGCTTCACCTTCCATTTCTATTTCCACCTTGTTGTCCTCATACCACAGGTGACTGTTCTCTCCAGTTGGCACCGCACAAGGAGAAGCCAAGGGAGAGGCAGGCTGAATACCTTGTCTGTAGCCAAAGGACTTAGATGATGGGCTGGCCTGGTCCTCAATCCAAAGGCGTTCATATTTCTGCAGGAGCTCCCTCCACACCCACAACCTCCATAGTGTTCATTCCCATGGAAATCAATACACTCCCATGACTGACACAAGAGCAAAATTGGAGAAAGAGCCACAGATGCAAGGGCTGGGAATTTTGTTAATGTAAGGAATCCTGGCCAAAGGTGGAGATGAGAAGGTTCAGGAACTGACAGTACCGTGGGCAAGCTGGGATTTAGAGAGTTCCTGTACAGCTCCAGAGAGCTGAAATGTGGGGTTACAAACACATACTGTCATAGAGGAAAGGAAACCATGTGGGATCTTACATGTTAAATTTCCAAGGGATTGAGTCTATTCACCTAATCCAGGGCTTCCTGTACCTCCTTTCACTGGGAATTATCTAGGAGATTCTGTCAATGTGTATTTCATCACATACCCTGTACTTTCCAAATATAAGCACCCCCTCACCCTATCCAATGATTATTATGCACTCAGTGCCTGACCTCAGTGTTGGAATCAGAATTCCTATATCAGCCATGCATCATGCAGAGGAGGGAGTTCAGAGGGCACAGCCACACACAGTCCTGGGCAGCTTGTGTTGGGGAGCAGGTGTTTAAGGGCAAGTGTTAAGACCATGGTCATGACCTTTGCATTCTCTGGCAAGTTGCTTTCTGGACACTTGGAGGAGAGTGGAGTGTTTTAGGTAGGCGGTTCTGCCCAGATATACATAGGAGTTTTCAATTTAATGTGTTCTGAGTTTTGACTCAGTTATATGACCTCAGAAATCTCTTTGCCTTACTAGATATGCATATGGGAGTCTTTCCTGCCTTCTAAAGCATGTTTTAATCTTTACAGGTCTGTGAGAAGACCCCTTCTTTCCTTGTTAAGGAGTCAGTTAGGAGAGGCATAGCCCAAGCAAGAGTCTGTGCATCTAGGCTGGAGGAGATGCTTGCCACTGCTCCTGAAGATTCTGTGTGTGAAAGTCAGGCATCCTTACACACGTCAGAATGTGGAGTTACTCGTTCTAGATCACATCCCCCTTCCTGGTATCTACTAGAATAGAGGTGTGCACTCAGTGAGCTTATTGCAGGCACTGAATTCTGCCAATTCCTTAAAGATCCTACTTGCTGGCCTGCTCTCTTCCCCTGCTGGCATTTACCTTTCCTGCAGAATCAGTGACTGGTTCTGAGGCTGGCGCAGAAGGCCCTGACCTACTGCTGTCCTCTGGTTGTGAGTACAGCAGGCTCTTCCTCCCAGCTCATGGGGAAGTGTCCTGACTCTCAGAACTCATAGGAAGGAAGCTCAGGGAGAGGGGGCCCAAGGGTGACAACTTAAAGAGACAGGAACATTCATCACTGAGGAAGTGGAATCGGCAGTTTCCACTGGGAAACACAGCTTTGGACTGGGGTGATGTTCTCAGAAGCTCTCTGTAACACTATCACTTGTCCCCTCAAAGGCTATAACCTCAGAGGAGAAAAGAATATTAGATTTCTGGGGCCGGTTTTCACTTCTAACCTTGATGACCATTCTTAACTCCTTTTGTCTTTAATATTTTCCTACAAAATGGCCTCTTGAGAGCTCCCTTCCCTGGAACAGTGACATCTATGTTGTCCTGTTGCCAGGAATGACCTCAAAGTCTTCTGATTCTCAAAGGAAATGAGGCATTTTCACTATTAAAAATGGGAGAACAGGGAGAGAATGAAGACTGTCATTCAGGGCTTACTGTAGCCATCTCTGTAGGTCTCCCTCTCCAGAGGGTCCTGAGAAAGGGAGGAAAATAGCCAGTTACTGAGTGGTGAGAGGAAGGGAAGCTATAACAGGATTATTCTGATAGGGGACCTGGCCTGGCTAGTTCATTAACCAGGATGTGACCAAGTTTAACTCACTCATACTCTCTGAGTTGACTTTTCCTATATATAGTGAGAGGTTTTACTTAATGTGATTAATGGGTTGGGGTCTGATTTTCACACATTCTTGCCAGTTCCTTATCTCTAGTGAAGAATGCAACTCCCACTAACTCCACCCAATTTTCCCCCACATTCATCTACACTAATAAAAGAGAAACATGCAAATTGACTATACTACCCCTATGCCTACAAGCTACACCCACAAGTCAATCAGGAGTGAGTATGAAAATTAACCCAACCAAGATAGCTATGACCATACATCAAGCAGGATGCTTGGGTTTCCCCATAAATGGAGGAAGCCAAGCTTCCAGGATGGCCCTGGCCTCTGCTCAAGGCTACAAAATTTCAATTATAGAAGAAAAATAAATTCCACATCCAGGTCCTCCACTTGGGATGCCATGGGCGTGGCCAGCCTGAAAAACATCACAGTCCTCTCACCCAGACCACCCATGCCCCAAGGGAACTCCTCACCCTGATCCTGGACACTGTCCAGGGCAAACTAGCTAATCCCCATCAGTGCCCCAGGCCTCTATTCTATCTAATAAAAGAGTAATATGCAAATTGACTAACACTCTAACACACAAGATGGCTGCCCCCATGTGGTCAAAGATGGCTACACCTATGGAGACATAAGATGGCTGTGAAAAGATGGCCAGCAAGAGAGGTTAGTTGGGAAAGACCAGGCCTTCAAGGGAGGGAAGTTGTGAGCAATCAGTCCAGCAGGAGAAGGCAGTCTGAAGGGACCAGGCCTACAAGGGAGGGAGTTTGGGTGTGATCCAGCATGCAGGACAGTGCAGGTAAGGGTGACCAGGCTGGAAAAGGAGGAGATTTGGGGGCAATCGGGCTTTCAGGGAAGGGCAAGTCCAGGGGGACCCAAGCCTATAGGAGAAAGTAGTTGGAGGGGGTGGACCAGGCTTGCAGGGGAGGGCAGTTGGGTGGGACCAGGTCTGCAAAGAAGGTTGTTAAGATTCTCACTCTTATCACTAAAATTTGGTACATTGCAAAAAAAATTAGCATTTCTTCATTTGCTATATTACCTTAGGGCATTTTCAGAGACTTTAATTGTACAAAAATTCACCATATCTGGTTGTTCCACCTGCAGGGCCCCTCACAATCCTGTCTGAAAATGGAAACCCAGTCAGTTTTAGATTCAATGTTGGTTACTTTGCTGGATCCCCTCATCTTCCTTCCTGCTGAGTGGATGGATTTTGTATTATTTAGTCTTCCATTTTTGTTGTTCTTTAGTGGAGTTGAATGAACTATTGATAAATGGGGCCTAGGTGACAGCTCCCTTGCCTTCCAGATTCCATTGTTCATCTGGGGTCCTTGGCTTTCCAATGAACGCAGATGCGTTATAATTGCAGAGGATAGGAGAATTGCTGGTGTCTCCTTATATTTCCAAATAGTTATTTGTGCTTTTTCACAGCACATAAATAAGTTCCCTAATTCTAATGTTAAGTGATACTTTCAAGTGATATTTTCTCAAGAAATATTTTAAGACAATAAGGCTGCATCAGCTGTTTATTCACCAGTTAAGCTTTGAGAATGTAATTGTTAGAATTTGAAAGATGGCAACATTCATGAGCATTGGTTCAATTCAGAGTAGAATTTATTTTGTTTGGCTCATGTCAGTGTCAAAGTGCTAAGTGTGGTGCCTGCTCTGGAGGAGGAAGAGGTGAGGGTTTGGAGACTCACAGGACAGCTCCTCCACTTCATCCTCAGGAAAGCGCCAGCCTAGGTGGGGTCCAAAGTGACCCTGAACAGAGTTCAGGGTGATCTTTATGGTGAAGTTTTTTCTTGGCCCAGGCTTCTCCTCTCACCCCTCTGAACACTTCAGCAGGTACAGATAAGAGGATGTGGGACCTGTAACCTAGCCTTTTTAGCCTCTACTGTGATCACAACTTCAAGAGATGAGTTAAACAGACAAGGAGGAAGTGCGGGCTGGAAAGTGCTGCAGTGGAGGCAGGATGCGTGCTTTTTGTGCACAATGAATTTACAATAAATCTTCCTGTGGCTCATTTCTTGGAAATAGAGTGGATTATGAGAAACAGTAAAAAGTTTTGTGCTGTTATACACCGGGATAAACATTAAAATTGCACCTCTGTCCCTTGGTAAAGAGGTACTTACAGCTTTTATCAGTACTAATAAATCACCTAAGGATATATGTTTACGGGAAAGCTAAAGTGAAGCCAAAAAAAAAAAGAGTCAAATTAAACCCAAAAGGAAGAAATGTTGACAACAGCAAAAAAAAAATGTGCAAACCAATATGAAAATCCCAGAAAGGAGGCAAATGACTGAATGTTAGCAGATGGATCCAGCACCTTCTGAATTTTTTCTGGGTTCCTGTTCTAAGCAGCCTATTCTTCTGCCCCTAGGGTCATGGAAGGGATAAGAATTCAGGTTTGTCCAAGCAAACAAAAGTTTATGAAGTAAGGTGACTAAAAAGTCCTGGCAGATGAGTAATGAAGGGAGTGGAGAGTGTGCTGAGAATGGCAGAGAACTGTGGGAGAAGCACACTTACTTCCCTGATTCCTGCCTTCTTGGCTGTTGGTTCCACATGGTAATGGTGCTGGGATCTGTCACTGTCTGTAACTACACAGGACTCTGATGACCCCAGGCACTCAAAGCATGGGAGCTGAGGCCCGCAGTGATATCGCTCCTTCACACAGATCCTCAAGCCAAGAATCTCAGGACTGGTCCCTCCATGTGCTCTTCCATGAGGACCCCTGTTCATTGGCACAGGTTTAGCACTACAACCAAACAACATCTGAGAGGAAGTGTGGGTAAGCAGCCACATTGAGAGGAAGTGTGGGTAAGCAGTCAGGGCTCAGGATGCAAATTACTGGGAGAGTCTGAGGACTTGTTCGCATGGGGCAAATTCCTTGGAGCCATCAGACTTAGATGCTGTGACATTTAATCTATCTTCTTCTCTGCACAGATTTCAGGCCTCAGAGAAGTTATAATTTTGTCCAAAACCATAGATGCTGCTCATGGCAGAACCAGAACAATACAGCTTTCCTGACTGCATTTCATGTTAACGGCAGACAATAGTGCTGATTTGCTAATCTGACAATATGCTCTGTAGCTCATGGATCAAAACCATTATCACCAATGTTAATAAAAAGGGACACACTGTCAGATACATTAGCATTGTGTGCTGCCAGCTGAGCAAGGTGGCTCCTGTGTATTTAAATGCACAAACGTTCTTTTTGTTTTACTTTGCAAAGAATGAGGCCCTACTGTGTTTTTTTTAGATAAAACTATTTATAATAATTAAAATTCAAATTTACTGGGATGACATTGGTTATTAATAGTATGTGTATTTTTAGTGTGAAAGTTTAGTGTGTACATTATTTGTATATTACATGGTATAACCACCACCAAAATTCTGGAAGGATTTGGGGTTTGTTTTGGTGCTGCATATATTTACTAAATTCTTCAGTAAAGGTTAATTCAGACACTGTAAAAGTAAGGAGTATGGGGTGGTGTGGTTATAGGGCCTGGGAGCCCTGGACAGTGAAGCATTGCTGAGAGATTGGGTCAGGCAGAGTTTATAGGCCTTTCTGAGAAAGCCAGAACTTCCCTCATTAGCAGCCTCTGTGGTCCACCTGGGCCAGATGTGCGGGTGGGGTGTGGAGGACTACTGTAGTAAACACAAGCTCATGCAGAAGGGGACATATCTGGGATGCTGAGCTTATGAAACCTGAAGAGGAAGGAAAAAGATGTGTGAGATTCCTAGGGCTGATGTAGCACAGTACCTCTAACTGCGTAGCTTAAATCCACAGAAACTTATGGTCCCATAGTTCTAGGTGTCAAGCATCAAAAGGTTGGCAGAGACATGGTCTCTCTGAAGGTGCTGGGGAGGATCCTTGCTGGCTCCCCACTCCTTGCGGCTGCTAGCAACCCTTGGAGGTCCTTGACTTTTAGATGCATTGCTCTCATTTCTTGACTTTTGAATTTTACAAGGAGGAATCAGGATGTGCCCTCCAAACTGTCTTTGAAAATTCAAGTATATTGCTTTCAAGCTCTTCTTTGCACACAATAGGAGAACACAACTCAGCGAGTTCTCTCCCATTTTGTAACAAGAATCACCTTTCTTCCATTGTCCAATACCACAGTCCTCAATTTGAAATGAGACCTCACTTTTAATATTCAAATTCCCAGCAACAGACTCAGCAAGGATATCTAGGCATTTCCTATCAAGTGCCCCAGAATGCTCCCAGTATCTGTGCATTACCCAATTCCCAACCACAATCATATTTTAAACTCTTTTAAATTTCTTTCTTGAATAAGGTGTAACATATGTGTCCTTATTAAACATTTCTTCTACAACGGAACCCCACTTCCTGGTATACACACTGACCCTATGAAGTCAATACTCTTTTTTAAAAATCACTAAAGAGAGTTACAGAGAGGTTAACTTATCCACATATGGTAGGCTGAAAATTACACACTCCCTAAACCCAGGATAACCATGTCCTAATCCAGAACATATAAATGTTACCTTCTTGCAGAAGTGAGGAAGTTAGTGATTTTTAGATGGGAGGTTATTTTGGATTATCTGAGTGGGTCCTACATGTAATCAAAAAGGCCCTCGGAAGAGGGAGGCAAGATCAAAGGAGGAGCTGAAACCGGTTTGGCTCAGTGGATAGAGCTTCAGCCTGTGGACTGAAAGGTCCCAGGTTTGATTCCGGTCAAGGGCATGTACCTTGATTGCAGGTGCATCCCCGGTGGAGGGTGTGCAGGAGGCAGCTGTTCGATGTCTCTCCCTCATTGATGTTTCTAGCTCTCTATCCCTCTCGCTTCCTCTCTGTAAAAACTCAATAAAATATATATTTTTAAAAGATCAAAGGAGGACAAAAGCAATGTGATGATGGCAGCAGAGATTGGGGTGATGTGATCACATAACAAGGGATTATGGAAGTTTCTAGAAGCTTGAAAAAACAAGAGATAGATTCTCTCCTGGAGATACCTACAGCCACGAGGATACTTTCATTTTATCTGCATAAGACTAATTTCAGGTTCCTGACCTCTACAACACTAAGAAAATTAATTTTCATTGTCTCAGAAAACTAATTTTTTGGTAATTGTTATGGCAGCAATAGACAACTGATATACCAAGTTAATTGTTTATTATGGAAGTGTCAGGACAGTTCAAGAAACCATTCCTTTTACCTCCTGTTATTATTTTTGCAAAGTTGTAATAATTTTGAGCAGAAGAAAGAGTCTTGAACTCCACAAGGTAGACTCTTATAGAAGTTTAAAAATGTATTTTATAATTCAAATCTTTAAAAAAATCAATATATTTAAACATTGACATGCATGTCTATTATGTAAAGCATAAAGGGGGAAAAGGAATAATAGGAAAATGTAAAATACAAAGCCATGTCTTTCTCACGTCCAACTTTCTTCTTCCAGAATGACCCCACAGTCTCCCATTGCACCAGGGAAGGTGGCAGACACTGTGCCTGGGTTTTTGGGGAAATATTTATGTCATTTAATAAGGGTCTTTTGATACACTACTATAACCCAAAACACCAAATATAGCTTTGGTAATTTTGGTACCAGAGCAAGCACATAGAGGAAAAGGTTTCAACTTGGCAAGATGGAAGCACCCACCAAATTAGGGGAAATATTACTGTCTCTTTAAAAGCAAACAGTTTCTCTACTGGCTCCACCCAATCTATCCTACTACCTCTGCAGTTTCAGAGGGTGTGAACATTTTTTCTTCACACTTAAAATAAAAGCACCACCTGGCAGAGTGTCTTTAAAGAAAATTTGAGAACTCATCAACTGGTTGAAAAGAAGGTGAGTCTGGTTGAGAAGCAGACTCACTGCTTCTCAGCGCTGGAGTTGTTTGGGCAGTAGGTCCTTGGAGTGTACATGGTGTGAGTTCTGGTTGCAGGGAGGATCAGGTTCTATGCCAGAAGTACAGCAGGAGGGTGCTGTCAGAGGGTAGCGAGGGAGGTTAGGGAGGGAGTGGGGAGCTTTATTAGTACAATTAGAGGTCTTGTGCATGAAAATTCCTGTAAGAGGCTTTCCTTCCCTGGGCTGCCAGCACCAGCTTCCCTCCAGCACCTGGGACCCTGGCTTCACTCCTCTGGCTGCCGGAAGGCCTCTGGGACCTGGGATGCTTCCTTTCGGGCCCGGCTTGGTCAGGAAGGACGTCTCATCTAATTAGTACATTATCGTTTTATTATTATAGATGCTACATGTCTCATATTGAACAGGACACATTTGTGCTGACTGGTGCTCCTTCATGCATTTGCTGTCTGAAAAACACTGAGGGCTGCCTGACAAGCCTTCCTTTTCCCTGGACAGGAAATGACTGTCCCCTGGCAGGTCTTCAGAGCTTAAGGCAATATGGAGACTGACCTGTCTAACTCCCTCTTTTTACTGAAAAAGGAGCAGGATCCTGGAGAGTGTGGTGGCTCTAGGGGTTGCCATGCCACTAAAGGCAGAGGAAATCTGGACTGTAGTTGCTGAATCCTTTTCATCATTGAGCAGAGAGAAACTCTAACCTGAGTAGTGTGACATGTGAGATGAGGAGGGGGTGTCATTGATAAAGGTTTAGCTACTCTGCAAGAACAATATATGTGAAAGCTTCCACTTAATGGCCCTAGTTATAAGTTTCCTAAAGGTGTTCTGTTCTGGAAAGAGTGTGGACTCTCCTCTCTTGATCTAGCTCTGATTCGCTGTAATTTTAGAATCCTGAGAAGACACTGAGGGAGGCCATTGTGTGCAGTGGTTAGGAGGGAAGGTGGTCAGACAGACTTTGAATTTGATGCCTGCTCTGCCCAATACCTGTGAGCACTCTGAACTTAGGCAAGTGTTTCAGCATTTTAAAGCCACATCAATGTCTTTATTTAAAAAGTTAGAGTAATAAAATTAACTTTTTCCTGGCTATTATAGGGGAGTAGGTGAGATAATGTACAAAAAATATCAGAGTGCTTGTTTTAGTATGTCAGCAGTGGTTATATTACACACATATTGAATTTTTATTGTTGAAAAATGTTAATTTATTCAAAGATAAATGAACATTACAAGGAACTTACCTAGACCAAGCTTCCACAATTATTAAGTGTTGACAATCTTGTTTCATCTATAACATAGGGTATAGATTTTATATAGTCACCACTCCCCATCCACACCATATCATTTTGAAACAAATATCATTGTTTCATTTTATCAGTAAATATTTGAAGCCATTTAAAAATATGATCATAATCAGACTTCAAAAAGCAAATAGAATTTTTTACACAAAGTTAACATTTGCCTTCAAATTTTCCTGATTGTCTCATAACTTTGAAAAAAATGTTTGAAGTTGGATCCTATTAAGATTCATAAATTGCAATTGTTTGGTTTCTGTTATATTTAATTTAATATATAGCTTTCTCATCTTTCCCGTTTCTTTCTGGAAAATGTCTTTGTGTAAGGAGAAAGTCTTTTCCCCAAAAGAACCAGGCAGTTTACATTTTGTTGATTAGCTATTCACAGTGTCATTTCACCCACTCTTCTAGTTCCAGTGTTTTGGATGAAATTATTTAAGGAGAGGCTTGATATGACTCAGGTTTAGCTATATGGTGGAAATACACCCTAGATTCAGTGTAAACTTCCCTCAGAAGGAATATAATGTTTAGTTGTCTCACTTTCTTTGACATTATTTGACATTAACGATGTCCTACATTTCATTGAGGGTCAAAAGTGATTGTTAGGTTGCTAAAGTAGGAACGCACAAGGCCAGAGTGGTGAGGGATTATGAATTTATTCGATCATCCCCACACCAGGTGGCTGAGCATGGATGGTTTCAGCCCCCAGTGAAGGGGAGAGAATGAAATGTGGTCACCACAAGTGAAATGTGGACTCAGCAAAGGTAATGTCCATAGTGAAATCGCTTCAAAAGCCAGTTCCCAGGGGATGAGTATTGATTTAATTTCTCAATCCAAACTAATAGTAATGATATCAAATTCTATCATTCTTAACATATTTATTAGATGGAAAAATCCTCCAACCATTCTCTCATTTCCACAAAGTACAGTTGTATCTGAAAGACAAGATAAATGCTTAATCCTTTTTTTTTTGTCAATGTTCATAGCAAGAAGATGCTTTCCTAGCACACTCCCAAGGGAGTGATTGACTGTTTTAAGTAGAAGGACTTGTTATGAATGCATGTATTTTAAGATACCTGATATATTTTCACTCATTTGAGTTATTATCAATGCTCACATTGCCCCATCAATGGCCAGGTGTATTCTCTTGAGGTTGGATCTTAAGTCATTTCCATAAGATCCCAGTGATTTTTGAGAGCATCTTTGCTTTCTTATTGACAAGAAAGTGAAGGCTCAACTGAAGCATTTGCTGCCTGTTGCTAAAATCAGTAATTTATTAATTAAACTCTAATTTTGGTGGGAAATAGCATTTGAAAACCACAATATAGGCACTAAGGATGGTCATTGTCACCGGGCTCATTATTATCTCTATTTCTTTTCAAAGGACTTAAAAACTGCACACACACGGAGACACAGACACACACACAGACAAACATACTCGCGAACACACACATGCAAACACACAGACACACAGACACACATACACAAAAACACACATACACACAAACACACAGATACACACACAAATAGGATTTTTGAAAACAATTTTATTTTTTTAAACTTAAGTTAATAGCACTAAAGATGGACAATGAAATTATTGCTTTTTAAGTGTCTTAGACCAATTCATCCACCCAACAATATACAATTAGAATTTGACATTTCATTTTGATTTTAGAATTTTAAAATCTATATTTTTTGTATAATTATGTACAAGATCAACTCTATGAAATCTTAGTGTAACCAGTTTCCAGCTTCTGTCCTTGTTCCCTCCACCCTGTTTCTCCCATTCCCATGTAAGTAAATTTTTGTTGCTTAAGTTTTTATAGTATCCTGCTATTGTCTTTTCATATATATGAAAAAAATTTGTATTATATTTTATATATGTAGTGCACATTCTTTCTTATTAGAGAAATGTTAGGTAAACTCTACATTATTTTCTCATTATTTTCTTCACGTTTTTTTCCCACTTAATGATGTATCCCGGAGACCTCTCCATGCTTGTATAGAGAGACACATTTCTTTTCACAGTTCGATGGTCCTACACTGTGTATATCCCTACCATTGGCCATTTGATAGGTTTTTGGTCTTTTGCTAATGCAAATAATGATGCTATAAATAGCATGGTGTGTCATTTTTCTATATTTTTCTCAGTGTAGTTAAGGAATAAATATTAAAATGGAAAATTGGCAATGAATGAGAAAATGCATATGTTCATTGGCATCATAATGCTGACTTCCCTTCTGTAGGATTTGGATTGTTTTTCTATTCTCACCAGCCATGCGGGAGGGGCCCTGTTTTCCTCCTACTTTTGCCAACAGATTATGCTAGCAAATGTTAAATTTTTGCCAAAAATGGAGGTGTTAAATAGTATCTCACTTCAGAAATAGTAGTTTAATTTAATTAATATTTTATTGATTTTATGTTTTTGTTTTGATTTATTTTTCTCTGAGTGTACATTAATGACTTTTGATATATTCAAAGTACATTTGAATTCACTTTTCTCTGAATGTTTATTCCCATCTCTTGCTCCATTTTCTATCAAGTTACTGGTATTTTGTTTCTGTACCTTTTAATTTTCTGTGTATAACAGGGACATTTACCCTCTTTGTTGTAAGCTGAAAAATATTACTGCCGCACATTATCTGAGGCAATGGATGCAATTTTATTTATGTTTTTTTCTGTATGGTTATACAGTTATCCCAAAGTTGCTTTATTACAACATCGTTAGCTCCCTTGATGTGGTATGATGTCTTATGGAATCGAACTGTGACACAGTGTAATTGAATTGAATATAAATGAATAAGAATGATTAATTTGGTCTGTTTCTGAATTTTTTGTTTTTGTTATACCGGTCTCTCTATTGGTACAACGATATCACACTTCTGTAATCATAGAAATTACAATGCTTGACTCCTGGCAGAGTTAGCCTTCCTTGTTCTTTTTCTTCATTGTACTGAACAACTTTCTTTTTTTCTTCATCCAAATGAACTAAAATCTACCATTTAACTTTGTAATCCACTATTTTTTTCTTCCTGCCTAAAACAAAGGCAATAACAAAAATTTTAACATTACAGTTATACTATCCAAGAAAAGAGTAATAGCCGCAATCGGTTTGGCTCAGTGGTAGAGCATTGGTCTGCGGACTGAAAGGTCCCGGGTTCGATTCAGGACAGGGGCATGTACGTTGGTTGCAGGCACATCCCCAAAAGGGGGTGTGCAAGAGGAAGCTGGTGAATCTTTCTCTCTCATTGACGTTTCTAGCTCTCTCTCTCTCTCTTTCTCTCTCCTTCCTCTCTGTAAAATATCAATAAAATATATATTTTTAAAAACTTTGTAATGCATTATGTTTAAGTTTATAATCCACTCTTTCTCAGCTAGGGGAAAAAGTTATGATAAAAATTTAAATTTATACTTATATAAGATCATGTTAGATAATTATATATAATTCCAATGTATAAAATGCTTTAAACATGGATCAGATTTTAATTCAGTAAATGTCTTGACTGTACTAGATCATTTTATATTTTATCTATTAATAAGATATGTTATAACACTTAATTTTGGTTTGAATATTTCCAAGTGAAATAAGTCTATAGCTTTATTTATTGGTCAAATCCCTGTTAGCCTTTAGAATCAACATCACACTTGATTCATTAAAGAATTGAAAGATTTCCCTCTTTTTTTATGTGATCAGGAATATCTCATTTAATATTGAGATGATCAGTGTTGTAGAGGTTTAAATGAATTCTCCTATGAAAGCACCTGGACTTTTGTGGGAAAACTCTGCTTTATTATTTCCTCCAGATGAGTATTAGATGATTACAAATTTTCATGGAGGACAAGATCAAAGAAAATAGGTTTGAGAATGGTCCACACTTACCTAAGTATCCTTTTCTCTACTTCTTCCCTTCCTCGAGGTCTTGTTGGTACCTGCACTCCAGAGCCTCTTGAAAGAAGATGGCTGGCCTTCAGCACAACACTCTGAGAATTGTTCTGGTGGGGAAAACCGGAAGTGGAAAAAGTGCAGCAGGAAATAGCATCCTTGGCCGAGAAGAGTTTGTTTCTAAACTTGCAGCTCATGCCGTTACCAAGGAATGTCAAAGAAGAATAGGATCCTGGAAGGGGAGGGAACTTCTTGTCGTGGACACCCCAGGGCTCTTTGACACCGAGGAGACACTGAAGACTACCTGTGAGCATATCAGCAAGTGTGTCCTCTACTCCTACCCTGGACCCCATGCTATCATCCTAGTTCAACAACTGTGCCGCTACACGGAAGAGGAGCAGAAAACAGTTGCATTGATCAAGAACCTCTTTGGGGAGAGAGCCATGAAGCACATGATCGTCTTGTTCACTCGCAAAGAAGAATTGGATGGTCAACCACTGCATGAGTTTATAGAAGCATCCGATGTAAACCTGCAAAGCATCATCAAGGAGTGTGGGGATCACTTCTGTGCCTTCAATAACAAAAGTGAAGATGAGGCTGAGAAGGAAGCTCAACTGCAGGAGCTGGTGGAGCTGATAGAAAAAGTGGTACAGAAGAATGGAGGGGCTCACTTTTCTGATGCCATCTACGAGGATATAGGGGAAAAGTTGCAACATCAGGAAGAGGCCTTGATGAAAATCTATGATGATCAATTACAGAAGGAATATAAACTACTGGAAGAGCAATATGAAAAGGGGAAAATATCAGGGAAAGAAGTGATTGAGAGGAAAAAAATTAGATTACAGAACTATGATGAAAAAATTAAAAATATTAGGGAAGAAGCTGGGAGAAGTATATTTCAAGATGTTGTTAATTGGATTTGGAATACATTTTCAAAAACATGGGATATGTTTCGAAAATAATATAAATTTTATTTCTTAATTTAGTATGATTTGTTAATGTGGTTAATTATATTTTGCAAAGATGACTACAATGTATTCTATCCCACCCATTCTTCTTGTAATCTGAGTTTAACTTTCTTTCTGTTGATTTATAGGGCTTATCCACTAATTTGAAATTCAATGGCCTTTGTGACTACTTTGACAACCAGTAAGTGGCTGTGACTTCAAAAGTGAGATAGGAAAAATGCCTCTTTGTTCCCTAGGGTTTGTTGTGGGGTTGGCACTTGGCAACCATTTGGTGAGGAAGCCCCAGTTGCCCATTGAGAGACCATGTGAAGAGGATTTTAAGTCACTGGCCCACTCCCCTGGCTGGTCTTTCATCTGCCAGCAGAACCAACTTGACAGCCATGCAAGTGAGGCAACATGGAAGCAGATTCTCCGGCTGCCAATTGAGCCACCTCTGATGAAGCTGCAAAGTGCAAATATGGGCCACCCCCACTGCATCCTGCCCAGATTGCAGATTCATGAGAAAAATAAAGTTTGTTGATTTCAACTACTAGGCTTTGGGATGGTTTGTTATTCTGTGATAATATCCACCAGCATCTTCCCTGCTCACTCACCACCAATACCCACAATGCTAACAAATGGAAGAAGTTACAGAATTGGCATAACCAGGCAATAATATTTTATTAAGAGTTCACAGACTCAATTTAGGACAATTCAAATCAGAAATCCTTCATGTTTCAAGTGTTAGCACACACATTTTTTTCAGTCCACGTCTCTGGTCACCTTGTTAGTGAAGCAGTTGGTTTCTCCGGCAAGATGATTCTGTGGTCCATGTGAGGCAGGAGAGTAAGAAGCTAGGACAATTATTGGATGAATGGAATAAGAAAACTGCGATGAGAAGACAGGCAGCTTATAGGCAGTTTGTTAATCACAAAATCTCATTTTTCCCAACCAGGGTAACTTGGGAGAAAATGGTTTATACATCTCCTCCCTAACCAGAGAATGCATAGCTTAAATCAGACTGGTCTGGGAAGTAGAGCACAAAGACCGAATTCATGCCATTTGTGCCAGCTAAACCCAAGGGCAGATGAAGTCAGGGGAAAATATCAAAAACCACATCAAAGCCAGGCACAATTAAGATAAAATAAAACAGTGGAAACGACAAAAGAATAATCCAAAACTCCCCTACACACTTATCCTGATGCATCAGCATATTAACATGCACCTGGAAAGCTGATTTGAAAAAAAAAGGATAAAATGTCCTCAAGACAAAACCTTGCTCTTGCACAAGCCCATGCCCTATACCAGGCGTGAACTTTTTATTTCTCCCTAAACTCTGTGGATCCCCATGAGGGATTTGCAGCAAGGGGATCAGTGGGGAGGGCACCCAGCCTCAGTCCCTGATCCTGTCTCCAAGACCCCTTTTCCCTGACTTCCCACTGAGCTCAAGCAGTCCCACCTTGGCTCCCTTCTTTCCTGTAATACTTCTAGAGCCAAAGCAGCCCTGGCTAGGCTCTCTGCTGTTGCTTCTTCTATCCTAAACCCTTCTTTTATTTCACTGACCCCAGCTTTAATGAGCATCCTCTTTCCTGCACCAAGTCAAGAACTCACACACTATGGGCCAGTACCTGTCTGGTAACACATGGATGTTTGTAAGTTCCTAAATTCTCTTCTTGATGTTCTTTCTTCTTTTTTAGGTACCATCCTAAAATGTCCCTGATTAGAACTTAAAAAATATCTAATGTGCTAAATATTGTTCATTTGCATCTGTAGATCCAGGCTTTGCCCTCTTCAACCTGGCTCTTTGTCCCAGGAGGCTGATCTATGTGGATCATATTGTCACCAAACTCAAGGGCTTCTCCACTGGGGTGTCCTATTCCAGATGGATACATGGATGTCACAGGGTAGCTTTATTTACTTGTAGCAAGTTCAGAAGACAGGGATTCATATCAAAAGAACAGACACTGACCGGAGTTTAACAGCAATCAAGACCTCTGCCTGGCATCCAACCAGAGGGCAATCATGAGATCCTACTGCCAAGGTGACTTGTGTGCTGTACTGGTCATAGGTTTCACGGACCTTGAACCTCCACACATAAGCAGTTCAGGATGGGTGTAGGTTGCACAGGGCCTGGAAGGGAAGGAGGAGGGGGAGGGCGGCTAAGACCTTATTGGTGCCCAACACCTCGCATTTATAGAAATTATGCTGCTCTGGGGTCCTCTTGAGTTTGGAGAGGTGATGCCATGAGGGATCGCCAAGTAGTTTGGCTGTGGTGGGGTTGTGAGGATGACTGTGTGAGGTTCCATCCACTTGGGCTCCGAGGCCTTGGGATGTAGATTCTTAAGGAGAACTGAGTCCCTGGGCTAGAGGGGTGGTCCTCATGAGCCTTGGTCAGCTGGTTCTGGCCTGGGCAGAAACTGTCAGCATGTTCCTGGAGCAGCTGCATTGAGTGAGAAGAGCAGGCACTCTGACTGCCTCTCCCAGTGTGGGTGAGGTGAAGAGGGATGAAGGCCGTCTCCAGGATCCAGTTGAGTGTTACAATTGCATAAGCAGCTTTCTGATGTTCCTGGGGGTCTAGACACTAGCTTCCATCCACAAACATAGTTAAATCAGGATCAGAGAGAGGAAGATCTGAGAGTCCCACCTGAGGTTGAGTGAGGGCCTCTGAAAACCTCAGGGCAGGAGTGGTTTGCTGCAGTTTGGGTGGAGGCAGCATGCAGGAGAGTGGCTGGGGGCTGGAGACTGGGTTAGGGATCCGTCCTGCATGTGAGAGGGGGAAAGGAGAGATCAGGATCGGTGTGACAGAAGATCCTATGGTCTATGATGGAGAACACGTGTAAGGGTTCCTGGAGGCAGAACTTCTGGGCCTCCTTGCTGAGAACAGCAGCTGCAGCCAGAGCCAAGAGGCAGGGCTGCAGTCCCCAAGCTGTGGGATCAAGCTGTCAAGACAAGTAGGCTATGGGTGTGAAGTCTGGCCTTAGGGGCTGGGTGAGGACCCCAATGATGGAAAACTATTGCCAGTGGAGGTCAGCTGTATGACTCTGAGATGTGTAGTGCTGGGTTCTAACAAGCATTGTCGGAGGTCTCTGGGTAAGGCCTGGCCAAACAGATGACTGCCTCTCAACCCCTGGGGCAGGATTGTCCAGGTGAGTGGATCCTGTAAAAATTCTTGTAAAAAGTTAACTTTAGAACTCGTTTTCTCCTCTCCCAACACCCCCCCCCCATTTTGTATGCTATTGAAGACATTTAGAAAAGATAGGGGTGGAGTGAACAGACCTTTAACTGCATGAGTTGAAACCTGAATTTCTGAGTAGCCCGTGCCAGCAAGAAACTTGTTCTCTAGGGAGGGTAGTGAGAGAAGAGGGCGGGGTGAGAAGGCTCTGAGGACAGAGCATTTTTCCCATGAAGGAGATCATGGAAAAAACAATGGCTTGGAAAAGGAGGGCAAAGACAGGTAGCCCACACCATATCCAGCAGGAAGGAGATCTTCATATACTACCTTGAGCTTTACCCGGGGCTCGGCAAGGGTGATGGGGGTATTTGAGTCCAGGCATCTGGCCAGGACCCGTCATGACCTGGAAGGACGGCCCCTCCACACTGAGATGCTGAGGGCCTGTCACATTTACAGGGGCTGCTTTGACCGAACACCAGTCAGGGCTTGGTTGGAGCCCAGGGTTGTGGGCATTGTCTAAGCCAGTGGCCTTCCTTTCCTCTAGGTGGCGTTTGTCATTGCATCCCCACCACACGTAGTTGTGTGTGGCTTGGGTAGGCCCCAAGGTAGCAAGCAAAGGTCTGAGTTTTGTAGACTCACATCCTGTAGAAGGTGGGGTTCCTCTGCCTGCTCCTCACGGGCATTAAAACCTTAAATAATGTGAACGGATCTGGACCTGGGTCTGAGAAGGCATCAGGGGAGGGGAATGGCGGGGGCAGGAGGCTGGAGGTAGACTGGAGAAGGACCAGCAGGCAGGGCCTGAGGAGGCGGGACTTGTTTGGAGAGGGGAGGGGCTTGTTGCACCAAGATGATGGTGGCTCCGAGGAACCAGAAAGTGGCTGGACTCACCATGCCAAGATGGCCGCGGCCACGTAGTGGCAAGGCTGCTCACAATAAACAATGAAAGAACACTTAGCTGTTTGGAAAGGCTCTTGGGCAGGTGGAAGACTCTAGCGGAGGTTGGTGACCAGAGGTGGTGGTGATGGAATCCACAGCAGCGGGGAAGGGCAGCTCATTGAGGCCAAAGTGTGGTGATGGGAGAGCAGATGCATGGAGGCAGGACGTGGTGGCAAGGCGCTGTGGCATCCTGTGGGCCACCGCCAAGGACCCTGTGCTCCCGTGACTCAGTCTCAGCCTGGGGAAGCTGGGGTAGGGGGTGGGAGGGCCGTGGCAGTGGCAGAGCAGGCTGGGGCTGCTGCAGGGATGGAGGTGGGGATCGGGCCGGGGTGGCTGGGTCCAGAGGCAGAGAGGACAGAATAGAAGAGGCAGAGGGAGAAAGGCGGTGAGCTTGGCCATTTGGAACCCTGGGCGAATTCCCTGCTGAATTTACTCAGATCAGGTGAGGATGTTTAAGTCCCGGGTCATGTTACAGAAGTAGCCAGATTCGTGAGGTACCCTAGAGGTTCCTGAGGACCAGGTTTTGGTTGCCCAATTTGAAAGCTAGGGTCAGGACAATAGCAGAGGCCAAGGACCAGTGTCCCAATGGAGCCAAAGCTATGGACCAGGGAACCGAGGGACGGCAGGGGACGTCTCCCCCACCCCCTGGGCTCCAGAGTGAGGCCAAAACGCAGGAGAGCCAAAGGGGGTGAGAATGTCTTCACCACCTCCCCTGACTCAGGAATCTCCCTGGGATACCCTGAGGGCAATGCCCGGAGGCTATCTCTGATGTGGCCGCGGTTTATGGACAGAAAAGCCGGAAGGATGATCCTAGGAATCAGTAGGGCCTGGGACTCCCCCGTGACGATGCTGAGCCAGAGAGGAGCCTGAGTTCCTTGGGTCACAGGGGGAACCACAGACCGTGGAAGGTCAAATGGTGCACACACCCGGTACCCAGGTTTTGCACAACATATAAGGTTTGAGGCACAGGAAACTGACCACCAAGACATTTTAAAGTAAGGTTTATTCCCCAGTAATGAGTGGGACTCATTATGGAGGTAGATAAATCAGAATTGAAGGAGTGGGGCAGGGTCAGGGGACCCAGCCAGGCTGCCTCCTGGATATGGAGGAAAAAGCAGCACGTGGCTGGACTGGGGGTTTTTTAAAGGGGAGAAACAGGAGAAGGTTGGACCCAGGATGGAATAGGAAGGGGTGGGCTCCAGGGCACTGGGGCACATGCTAATTGGTGGTTCAACGTCTTGGGGATGTCTCTGTGACAGATGCCAGTAATGTCATAACTCCACCCACCAGTTGGGAGGAGGGAGAATTTCACAGTGATCTTTAAGAAAGTCTAAAGTCTTAATTTCTATTTTTCTTGTCAACAAGAGTTATTTAATAGAAGATTTTATAATTTCCAGATGGGAGAACTTTTTTCTAATGTAGTTTTTGGCATTATTATATTGGGACCAATTTGTAGTATTTCCACATTATGGAACTCACTGGTGTTTGCTAATATTTATTTAATTTTATTTTAAATTATTATTCACACACACACACACACACACACACACACACACACACACACACACATTTGTTATCCCACACAATGATGCATGCTTTGGTTGCCAATCAGGCCCCCGCACTCTGGTGCCCAACGTGGGGCGTGGGCCTAAAGAGGCAACAAGAGGTAAGGCAAGGGATCGCTCCCTAGTTTGCGCGTCCACAGATTTAAGGAATTGTAAGGTAGAGGGTGTGTATTGTTGTGAAATTGAATCAGCTGGGAATAAAACATGGGTAATCTTTCTAAAGGCTTTAAACTACTCTCATGGCTCAAAGGGATTCTGTTAAGCGTAGTCAGATTCTTGATTTTTTTCTTAAGGTTTGTTGATGAAACCCGGAAAAAGGTTAGAAAGCAGTTGCGTGACCAATATTCAGAAAGCCCAGAGAAAATTCCCATTCCTACTTTAGTCTTTGATTCAGCACAGGAGAGTTTAAGAATGTTTAAGTGGGGTGCAGCCATGACATTACAGCCTAGAGTGGAAGGGTGCAAATCTTTAAGAATACCATGTGCACCTCCACCGCCTGCACGTGTAAATTACTTGTAACCAAGTAAAAAAGATTAAAAGAATTTCTTAGCACCTGCCAATTCTTTATCTTAAAATCTTTTTCTTTCCTTAAAAATAAAAATAAATAAAAATTTAAAAAGTAAGAAAACTTAAAAAAAAATAGATAAACGATGCCAAAAAAAGCCACTTTAATATGCCTCATATTCACCATCTTTTTTTCCAGCTAATGACAAAGCTTTTAGTAATTCATAAATGCATCAGGGATTTCTGTGCACATGTAAAGGAGAAAGAACAGTTTAAAAAACGAGTGCGCATAGTTTTTGAACTGGGCTTAACTTTTTGCTGAGTACAGAATAAAAACCCCAGACTTTTTAGCCTTATAGGTGGTGGAGATGAATACAGGCTAGTTTCCCAAGGCATTTAAAGCAGCACTTAAGATTTCTGCGGAAGAAGCAAGTAAACACCAGAAAGTAGATAGCAAGTTTACATATGAATGGCTGAGAGTTTATCTCTTGACTTCTCCAGCAGGAAAATTGTGACAGTTTTGAAATTTAGAGGATGGGCCAGGCCTATTGGCTGAAATGTATTGAGTTGTTATAAGTATGCCTTGCATGAAGTCTAGAGAACTGAAGTTAGTCTATTACTTAAATATGCCTTATATTTTATTTGAAATGTATCTTTAAAAATGTAAAAGTATTATTGATTTGAGAAATGCTGCCTGAAAATTTTAAAGTTCTGAAAGTTTAAAGTGTCTTTTTTTTGCCATGATACCTGAAACAAATCAGTTTCACTAAAAGAGAGATGTTGACAGGAAGCCAGAAAGGTTGGTCAGCAACCTTAATTGCTCTAACCACTCTTCCAGTAAGCTAAGGAAGGTGGTAATCTGCATTGAATGGCTACAAACAAACTTCCTCCAAGCTCCTGTGGCAAATTTTTTTGGGGGGGAAGTTGACTTAATTATATAAATAAAAAAATAAAGTTTAAATTTGCCTCATAAAAAATCTAAAGGACAGAATTGAAGCACTTAATTGATTATGTCTTGTACTTTTTAGAAATGTAAAGTGTTATTAATCTAGGACATGCAAAATATATTTGAATTGTCAGCTTTAAAAGTTCAAAGTGCAAATTAAATGGGGAGAAATTATATAGTTAAAATGTATTTTCTCATATCATTAGAAATTCAAAATATGTTACTTGTTTGGTCTGATTTAAAAGAAAGAGGATTAATTCATTGATCCAAATTAAATGTAATTGATATTCTCTAAGATAATTTAGGTATATAATCTTTAAATCATATATATATAAATATATTGTGTATTGTATATTTGATCTTTCCAGGAGTATTATTTCAAGGTTTTTTAAAAAAATAACTTTTGCATGTTTCACGGGCCCCGAAATGTCTGTTCTCTCTTAAAATAAATATTGTTAATTAAACAGATTGATACTTGACATAACATGGAAAGCTTTATCAAATAAAAATTATATACTATATATTACATGTTATGAAAGTTTTCGCCTGTAAGAAAAGCAAAAACAATATATTTCTTAAATATAGCAAAAATTTCAACAGCAGTAGAATTTCAAGAAAGACAAAAAGGCCACATGCAGCCTGCATTTTTGAATTGGCTGTAGGTGGGACACTTTATGCTTTTGGATCAGACCAATAAAGTATCAAACCTATAGGTTTGACTGAATAAGTTGTTTTGCCTTAAAAAAAAAAATTGAAACTGGGACCAGAACCAAGATGGCGGCCTAGGTAGTCTCTTAAGCTGCTGCCTCATCAACAATTTAATTTAAAAAACAACTAAAGTCAAAAAGGACTTCACCAAAACCTCAGGAAAGATGGCAGAGTGGAATAGCTACAACTGGAAAGAAAGAGAGAGGCTCACGGATCTGACTGGGAGCCGCAAAGCACTGAGGTAGGGAGATGCTCGCACACGGAGAGGAAGTGCAGCCTCGGAATGCCTGCCTGGCGGGAGGGGAGGAATTCCCCGATTGCACGGAACCCTTTCCGACTGTACTGAACCCAACCCCGGCTGAAATTCCATGGTCCCAGGCTCATACGGGTGGAGTCTGGACTGTAGAGAAAGGCACCCAGAGACTCAGAGACTGGAAGACCTGGGACTGGGAGCCGCGCCAGCAGGATCTACAGGCGCGCGAGTGAGAACACACAGAGGACTGACCACTGCCTCTCCATAGCGGAAGGAGTCAGAAGCTCCAGGTCTGACCACGGAGGTTGCCGCCTCTCTGTACAAGGTGGCGGCCTCTCTGTAGCGGAAGGAGTCAGAAGCTCCAGACTACAGAGACCAGCCCAAGTCCAGGTGAGCCCCTGAGGCACCCACGCTCTTGCTTGGGGAACCTGGGATGGTCAGGTGGAAACTCAGGAAAGCCACAGAAGGCAGAGGTCAGGCGGAAACTCAGGTGAGTGCACAAGGGCAGGGCAGAAGCCAAGACTGTCAGCTCAGCCCTGAGAATCCGCCCCATCCAAGTTGAGCAGAGGCTTCTGCAGTTTTTCAAGTCTGATCCTATAAGACTGTCTCCAATACAGAATTTATCCCAGAGTAGACACAGCTGATACCCACATCCAATTGGCCTGAAGGTCAATTCACAACAATAAAGACTTAGCTACAACAAGGCTGTGTACGCAGTCCACAAAGGGGAGCGCCAGAGTATGTACCTAAGGTAACTGAGGAGGCTGACCCACTGGGCCATATAGGACACCAAACACACAAAGCCATCCTACCAACTCTGAAAAATAGTGATAATGCCGAGACAAGGAAATAGATCTCAAACAAAAGAGATGGAGGATATAGAGTTCAGAAATACGGTTCTAAGGTTATGCAAGAATATCCTAGAAAAGCTCGATAAACTTCATGAGACCCAACTAAAAAGTATACATAAACTGACTAAATTGGAAAATATTATGCAGAGATCCAACAGCAGAATGGAGGAACACAAGAATCAGGTCAAAGAGCCAAAAGACACTCATCTGGAGAAGGAAGAAAAAAAGAGAATCCAGAAAGTTGAAGATAGTGTACAGAGCCTCTGGGACAACTGCAAGCACACCAACATCAGAATTATGGGCGTGCCAGAAGAAGCAGGAGTGCAAAATACTGAAAACATATTTGAAGAAATAATATCAGAAAACTTCCCTCACCTGGTGAAAGAAATAGACTTACAAGTACAAGAAGCATACAGAACCCCAAACAAGAGGAATCCAAAGAAAAATACTTAGAGACACATCATCATCAATATGCCAAGGGTAAAAGACAAAAAGAATATCTTACAAGCAGCAAGAGAAAGCAGTTGGTTACCTATAAGGGACACCCATAAGACTATCAGCTGATTTCTCAACAGAAACCATGCAGGCCAGAAGGGAGTGGCAAGAAATATTCAAAGTGATGAATAGCAAGAAACGACAACCAAGATTACTGTATCCAGCAAAGTTATCATTCAGAATTGAAGGGCAGATAAAGAACTTCACATATAAGAAAAAGTTAAAGGAGTTCATCACCACCAAACCAGCATTATATGAAATGCTGAAAGGCATTTTTTAAGAAGAAGAAGAAGATCAAGTGAATTAAAAATCTGAGGAATAGAATAAACTGGTGAATATAATGGAATCAGGGGCAAAGAAAGGGAGTGGATTGAAAATTATCAGGGTAAAAGGGATTTGGGGGTTCAGAAAGAGACTGGATGAAAATCGTATAACATATGGATGAGGACAATGGGGGAAGGGGGAAAGGGCAGATGGTGGAGTGGGAACCAGGTGGAAGGGAGCTATGGGGGAGAAAAAGGAGAAACAATTGTAATAATCTGAGAAATAAAGATTTATTTAAACACACACACACACACACACACACACACACACACACACAAACAAACAAAAAACAACAACACAAAAAAAAAACAACAAAAAAACCCCACAAACATAATGAGCTAAATAGACTGGATAGTAGATCGACCTCTGACATCAATCCAGACATCCTCCTGAATGAAGCCACGGTTTTGGGCACCAAGACAGAGGTATTTAGGGGTTATTAGGCAGGCAGGCAGGCAGAGGGGCTAAGGGTGATGAGGCAGGCAGGCAGAGTGGTTAGGGGTGATGATGCAGGCAAGAAGAGTGGTTAGGGGCAATCAGGGAGACAGGCAGGTAGGCCAGCGCTTACAAGCCAGCCGGCCTGGATTGCAAGAGGGATGTCCAATGTGGGATTGGAACTAAAGCTGCAGTCAGACATTTCCCGAGGGGTAACAGATTGCGAGAGGATGCAGGTTGTACTGAGGAACCCCCATCCCCTGTGCACAAATTTCATCCACTGGGCCTATAGTTTCACATACTTTTCTGGATTCCCAGATGGCAGAAGCTCAATGAAACTGTTACACATGCAGACAGAATGTGTGTGAATAGTGGGCACAAAGTTCTGCATTATGGTGGCTTTTCCCTGCAGAAATGTTTAGACAAAATATTTCCAATGGATTTGGTCACTTATCCAGCAGTTGTTAGTGAAGTGCTCAATGAGGAACCCATATTGGAACGACCTTTTGAACTCTACCTCTGAGCAACAAACAAGTCTCAAGCTGCACCAGAAGCCATCCAGAGAGTGAAACCACAAGGGCAAAGTATAAGCCAATCTCAAACACAGTCACCTAGAAAACAAAGGATGATGAGGTCAAAAGCTCCAAAACAGGAAGCACAGCACAAAACCGCTTTTCTCAGCCAACATCCTGAGATGTGAGATAAAGAAAATCAGCAATGAAAAAGAAACAGAAAGCAATAAAACAACTGAAATAACTAGCAGCAGTCAGAACAGTTAGGAAAACCAGTTGGAAAAAATTCAAAGGAGATACTCCTTTCCTGGTTTGAATTGAGTCTTTTTAACAATCAAAGAATACACATGGATACCAAAAATAAGCACAAATATGTCTTCTTTTTAAACCCAATAGCAGTAACCTGAATGTTTTTCAGTCCACACTTGATGTTTGTCTATATTTTATCCATTATTCGGAATATCTGGGAAATTTAAAAATGTTAAATTGACTTTTCCTGCCTTCCAATATTAAGAGGAGAAGAGGGGGGTAACGTGTTTTGATTTGTTGTTTTTTAAATCAATGCTGGATGATCTAAAAGAAACATATGATTTTTATCCACTAAGGGACAGGGTCTCAAATACACAATAATAGCATCTTAAAAATTAGAGGGGGGAAGGGCAACTGATAGTGAAGAGCCCAGCAAGAAACCCATGTTGGAATGACCTTTAGAGCAAAGAGAAGAGTCATCAAAATGAGAGAGAAAGTTTGGGTGCTGATTCATGTACTCTGCAGCATCTCCAGTAAGGTTTCTAAAACTAAAAAAGAAAGAAATGGGTGAGTATGAATATTTCTGCATAAATACCAGTGTTTGTTTTTTTAAGAATCAGTAAAAATGGAGCCTTTGGGGCTTTTAGAGTCACAGACTGGAGTAGAAACAGTGCACACTGTCACAGGAATGAGGAGATGGGAGAGGCTGAGGGAAAGGAAGGGGAACCCTTACAAACAGAAGGGAGGACTGTGAAGTCTTCCATGTTGTGTGATGACAGTTTGCACCAATTTCAGCAAGTTGCCAAGGAGTGGGGAACACTCAACTGACGTACGAATGACATTATACATTGAGGACCTTGGACATATCAGATATTGGCATGTAATTCAATAAGTAAACTATAGTATAAATCCCATGTAGCTATACTTACATATGGTACATACTTCTCACACATGTACTTGTATTTATAAGTTGTCACATTTAATTTGCTCCCCTGTTTCCCTGAAAATAAGACAGTGTCTTATATTAATTTTTGCTCCCAAAGATGTGCTGGGTCTTATTTTCAGGGTATGTCTTATTTTTCCATGAAGAAGAATACTGTACACATTTATTGTTAAATGAAAATAAAGGAAATTTATTACCTGTATACGGTATGGTAGTACAGTATTTGTCAATATAAACCAGACAAACTGTGAATCCTACAGTATCAAGAATTTACTCATTTATTCAATGACAATCATGTCATCATCTTCTGGAACATCATCATAACAATCCAATTCCTGAATTTCCTGGTGAATTTCTTGTGACTCCATTTCTTTCAGAATCAGTGGACCAAATCTCTCATGTTTAGCAATAGCACTGTCTTTAAATGAGTACTTCTTGTCAAGGTAGCCTGCTCGCAGTGCATTTGTAATGCAACTGTCAGTGATTTTCTCCCATGAATTCTTCACCCAAGTCACAACTTCTTGCAGTTTAGGTTTCACAAAGTTTCCACACTGATTTCTCTCCATTCACACAGCAGTGAGGTCAGTGACATTATCTGCATAATGTCACTGGTTGCTAGACATCAGTCGGGGCGGTCCTAGAGACCAGTTTAAGGTAAATTAACTTTCATTCTGAGACAGAGCCTGGGGGCCTTATTTTTTTGGGGGAGGTGCCTTATATTTCATTCAGAAGGAAACCTGTAAGTAGGTCTTATTTTTGGAGGATGTCTTATTTTCAGGGAAACATGGTAGTATTTTGATGAAGATTTTATGTCTATACTAGAGGACATGTGCACAAATTCGTGTGTACTGGTGGGGTCCCTCTGGGTGGTCTGCAGGTATTGGGCTGGAATCTACAGACCCATGCTGCCTGCAGCTCCTATATGCCACTCATGCTCATCCTGCCCCACTGTACCTGTCACAGGATCGTGCCCAATCAGTCATGATTGGGAGAGGCTCATGCTGCTACAGTGGCTCTTGCCAGCTATGAACCCCTGGTCTGGCGCCCTCCCAAAGGGAGTGGCCTCTAAGATTGGGCTGAAATCAGCTCTCTGGCATCCTCCAAGGGGTCCTGGATTGCAAGAGGGTGTAGGGCATGCTGAGGGACCCCACTGGTGTATGATTGGACTAGGGAGGAACTGCAGGAGGGTTCCAGAATGTGTCTGGCCCATCTCGCTCAGTTTCAGTCAGCCAGACCCCAGCAGCAAGCTAACCTACTGGTCAGAGCATCTGCCTTCTGGTGGTCAGTGCACATCATAGCAACTGGTCCATCAGTTGACTGTCTGCCCTCTGATGGTCTGCGCACCTCATAGTGAGCTGTTGAGCTGCCTTAGCGTATCACTAGCATATTACTCTTTGAATGGTTGTTTGTTTGTTCTTCCTTTTAGTCTATTTGCATAATACCCTTTTATTATATAGGATTCATAAAGGCTATTGGTCCACAGTTTGTTTGTTTTTTTACAGTATCTTTGGAGGACATTGACCTCATGGAATGAATGATGAAGTACTTCCTCTTCTCCTGGTGTTTGAGAGTATCTGCAATGTATTGGTGTTAATTCCTTAAATGTTTAATGAATTCACCAATGAAGCCATCTGCTCCTGGGCTTTTCTTTGAGTAATACGCCTCCCTTTTTTGACCTCCCACTTTGGTCTGATCCAAGATTGACACACACCACATTCCTGCCAATCTGCCATGCTTCCCCCAGTCTTTTCTTAAGCTTTACAGTCCTGATTTTTTGTTGTTTGTTTGTTTGGTTTTGTTAATACCCACCCAGGTATTTTTCCATTGATTTTTAGAGCAAGTGGAAGGGAGGGGTGAGGCAAATAGAGAGAAACGTTGGTGGGAGAGAGACATATTGATTGGGTTGCTTCCTGTACATGCCCCTCCTGATACAAGGGATTGAGCCTGCAATTGAGGTGGGTGCCCTTGATCTGAACCAAATCCAGAACCCTTAAATCCCTGGGACAATGCTCTAACAACTGAGACAATCTAATTAGCGAGTCATGTTAACACTTTGTGACTCATTTTAGCATCTTCATTAATATACATTTTCACTCTGTAAGGACAGGACACTTTGTTATTTAATCATTTCTGTCTAAAATCCCATTCCCCTATGGATACATGTCTTCCTTGTTGCCTGACACATTCAGAAGACGGTCCAAGAGAACTACTGCCCTGCATGTTGGCTAATGTAACCTGAGTTTGATTGCCTTTCTTTGTCAGGCACCTCGCTTCATTTTGGTCACACAGTTAAACACCAGATGTTGTTAACCTGAAATGTTTCAATTTAGAGCAACTCCTGCAGTTTTCTCTTTGAATAACCTATTTTGGAAAAGCACACACCCAATATTTTATAGGACAATTGTCTGTATTGGTTTCAGGACAGGCTTCCAACTTGTCAGCCTCAGTTTTTGTCCTGACCATGGGACAGCCACATTATATATTGGGGCCCCAGAGGCTGTGGACATATTTAGATTAATTTTTCCTCCTGTGGAACCTAGGACAATTCGCTGGCAAAAGGAGCTGCTTTTCAGTCTTAGCTGCATGGCAATTGTGTGACCCTGGGCAGGTCATTTGTGGCTCAGTTTCTTCACAAAAGGTCATCTAGAGTCGAAAAACACCCATAACAATTTGAGCAGGGTTAGCAAGAGGCAGAGTACAAATTTTCAGGGTCAAGGATAGTCTATGGAAGAGGTTGTGAGGAAATGCTTTTCTCTGGGCTTAGTCAAAGGAAGTGAAAAGGAGTTGGAGGAGAAAGAAAGGAAAATATGAAAAGAGATGGTTTACCTAAGGAAGGAAAAAAATCCCACTAAATTAATGGAGAAATGTGCAAATATTTCTTTTTTTTAATATATATTTTATTGATTTTTTACAGAGAGGAAGAGAGAGGGATAGAGAGTTAGAAACATCGATGAGAGAGAATCATCGACCAGCTGCCTCTTGCACACCCCCCACTGGGGATGTGCCCGCAACCAAGGTACATGCCCTTGACCGGAGTCGAAGCCGGGACCCCTCAGTCCACAGGCTATCCACGGAGCCACACCGGTTTCAGGAAGAAGTGTGAAAATATTTCTATGTAACAGAAGCAACCTGAATAGTAAACAAACTATGAAAACCATTTTTAAATTCAATGGTAATCAGTAAAATGGACATGTAAATGGACGAAGACATCACTATGTATGTCCTTAAGATGATAAAAAAAAATTAACAATGGAATGTCACCAAGTGCAAGTGCAGATTTGGGGACTTTTCACACCTAGCTTGTGTCAGGGAGAATTAGCTTAGTGGTTTCGAGTCCTATTGACAATATCTAGTTAGATGAAAGCCATCCATCAATTGTTGCACAGAAATATGCAGTATATGTGGATTATTTGCAGGAAGCATATAGATATTTGAATGGCTTAAATGTTTGTTAATAAATAATAGGATAAAATGTCACACAAATAATGTCATTTATGTAAAAGTTTAAAATGCAAAAACAATATTAGACATTTCCTATAGATACATGTGTATGTAGAAATGTAAATACACATGAGATGATACACAAAAACCTCAGAATATTGGTTGCCTCTGAATGACAGTGGGAGGGAAAAGAAGCCTCTGAATGATAGTGGGAGGGAAAAGACAGTGGGAGTCAAAAAGCATAAATGAAATTCATGTGTAATGTGTTAACTTTTTAATCAAACAGAATAGCTGCAGTAAAAATGCCAAAATACTTACATTTGTTCATTGCAAATTGTAGGCTTTTGTTACAAAAGTTCCTGTATATCTTCACTTACAAAGTTGTTTCATAACTGCATAATGTTTAAAACTGAATAAGTAAATATAACCTCATCTTAGATATGTAACATCTTGTCTTTTCTAACAACAAAATGAGTGACACAATATTATGCCTCATTTGAATGAGACATTTATGCTAATTCATGCCAATGGTTGTGTCAATTTCGGTTTAAATCTACTGGGATACAGAATGGTGATCACTGGGAGACAAGGACCACAGAGCCAGCCAGGAAAAACATTTGATTAAACACTGAGCAGGAAGTGAGTTTTTCTTGAATTTGTCCTCAGTGTTGATTCCTTCTCTTTGGGTCTAGCACCCCCTTCTCTTGACCAACTGCTCAGGGGGCTAATCACAAACTTGCTAGAACAGAGAAAGAAATTGCCTTGCTGTAAATAGCTTTGGCTTGTTTGAAGTAATGAGAATTTCTGGTGTCCAACACTCAGTGTCACATGGGTATCCAGTGACAAAAAAGAAATGTATAGGGCACCTTCCCGGGGGAAGGTTGGGTATGGGGCATGATTCTTTCAAGGACTGACATGAGGAGAAGAACTTTTCCCAGAAAGTTGCCCTACTTTGACTTCAAAACATAAAATAAAATAATATTCCCCTCTTCATTCCATAAAGAATGCTTTTTCACTTCATGCCTTTTAAAGTTAGACAGATCTAAACAATGGATTGGTTTTAAAACACTTCCTGCTTTCCTGTAAACTGAGACAGAAGGAAAGGGACCAAGCATTGTGTTCACAGTCCATTGTATTAGTTTCACCAGGTTCGCTTAAAATTATGCATAGACTTTTGAGGGGGCATAATGTGAGTTAGGAAATTAGCAATGGAAATGGTTTCTCCATGAAGCATTATTCTTAGGAGTCTGAACTGAAGGTGACCTCAGGTCTTACCAACTTCATGTGGACACTTACTTTTTATCCTTTTCCTGTTTTTATCCCAGTAGAGGATGGAAGGACTATCAAAGAGCAAATATGGAGCTTAGGCTGAAGGAAAGAAAGGCTCCAAGTCCTCAAGAGGCATCGTTTCCTCACCTCAAACACAGTGACAGAAACCAGTGATTTTTAACTAAAGGAAAAAAAAGTCAGTGCTCTATTTTTCTTTAACTTCCCCACCATCTTCACGTCAACCTCCATCTGACCTCTTCAGTATGATGCTATCCATGCACATGATGTGTGGGAAATGTGGAAATGAAACTTCAAGTCAGAAATTGCAGGGTTTTGAACTGCATTGTGAATACATTTTATCTTTCCTTGTCCTCTTTGAGCAGAAAATGGAAATATCTCCAAGAAAATTTTTTAATCATGTATGCTTCAAAACACCCCAGAACACTGCAGGAAAGGAAGAACTAACACAGATTAGAATAAATAAAATAATAAATTTTAATACACTGCAATGAACTTGGAATTCATTGGGGCTCATAGAACTCTAGGATGCCCCGTGTTCTCACCCTTCTTGGTCCCTTGAAGGTTTTAGCTCTTGGCTCAGTGTCACCGTAATCTTCCTGTAATTCAATCAGCCAAGTAGGATATCATCACATGTATTACTAATTGTCTTAAATTCCATCCTTTTCAGCCACTCATCGTCAGTCATCTCTTAGATTTTTCCTTTGACATTAACTATGACCTTATCTTAATTTCAAGTAGAGAACTCCCCACCCAAAGAACAGAGACCCAGGGATCGTCAGCTGGTCCTTGGTGGAAGGTCACAGTTGACACTTCCTTTTCTCCCAAGGTGTAGGTGAATCTGTTGAGCATTTCTATAACAGTGTTCCTGGGAATTTGTGGGTGAAAAGAGGTGGTAATATTTTTCTATGTGTGACTTCTTATCCTCTGCCTCCTCTAACTTCACATTTATTTAACATGAAACTGGGCTAGGCACCATCCCTGGAGAAAACCAGGGACCACTTTACTTTCAGAAAAACTATCTTCCCTGGTCTAGATGAAGGACTTTGAGCAACCTCCTCAGTGTAGCAGTTCTTACTGTTGGCTATGGGTCCAAAGTAGGCATCCTATGTAGACTTGCTATGACCTGAGAACATCCTAAATTTGATGGAAACTTTTGTGTGTATTTAGATATGACAGTTTCCTGGGAGGAAGGTTCACAGCTTTAATGAGATACCACGATGGTACATGACTAAAAAATTGGAAGCAGCACTAGCTTAATAAGATACACAATTTTTCTTTTTAAAGACGTGTAGAAGATAACCAGTTTCCATCATCTTCCTCACTGAGGTTAATCCTGGTGGGCAAATCTGGCTGTGGAAAAGAGCAGCATCCTCTGTCAACCTGTGTTTGAGTCTAGGCTGGTGGCCCAGACCATGACCAGGAGCTGCCAGATTGCCTTGGGTATGTGGAATGGCAGGAAAATCTTGGTAGTTGAGATGCCCTCCATATTTGAGGCCAAGATCCAGGACCAAGAAATGTACAAGGACATCAGAAAGTCCATTACTACTTGAACCATGCTTCTACTGCCCTATTGTCCAGAGCAAGTCACAGGGCCCACCCAGATGCAAGGGCTGGAGAAATAGAATCAGCACCTTGTGGGAGGAGCTGCAAATCCATATCCCAAAGAGGCAAGCATACGGAGATGGGAATAATTCATGTCACACAGATTGCCATATGCTGTCAGCATTGGAGTTGGGCTTTGGTGGCTTTTTTTTTTTTTACCTCCCATGATTTTCCTAGTGCCCCTCTTGATGACCAACTAATGCTTTTGGGATATCCATAGGCTGGAGTTTTCCATTGAGATGATAACTAAATAATAATCTGAACCTGTATCTACAGCACAGGTTCTCAATTTTTGGGTTATGACCCTTTTAGGGGATGAATGACCCTTTCACAGGGGTCACTTAAGACCAATGGAAAACACAGATATTTACATTATGATTCATAATAGTAGCAAAATTACAGTTATGAAGTAGCAACAAAAATAATTTTATGGTTGGTGTCACCACAACATGAGGAACTGTATTAAAGGGTTGTGGCATTAGGAAGGTTGAGAACCACTGACCTACAGTTTCCCTGAATCTTAGCCATCATGTAACCAGAGCTCACAGCTTCTGGAAATTTACTTCTCTCATCTCAGGGTTCTGGTTATAAATGTGGGAAATTGCTTCAGGGATGCTATTTTGAATACTTGGATTAGCAACAGCTTCACCATAAAATGTGTGGGAGACAGGGAATACTGATTTTGTGGAAGCCAGAGTGGGGCTGGTTCTTCAAAACCTTTTTTCTGTTTGATTGATGTTTTTAACAAATCACTCCAACTTACAGAATTGATGAAAATGGCAAGTTAGGAGACTGCTGAATCATGGATTGCAGTAGTAGCTTGGACTTATGATGGTCTTCAAAATGGAGAGAAGTGGCCAGATTTGTGGATAGAACCAGGAGAACCTGTAGATGGATTGTTTCCAAAAAGTAAGGCAAAGAGAGGAATCCAGGCAGATTTCTAGATTAGTTGTCTGATGAACTGGATGAATAGTGATGATATCTCTTGAACACAAAATCAAACCACTGCTCCTTTGTGTGTAAAATTAAAGAGAGGTTTCTGGCTTGCATGAACACCAAAGGAAGGTACCATCATTACTTCCTCCTGGGAAAGGTGCAGAAAATGTAAGAAAGACTTTGTCTATACAAAAAGAAATTGACAGCCAGTTTGAAATGGAATTGTCATGTCCTAGAACAAAGAATATACTTACATGATATTATTCTACAATGTCATTATAATTTTTCCCAGATTTGGATTATCCCCATTACCTATAATCATACTTCACACCCTTGGGTATCAATAAAAATCATCTTTTTGGTGCTTTGACACAAAGGTAACACATATCTAGATATTTTAGAATTACAGCAGCATAATGTGTTTGTGTGTAATCATATTACACAAATATCTCCTTTGTCAAAGGCTTTTAAAATTCATCTATGTGGTACCTAAGTAGTGGCCTGTACAGCCAACTCTGGAGAAGCTCTGGGTGATGCAGAAGCTTGGCACTGAGGAAACCACATACACTGAATGGGTCCATAGGTAAACCATCCAGTGAGTAGGACAGGAGAGAAAATTATGTCCTCATGTGATAACCAGTATTTTTGGAACTGATTAAGTGGAGGAAAAAGGTGATCAAATAGGCAGCAGTGTCATGCACTTCTTCCTAAGGCAAGAAAAACAACTAAATCAGAGAATATCGACCCTGAATTAACCAATTAATCACAGTTGAGGAGACATGTTTTCATAAGAATGTGCAGAAGATGTCTAGAGAATGGCGCTTGCCAGTCATAACCCATGTGGAACCACTGCCATGCCCCTTCAGTGGGGGCAATACCTCCTGGCAGGCTCTCAGACATCTACATGGAGCATGCAAAGCCAGAGTGAGCTCCTACACCAGGACTCCACACCAGTCTGCTTGGATCCAGCATCCTAGGATCCAGTTCCAAGACCCTACAATGAGTGCAATCCATGGAGAACACTGTGCCCCACCATTGCCACACGTCATAACTGTGCTGATAATCTGACCCAAAGACACCCACCACCCATACTAGGTCCAGCACTGGGACTTGCTGCCAGGGTGACCCAGATCAACCTAGAGCACACCACAGAGGCGCTCTGACTGTGCATCCCACTCCATCCCAGCACCCAGGACAGTCCTGACAAGGCCATCTGGAGTAAGCTAATGCTTCCCTAATTCTTGGTGAAAGGGGAGCATGAACTGAGTGATCCAGGTCGACCAGTCCCCACTTCACACAAATGGAGACAGGCAATATGTCAGGAAACTAATATAATGGGAGTGCCAGAAGGACAAGGATAGAAGCAAAAATCAGAAAACCTAATTGGCAAAATTTCCTGACTTGAAAAAAACTTCCCTGATTTGGGAAGAAAAAACTCACACAAGTATAGAGAATTCCAAAAAGGATGAAACCAAAATGACCTACACCAAGATAAGTAGTAATTATAATGGCAAACGTTAATGACAAAGAGAGAATGTTAAAGGCTGCAAAAGAGAGACAGATTTACCTACAAAGGATTTCCCATTAAATTATCAAATGATTTCTCAACAGGAACATATCAGGCCAGAAAGGAATGGAATGAAGTATACAAAGTAATGCAAAGCAAGGGACTGAATCAAGAATACTCTATCCAATAATGCTATCATTCAAAATTGCAGGTAAAATCAGGAGCTTTGCATATCAAAAAAAAAAATACAAAGGGAGTTTATCACTACTAAGTCAGCAATGCAAGAAATGCTTATATGACTGTTTAAAAAGAAGAAATAGAAAGAAAAGAAGGGATACAAGCTCAAAAAATAAATAAAAATAGCTACAAACAAGTACCTATCCTACCTAATAAAAGAGTGATATAAAAATTAACCATCAGCCGAAACCGGTTTGGCTCAGTGGTAGAGTGTCTGTCTGCGGACTGAAAGGTCCCAGGTTCGATTCTGGTCAAGCGCATGTACCTTGGTTGCGGGCACATACCCGGTGGAGTTGTGCAAGAGGCAGCTGGTCGATGTTTCTCTCTCATCCGCATTTCTAGCTCTCTATCTCTCTCCCTTCCTCTCTGTAAAATATCAATAAAATATATATTTTTTAAAAATAAAGAAAATAGCTGGGAACATCCAAGATGGCGGCCTAGGCAGTCTCCTAAGCTGCCGCCTCATCAACAATTTAATTAAAAAAACAACTAAAATCAAAAAGGACTTCACGAAAACCTCAGGAAAGCTGGCGGAGTGGAATAGCTACAACTAGAAAGAAAGAGAGAGGCTCACGGATCAGACTGGGAGCCGAAAAGCGCTGAGGTAGGGAGACGCTGGTGCACGCGGCCGCGGAATACCTGCCTGGCGGTGGGAGGGGAGGAATTCCCCGATTGCACGGAACCCTTTCGGACTGTACTGAACCCCAGCCCCGGCTGAAATTCCGTGGTCCCAGGCTCATACGGGTGGAGTCTGGACTGCAGAGAAAGGCACCCAGAGACTCAGAGACTCAGAGACGGGGAGACCGGGACCGGAGCCGCAGCCGGCAGGGTCTACAGACTCGCGCGCACATGCAAGTACGCGCTGAGGCCTGACTGCCGCCTCTCCGGGAGCGGAAGGAGTCAGAAGCTCCAGGTCTGACCACGGAGGCTGCCGCTGCCTCGCTGTACAAGGTGGCGGCCTCTCTGTAGCGGAAGGAGTCAGAAGCTCCAGACTACAGAGACCAGCCCAAGTCCAGGCGAGCCCCTGGGGCACCCACGCTCTTGCTTGGGGAAACTGGGACAGTCAGGCGGAAACTCAGGCGAGTGCACAAGGGCAGGGCAGAAGCCAAGACTGTCAGTTCAGCCCTGAGACTCCACCCCATCCAAGCTGAGCAGAGGCTTCTGCAGTTTTTCAAGTCTGATCCTATAAGACTGTCTCCAATACAGAAGTTATCCCAGAGTAGACACAGCTGATACCCACATCCAATTGGCCTGAAGGTCAATTCACAACAATAGAGACTTAGCTACAACAAGGCTGTGCACTCAGTCCACAAAGGGGATCACCAAGAGTGTCTACCTCAGGTAACTGAGGAGGCTGACCTACTGGGCCATATAGGACACCAAACACACAAAGCCATCCTACCAACTCTGAAAAATAGTGATAATGCCGAGACAAGGAAATAGATCTCAAACAAAAGAGATGGAGGACATAGAGTTCAGAACTACGGTTCTAAGGTTATGCAACAATATCCTAGAAAAGCTCGATAAATTTCATGAGACCCAACTAAAAAGTATAGATAAACTGACTAAAATGGAAAATATTATGCAGAGATCCAACAGCAGAATGGAAGAACACAAGAATCAGGTCAAAGAGCCAAAAGACACTCTGCTGGAGAAGGAAGAAGAAAAGAGGATTCAGAAAGTTGAAGATAATGTAAGGAGCCTCTGGGACAACTGCAAGCGCACCAACATCAGAATTATGGGGGTACCAGAAGAAGAGGGAGTGCAAAATACTGAAAACATATTTGAAGAAATAATATCAGAAAACTTCCCTCACCTGGTGAAAGAAATAGACTTACAAGTACAGGAAGCCTACAGAACCCCAAACAAGAGGAATCCAAAGAAAAATTCTTCTCGACACATCATCATCAATATGCCAAGGGTAAAAGACAAAAAGAGGATCTTACAAGCAGCAAGAGAAAAGCAGTTGGTTACCTATAAGGGAGCACCCATACAACTATCAGCTGATTTCTCAACAGAAACCATGCAGGCCAGAAGGGAGTGGCAAGAAATATTCAAAGTAATGAATAGGGAGAACCTACAACCAAGATTACTGTATCCAGCAAAGTTATCATTCAGAATTGAAGGGCAGATAAAGAGCTTCACAGATAAGAAAAAGCTAAAGGAGTTCATCACCACCAAACCAGTATTATATGAAATGCTGAAAGGTATTACTTAAGAAGAGGAAGAAGGTCAAGTGAATAAAAAATCTCAGGAATAGAATAAACTGGTGAATATAATAGAATTAGGGGCAAAGAAAGGGAGTGGATAGATAATTATCAGGGTGAAAGGGGTGTGGGGTGCAGAGACTGGATTAAAATTGTATAACCTATGGATGAGGACAATAGTGGGGGGAGGGGGTAAGGGCAGAGGGTGGGGTGGGAATCAGGTGGAAGGGAGCTATGGGGGAGAAAAAGGAGAAACAATTGTAATAATCTGAGCAATAAAGATTTATTTAAAAAAAAATAAAGAAAATAAAATTAACCATCACTCCCCTATAAGCCATGCCCACCAGCCCAATCAGAGTGGATATGCAAATTAACCCAATTAAGATGGCTAGAGCCACAGAGAACATTTCAGAGGCTTGGGCTTCCCTGGCAATAGAGGAAGCCAAGCCTTCCACACACCCTGGCCAGCCTAGGCCTCCACTCAAGGATACAAAGTTTCAATTGTAGAAGGTAAATAAATTACAGATTCCAGGGCCTCCACTTGGATTGCTGGGGGGCATGGCTGACCTGTAAACTACCACAGGCCCCTAGCCCCGACCACGCCATGTTCCAAGGGAAACCCAACCCTGATACAGAACACCCTTCAGGACAAACCAGCTAGCCCCCAGCTGTGCATCATGCCTCTATCCTATCTACCATATTTGCCGGCATATAAGACGATATTTTGGCCCTGAAAAATATGTATTTGCTGGCGTATAAGAGACTGGGCGTATAAGATGACCCCCTAACATTTCCACTAAAAAATACAGAGTTTGTTATATACTCGCCGTATAAGACTACCCCCCACTTGGAGGCATATTTTTCAGGGCCAAAAAGTCGTCTTATACGCCGGCAAATACGGTAATAAAAGAGTAATATGCAGATTGACCATCACTCCAACACACAAGATGGCTGCCTCCATGTAGCCAAATATGGCTGCCCCCATGTGGACACAAGATGGTCACCTCAAGATGGCCAGCAGGGAAGTGCAGTTGGGAGGGACCAGGCCTACAATGGAGGGCAGTTGGGGATGATCAAGCCTGCAGGGAAGGGCAGTTAGAGGTGACCAGGCCTGCAGAGGAGGGAAGTTGGGGGCAAACAGGCTGTCAGGGGAGCAGTTAGACATCAATCAGGCTGGCATGGGAGTGGTTAGGGGGTGATCAAGCTGGCAGGCAGAAGCAGTTAGGGGCAATCAGGAAGGCAGGCGGGTGAGAAGTTTGGGAGCCAGCAGTTTGGGATTGTTAGAGGGATGTCAACTACCCACTTAGACCCAATCCCACTGGCAGTTGAACATCCCTCAAGGGGTCCCAGATTGGAGAGGGTGAAGGCTGCTCTAAGGGACATCCCTGCCCCCTCAGCCCCTATGCACAAATTTTGTGCACTAGGCCTCTAGTCAATAATAACTTGAAATGTAAATGAAGTAAATGCTTCAATAAAAAGATATTGAGTGGCTGAATGGATTAAAAAAAAATGACCCATATATATGCTGTCTAGAAGAGACCCACCTCAGAACAAGGGACTCACACAGACTGAGAATTAAGGGATGGAAAAATATTTTCCAGGCAAATGGAAATGAAGAAGAAGAAGAAAAAAAAAGCTGGGGTAGCAATACTTATATCTGACAAAATAGACCTCAAAGTTAAGGCCATAACATGAGACAAGGAAGGCCACTTCCTAATACAGAAAGGGTCAATACAACAAGAGGATTTAACCCTGGAAAACATATATGCACCCAAAGCAGGAGTATCCAAATACAAACAACAACAACAACAACAACAAAACCCTTTTGGAAGATATGAAAGAAGAAATCAATGACAATACAATCATTGTAGCAAACTTTAATACTCCACTGACATCACTGGATAAATCCTCTTGAGAAAAAAAATTAGCGAACAAACAGCAATCCTAAATGACTCACTAGATCAGATGGACATCTTCAGAACATTTCACCTTAAAGCCATAGAATATATGTTCTTATCAAGTGAACACGGGACATTTTTAAAGATAGACCACATAATCAGTCACAGGAAAAGTCTTTCCAAATTCAAGAAGATTGAAACCATACCAAGAATCTTCTCAGGCCAAAACCAGTTTGGCTCAGTGGATAGAGCATCGGCCTGTGGACTGAAAGGCCCCTGGTTCGATTCCGATCAAGGGCATGTACCTTGGTTGTGGGCACATCTCCAGTAGAAGGTGTGCAAGAGGCAGCTGATTGATGATTCTCTCTCATTGATGTTTCTAATTCTTTATCCTTCTCCCTTCCTCTTTGTAAAAAAAAAAAATCAATAAAATATATTAAAAAAAGAATCTTCTCAGACTACAATGGCGTATTAGAAATAAACTACAATTAAAACAATTCAAAAATTCTAACACTTGGAAGCTGAATACTATTAAATAATGATTTAGTTACCAAAAATATGAAAGAAGAAATTAAAATTATCCTGGAAATGAATGACAATGAAAACACAACAATCCAAAATCTATGGGACACAATGAAAGCAGTCCAGAGAGAAAATTTAGATCTCTACAAGTCTAAGTAAAATAATAATAATAATAATTAAATTAAATAAAGTAGTAAATCATCTAAGTTGACAATTTAAATTAATCTGAATACTTGACTACTATTTTACTGTAAAATTTAATATTCTTACAATAATTTTAGTAGACCCTGTAAATATTAATGCAAAGGATTATTTGCATCCTTGAGAAGGCTCAAAACATTCTTGGTATTACGCTAGATTTAGTTATAGGGCAGCTGTTGTTGGCCAACTTTCTGTCTGTTGCCTGGGTCCTGATCTGAGCTGGACAAGTCTCTGTCTGTTGCCTGGGTCCCAATCTGAGCTGAACAAGTTTCTGTTTGTTGCCTGGGTCCTGATCTGAGCTAGGCATGGGAAGCATGAAGCAGCCATGGGGCAGGAGACCTCCCTCAGAAGGGGTGAAGATTCAAGCCCCTGCAATATTGGGGAGATGAGGATCTGTGCCCCACCTCTGTTGACCCCCTAGTTCTCTCCTCATGGCCCCTCTGCGACTGTGCCTGTCTTAGGTTGTCCCTCCCTTGAAGAATCTTACCCGTCATTGGCTAACCAGCCATCCTCCGGGGCCAAGCAGGGTGATGTGAGGTTCAGTTCTGTCTCCTTGGTAGCTTATGCCCCCATGGCCTCTATGCCCAGTACCTGCCTTGGTATCCCCTAACCTGCTGGCGGGGCCCCAGCATTGATCACATATCTTGGGCAACCCAAGTTTCTTCTCCAGGAAGGGTCCAGTTTATGCCATTGGGCAAGAGACAGATCCATGGTACCAGCCACCATGAGGCTTCAACCTCAGGATAAATTGAAAACTCAGGCAACAGCTGTGAGTAATCGTATTGTGAGATGTGGATCCCTCTTTGGCAAAAAGAGCAAGAAGGGCCAATATAGAATGCCCAAGTGCCTTCCCAGGGGGCCTTCCACACAGTGGAAGGAATTAAATCCTTTCATATGCTTTTAAATTGTTGCCAAGCATTCAAAGAATTAGTTTGTATGTTTGTTTGGTATGTGCTGGTATAAAATATCAAAATTATAATGATATTGTCAATATCATGTAAGGATATTTTTTACTCAAGGCCATGGAAATTCAATTTTAAACTGGCTGTCAATTTCTTTTCAATAGATAAGGTCTTAGTTATATTTTCTGCACCTCTCCCAAGACAAAGTAGTGATAGTACCCTACTTCTTTGTCCCATCCATGTTCCTCCTAGATACTACATTAGTTGGGGGATCAGCCTATGAAAGGGTTCTTACCCATGGAGGTTCAGGAACATACGTATGAAATTCTTCCACATTTATCCCAGGTAATATTACCATACAGATGGAAGTACAGTCGGAAAGATGTTCCTGCATGGCAGAAAAGACATTCTTGGGTGTTAGGCTTCTGTACTGTCTTCTTTACCATGAATCAGGTGGTTTCCGGGCTGTTTGTTGTCTGGCTCATCTCCTCTTACTTCTCATTTTCAGTGGATTCATTGGAGTTGCTGTTCTCTGTGGCTGAGGTATTTGATTGTCTGCAGCTGCATGGTGTTGCTCCAGGTGCAAGGTTCTCATTGGTCTGGCTAGTTTCTCTCTTGGATCCCTGTTGCAGTTTAAAAATTCTAGCAGGAATCCACACTGGTTTGGAAAAATTCTCTGGGAATATACAAGCATACCCTCTGCCAAAGGTTAATAATAGGTCAGGTCCCTTCCATAAACCAGATTTGAGATACTTCCGTTTAATTAGACCAATTTCTTTTGTTTTATTTTGATGCCAATGTAGTTCCATAGGTGTCCTACCTTCATCATTACAAGTGAAAAAGTTTAAAGTAATTAAGACTTGGTGCAGCCTACCTGCAGGTGATTTTTCCATCATCCCTTTTTGTTTTTCAAGTTAGGATTTGAGCCGCTGATGCTGTCGTTCAATAATGGCCTATACTTGGGAATTATATAGTATTCCTGTAACTTGCTAAGTTTTCCACCTTTTACAAAATTCCTGAAATTGACACCTTGTGTAAGCAGGCCCATTATCAGTTTTAATAATTTTTGGAATTCCCATGACAGCAAAAGCAGCTAGGCAATGATTAATGACCTGTTTTGCCATTTTTTCTGTAGATGCAGTAGCCCATATTACTTTTGAAAAATATCTACAGAGACATGTAATGCCCCAAGGTGTACAAAGGGATTATAATGCATTACATCCATTTTCCAGATATGATTTCTTAGCAAACCTCTCGGGTTGACTCCTGTGTTAGGCCCTTGAGGTAGATGTAACATGCAAGTTGGACACTCCTTAGTAATATGTTTTGCCTGTTGTCGGGTGATTGAGAATTGTTTAGACAACATTTTGGCGGGCTGATGTAAAAGCTGATGAGATTCTAAGGCTTCTTTTAATAAAGCAACCAGGTGATCAGCCTATGCATTTCCTTTGGTTAAAGGACCAGGCAAAACATGATGAGCCCTGATATGAGTGATATAAAAAGGATATTGTCTCTGTTGTACAATCTGCTGAACTTGTTTGAATAGTAAAAATAAACTTTGGTCACTAAGCCATTTCAACCCGGCAGTTTCAATTCTATTCACTAAATTTGCAGCATAAAAGGAATCAGAGACTATATTAAGAGGCTCTTGGAAATCCTGCAATGCAGCCTTATTAGCTTCTAGTTCAATTCTCTGTACAGAGGTCTGACTGGTCAGTATGACTAGGTCCGAATTTATTGTGTGATAGGCAGCTTTCCCATTTGATGATCCATCAGTAAAAACAGTTAAAGCTCCACGAATAGGTTCCTGCCTAGTATTTTTTGGTATAATGATGCCAGTGTTATATAAAAACTGTAGTACTTTATGTTTTAATAGGTGACAGCTAAGTTCCCCTGAATACCCACTTAACCTAATTTGCCAATTTATATCAGTCTGAAATAACTGCTTCCCAGTGAGGGGGAGGTAGATACATTGAGGTTCTTCACCTCTAAGCTGTTTACAACTTTTCCTATTTTGAAATAATAATTGGGTTAACAGTTCTACATATGTAACCGCAGTTTTAGAGGATTGATGCCCTAAGTGAACCCATTCAATTATGGCAGGAGAATTTTTATTTGGAAAGATAACTCCAGTGGGACTATTTGAAGTGGGTTGATTTGTCCCAGTAAAGGTACCATAATTTGGGCTGTACCCGTGCTACTTGGGCTGAGGAAATTGCCTGCTCAACTCTTAGCAACTCATTCCTAGCTTCATCTGTTAAAGTTTTGGGAGAAGGAAGAGTAGAGTCACCTCTAAGTAAACTAAATAAATTTGTCATCTCTCCTGTAGAGATCTTCAGATAAGGCCTCAACCAGTTAATGTCCCCTAATAATTTCTGAAAGTCATTTAAAGTTTTAAGATAATCTTTTCTTATCTCCACCTTCTGAGGCCTAATGCATTGGTTTTCAATTATTGTTCCCAAATATTGGAAATGTGTTTCTTTCTGTACCTTTTCTGGAGCAATTCTTAAGCCCCATTTAGGGAGCTCCTCTTCTAAGTAGGAAAACATGGCCAAGCTTTGTTCTTCCCGTGGGCTTGCTAAGAGCAAGTCATCCATGTAATGAATAATGTAACATTGGGAATATTTGTCTCTTAAAGGCTGAACAGCTTGAGCCACATATTTTTGACACAGAGAAGGGCTATTGGCCATTCCTTGAGGTAAAATTTTCCATTGGTATCTTTTCATAGGCTCTATATTATTAATAGATGGTACTGAAAATGCAAATCTTTTTTAATGTTGAGGTGCCAAGGGAATGGTGAAAAAACAATCTTTAAGACCTACTACTATGAGAAACCAATTTAAAGGGATTTGTGAAGGTGCTGGGAGCCCAGGTTGTAAAGTTCCCATGATATGCATAGTAGCATTAACCCCTCTAAGATCATGTAACCGTAGCCATATTCTTGTCGCCTTTTTAGGGATTGTAAATATAGGCATATTCCAGGGACTATTGAAAGATTCTATGTGGCCAGCTTCTATTTGCTCTTGTATTAATTCGTGAATATGACTTAATTTCTCCTTGGTTAATGGCCACTGATCCACCCATACAGGTTTATCATCTTTCCATTGTATAGAATCAGCATGAAGGTGAGGAGACTAAGAAGTGGCCACTCCTAAAAAGGTTGATATTCTATCTGAGATGTTAACTGCTTTCCTTTGCCAGTAACAAGTAAAGTTAACTGCTTTCCTTTGCCTGTAAGCCTTCTAATACATCCCGGTCCCATAAGTTGACTGCAATTCCAGAAATGACGTAGGGTTGAAACCATCCTGTCTGTCCTTCCTCATCTTGCCACCTTAACACTGCAGCACTACGTTGTGTATTAGCAGGAACTCCTACCCCTTTAACTGAGCCCAATGCTTCTACCGTGGACCAACTTGGAGGCCAGAATTCTTTACTGATAACGCTAACATCCACTCCAGTGTCCACTAGACCCCTAAATTGTTTTTTCTCTATTCTTAAATTAATCATGGGACCGGTTTTGCTAATTTCATGTATCCAATAGATGTCGGGGCTTCCAAATCCTTGCATTCCTCTTTTCCTATTTGTAGCCTCACCTTGCTGAACTTAAGGTAGAAGTAGTATCTGAGCAATTCTTTGTCCTGGAGTAATTTGCATAATATGATTACATTCTAGTATAACTTTAATTTCTCCTTCATACTCTGAATCAATGACTCCAGGCAGGACAGTTAGTCCTTTAAGAGTGTTTCCACTCTTCGCTAAGATTAATCCTAAAGTTCCTAGTGGCACAGGTCCCCAAATTCCTGTAGGAATAGCTTGCCAAGCCATATCAGGGGTTAAAGTGACTACTATAGTACTGTTAAGATCCAGGCCTGTGCTTCCTGGAGTTGCTCGGATGAGAGAATCCACTGTGGGTCTTGGAGAGTAGATTTCCTCTATTGATGACAGGGCTGGGGGGTACCCCTTTGGCTGTTTCCCGGCAACTGACCTTGCCATCTATCTTGATCTAGCAGCTGCCAATTTCTATGAGATTTTGATTTACAAGAACTCTCCCAATGGTTCCCTTTCTGACATCTGTGACATAGAGAAATGCTTAAATCTTGAGGCGGAGTATTCATGTCTCTTCCTAGAGTGTTACTTTATGTCCTTCTCGGTTGCCTACATTCTTTTTGGAAATGTCCTATTTTTCCACACTTATAATGCCTCTTATTTCTACCTTTTACTGCAGCAGTGAGTAAATTTGCTTGAAAAATGCCTGATCCCACATACTGAAATGCTTGAATAATCTCTGTAATGGTACTGTTTCTTCTCAGAGGCGTCAGGCATTTTTTACAATCAGCATTGGCATTCTCATAAGCTAATTGCTGAATTAAAATATCTCCTGCTGCTTCATGTTGAATCTGTCCTCTCACTGCTCGAGTGAGATGAGCCACAAAATCAGAAAAGGACTCTGTAGGTCCCTGCATACATTTACTAAATGCTCCCTGAGGGTCCCCTTTTGTTGATAAAGCATACCAGGCTTTCCTTCCACAAAGTCTTATTGGCTCATATGCCTGTTGCACATAATGTAACTGATTTTATACATCCATATACTGTCCCAGTACTGCCAGCATTTCATAAGTTATTTGAGCATTCGGCCCTCCGTTTGTGCGGGCTTGCTCTTGACATTTTTCCAAGTATTCCCCTTTCCATAGTAAATAATCTCCATCCAGAGTTGCATGAGCCAGAGTATACCAATAAGAAGGAGTTAAGAATGCTTCAGAAATATTATTCATGATTTCTCCTAAAAAAGGAGCCGTTGGTCCATATTGAACAACGCTTTCTCGCAAAGCTTTTATCATTTTAAAATCAAAATTTCATGGCTTCTTATCACATGATTTGAGTACTGTGGGTCAGCTACTTGCATAATAGGAAAAGCAAGCCTATCTTCCACTGACATGTCCTTCATTCATTCTCTGATGACTTTCTGTATAGGGAATTCTATTGGTGAATTAAATATGTCAGGATTAGGACATGGAGGTGGAGGGGACCAGAAGGCCATTCCTTCAGTTTTTTTCCTGCTCCTCTCTGTGAGGAGCAGAGGGAACCAGAGGCGGAAGCTCCTCCTCAGCCTCTCTAAAAGGCTCCAGCAAATGCAATATTATGTTCCCCATTGGAAACAGGTTTTTTTTTGTTTTTACCAACTTTTGCCAAATACTCAAGATCTAAAACCAAGGGTTAAGTTCTATAACATTAAACAAAAATTATAAAAGAATACTTTCTGAAAGTTTTTTAATTCCTTAAGCATTCAAAAATTCTAACAATAAAGTTTACTTTATAACCTGACTGAAAAAGACGTTCCCACCCTACTTACAGTTCGCAACTCTGCAGCTGGCTGTGGGCTTTGAGTGCGGTGAATTTCCCTCACCTTTTTCCAGTGTAACTTTTTCTTTCCTTCGCTCTTAGGCGAAAAAATACCTTCTCCTCCAGAAGCCCCACGTTGGACGCCAAATGTAGGACTCTCTTTCACGGGCCACGTAGATAGAGTTCCAATTCAGGGTTCAGGTTCTGGAGAAGGGCTGCACACAAATGAAGAGATTTGTAGAAATTCAACTTGGCGATATGGGGGGCCAGGCTGTAGTCCAACTCTAGTGGGAGAACTACTCCTGCTCTTAGGCAACATAAATAGAAATTTACAGGCAGGAAAATAACAGAAACTTACAAGGGACAAAATAAGGTAGAGGCTGCTTCAGCTTAACAACATCTCAACTACAGGTTAAAGCAATTAAGGTTGTTGACCAGCCTTCCTGGCTTTCTGTCAACATCTCTTTTTTAAGTGAAACTAATTTGTTTTCCTGCAAACACATGCAACTCAATTGCAAAAGACACCCAACCAATTAGATCTGAAAAATAGGGATAATATCTGAATAGACATTTTCCAAAGAAGATATACAATGTCTAACAGGTACATGAAAAGACGCTCAACATCACTAGTCATCAGGCAAGTAGAAATCAAAACCACAATGAGATATTACTTCTATATGTCATATTGGCTATGATCAAATACTATATGATTTCACTTATATGTGGAAGGTAAAACAAATAAAAATAAAAATAAGGAGGCAAACTCAGGCATAGCTGGTTTGACTCAGTGGTTGATGTGTTGGCTCATGAATTGACAGGTCCTGGGTTAGAATCCAGTCAAGGGTACATACTTTGGTTGCAAGCTACATTGCTGGCCCTGGTGAGAGCATATGTGGGAGGTAACCAATCGATGTATCTCTCTCACATTGATGTTTTTCTCTGTGTTACTCTCCACCTTTCCATTTTCTCTAAAAACCAATGCAGGAATATGTTCAGGTGAGGATTAACAGCAACAACAACAAAAACCAAGCTAATAAATCCAGATAATGATTTGGTGGTGGCCAGACGTGAGGGTGGGAGAAATGGTTGAAAGGGATCAAAAGGTAAAAATTAAAATGAAATAAAATATAAATTGAATACTCTTGTCAAAATATATACACATATGTAAGCAAATTGGAAATACCAAGACTTATAGGAAATATGTTCACAAGATTGATTATTGAATCTTCTAAAAAATACATTGAATTTTATTTCATATAAACTAAAATTTAATAAAGCTGTGAAATTAGAGCCCCTTATGTACAATTGGATGTCACTAGAATATTCAGTTGTGGTAGCTTAATTGTAAAATGGGCAAACAATTGTCATACTACCTCCTGTTGGTGCCCTTTTACAATATGAATCTGTATCAGTTCCTATCTATTTTTGCACCTATTTTTTTAATGTATTGGTTTTATTTTTAGTGTGAGAGAGAGATCACTTATTGTTCCACTTATTTATGCATTCATTGGTTGGTTCCATATGTGCCCTGACCTGAGATTGAACCCACAATCTTGGGTAGAAGGATGTTGCTATAACCAAGTGAGCAACTCCATCAGAGGTATATCTACACCTCTTGGAGCTCAAAACCTCAAAGACTTTGCAGCTTTGTTCTGGACAGTTTCTGGAGTTGTAAACATTTCCTGTTTTCTTCACAATTTGACACCCTTTTCCAACCCATGACTTATGTTCTCATGCATATAAAAATATCTATTCCACTTTACTGGAAGTTAAATGGTAAAGAGACCAGAGGACAATTTTCACACACATCATAACACCACAGTCCCCAGGAAGTCTGTGGTCTACCATTGATATTAGCCCATTTCTCAGAATCTCCTCCTATACTTGTGAGTGTGAGCATCATTTACAAGAGCTTTCAACCTGTTTCTGCAAGGCAGACAGGGATGAAGGATGAACTGGGACATACCATTCACTGTCATCGGATCGCTCTGTAGCTGAGGTGACCACAGTGTTGACTGTAACACCCAGTAGATTGGGCTAGAAATTTCAGCTCAAATGCACTGGGGCACCAGGGCTGACAGAAGGAATGACTTGAAGATGTGAATATGAGACGACAGCTGACTCTCTGATCCCCTCCTTTCCCTCCAATTCAGAGCCCCACACTTGAAGAGGAGTCCTCTCTAAAGATTAGAGCATCTCCAAAGGAAAACGTCTGCATTCTGGCATAACAGCTCTCCTGTCCTGTCTCCTCAGGGAAAGCCTGCAGTCACAACCATCACTCCTTACCTCCAGGTAGCTCCTCTAACAATTTATTCTCAATATGAAAGGTGATCAGGGAGAACTGACATTTTAAAGAGAAAGAGAAAAGAGAAAGATAACAAAAAATTACCTTAAAGTGGCGGTTCTCAACCCGTGGGATGTGACACCTTTGGGGGTCGGGGTCGAACAACCCTTTTACAGGGGTCTCCTAAGACATCCTGCATATCAGATATTTATATTATGATTCATAATAATAGCAAAATTACAGTTATTAAGAAGCAATGAAGATAATTTTATGGTTGGGGGTCACCACAACATGAGGAACTTTATTAAAGGGTCACAACATTAGGAAGATTGAGAACCATTGCCTTAAAGGGAATCATTAACTCAAGCAACAGAACCAGGGAAAAACTAAGCAAACAAATAAAAATAAACTCTTTTAGATATCTAGGTTATTAACTGTCCCACTGAAGTTGACTAAAAATACTGAAAAATTCCATCCTATCTAATAAAAGAGTAATATGCAAATAACTGTCACTCTGCAACAAAATGACAGAAACCATAGCCATAAGATGGCAGCCCCCAGTTCTCTCAGCCCAGCTGGAGTCCCCCAGTAAGCCAAGTGGTGGCAGCGCAGGTGTCCGGCTGGGAGACGCTAGGGCGCCCAAGCTGTGATCCCCACCCAGCGGTGGCAGCCAAGGCTGGGGTCTCAGCCTGTGATGGGTGCGACCCCCAGGGTGCATATCGAGCCAGCAGCAGAAGCCTGGACTGGGGTTTCAGCCTGGCAGGGGCACGTACTCCCATGACGTGATCCCCATCCCAGTGGCAACAGCCTGTGGTCTCAACCACTGAGTCACACCAGCCAGGCACACATGGAGGAGTCTTAAATGTTTCTTTTTATTGTTAAATATATTTTATTGATTTTTTTACAAAGAGGAAAGGAAAGAGATAGAGAGCTAGAAACACCTATGAGAGAGAAACATTGATCAGCTGCCTCCTGCACACTCCCCATTGGATATGTGCAACTAACCAAGGTACATGCCTTTGACCAGAATTGAACCTGGGATCCTTGAGTCTGCAGGCTGATGTTCAATCCACTGAGCTAAACCAGTTAGGGCTGTCCAATACGTTAAAGAATAAACCCTATCTAATAAAGAGGGAATATGCAGGGGAGGGCATTTGTGGTTGATTGAGCTGGCAGGGGAGCAGTTAGGCATCTATCAGACTCGCAGGGGAGTGGTTAGGCGTGATCAGGCTGGCTGGCAGAAGCGGTTAGGGCCAATTAGGCAGGCAGGTGAGCAGTTGGGAGCCAGCAGTCTCAGATTGTGAAAGAGGTGTCCAACTTCCTGCTTAGACCCAATCCTAAAGGCAGTCAGACATCCCCAGAGGGGTCCTAGATTGGAGAGGGTGAGGTTGAGTTGAGCGACAACCCCCCAGTGCATGAATTCCATGCACCAGTTTCTCTACTCTAGTGTGTACCAGTGTGTGTGTATACATATATAATATTATATATATATATCTATATATATCTATATATATCTATATATATCTATATATATCTATATATATCTATATATATCTATCTATATCTATATATCTATATATATCTATATATATCAATATATATCTATATATATCTATATATATATGGAAGCAGTAATGAGTAGGCAACAAAATGAGCTTTCTCAGTTGCAAAGTGAAAGTGGAAACTCAGAGGCATAGGTAAAGTGTAGCACCTGGCTGTCACTCTAAGGGTACTTTACTAAATGTGGAGGACTTAAACATTGTTCCTCAAAGCCACACTGACATAAGAGTCAAAGACATAGGCTGATTCAGAAAGGGTCGTAAAGGGAACTTTTACTCTAAACCCCAAGGGCTACCCCCTCAATAATGTCAGTGACTTCTTATTGGTGAGTGAAGGACAGGTTTGAATAAGAAAAGGCCAGAATCCAATTAAACAGGCAAAAGATGCTTGTGGAGTAAACAGAGAAGAGAGGACTATAGTAAAAAGATTTAAAGGAGTAATGTTTGAGTGTTTTTTTGAGCAGAAACTCACCAATCCACAAATTCAAAAAATCTAACAAACTCAAAGAAAATAATTAAGAAAGAATTAGCACTTCAACACATAAGAGTGAAACTATGGAGCCTCAAAGCAACAAGAAGATATTAAAAGTAGCCAGAAAAAACAAAGAGATAACCTTTGGGGAGGAGATATTGGAACTGTACTGATTCTTTTTATTAGTAGCAAAGTCAGAGAACAGGTAAAGCAGATTTGCATTGTGTTGAGAGAAACTACTAACAGAAAACTGAAAACTATACTCAGGGAAAATAGCTGTCAGAAATAAGAACAAAACAAGCACATTGCCGACAACAAAGATGAAACTTCTTGCCACCAGCACAACCTCATTAAAGGAATTTCTAAAAAATGTACTTGAGACAAGTGGAAAGTAATCCCAGGTAGTGAATCAGAGGTTAAAAGAAGATTAAATTTAAACTAACTAAAATAGTAGAAATAAGAAAACAGGACTTAAATATGATTTAAAAAGGAAAAAAATAAATGGAAGTGCTCAAAATATATAGGTTAAGATGGAGGGTGGGAGTGAAATTAAAATGTTCAATATGTTTATAAGAGGAAGATAAAAGTATAGATAGCCTTTAGATTTTGACAAGTTAAGAATATATGTTATAATCATTAGGTGGCTACTAAAACATTAGGATAAGTGTATATAATTTCCAAACTAGTAAAGAGAAATATAGAATGTGAAAAAATACCCAAATAATCCAAATTGAACCACAAAGGAGAAGGAAAAAAGAATTATGGAACAGTTTGGACAAATAGAAAGCAAAAAATAAAATTTTATATATGCATCCAAATAGATCAGAAATGATAATTATGATAAATGTACCAATGCTTTCAGTTTTAAAAAAAACACCAAAAAACATACACACACTTTTTTTTTTTTTTGAGCGGATTGAAAATAATTTTAAATCTAAAGCATGAAACCAGAGGACAGTTGGAAATAGAAGTATAGGCAAATATAACAATCAAATTCTAAACTAAGAAGAACAAAATACCACATGAAATAGACTTTTCATTCAATATTTATTGGGAGGCTATTAAGTGCCAGACATTGTTCTAGGCACTTGGATACATCAGCAAATTTTAGCATATTTCTTATTTTGGATCTTCCAGTATTTCTTGAAGGGCCTGAAAATACATGAAAAAAGTATAATTGTAAATTATAATACATAGAATATATTGCCCTGGACAGTATGGCTCCGTTGATTGGGCTTTAAGTCATGCATTAGAAGCTTGCTGGTTTGATTCCTCTCAGGGCACATGCCTGGATTGTGGGCTAGATCACCTATGATCCCATGAAGGAGGCAGTCAATCAACATTTCTCTCTCTTCCTCTACCTTCCCAAAGAGCAATAAAAAATTATTTTAAAATGTATTCATTTATGTAACTAATAACACCATACAGTATATAAAAAGGATGAGAGCACTGACTGGTTTGGTTCAGCGGATAGAGTGTTGGCCTGTGAACTCAAGGGTCTCAGGTTCAGTTCTGTCAAGGGCATATACCTTGGTTGCGGGCACATTCCCACTGTGGGGACGTGCAGGAGGCAGCCAATTGATGTTTCTCTCTCATTGATGTTTCTAACTCTCTATCCCTCTCTCTTCCTCTTTGTAAAAAAATCTATAATATATATGGATGAGGAGTGGAGAAAGCAAGTTAAAGTTCAATAGTGGGATGAAAGCATAGCTATAAAGCCCTGTTCACCAAGATCAAACATAGCCTTATATTTATATGAACCACATAAAGAGGCAACACATTTACAAATGGAGTAATCCTATGTAATAAAGACAGAATATGCAAATAGACCATCACTCCATGACAAAGATGGAAGAGCCCACTGCCAATAAGGAGGGAATATGAAAATTGATGCAACAAAGATGGTGGCAGCCAGGCTGGGATCCTTGCATCATGACCATTTTGATGATGCAGGTGTTCTCCCCTGCCCTGGCTGCTCCAGGCCTCTGGGCAGCATGTGAACACAGGAGCGGAACAGCCAGGGCAGGGCGGGATGCCTGCAATGGGCAGTGGGGCAGGGATGGAGCAAAGGTGCTTCTGTACAGAGAGAAGGCAGAAGGAGGCTATGGCTTCAGTGAAGGTGGAAGACAGTAGTTAGAGTGAAGGTCCGGGTCCTGGGTGCCAGAGGAAAGCTGGTGCCAGCAGCCAGGGGGAAGGAAGGCCTATTCTTGCATAAGTTTTTGTGCACCAGGCCTCTAGTTGAATCCTAAGAGAAAATAGAAAAATCTTCCTTTATGATGACAGGTTTGATACACATCTCTTGCTGGGGGTCAGGGCCAGCCCAGGTGATGATACAAAGGAAGACTGAATGAGCAGTTAGGGGCGATTAAGCATCTAGGCTAGTGGTTAGGGGTGGTCAGGCAGGCAGGCAAGTGATTAGGGAAAGTGAGGGGAGCAGGCAGGCAGGCAGATGTGGTTAGGGGCAATCAGGCAGGCAAGCACAGGGATTATGGATGATCAGGTAGGCAGGCAGAGGGGTTAGGGGTAATCAGTCAGGTAGAAAGAGACAGTTAGGGGTGATCAGCTGGCAGGGAAGGGCAGTTGGTGGTGAGATCAGGATGGCAGGGGAGGGAAGTTGGGACAACCAGGCTGTCAGGGTAGGGCAGTTGGGAGTGATCAGGCAGGCATAGGCAGTTAAGGGCCATCAGGCAGGTAGGTGAGCAGTTAGGAGCCAGTGGTCCCAGATTGTGAGAGATGTCCGACTGCCTAAACCAGCAGTTGGACCTCCCCCAAGGGAAGGGGTCCCCAATTGGTGAGGGTGAATGCTGGGCTGAGGGAATCCCCCAAGTGCACAGATTTTGTGCACCAGGTCACTATACTATGTATATCTCTGAAAGCATAATAATCTGGCCATTCTATATATATATATATATATATATATATATATATATATATATATATATATATGTATAACCTGAGGCATGCATGGGTGGGGTCTGGCCAGCCTGGCCAGGGAGAGGGGACATGGGCAGTTAGCTGGCCTGCCTGCTAGTTGAACTCCTGGTCAAGGGGACAATTTGCATATTAGCCTTTTATTATATAGGATATTCACTGAGTGGCCAGATTATTATGTGTTCGTCACAACCAGAATGACCAGAGATAAGAACACTGCAGCCCCTTATCCAAGCCAGCCCCAACCCCCAATGGGGAACCCCATACTGGTGATGGGTGTGGTTGGCCTGCACTGCCTACTGCCCCTCACCCAGGCTGGCCCCGTCCTTCAATGGGAATCTCCACTGTGATGGGGGGTTCACTATAAACCACCCATAGCCCTTTGCCCAGGCCAGCCCCTACCTGTATCTTGGACCCCCAATCCAGATCCAGGGTCCCAATCAGGCAGGCCAGCCAATCCCTACCAGTGCACCAGGCCTCTATCTTATATAATAAAAGGGTAATATGTAAATTGACCCTAAATTCAGAATGACCCCTGGACCAGTCACTATGAGGCTCACTGACCACCTCTTGGTCCTTTTTTCACCTCCATCAGGCTCCGATCACCTAATGATTAATAGGAAACCTGGGGTGGGTGGCAGGTGATGTGGGTAGTGCCAGGCCAACCCCCCAGCACCCCACTGGTCACTCTACATATAGGGGGTGACCTGCATCAGGAATGGGAACAGCGATCAGGCAGGAACAGCGACCTCTCAGTTCTTTCCTCTGGCCATCAGGCACTGATTACCCTATGGCAAAAGGGGAACTGGGTGTGGGAGGTGGTGTGGTATGGGGCCAGCTGTGGGCAGCTGAGTAAGATGGTCCTGCTTGCAAGCCAGACCTATGGATCATACCCGTGCATGAATTTCATGCGCTGGGCCTCTAGGTTATAAATAATGAAAAGATAATCTTTTTCACAGATGTATGCTGGACATAAAGATCGGAGAGAAAGCAGTAATAAAGCAGTGATTTTTTTTGTTCTTGTTTTTAATCCTCATGAGATGGCATTTTTTTTTTTTTGAGAGAGAGAGAAGAATGGAAGGCAGAATGGAGCAACAGGACTGAGAATAAGGAACACATCAATGTGAGAGTGACACATCAATTAGTTGCCTCCTGCATGTACTCCCATAAGGGTTAATGACCAAACTTGCAGGGCCAGAATGATTTTGGATCCATTTTTTAGTTACAAATATTTATTGAGAATCCCTCTTTGTCCACTATTGTGCTTGTTCCCAGGTAATAAGGGAAATCAAAGACATAGATGGTCCAGCAATTATAACACATTAAATTTATTAGGGCATCATAGGTTAATGTTATTATATATGTTTCAGGTATACAAGTATATAGTACATCATCAGTATTTTGCATTGTATTCTCACCACACAAAGCTCTTCCTTCTTCCATCACCATGTATTTGACCCTCTTACTCTCTTCAATCTTTTGACACCCGCGTTTTCTCTGGTAAGCGCAATACTGTGGTCTGTATCTATCTTAGCCAACCTATAGCCAGTGCTCTAAGATTCTGGAAATTTACTTCTCTCATCCCAGGATTCTCTTTTTTTATTTTTATTTTTTTATTTTATTATTATTATTTTTTATAAATATATTTTATTGATTTTTTACAGAGAGAAAGAGAGAGGAATAGAGAGTTAGAAACATCGATGAGAGAGAATCATCGATCAGCTGCCTCTTGCACATCCCCCAATGGGGATGTGCCCGCTACCAAGGTACGTGCCATCGACCAGAATTGAACCCGGGACCTTTCAGTCTGCAGGCCGACGCTCCATCCACTGAGCCAAACCGGTTTGGGCTCCCAGGATTCTCTTTATTGAATGTGGGAAACTCTGCCTTAGGGATCATTTTGCTAATCCCTGGAATTGTGTCAGAGATAGGGAATAACTACTGATTTTGTGGAAGCCAGAGTTTCGGTTCTACAAAATCTCTCTTCTGTTTGTTTGATTGTTTTGTTTGTTCACTGGTTGACTTCTATTTTATATCCCAAATATGAGTTAAATCATATGACTCTTTACTTTTCTCACTAGTAATTTTTGCTTACCATGATACTCTTAAGATCCTGTAAATTGGATCACCCCAGGGTCATGTCTGGTAGTTAGCAGGCTCTTTCGCAGGCTAGGTTGATGAGGATAACTGGGAATTGCATCCTTCATCATCAAGCAGACTAGTTTAGGCCTCTTCATAAAACAGTTGCAGGTTTCTGAAGACTAGAAGGACACAGAAAGCCATAGCACATATGCACTTTTGGAGTCTACTTGCACCATGCTTCTACTGCCCTATTGTCCAGAGCAAGTCACAGGGCCCACCCAGATGCAAGGGGTGAAGAAACAGATCAGCACCTTGTGGGAGGAGCTGCAGATCCACATCCCAAAGAAGCATGTGTATAGAGATGGGAATAATGCATGGCCATATCTACAATGTATCACATAGATGTCCAATGCTTTCAGCGTTGGAAAATTGTCCATCTGTTGGATCCAGCCTTTGGTGGCTTTTTGCTGCACCTCCCATGATTTTACTTCTGCCTTTTTCTTTGATCAGCTAATGCCTCAGGTTATCCTTAGGATAGAGGCCTTCCTTGTGATGCTAATTAATACTACTAGAAATCTGGACCCCTCACCCACATTTTCCCTTAATCTTAGCCAACATATAGTCAGTGCTCTCAGATTCTGGAAATTTACTTCTCTCATCCCAGGATTCTGATTATAGAATGTGGGAAACTCTGCCTTAGGGATCATTTTGCTAATCCCTGGAAGTGTGTCAAAGATGGGGAATAACTACTGATTTTGTGGAAGCCAAGGTGTTGGTTCTACAAAATCTCCCTTCTTTTTGATTGATAGTTTACAAAATCATGCAAATTTATAGAATAGACAGCAGGGGAAAGTGGAAATAGAGAGAACAGTTAAGAACTGCTGAGTCATGGTTCATGATGGTAGCTTGGGGTTGTATGATGGGCTTCAAAATTAAGAGAGCAGTCAGAATTGTGGATAGAGCCAGGAGAACTTTCCAATTGGTTGGTACTGGAAAGTAAGGTGAAGAGAGGAATCAAGGAAGATTCCTAGATTTTTAGTCTTAAGAACTGGGTGAATGGTGATGATATCTCTGAAAAATAAATGGAGTTAATAATCCTGTCTGTAATATTGTCAGTATGCATCTAATAAAATCAGAAACTGATGATTGTAAAACAGGATTCCTCCTGCAGGAACAAGTCTTATTCAAGGGCTATGCTAACAGAGAATTCCTTCTGGGAGAAACAGGCTTTCAGATGTGGTTGTCTATTGTCTTCCATACTCCTGGTCTGTGGTTACCAAATCCTGAATATGTCAACATTATAGACACATGAAAGAGGTGACAAGATAATTACTGAAAAGAAACAGGGAAAGAGCTATATCACTGATTTGGTGTTTAACTTACAGTAGAGTTATTTTAAAAACATTGCTAATTTGGTATGCTATATATGCTGTTCTGTTATCAACTTTTAAGTCTCCTAAGAAGTACATATGCCTAACCAAATGACACTAGGAAAGTTATAACTCTACTGATGATACACTGTATGAGTTAGTATTACTATTATTACTAGAGGTCTGGTACATGATATTCGTGCATGGGGGAGGAGGGAGCAGTGCATGTCCCTCAGCCCAGCCTTCACCCTCTCCAATCCAGGACCCCTTAGGGGATGTCTGATTGCCTCTCACAATCTGGGAACACTGGCTCCTAACCCCTTGCCTTCCTGCCTGCCTGGTTGTCCCTAACCCCTCTGCCTGTCTGATCATCCCTAACTGCTCCCCTGCTGGCCTGATTGCCCTTAACTACCTCTGCCTTGCCCCACACTTGGGACCCAGGATTCTCTCCTCTGGCTGGTCACAGGTACTTAGGACCTGTGCTTCCTTCTCTCTCTCCAGCTGCAGGTGCCTAGGCCGGCTGCAGCTACAGGGCAGGTGGCTGTGGGTTGGAATTTTTGTTCGGTCGCAGGTGCTGGTGCCCAGGACCACAGGACAGGCAGCTTGTCCCTCTACCAGGCTGCAGCCTAGCTGGAACCTTTTCCTCTCTTGCAAGCTGATTTGTCCCTGACTGGTCCCTTTCTCTCTCCCCAGTGTTGAATGTCAGCTGTTAAAGCATGAGGATGTGATGATTATTTGCATATTAGCTCTTTATTATATGGGATTAGAGGTCTGGTACACAATATTCATAAACTTGGGGGAGGAGGGACCTAGGTTTTTTCCATTTTAGAGACAGTGGTTTTTCCCATCTGGGGACCCTTCTCCAGATTACTCTTTGGGGACCCCTTCCTAGGGAGGATTTTACATACACTTGCAATAAATAAACTTCCACATTTTTGCTAAAAATATTTTGTACGCAAATTTTATTCTTCACACTTCATAGCACAAGAACCCATGAGAGTCCAAGCTTCACCATTCCACATATCACTAAGGTGTTAACTTTCAAAGTAAGAAATTTTGCTCTCCTGTGGGTCATAATCCCTGACAAGATGGCCACACATGTGAAATATGAAGAACCATTATGTTTGTGTATGTGCACCCTTTTCTCCCCTGCAAGGGTGGGATTACTTGAATCACCCATTTACCTGGCTTCTTAGTGGAAAGAACAAAAGTTCAATTTTGAATAAATTTGAGGAAGAGGATCTTCCACTTTGATGTCTCAAAGCCAGAATTTGTGTTACTTCCTACATTAGCTTATGAGGAACAGCTACCAGCAGTGGTATACCATCATTAATTGACACTTAGCTTCAAAGGTCACAGGGAGAAGTCTAAGGGACTCATGAAAAGTGACCTGGTGTTTCCCAAGTCATGCAGGAGGAAGGACATACCCAGGGATTCGACAGACCTCCAGTGAGTGCAGAGGTTGCTCGCAGAGATGACACCAGCAGGCAATAGAGGAGAGCAATATGGTGGAAGACTGGGAGGCATGAAAGGTTGGATGTCCTAGGAGGTAAGTCCTAACACTGTGGCGTTTTGCTCTGATATCCTAGGAAACCAATTCACAACTGAAATCATCTTAGTAGGTAAGACTGGAGCAGGCAAAAGTGCCACAGAGAAGAGCATCCTTGGAAAGAAAGCATATCATGATAGCATTGCAGCAAAATCCATCACCAAGATCTCTGAGAAATGGAGCAGCACATGGAATGCAGGATAAATCGTCATTATGGACACACCTGGTATTTTAAATATGACATACTGAATTCTACAAAGGAGATTGTTCTTTTAATTCTTCTGACCTCCCCAGGGTCTCACGCTGTGCTCCTAGTAGTACCATTGGGCCAAAGCACAAAGGAAGAGTAAAGGGCCACCGAGAAGATGCTGGCAATGTTTGGAATCAAGGCTAGGAGATACATGATTCTCTTATTCATCCAAAAAGATGAATTGGTTGGCCTGGAGTTCCAAGATTACATAAAGGAAGCACCAGAGGGCATTCAAGATCTGATGGAGCAGTTCAAGGATCTGTGAGTTCAACAATAAGGTGACATTGGCTGAGCAGGAGGCTCAGAAGACACAGCTATTGGACCTGGTCCAGCACATGGTAATGAAGAACAAGGGAGGATGCTACACTAATATGATGTACCAAAGGGCTGAGATGGATATTCAGAAACAGATTCAATCTTTATCATACATGAAAAATACAGAGCTGAGCTTGAGAGAGAACAAAGACAATTAAGAGAGGAGTATAGTTAAAAAATGAGAAAGCAAAAGAGCTGCATGTGGCTTGAGAGCCACAGTTTGCCGACCACTGAGATAGAGGCCTGGTGTATGGGCGGGGGACAGCTGGTTTTCCCTGAAGTGTTTCCTGGATAAGAGTGGGGGTTCCCTTGGGGTGTGGGGTAGTCTGAGCAAAGAGTGTGTGGTGGTTTACAGGCCGGCAAGCCCCCTGGTGACCCAAGCAGAGGCCCTGGTGTCTGGGATTTATTTATCTTCTATAATTGAAACTTTGTAGCCTTGAGTGGAGCCAAGCCTCCTGCAAACTCCATTGCCCCAGCCATTTTTGTTGGGATTTATTTATTTTCTATCATTGAAACTTTGTAGCCTAGAGTGGAGGCCTGGGCCAGCAAGGGCAGTTGGAAAGCTTGGTTTCCTCCATTGCAGGGAAAACTCAAGCCTCCCTCCTGCTCTCTTCATGACCGCAGCCATCTTGGTTGGGTTTATTTGCATATTCACTCCTGATTGGCTTGTGAGCATGGCTCTGAGCAAGGCTTCTGGGCATGGCTTGTGGGTGTAGCTGGGGTACAGTCAATTTGCATATTACTCTTTTATTAGATAGGATTTGCTGGCTCAGAATCTGTCCACTGGAGGTTTGTATCAGGAACTGTTGATTGCAGGGCTGCCCATAGAAGTGATATGAAGTCCATGTTGGTGTAGTCCCTGTCAAGACAACAGGGTAGGCCCCACCCCAGCTGCTCATGTCTAATTTCCTACCTAACAAATGTATGGGATTCCAATTCCTTTGGATGTTTTGGGCAAAGACTGCTCTGGGTACATCAAGCTGATCAGGGTCATTGTGGGCTTTAGGTTCCCATACTAGCTAGCTGTCAGCTGACGGAGGTGACTGTAGATGTATGCCCAGAGGTGCCAAGTAAGGAGTCTCTTCCGTGGGAGTGAGGGCCTGGTATCCTTCAGACAGTACTATTTGGAACTGTATGTCTGCCATATGAAAATAAATTAATTTTTAATAAATCAAGTAATGGGTCAAATATTAGTAGGAGTATGAAGATAATATTGAGTGCATAAAAGGAAAGCAAGAGGGAGAAAAGCCAATTTGATATCTCAGAAAGAGTCCCCAGTATTCTTTAAGTTTCTTGCCCTTTCAAGGTTATCTTCTATGTTTTGTTGTAGCTGCCCTGATTTATTTATATAAAATCAACATTCTTCCTTCTGGTATAAACAGATACCACCTTCTGCCACTGTAAGGAGGTCTAAAGCCCTTCTGTTCTGAAGGGCAATAGTGGCGAATGAATCAAGTTATTCTTATAACATTTATAAGATTTCTCTTGTCTTAGTTATAGCAACTACTATTTTTGGGGATAAGTGTTCTTAGAGCCCATTGACATATCTATTGGACCTGAACCAGTGCCTGGTGATGCAGGACAAGGGCGGATGCTACACCTTTTCTTGAAGGAAAGGTTTCAATCTAAGACAAAATGTAGAGAAGCAAGTGAGAAATTATTGAGCACAGCAAAAACTCAGTCTGGGCAGTGAAACAAATGGCCTAGAGGAAGCAACAGGAGATCTTAGGCTAAAGCTCAGAGAAAGGGGGAGTCAAAGAAAAGGGGCCTTGGAAACAGGTTCAGAGGGTTAGCCAGGAAACGATGCTGCTACCCATTGCTCTCCTGGTAGCACATTCAATGGTGTCACTTAGAGAATAGGGGGTACATGCCTATGGGAGAAAATGTAATAGGCATTCTTCTTGGAGGGAGAAAACTAGGAACTTTCATTTTGGAGGTTTTAAAGTCTGGCCACTTAGGAGATATCTTAGGAGAAGATCAATAGAATATTCTTCAATTTTATGTTCATATACCAAAATGAGATTTATTCTCTTAACTTGTATGTTCTTGGGTGTGGCTAGCAAATGGTACTAATTGGATTTCTGTAGCTTTCTCCCTGAGTAGGGGTGAGTTACCATATTTCTCCATGTATAAGATGCTGTTTTTTTTTTCTAAAATTATTATACTGAAAATTGAGGGGCCTCTTATACATGGAAGTGAACCAAGGAGGGAGCCATGCAGGTGCATAGCTGCCCATACCTTGTCAAACAGGCTTTCTCCAATCACAAGCCTTAATGTTATTGATGTCAGCTGATGCCATAATTGTGGTGGAGGTGGAAGGTGCAGATGCAACAGGGACTGGAGCATTCTGAGCCCCCAAAGACATAAAAAAAAGGTAAATACTGGTAAGTGATTGTCTTACTCTGAAAAATTCAAACTGAATGTAATTAAGTATACAAAAGAGCTGCAGAGATTTGGCAACCAAGATGGCAGAGTAGGTAAACAACTGGTCTGCTGCCTCCCACAACAATTTCAAAATTAAAACTAATATACAGGACGTCTATCACCCAGAACCACAGGAAAACTGCCTGAAAGAGAAAGGAGCACAAAAGTTGAAAATTTGAAAAGTTGAAAAGCCTAGTTATGGAGGCATGCGAATTCAGCTGGTGGACTGTGACTGGGCATGAGGCTTTTTTTCAACCAGAAGGGAAACAACCCCCTGATCACTTTGAAATCCAGTTTCTGGGGTCATGTCGGGGACCCAGATGCCTACGGGGGGAAGCTTGTTTGTGGGCAGCCATCGGGTCCAAAAGTGAGGGTGACTCTCCTGCATAGGTGCAAGCAGCAATCATTCTTTACTGTGCTGAATCTCAGGGACTGGACTCGGGGACTTGCAAATGTGGGGACTTCAGTCTGAAGTAGTCTGGACTTCCCCACTGCAGATCCAGAAACTAGTGTACCTAGTGGTCAGTGTGAGATGAAACCAGCTTTCAACTACTCTCATAAAGGACACATTCAAGAGACAGACTCCCCAACCCTGGCCAAAACCCTGTGGACCCAGGCTCAAAGGGGTGGAGTCTGGACTGTAGAGAATGGCACCTGGAGATTCAGAGTCTGAGAGACTCAGGAAGCTGGGAGCTACAGAGGACAGGGTCTACAGTCACATGCAAGTGAGTGCCCACAGAGAGGTCTGACCACAGAGGTTGCCATGGCCTCTCAATAGCAGAAGGAGTCAAAAGCTCCAGAATACAGTGACCCAACCCAATTCCGGGTGAGCCCCCAGGGCACCCACACTCTAGCACAGGGAATCTGAGATGGTCAGGCAGGAACTCAGGAGAGCTGCAAAAGGCAGAAGTCTGAGGCTTGTGCACAAGAGCAAGGCTAACAAGAAGCCAATACTGTCAGCTCAGCCCTGAGACTCAGCCCCATCCAAGCTGAGCACAGAGGCTTTTACAATTTTGCAAGTATGATTCCATAAGACTGTCTCCAATTCAGAAGGAATCCCAGAATAGACACAGCTGATACTCACATCCAATTGGTCCGAAGTTCAATTCCTCCCAGTGATAAAACAACAATCAAGACTTAACTACAAGGCTATACACACAGTCCACAAAGGGGAGCACCAAGAGTGTCCATTTCAGGTAACTGGGGAGGCTGACCCACTGGGCCATATAGGACACCAAACACTGAAAGCCATCCTACCAACTTCGAGAAGCAGCGAAAATGCCGAGACAAAAAAATAGATCTCAAACAAAAGAGATGGAGGAGAACAAAAGATTAGATATAGAGTTCAAAACAACAGTTATAAGGTTTTTCAAGAATTTCCTGGGAAAGGCTGATGAAATAAATGAGACCTTTGAAGATATGAAAGGGATCAACTAGAAATGAAGCATACACTGACTGAAATAAAAAATATTATAGAGAGTCCTAAAAACAGACCAGAAGATTGCAAGAATAAAGTCAAAGATTTGGAACACAAAGAGCCAGAGGACACCCCCGCCTCAGAAGCAAGAGGAGAAGAGAATCCAGAAAGTTGAAGATAGCTTCTGTCTAATAGCTTCTGTTTAAGAAGCTTCTGGGACAACTTCAAGTGTACCAACATCAGAATTATGGGGGTGTCAGAAGAAGAGAAAGAGCAAGATACTGAAAACCTATTTGAAGAAATAGTGTCAGAAACCTTCCCCACCTGCTGAAAGAAATAGACTTACAAGTACAGGAAATGCACAGAACCCCAAATTCTGTGCATTCCAAAAGGAATCCAAAGAGGACGACACCAAGATACATCATAATTAAAGTGCCAAGAGAAAAAGACAAAGAGAGAATATTAAAAGCAGCAAAAGAAAGCAGTGAATTACCTATAAAGGAGCACCCATACAATTGTCACCTGATTTCTCAACAGAAGCTATGCGGGCCAGAAGAGAGTGGTAAGAAATATTCAAAGTGATGAATAGCAAGAACCTACAACCAAGATTACTCTACCCAACAAAGTTATCATTCAGAATTGAAGGGCATATAAAGAGCTTCACAGATTAAAAAAAAAAAAAAGCTAAAGGGGTTCATCACCACCAAAATTATATGAAATGTAATTATATGAAATGCTGAAAGGTATTCTTTAAGAAGAGGAAGAAGAAAAGGATAAAAATTATGATCAACAAATACATATATATCAACAAGTGAATCTAAAAATTAAATGAATTAAAAATATGAGGAACAGATTAAACTGGTGAATATAATAGAATTAGGGTCCAAGAAAGGGAGTGGATTGATGATTATCATGGGGAAGGGGTGTAGGGGTTTAGGAAAGATTGGATTAAAATCGTACACCTATGGAGGAGCACAATGGATGGAGGGAGGTAAGGCCAGATGCTGAAGACTTGGATTATGGAGCAGCACCAGAGTGGCTTATGTATGTCAATCATGTTTACTCAATGTCAGGCAAGAATGTTTGCAAGTGAAATGTACATTGTTGATTTTACAGGAAAGGCAAAATAGTGCTCCAATTTTATGAGGAGAGAAGGGTTGGCTATGAGAACACAAATGCAGTTGGCTCATAAAAGGAGGATAAAAATGAGGATAAAAACCAACAGTTTCATTCCTATGTCATACAACTTTGGAAAAAATATGATTCTGAACCAAGTCAGATTATAAACATGGATGAGATACCTGTCAATTTTGATGTGAAAGGAATCAAAATAGTGGCAATCAAAACAAGTGGCCATGAAAAGACACTCTACTACTGCTGTGCTTTCATGCTGTGCAGATGGTACTAAATTGCATCCTATGCTTATTTTTAAGTGGAAAAAAATATCCTAAGGAGAGCATACCAACTGACATTATTGTGAAAGTTCAAGATAAGGGGTGGATGAATGAAGGCATTATGGTCATTTGGTTTGCAAAGAGTTTGGTTCAGAAGACCTGGGTGGGGGGGTTCTTAAAGAAGCCAGTTCTACTTGTCTTTGATCAGTTGCAAGCACATTTAACAGAAAAGTCAAAATGGGATGCATCAGATTTACAAACACACCTAGCAGTTATTCCTAGTGGACTTATAGGTCAGCTACAGCCACTAGATGTTTTTATCAACAAGCCATTTAAAGCCCTGAGGAGAGAAGCAAAAGCTGGTGATAACTTGACACCAAAACTGAAAAAAAAAGAAGCATTACTGAGGTCTTCAATTGGATCCTAAACTCATGATAAGGCATCAAGCAAGAGGTGATTGTGAAGTCCTTCAAAAAAATGTGGAATCAGCAATGCCATGGATGGAACTGAGGATGATCTCACATATATAGACAGTGACTCAGAAGATAGCAGTGATACAATAGGAATTGAAGAAATTGATATGTCTGGAACTAATAATGATGAAGAAGAGAGCAGTGATGCAACAGAGGTTGAATAAAGTGATATTCTGCATAATATCATAGTACTAATATGTGAACATTTTCTATGGTAATTATTAAATAAAAATTTGTTTTGTTTTATGTTTAAAATATTGATTTTTTAACTTTGGGTTGAAAACATGGGGAGGCATGTTATACATGGTGGTGTCTTATATACAGAAAAATATGGCAAACTATTTATCTCTGGTGTGGAGGAGACATGAAAACCATGTACTCTTAAGTGTTCCTGGTTTAGGGAAGTTAGAATTTACCAGGTGGCTGCAAAATGCTGTTTAACTATCTGTCTTCATTTCCCTATTCCACTTGTGAGTTTTCCTAGCTTCTCACACCAAATGTGTGTGTATGTATGTGTTAAGATCAAGTGCGAAAATATTTATTAATAAAGTTGGGCTAAGTTTGGTCAATGTCTTTAAGAGTTAACATAAAATATAGGTTTGTCTTTTCATTGTTTTTAAAAAAATTGTTATCTCTGTTATGTCTCTTGAAAATTTGCACGTGTTTGCCAATGAAGGAACCTAATTTTAGAAGTTATAAAATGTATTCCTAGAATATCAAACTAAAAAAATATTAATTACTTATTTTTAGTTGTTACTAAAAATAAGGTTTATAAAAGTTAAAAATTCTAATTAAATTGAAAAAAAACTATATGGTTTTTGGTAATAGAAGGTATACATGAAAAGGAGCAACATACTAAATCTGACAAGTTCAGGGGAGGCCTTCATGGCAGTTTTGCAAACTCAAAAATCTAAAGTAACCACCAAGGATGATCTGAAATTAAAACTTTAACTAAAAGCTGTTATGGTGGATAGTCACCTCATAGGCCAGTATCTTCCCTGACAAGGTCAGTCTTTACCTTAACCACCCTTATTGTCTTTTTGCATCTATAGTGACATGTCATTGAACTGTCAGGGTAACTTGTAATTTCCTTTGACTCTTCAAAAACCCTCTCATTTGTTGGACAGCCCTCTGAATTCTTGGTCATTCCACCACGGTAGGGGCAGAAGAAGAGGCTGCATAGAATAGAAACTCGAAAAGAATTCAGAGACCAAATGATCCATCTGCTAGCATTCAGTCATTGGCTCTCTTTCTGGTATTTTCAGTTTGGTTTGCACAATTTCTGCTGTCATCTGCATTTCTTCCTTTAAGTTTTATTTTAACATCTTTTTTTTTGCCCCTTTTACTCTAATTCTATGAAAATACGTTCTTTAGTGCTTTATTACTACTGATAAATACTATAAGGGACAAAGGGGAAATGTTAATGTATAGCTTAGCATATCACAGCACAATGAAATGTCTTATCATAGTCTCATCTATTTCCAAGAAATGAGCTACAGGGTGATTTATTGTAAATTCGCTTGTGCACAGAAAAGCATGAATCCTATCTCCACCACAGCACTTTCCTGTCTCACACACTTCCTATTTTTTTACAAGTACTTACCCCTTAAAGTTCTGCTCACAGCATAGGCTAGAAAGGCAAGGTTACAGGGCCCATGTCCCATTATTTGTACCTGCTGAAGTGTTCATAGTAGTGAGAGGAGAAGACTGGGCCAAGAAGAAACCTCACCTTTGACATCACACTGAACTGTGCTTACCATCCAAATCTGACCCCTTGCAGGCTGGTTTTGGCCTGAGGATTAAGTGGAGTTTTCCTGTGAGTCTCCAAACCCTCACCAGTTCCTCCTGCAGAGCAGGCACAACACATAGCACTTTAACTCTGACACGAGCCAATAGAAAATGACTCATTTTCACTTCCAAGTGAAAGACCATAAGTGGCTTTTTGGAAATGGAAGGAGACACCATGATTCCTCCTATCCTCTGCAAGTAAAACACATCTGCATTGTGTGGAAAGCCAAGGACTTCAGATAAACATAGCGACCTAGAAGGCAAGGGCAGATGTTATCTTGGCCCCATTTAACAATAGTTCTTTCAACTCTACTAAAAAAAAAAAACAGTAAAAAGGGAAAACAAAATGATTCCAGATCCATGCACTAAGCAGAAAGGAAGACAAAGGAGATAGCATGGCAGCAAATGTTTAATCTAAAATTACTGACTGTCTTTCCACATGCAGATAGCGTCTTGATGAATCCTGCAAACGTATTACTGGTAGAACAACCATAACAGGTAAATTCTTTTAAATTAAAATCTCAAAAAGTTGTCCTAAGGTCATATAGCAAATGAAGAAATATATATATTTTTTAATCTATTAAATCATAGTAAGAAGAGTGAGAATCTGAGTAGTACTTGAGCCATGACTTCCTTCTTCCCTCTGAAAATCACCTTCAGCTCAATTTGAAGAAAACTCCTTTCTGGACAAGTATGGTCATGAAGATTGGGCTCCTTCATCTCTTATTTACCCATGAAGCATATGCTACCTAATCAACAGTGACAGACTGGCAGCATTTCTCATCCTTTACAAATCTGAGTTACAGGACTAAAGTGGTGAGTGCAGCCAACACCAACTTACTGCTTCTTTATTCATAGCACAGAGGCACTATGCCAGCCACCACACCCTAGGATACTCAGAGCCCAGCGGCCCACATTCCAGCTCCCTCATATGATGAAGGGCTCATGTTGGGAGAGGCTGGTTGAGAAGACCAGAGGCTAACATCCACCACTCAGAGCCCAGAGCTGTGCCTCAGAGATTTTGTTCAAGAGGAAAAGCAGTCCATAATTACAGAGAAACCAAAGCTCTCCTCAAAGGGAATGACTTTATTTGAAGCAGTGTGAGAATTTCAAAGGGTTCTCTTGAAAACAGTGAAGATTTAAATGGTAAGTAATGCAGAGGGGACTGGAAATCCAATAAGAGTTATAAGGAAATTATGGGCCAGCAATTTTACCCAACAGATCTAGGAAAAGAGACAGGTACCAAGGGTCCTTCTGAGGATTAGAGAAAACCTGAAAGACGGGCCACAAAAACCAACCCTGAAAGGAAACCAAATATAATTATATCAGACAGTGGAGCAACTTACACCCAAAGACATTGTAAAAAACAATAGAGCAATCACTACAGCTGAGGATTAGTAGGCCTAACAGCTCTGTGCAATACCAATAGAGACACACAGATTAATAAAAAGATTAAGGGAAGAGACAAAACAGGAAGGCACTGCTAAGACTATTGTCATCCCATGTGACATCCCAAAGCTGCATCTTCTGAGGGGCATCATCAGAGGTTTCACACTGCAGCGTAAATAGACTTCCACAGAAGAATCCAAACAAGTCACTAAACAAACATGCAAACAACAGCAAATTGAGTCCTAGAAAAGCAGAAGGTAAATCACCATCAAGTGTTGCTGCACTATTTTACTTAAAATACCCACCTTTTAATAAAAACTGCAAGAGTTGCCGAAACCGGTTTGGCTCAGTGGTAGAGCGTCGGTCTGCGGACTGAAAGGTCCTGGGTTCGATTCCGGTCAAGGGCATGTACATTGGTTGCGGGCACATCCCCGGTGGTGGGTGTGCAAGAGGCAGCTGGTTGATGTTTCTCTCTCATCGACGTTTCTAGCTCTCTATCTCTCTCCTTTCCTCTCTGTAAAATATCAATAAAATATATTAAAAAAAAACTGCAAGAGTTATAAGAAGCAAGGAAGTGTGAGCCATATCATGTAAAAATTTCAAGCAAGAGAAACTATTTGTGAGAGGGCCTAGATATTGCACTTGAAAGCAGATCTTTCAAAGCAGAAATTTAAAATATGTTTATAGAACTGCTTAAAAAATATAGGAAGATATGATGTAATACCTAATCAAATAGAGAATGTCAATGCTGAGACAAAATTATTTTTTAAGAACAAAATAGAAATTATAGAGTTGAAATGTATAGTTAAAATTAAATTTTACTAGAGGTAAAAAAAATGGTAGCAAAAGAAAACATCAATGAATCACAAAAATAGCAGGTCAAGCAGAAAAAGACAATTCAACAATAAGAGTTGTACATTCCAACACTGTGCTTTGAATAATGCATAGGACAACTAATCAGAAGGTCAACAAAGATAAGAAGATGTTTCGCTTGCTGGTTTTGCTCAGAGGATAGAGCATCACTCCTCAGACTTAACAGTTCTGGTCAAGGGCATGTACCTTCATTGTAGTCTCAATCCCTGGCCTTGGGCGGGGCACATGTGGGAGGCACCAATCAGTGTGTCTCTCTCATATCAATGCTACTTTATTTGTTTTTTTTTCTTTTATATATATATTTTTTTAATTTATTAAGGTATTATATGTGTACATAGCTTACCATTGCCTCCAACCCCACCTCCCATACATGCCCTCCCTCCCCAGAGTTTTGTGTCCATTGGTTATACTTATATGCATGCATACCAGTCCTTTGGTTGATCTCTTATCTCCCCCAGATCTCCCTTCCCTCCCCGTTGTCATTTGACAGTCTGCTTGTTGTTTTACTGTCACTATATCTATCTTTCTGTTCATTAGTTTATAATGTTCTTTATTATCCATAAATGAGTGAGGTCATGTGGTGTTTCTCTTTCATTGACTGGCTTATTTCACTCAGCACGATGTTCTCCAATCCCATCCAGGTTACTGCAAATGATGAGAATTCCTTCTTTTTTTTATGGCAGCATAGTATATATCAATGCTACTTTAATAAAAAAAAATAGAGAGAGTTACTAAAATCAGGAATGAAAGAAGGAAGCATTATTACTAAGTTTATGAAAATAAAACACTTATAAGGATATATTATAAACCATTTTATGTTCCCCCAATATTAGATAGCAGAGATGAAATGGAAAATTCCATATACTATCAAATTTGACTCAACAAAATATTGGAATATCTAAATAGATATTAAATACATAATGGGATTACATTACTGATATAAAACATTACCTACAAAGAAAAACCCAAACCCATATGGCTTTACTAGTAAATTCTATCAAATGTTTAAGAAATAATATAAATTCTTCAGAAGCTCTTCCAGAAAATTGAAGAGGAAAAATACATTCCAACTCATTCTATGGTGCCTGTATTGTCTTGATACCAAACCTGAAAAGGACATCAGAATAAATAACTACAGATCAGTATCTCCTGTGGGTCTGAATACAAAAATCCTCAGCAAAATATTAACAGAAATAATCCAGCAATATATAAAAATGAGTATACCTCATGACCAAGTGGAATTTATCCCAGGAATGCAATATGGGTTTAACATTCATAAATCAATTAATGTAATCAGTATCTTACCTAATAATAGAGAAACATGCATCTCTGTACCTCCATTACACCCACAGCCAATCAGAGTGGATATGCAAATTAATCAAACAAAAATGGTGGTTAATTTGCATACATATCTGGATCCAGGGAACCTCCTTGGCACCCAGGTCACTCCCAGCTGGCTGAGCCTATGATCATAGGGGTGGGTGGGTGCCCAATTCACAACCCTAAAGCCTGGGGCAGAGGCTTTAGGCTGGGGAAGGGGCCAAGCCTCCGATCAGAGGGAAGGGAAACAAATCAATGGACTCATATCCTCAGGTGAGGATGAAAAGAAAAACAAAGAAAGAAATGCCATATCCTATGAAAGACACATCTTGAAAATGCCTAACGAAAGTTGTCATTTTTTTTACAATGAAGGGACTGGAGTCCGTGTTGATGAAAATACCTTGGTGGCTGCAGTGACTGGCAGTGGCTGCAGCAGCAGGGTAATGGGGCTGCTGAATTTTCCTGATCAGCCTGGTGGCCTCCCACAAAGGGAGGCCAGTCTGCAGCTTAGGTCCACTCCCAATGGGGAGTGGGCTGAAGCCATGAGTAGGACATCCCCTGAGGGCTCCCAGTATATGAGAGGGGGCAGGCTGAGCTGAGGGACCCTTCCTCAGTGAATACATTTCGTGTACCAGGCCCCTCGTATCAATATAATAAAGTAGAAAAAATACAGGCTAATCTCACCAGATTTAGAAATAGCATGTCACAAAATTGAACGCCCTTTCATAATAAAATCACCCAACAATCTAGTAAGGAAAACAGACTTCCACAACCTATTAAAAGGCTTCTATGAAAAATTCATAGCTACTACCATATTTAATAATGACACACTGAAAGCTTTGTCTTCCTTTTGCTCTTGTCACTTCATTTAAACTTTGTACAGGAGGTTTTAACTAGGGCAATAATGCAAGAAAAGACATCTTAAGAAATTAGAAAAGGTCAACATCAAGAAGTCAGTCCATGTGATACAGCACATTACCAATATAAAAGATAAAATTATTTTATAATCTCAATAAATAGAGATCATTTCACAAAATTCAACATCCTTTCATCTTAAAACTCTTAATAAATTGGGTACAAAGAAAATGTACATCAATATAATAATGGCCATATATGTATGACAAGCCCACAACTGAGATCATACTCAACAGTATAAAGCTGAAAGCTTTTCCTTTAAGATCAGCAAAAATACATGATCACACTTTTATCATATTCATTCAGTGTAGTACTAGAAGTCCTAGCCCCAGCAACCAGCCATTTTTAAAAAACTTCCAAAACAGAACGGAAAATTTAAAATTGTCTCTACTTGAAAATTACAGATCTTATATACAGTAAATTGTGAATTCTATACACATCTACACATACACACACACACACACACACACACACACACACACACACATCACTGAAAAAATAGTATGCAAATGTAGTAAATTTGCAGAAAACAAAATCTATATAAAATAGTTTATATGCTATTATACTAATAATGATTTACCAGAAAGAGAAATTAAGAAAATAATCCCACCCTAGCTGGTTTGTCTCAGTGGATAGAGAGTCAGCCTGCAGACTAAAGGAACCCAGGTTCAATTCCAGCCAAGGGCACATGCCTGGGTTGTGGGCTCAATCCCCAGTGGGGGGCATGTAGGAGGCAGCCAATCAATGATTTTCTCTCATCATTGATGTTTCTGTTTCTTTGTCCCTCTCCTTTCCTCTCTGAAGTCAATAGCAAAGTATATTTAAGAAAAGAAAATCCCATCCTCCTATGTAATAAAATAGTAATATGCAAATTGACTGTCACTCCAACACACAAGATGGCTGCCCCCATGTGGACATAAGATGGCTGCTACAAGATGGCTGGCAGGGGAGGGCAGTTGTGGGCAATTAGACAAGAAGGGCAGGGCAATTAGGAGGGATCAGTCCTGCAATGAAGGGGAATTGGGGGCAACCATGCCTGCAGGGAAGAGCAGTTAAGGGTGACGAGGCCAGAAGAGAAGGGTAGTTGGGGAGAGCCAGGCCTATAGTGGAGGGCAGTTGGGGGGACTAGGCCTGAATGGGAGGGTAGTTGGGGGGAGCCAGGCCTATAATGGAGGGCAGTTGGGGGGACTAGGCCTGAATGGGAGGGTAGTTGAGGGGGACCAGGCCTGTAGGAGAAGACAGTTGAGGGGGACCCAGGCATGCAGGGGAAGGCATTTGAGAGTGACTAGGCCTGCAGGGGAGGGAAGTTTGGGGGAGGGGGATGGTACCAGGCCTGCATGGGAGAGATGTTGGTGGAGGGAAGGTTGGCAGGGGAAGGCAGTTGGGACAACCTGGCTGGCAAGGGAGAGAAGTTAGGGGTTACCAGGCCAGCAGGGGAAGGCAGTTAGGGGCAATTGGGCCAGCATGGGAGCAGTTAGGCATTGATCAGGCTGACAGAGTAATAATTAGGGGGTTATCAGATTGGCAGGCAGAAATGGTTAGGGGCAATTGGGCAGGTAGGCAGGAGAGTGGTTGGGAATCAGAAGTCCTGGATTGTGAGAGGAATTTCTGATTGTCAGTTTAGGCCTGATGGCTGTAAACTCATAGTTGGACATCCCTCGAGGGGTCCCAGATTGAAGAGGGTGCAGGCTAGGCTGAGGGACGCCCCCGTCCCAGTTCTCAAATTTTGTGTACTGGGCCTCTAATTTACAATAACAACATAAAGAATACAACACCTAGGATTAAATTTAACCAAGAAGTTAAAAAGCCTGTGTATTTGAAAACTATAAGATATTGATGAAAGAAATTGAAGCAGGCACAAATAAATGTAAAATATTTTAGCCTTATGGAGTAATTAACATTTTTATAATGTCCTGTGGGGGCCCTGTCCACATTATGCCAGATGTTCAAAGCCAATCTGAGCCAAAGGGAATCCTAATCAGAGTATGCTGGATGTTCAAAGCCAAGGCCAATTTCCCAGATGCAGGCACAAAACCAAGGACACAGCAATCTGATTGTACTACACAAGGATGCCCTTCTATATTCCAACAAACTAATGTCACTAGATGGGCAAGAATCCTCTTTTGTCTAAGTTGCTATAAAGTATGTTGTTGGCCAGTCAGTGAGAGGCTGCTTTTATGTAAGTCTTGGCTACAGCGATGGCTTCTATGGCTACTGTGTTTATGATAGCTGCTAACTTAGGAACAACTACTGTGTGAGGCTACTTTGAAGAACTGTTTTATCTGATGGCTCCTTAGCAGCAATGGCTACTTGGGCTACAACAAAGACTCTCTTACATGCCCACAACTTCTCATGTCTTCTCTATCAGATACCCAGTGTTCAAGGAGGTATAATCCCTAGAAGAGGGACTCATAACCAACAAGTCCATATATTCAAAACAATCTACAGATTCAATGCAATTTCTGTAAAAATTCAAAGGGCATTTTTACATATATATTTTTAAAACTATCCCAAATTTCTTTTTTATTTTTAAAAACTATCCTAAATGTTGAGAAATATAAAAGATTCTGAATAGCCAAAGCAGTCATAAGAGAGAATAACAGACCTGGAGGTATCACACATCCTGAATTCAAATTATATTACAAAATTATAGTAATCAAAATATTATGATATTATCATAAATACAGACATGTAGATAAATGAAACAAAATAGAGACCCTAGAAATAAATGGTCAATTAATTTACAACAAATGAGTCAATAATTAACAATGGGAAGAGGATAATCTCTTCAATAAATTATGCTGCAAAAACTGGATACCCAGGTGCAAAAGAATGAAATTGGATTCCTATGTGACACCATACACAGCAATGAACTGCAAATGGTTTAAGAATTGAACACATGGTCGCAAATCATAAAATCCTTGAAGAAAACAAACAGGTAAGCTGCTTGTCACTGGTCTTGGTAGTGATTGCTTGAATTTGACACCAAAAGTAAGGAAACAAAAGCAAAAATAAATAAATGGGATTATGTCAAATTAAAAAGCATTTGCACAGCCAAAGACACTATCAACAAAATTAAAAGGCAATTTGTAGAATGATTAAAAATATTTGCAAGTCATATATCTAATAAGGGATTAGTATCCAATATATATAAAAAACTCATAAAACTCAATAGCAAAAACAAAAACACAAGCAATCTATTTTTTAAAAACAGGTAGAGGAAGTGAATACACATACACATTTTTCCATAGAAGACATATAAATGGAGGACCAAAACTGGTGCCCAACATCTCTACCAGGGAAATGCAAATCAAACCCTCAATGAGATATCACCTCACTTACATCTGTTAAAATGGATATTATTAAAAACAAAACAAACAAAAAAAAAAAACTAGTGGCCAAGTGCACAAAATTTGTGCATGAGAGATGGGGGGAGAAGGGGGGTGAGTGTGCTGCCCTCAGTCCGGCCTGCACCCTCTCCAATCTGGGAACCCTCAAAGGATGCCCAACTGATGGTTTACAGAGATCTAGATTAAACTGGCAGTTGGACATTCCTCTTGCAATCTACAACTGCTGCCTTCTAACCGCTCACCTGCCTGATTGCCCCTAACCACTCTTCCTGCCAACCTGCTCACCCCCAACTGCCCCCATGCCAGTGTGCTTGACCCCAACTGCACCCTTGTTTTCCTGATGGCCTCCAACTGACCTCCTGCTGGCCTGCTCACCTTTCCTCCCCATTGCCCTGCTGTCCCCAGCTGCCTGCCTGCTGGCCTGCTCATTCCAAACTGCCCCCTGCCACTATCCTGATCACTCCCAACTGACCCCCACTGGCCTGATCACCCACAACTGCCCTCCCCTCTTTACCTCTAACCTCCTCTACCTTGGCCCCACCACTATGGCATTGTCCAGAAGAATGTCCAGAAGGTCTCCTGGAAGATATTCCAGTCTAATTAGCATATTACTATTTTATTAGTATAGGTAGAGGCCTGGTGCACAGGTAGAAGCCTGCTAGTTTGCTCTGAAGGGTATCCCAAATCAGGATGGGGGTTTTCTTGGGGCATGTGGTGGCCTGGGTGAGAGACCTGTGGTGGTTTTTAGGCTGGCCACACCTCCCAGCATGGACTCTTACTCCATGGGGGCATGGCCAGCCTGGATAAGGTGCTGAGAGCCATTTTCAGGCTGGCCACAACCCCTTCAGGGTGGGGGTTTCCACTGTGGTGCCTGGCCAGCCTGGGTGAAGGCCTGATGGCTGTTTGCAGGCTGGCCATGCGCCTCAGAGGGGACTCTTACTCCATGGGGGTGTGGCCACAATAGGGGCTGATGGCAATTTTTAGGCTGGCCAAAACCCCTTCAGGGTAGGGGTCCCCACTGGGGGTGTCTAGCCAGCATGAGTGAGGGCCTGATGGCTGTTTGCAGGCTGGACAAGCCTCCCAGGAGGGATCCTCACGCCATGGAGGTGTAGCAAGCCTAGGTAAGGGGTTGAGGGTAATTTTCAGGCTGGCCACACACCCCGGTGACCCAGGCACACAGGCACTCCTTGAGTAGAGGCCAGGGCTTTCCCAGTCCCTTTTTAAAATATTTTTGTTTCAGCCACTCCTTGAGCAGAAGCCAGGGTGGTTGGGAAGCTTGAATTGTTCCATCATCATGGGCAACCCAAGTCTCCTGCTCACTCACTCCAGCTCTGTGGCAGCTGCCATATTTGTTGAGTTAATTTGGATACTCTCTCCTGATTGGCTGATGGGCATAGCAGAGGGACAGCCAATTTACATGTTTCCCTTTCATTGGTGTAGATAAGATATAACAAATATGGTGAGGATGGGGAGGAATTGGAAACTTTATACACTGTCCCTAGGAATGTAACTTAGTGCAGGTTCTATGAAAAACAGTATGAAGTGTTAACAAAAAATAAAGCATTAAACCACCATATGATCCATATAAAATCTTTCCTGTCTATGGATCTATGGATGAATAGATGATGATGATATGATACACACACACACACACACACACACACACACACACACACACACACTAGAGGCCCAGTGCATTCGTCCACTGGAGATAGGGAAAGTATCCCTCAGCCCAGCTTGCCTCTCTCACATACTGGGAACCCTCAGGGGATGTCCTTCTGATGGCTTAGGACCTGGCAGAGACTTGGGGCCTGGGTAGGGACAGAGCCTGTGATCGGAGGGAGCTTGGGGTCCCCTACTCAGGCCACAAGCCTCCACCAGAGGCTTGGGACCTGGGAAGGAGCGGAGCCTTAGATTAGAGGGTGTTTGGGGGCCCCTGCCCAGTCCAGAGACTTTAGTCCTTGGCAGGGGTGGAGCCAGCGATCAGAGGCCATAGGGGTGAACTACAGAGTAAACACCTTTTCTGATTGCTCATTGGCTAAGCTCTCTGTATGCCACTGGTAATATTCTTAGTAACTTGGGTAATAAGAATCCAAAAAGGTGATATTTTCTACCACACTCCTGGAGAAAAAACAAAGGTCCTCTGCTGGAGGCATAAGAAATGTCATATCCTGCCCTAGCTGGTTTGGCTCAGTGAATAATGCCTAGGCTCGCTGACTGCAGGGTCTAGATTAGATTCTGATCAAGGTCATGTACCAAGGTTTCAGGATCCTCCCTGGCTAAGGCAAGGTCAGAGATCATTCAGGAGGCAAACAATCAAAGTGTTCCCCTCACTTTGATGTTTCTGTCTTTCCCTTTCTCTTCACATTCTCTAGAAATCAATGGAATCATATCTTCAGGTGAGGATTTAAAAAAAAGAAAGAAAGAAAGAAATGTCATATCCTATGAAAGACACATCTTGAACATGCCTAAAGAAAGTTGTTATTTTTCCATGGTGAAGGGAATGGAGTTCATGTTGATGGAAACTCCTTGGTGGCTGCAGTGACTGGCAGTGGCTACAGCAGCAGGGTGATGGAGCTGGTGCCTTCCCCTGATCAGCCTGGTCATCTCCCACAAAGGGAGGCCAGACTGTGGCTTAGGCCTGCTCCCCACTCTTGGGGCCTGGGCAGTGGCCCCCCAGCACCCTCCAATAATCTGTTCCACCCCTAACTAGGACCAAGACTCTGGCAAAGGCTTGGGGCCTGTACAGTGGCCCCCAAGCTCCCTCTGACCATGGGCTCCACTCCTGCCCAGGAGCCCCCTGGCCTGGGCCCTCTCAGATTGCTCAGGACCAGCGCCCCTACCTCAGTGACCTTGGTGCTGAGAAAGTTCCCAGGACCCAGGCTGCTTGGTGTTTAGATATGCAAATTAACCCCTGTCTTTGTTGGATTAATTTGCATACTCACTCTGATTAGATGTGGGAGTAGCAGAGGTTTGGTCAATTTACATGTTTGTTTATTAGTAGGTACTAATGGCCTGGTGCAAGAAATTTGTGCACAGTGTGTGTGGGGGGTGTGTGTGAATCTCAGCCTGTCCTGCATACTCTCCAATCTAAGACCCCTGTGGGATCAGGTTTAAACTGGCAATTGGACAACCCCCTAGTAATTCAGGACTGCTGGCTCCCAACCACTCACCTGCCTGTCTGCATGATCACCCCTAACCACCCTGTCTGCTGGCCTGCTCGCGCCCCCCCCCCTCCGCCAGCCTGATCACCCCTAACAGCCCTCCCCTCCTGACCTGATCATCCCCAACTGCCTTCCCCTCCTGGCCTGATCACTCCTAACCACCTCTGCTTTGGCCCCATCACCATGGCTTTGTCCAGAAGGACTTCTGGAAGGTCTCATTATCTAATTAGCATAGTGCTTTTTTATTAATATAGATAGAATATGACATACTGCCATTACTATAACATATGTACCAGTATTACTCTGAGAATACATACTATGAGAAGGCATCTAATACATTACATTGTATGTGTTGTAAGTAGTAGAAAATACTATATTCGGAGCAATAATATACACCCTGTGACTTTCCTTCCTAATCTGGGAATGGTTCCCCAGTTCTTTGAACATTTCCTGGACCCTAATAAATTTCTTTTTTCATTTCCTGTAACTTTATTTACTGTTTATTGCACATGATTGAGATCTTTAATTTCTAACCACCAAAGATTCAAAGGACTATTTTTTCCATTAAGTTTAACATTAACATCAGTGAATTCATATATTCATGTGTTTTATGGTAAACATCTGAATTATTCACATTGTCATAGATCCTGAGCTCATAAGCATGGACCATGCATAGGCTGGCAACAAGCCAGGAAGCCACTCTGCAAGCAAACACATACTCTGCATAAGGAGAAAAGTCATAGCAAAACATTTAATGTCCAACCTGAGTCACCTCAGAATGCAATATATATTGAATTCTTAATTCCTACAATATTGGGAACTCAACCCCTTGATTGGTAATGAGGTTGATCTGTTTTCAGGAGGATTATTCCTGAAATAATTAAGGAAAGGGGGCTCAATCTTTTCTTGGTTGCTTGCTCCTCCCTAGCAGCTTCATCTTTCTTCTCAACCTCAGCTTGTCAGGCATCTTCTCCTTCACCTTCACCTCCTACTTCTTCCTCCTTTGCATCCTCAAATTCTTCCTTGGCACCCTCTTCCTCTTCCTCTCCTTCCTCTTCATCAACTACTTCCTCCTCCTTCTCCTCTTCAGCTTCTCCTTCAGAGGGAGAAGCTTCCTAATGCTTCCATAAGCTCCCTTAGTTTCCTAATGGTCTCCTCCACCTCACTCTGCTCCTCCTGGATATTTCTGGTGTGTTAAGAAGGGAAGGAGTAAGCATACAAGTAGGAGCTAGTCAATAAACCACCTTAGGCAGATCGACCAGTGATCTGGGAACTCTGGGTGTAGTCACTGGCTATGCTTTCCATGCTGGTGAAACTGAGCCGGGTCTCCTCACCTTCCAAGAGTTTCCTGTAAGCTGCAATGTCAATGTCCAAAGCCACATTGAGGAGATTCTGATATTCTTTTAAATGTCATGATATTTCACTCTTTGTAGTTCTCAACTCATTTTCTGATTTGTTGATTGTGTCCTGCATACCACTGACATCGGAATTCTGCTTATCCTCCAGCTCTTGCAGCTGCTTTCCCAGAGCTTAGTTCATGCCCTGGCATGCTCTGATCTCCAGAGTCTTGGCCTTGAGCAGGCGGTGGCTTTCAGACACCTTGTCCTTGGTGGTGCGCAACCTGTAGGTGTTCTTGGCAGTGCTTTTGATCAGCACGGTGAGCAGCTCTTACCATTCTTCTGCATTCTGCATGTCCTTGGCAGCCAGCTATTCCTATGGGGCCCTAATGTCCTTGAGCGCTGCAGAGAGGTCTGACTTGGAGAACATGTCCATCTCCACCTGCAGCTCAGTGATCTCCTCTTCATGCACCTTCTTCAGAAAGAAGATTTAGTCCATCAGGCTGTTGATGCGCTTTTCAAGCTCAGCACCAGCAAAAGCCGCCTCATCTGCACCTTTGCATGCCTCTATCAGCCATCCCTCTGTGTCATGCCTGCAGTGTGCTCCCAATCCCTTCCAAGCCTTGGTGCCTGCTAACTGCCCACTGCTCTCTCCTCGCCAGGGACTGGACCTGGTGGGCTGGGGCACGGGCATCCCATTTTCATTAAAATGTTCAACCCTGGCCTGCTCCACTGGTGTCCACAGGCTGCCCGGACATACAGTGATCCCAGAGACCCTGGCCACCCCTGTCTCCCTGGGTCCCCGATGGTGGCCTCCACCCTGCTGGCAGCATCAGGTTCAGCATCCCTGGCCTGCACAGTTACCAATGGATGCCTAGACCTGGTGGGCAGTGTCAGGCGCTTCCCATATGGCCTGCCTCAGTCCTGATGGTGGCCTGGACCCCACAGGAGGCAACAGGCATTGCCTGCCAGGCCTGCCCAACCCTGATGGCTTCATGAACCCTGTGGGAGGTGTCAGGCACTGTCTGCCATCAGGATTGGGCAGGACTGGCGGGCAATGCCTGTCACCACCTGTGGGGTCCAGGCCCCACAGGCCTGCCCGACCCCAGTGGCAGGCTGGACCCCGCAGGCAGCGTCCAGCCCTGCCCATCAGGCAAGCTGGTCCCCAATGGCGGCCTGGACCCCGAGGTGGCATCAGACACAGCCCGCCATGCCTGCCCGGTTACCAATGGCAAGCTGGACCCATGGGCTGTGTCAGGCACTGTCTGCCAAGCCTTCCCAGTCCCGATGGCAGGCTGGACCCCAAGGGCATCGTGAGGTGCTCCCAGAAGTACTGTCCTATTCTCAATAGCTGCCTGGACCTCACTGGCGGCATCCACTAGGCCTTCCTGGTACCCAATCACAACCTGGACAGTGCAGTGGTATCAGGAGCAACCTACCATGCCTACCCAACCCTGATGGCGGCCTGGACCCTGCAGGTGGTGACAGGAGCTGTCCACCTGGCCTGCGCCATTATGGATGGAAAGCTGGACCATGTGGGAGGCATTAGGCTCTGTCTGCCTGGCCTGCCCAGTCCCTGATGGCGACCTGGACCCTGAGGCAGCATCAGATGCAGCCCACCATGCCTTCCCGGTTACCAATGGCAGGTTGAACCCATGGGCAGCATCAGGCACTGCCCACCTGGCTTGCCTGGTCCCCCATGGTGGACTGGACCCTGCAGAGGTGTCAGACACAGCCTGCCCCTCTTGCATATGCAAATTTACCCTCCATCTTTGTTGGATTAATTTGCATATCACTCCTAATTGGCTGTGGGCATAGCAAAAGTACAGTAATTTAGCATTTTTCTTTTTTATTAGTGTAGTTGATACACTCAGTTGGGCAAAAGTAAGTTTACAGTTGTTAGTGTGCAAAATAAACCATATAATAATTAATAAAAAATTCAAGATTCAATTTTGTGTTTTGAGTGCTCATAACTGTAAACATACTTTTGCCCGTGAATGTGAGTGAGTGTGTGTGTGTTTTCTGCCATGAGAATAAAAAGATATCTTGACATTTACAGATGGAACTTGAGGGCATTTGCAAAGTAACATTAGTCTTAATGAAGAAAATAAACACTATATGATGTCTTTGTGTGTGTGTGTGTGTGTGTGTGTGTGTGTGTGTGTGTGTACTTTTAAAATCAAAACTCATAGAAACAGAGAGTAGAATGGTGGTTACCAAGGGCTGGTAAAATGAGGAGATGGGGAAAATGAGGAGATGTTGGTCAAACAGTAAAAACTTGCAGTTACAGATGAACACATTCTGGGGATTGAATGCACAGCAATAGTGGTTATAGTTAACAACCCTATATTTTGTACTTGAAAGTTGCTAAGAGAATAGATCTTTAATGTTCTCTATACAGAAAAGATATAGTAATTGTGTCATCTAATACAGGTGTTAACAAACAGTATGATAGTGGTTATTTTTAAAATATATAAATGTATCGAATCAACACATTATATACTTCAAACTTATACAATGGCACCTCACCAACTATATCTCAATAAAGCCGATGGGAAAAAACTAGGTGGAGCTGGGTTCTTCACTAGAAATAAGGATCTGGCAAGAATGGGTGAAAATCAGACCGCAGGCCATTAGCTTCAGATTAAGTGAAACCCCTCACTATATGGGCAAAGTCAACTCCAGGAGTGTGTATGAGTTAGGCAAGGTACATCCTTATTAATGACCTAACCAGGTCAGGTGCCTGCCTGTGGTAGTCTCCCTCCCTCCATGCATAAACTGGCAATTTCCTCAGCTTTTCATGACCTTCTGATAGGAGAGATCTACAAAGATGGCCAGAGTAAGCCCTGAAGGAAAGTTTTCACACTCTCCCTGCTGTTCCATTTTCAATAGTTGGAAAAACCTTCCTTTCCTTTGAGAAAGATGATATTTTTCATGTGATTCCTGGCACAAGGATCACCTTGGTGGCACTGTTCCAAGGCAAAAGGGTCTCAAGAGGCCAGTTTATAGGTAAAGACCTAAAAGCAAAAGGAGTTAAGATTAGGGTTCAAGGCTAGAAGTTAAAATAGGGCTCAGAAACCTAAAATGCTCTTCTCTGAGTTATAGCCCTATGTGTGACAAGCTGTTGTGTCACATGGGCCTTCTGAGGACATCACCACAGCCCCAAGCAGGGCTTCACAGTGGGAACTTTCCAACCCAGTGCTTCACTAGTAAATGTTACTGTCTCTTTAAGTTACCACCCCTGGGCTGCACCCTCTGGGGCTTCCTGCCTCTGAGGTCTGAGCGGCAAAGCACTTCCCTGTGTGCTGAGAGGAAGAGCCTGCTGAACTCAAAACCAGAGGACAGCAGTAGGTCGGGGGCTTCTGGGGCCAGCATCAGAGCTTGTCACCAATTCTGCAGGAAAGGTGAGCTTCAGCAGGGGAAGGAAGTGGCCCACAGAGTAGGAGCTGTGAGGACCTGGAAGAATTCAGTGCCTGTAAAAAGCTCACTGAGTAAGTACCTTGGTTCTTGTAAGTACCAGGAAGGGGAGCGAGACCTAGAAATAGTAACTCCACACTCCCAGGTGTGTAAGGATGTCTGAGTTTCACACTCAGTAGCTTCAGGAGCATCAGCAAAGTATCTCTTCCAGCCTGGATGCCCACGTTCTTACTCAGAACTGTGCACTGTACACAGGGACTCAGCAAGCAGAGAAAGTTCCATTGTGTTAAAAGATGATTGATTGGTTAGAGCCACTTTACTTGGAGAAACCTGAGCTTTGGAGGACAGGATGTCAGGAGTTGGAGGGGAGTGTCCTAGTCTCTCCAGGACACTGAACATATTTAGATTCACTGAGACAGGACAGTGAGCTGACTTCCCAAGAGCATTGTCAGAGGCTCCAGATCACCTGAGACATATGTTTCCTTTTCCAATTTTCAAAACAAAAATTCTAGTTCTGTTCTTGTACATCACCCAGACCATCTACCCTAATTGGATCCTTAGTTCACTGAGAAAATTTTTGAGTTCTCGTGGTTTTCCAAAGTCTCCCCTGTCTTCTAAATCTCCTGGAAAATTTTAGTATGTACAGATTTTATCACAGACATAGAATTACCAAGGAAAAATAATAACTATAGCTTTCTTACTGGCATGAGTGTTAAATCTCCACTCTGCCCCTTGGATTTTATGTCCCTGAAAAAAAAAACAAAATCAAGCTCATGAAATGCTCTCACAATATTATTCCCATCACTTCCCAACCCTTCCAGTGTTTTCCCTTCAATTCTGATGTTCCGGGTAAGTAAGAAAGATGACTTTGTCACTGTGGTGTCACCAGCTCTCTGGAGTTGAGCTGACACATCATAGGTATTTATACCTATTTGAAGAATGAACAGTGTTTGTTACTTTTTCAGATAAGCATGGGAGGACGGAAGATTGCAAGAGATGAAGAAAGTGTCTATGGTAAGGACATGTGCATTGCATACTTACCTCCAGTTATGAGCCCTGAGTAATGATAAAAATGGGAAAACTCAGAATTGAGCAGATAACCCCAAACAGGTCTCTGAGGTGTCTCAGGTAAAATAGCAAGAGCTCTAAGATGTGCATTTTAGTTGGGTCCTTGCCTCTGTCAAGTTGGAAGAATATGAACTTCCCTGACTAGCCTGAGCCTCCACTCCCCAAGTGTAAAATGAGGATAATAAACCTACTCTGATGTGCACAGAAGAGGATGTACACAGTATCAGATCATGCACTAGAGGGACACACCAAGTAGAATGTTAGAGAACGTGGAGGGCCAAACAGGTGTCTTATCAGCAGGCACCTTATTATGAGGGAGGGGAAGGGGTATGAGGAGAGAGGGGAAGGAGGAAGAGGAATGGACGGAGAAAAGGAAGAAGGAAAAGGGGAATCTCATTCAATCCTTTCAACAGCCCAGGGAGAAACAACGTTTACCATTATCCCTACTTTTGTACCAAGTTTTAACACTTTTTTGGCAACTTCCAAGACGGCATAAGCTGGCCCATGAAAGTGCAGTGAATCAAATCCAGGGTGTCTGGAATTCTAGACAGCCCTTCATGCCCAAGCCTACTGCCCCCTTATGCCCGTCTTCCATGAGCAGGCTGGAATCTGGGAGAAGTATGGCAGAGGCCACTGAAACCTCAAATAGGGCCAGCTCACAGGTTGTGGGGGAGCAGGGATAATGGGTGAGGCCATACCTGGAATTAGGAAGGGACATCCTCTGGTGCAAAGTCAGAGAACATCTTGCCCTCAGGCTGTTTAAGGCCCGCTAAATCATTTGATCTGGCCCTGCTAGGGAAACAGCAGTCAGTTCTCAACATTCAATAAATCTAGGAGCTTTTTTCATCGCAACATACATTTATATTAAGTGAATTATATAAACTGGATGAGGTTTTAAATATCCAAATAGCCCTTGCAAGAGAAAAGGTTCCCCACCCCTGCTCTAGAGTAAAGCCCACCAGGTGTCAACAGATGCATGAGGTGAAACCAGGAAAAGGTGGTGAAGAGCCCCTGGAGTTCAGAAAGCTCTGAACAATGACCTCAGCAAGGCTTTGATTGGAAAGCTGAGTTGAGGTACTGCTGTTCTTGTTCAAAGGCCTCTAGGGGTCCAGGTAACCAGGATTCGTTGCTTTAAGTTTTGGAAGCTCACAGATCACTTGTCCTCTAGGCTCTGAAGACAGCATGAAGGCCCTGCTGAGGCTCATCCTGGTGGGGAAGACAGGGGCTGGGAAGAGCGCCACCGGGAACAGCATCCTGGGCCACAGGCACTTCGTTTCCAGACTCTCAGCCACTTCAGTGACCAGAACCTGCGAGGTGGGGAGCCGCAGGTGGGATAGATGGCAAGTAGAAGTCATGGACACCCCGGACCTTTTTAGCTCCCTGGTCTCCGAGACAGACCCAGGGTGGCAGGAGCGAGCCCGCTGCTACCTGCTGTCAGCTCCTGGGCCCCATGCGCTGCTGCTGGTGACTCAGCTGGGCCGCTTCACTGCGCAGGACCAGCAGGCTGTGAGGGCGCTCAAGGTCCTGTTTGGGGACAACGTGGTGAAGCGCACCATCGTGCTGTTCACGCGCAAGGAGGACCTGGGTGGGGACTCTCTGCAGGAGTATGTGCAACACACTGACAACCATGCGCTGAGGGCTCTGGTGTCTGATTGTGGGGGTCGAGTGTGTGCCTTTGACAACAAGGCGGTGGGAAGGGAGCAGGAGGCCCAGGTGCAGGAGCTGCTCCTGCTGGTGGAGCGCTTGGCAGGGGACCACGCAGGTGCCCCCTACTCCAACGACGTGTACCGCCTGGTGCAGGAGCTGGATTTCTTAAGGCCAGAGGAACAGCTACGACGGGTGGCAGAGAGGCTGGTGGGTAGCACATGGGGGCAAGGAAGGTGGAAGCTGTGGAACTGGGTGATGGCTTGGAAGCTGTCCATATCTGCGCTGCTGGGCATCCTGTTCAAGCCTTGGAGACTGTTCTCCAGAGGCTGGTTCCAAGCTGTGGAGGAGGTCCATCCTGAGTGACAGAGTTTATCTAAATAGGATTTGGACCCATTACCTGACAATCACATCCTTCCCTGGTGTCTGTACCTCAGAGGCCCACATCCTTTCCTGTGTCCCTCACCTGGCAGTAACCTACCAACCCAAAGACAAAAGTCCTGCCCAGTCCCATCCTCCCCCCCCCCAAAAAAAAAAAAAAAAAAAAAACAGCCCATGGGACCTGACCCTCCCTGAGCTCTTCTCTTAATGAAGCCCAATAACAGTTGTTGCTCTTGCCTGTTTTCCACTGACCTCAGGCAGGGGTCCTGGAATCATCCCTGGTCTCCCAAGGGGATCAAGAGCCAGAGCCAACACAAAGCCTCATTACAGACCCATTTATTTCAATTGAATCTGAATTACATGAACAAATGCCTTGATGCCCTAGCTGGTTTGGCTCAGTGGATAGAGCGCCACCTGTGGACTGAAGGGTCCCAGGTTTGATTTGGAGCCTGGGTTTCAGGCTTGATCTCCAGTATGGGGCATGCAGGAGGCAGCCAATCAAAGATTCTCTCTCATCATTAATGTTTCTATCTCTCTCTCACTCTCCCTTCCTCTCTGAAATCAATAAAAATTTGTATTTTTCAAAATGCCTTGAACATTTACATTATGTTAATGGAAATCAATATTTGTCAATATTTGTTCATTTACCATATATGTCCATTGAACAAAGACACTGCTCTGTCATTCCTAACCACTCTGCAAAAACCATGCACCCAAGTGCAGACACACACACACACACACACACACACACACACATTGGAGTATGTGCTCATAAGAATACAAAGCACTGAAGAATGGCCCATTTGTTCCAGAAAGGGACGTCTTCCCTGCATCTTTATTCAGACCCTTCAGCAACTTGGGGGTTCCCAAGTGGGTAACCAGTGAAGTCTCTTTGTCTAAAGGTTTATAAATCCTGGCAGCTCTTTGTCTATATATGCTACCTTCTTCTTGGATCCCTTTCCCATTTTATGTACCCTGCTCTTCTAATTGGCTCTTCCCACCATTTTCCTTATATGGTATTAGTTCCAACGTTTCAAAGCCACCTGGTGCTCCCCTCTTCTTCTTTCTATTATCCTATCTAATAAAAGAGTAATATGCAAATTGACCATCACTCCAACACACAAGATGGCTGCCCCATGTGGACACAAAATGGTTGCTACAAGATGGCCAGCAGGGGAGGGCAGTTGGGGGGACCAGGCCTGCAAGAGAGAACAGTTGTGGGGCACCAGGCCTGCAGGGTAGGGCAGTTAAGGCGGACCAGGCTGGAAGGGGAGTGCAGTTGGGGGGAACCAGGCCTGCAGGGAAGGACAGTTTTTTGTTTTTTTTTCAGGGGGGGCGGGGGACCAGACCTGCAAGGGAGGTTAGTTGGGAGGGACCAGGCATGCAAGGGAGGGCATTTGGAGGGAATCAGGCCAGCAGGGGAGGGTGGTTGGGGGTGACCAGGCCTGCAGGGGAGGACAGTTAGGGGCATCCAGTTTAGCAGGGGAGGGAAGTTGGGAGGAACCAGGTCTGCAAGGGAGGGAAGATATGGGGGACCAAGGCTGCAGGGGAGTGCAATCAGGGGGAACCAGGCCTGCAGTGAAGGACACTTTGAGGGGAACCTGGCATGCAAGGGAGGGCAGTTATGGGGGACCAGGCCTGAAGGGGAGAATAGTTAGGGGTGACCAGGCTTTCAGGGTAGGGAAGTTGGGGGGAGGGGGAGAGAACCACTGCAAGGGAGGGCAGTTGGGGGGGGAGGGAGAGAACCAGGCCTGCAGGGGAGGGCAGTTGGGAGATATCAGGCTGGAAGGCAGAGCAGTTAGGGGCAATTAGGCAGGCATGCAGGCAGGCAGGAAAGTGTTTTTAGCCAGCAGTTCTGGATTATGAGAGGGATGTCCCAGATTGGAGAGGGTGCATGCTGAGCTGAGGGATACACCCCTCCCTGCGCATGAATTTTGTGCATCAGGCCTCTAGTCTATCTAATAAAAATAGAATATGCAAATTGACCATCATATCGTCACAAATATGGCAGTGCCAAGTCCCTTCAGCCCCACCAGAGTCCCACAGTCCTTTCAGCCCAACTGGGTGGGGGGGGCAGTGATTGGCAGATGTGCCTTGCAACCAGACCCACCCTCAGCCCCCCAGGGCCAGCCTGAGGTGCAGGCAAGCCTCAGATGGCGGCTGCCCAGCCACAAAGCCGCCTGAGGCTAAGCTAACCAGGACTGGCTGAGGCTTGTGCTGCTGGCAGTGACAGCAGTAGAGGTGTGATGGGGGCATCACCTTTCCCTAATCAATGGGTCTCCTTCTTCCCCTGAGGGCTCCCAGACTGTGAAAGGGGGCAGGCCAGGCTGAGGGACCCCCCACCTCAAATGCATGAATTTTCATGCACCAGGCCTCTAGTCTTATAATATTCCTCCATCTTCTGTATATGTGAGACAAATATTCTGGTAGCTTGGATCTACCTCTGCCCATTACATGTCTTCCACTTCCATGGAACCCCCTTTGTTAAAACGACCTTCCCTATCTCTATACTCCTTTTAATAGCATTTTAAGGTAACAGTTATATAATATCTAGAACATCCACTTTAATAATAAAACTATATGTATATAAATAGAATATAATTATTATTCTTTATTTGATGAAATTTCTAATGCACTTCAATTATAATGGAACCAACTTGTTAAAAAACCAAATCTTTTTTTCCATTAGAAAATGTAAATTTAATTTATCTGTTCCAGATCCCAAATTATTCCTTGTTTAAACATTTCTTATATACAGTGCATGTCTAATGCACTGTTTAATCCTATATGATAAAAGGCTAATATGCAAATAGATTGAATGGTGGAACAAGCAAACAACCAGTCGTATGACATGTGCTGACTGCCAGAGGGTGTGTAGCCATTGGCTGCTGTGGGATGGTGGAACAGGTGAATGGGGGCACCAGACCAAGGCGGGGCACTGGTCACTGTCGTCAGGGCAAGCCTCTGGTGGTTACTAAAATTTATTTGCTCCCGCATATTACTGGTCCCGCTCCCACATTCTGCCTGCACCAGATCTGCTGCTCACACCTGCTGCTGATGCCCAGCATTGGTCCCAATCACTTAGCACCATCAGTGGGTACAAGCGGCAACTGCCAGCTCTGATCACCCCTGAGGGCTTCTCCATATCCTCCAGTCCTGAGGAGCAATTGTGGCAGCAGCAGCCACTCGCACCCGCTGATAGCGCCAGCCCCACCCGCTCCTGCTGCTGGTGCCAGGCCCCAATTGCTCAGCACCATCAGTGGGTGGGAGCAGTGGCAGCAGGAGTGGGGCTGCTGGCAGACATGGCACCAGGGCATGGTGGCAGGGGTCAGACAGGGGCACAGAGGATGAACCGAGACCCACCCCCGTGTCTACCACAGCCTCGAGGCCCACAGTTCCTTTTAAGGTGCCCAAATTCCTGCACTGGGCCCCTAGTTTATAAATAAACACATATTTTCTTAAATTTATGGAACCACTCCTTACTTGCCTCAAAGGAATTTTTCATATATCACTGCCTCTGAATTGCTGTCACCTGATAACTCCTTTTCCTTTAACCAAATAAATAAGTTTTTCCACCTATTTAGTTGCCTGTGATTGTTGCTTTGTGAGCATTTGTAGACCTTCACCAACATTAGCACTCTTGATAGCCTCTATGTTTTACAAGAGAATAAAGCTGGGGCTAAGTGGGATGCTGCCCTCTCTGATGGAGAGACAGTGCCCCAGCCTGCAAGCCCATCTTTATTTTATAGCCAGCGTCCAGAAGTCAAAGTAAGGGCATGGTCAAGATGTTTACAATGTTCTTGTGGGTTTCGAATCTACTCAATTCCATGCACCTGATCAAGCTTTGTTTACTTGCTGCAACTCCTGCAGCCTATATTACTCAGCCACGTGGCACCACAGGTTCGGACCATAAAGTCAAGCTTAGAACTTTAGCCTTTGACTATAATTGTGACACGAGAGAATTATTTCCTCTCATTAGTCCAAGGCTTGAAACTTTCCAAAGGCTGTAGCCACTGTCTGTAAGAAACACTAGAGGGATTTTTTTTAAGATAAGGGCATTTTTGAAAGACAAAAGAGAGTGATTATTATTAAGATTCCTCAATTAGGATTCTAGCAGGAGAGATGTCCCACTCTAATTAGGTAATTGGGGGAGAGTCAAGTGCATGGTTTCCTACAAGCCGCAGACTTAGGGATGCAAGTGACAAGGTAGACTGCTGGCAACAGTGAGGAAATTTACATGCTAACCCTAAGGGGGTGAGGCCTAGAACCCACACCTTAGAGAAGGTGTCATCTTCAACTTGCATTGCAGCTGGTCAGAGATTAATTTGCAGGGATAGAGACAAGAGAACACCCAGACCTTGCTTTTCTACCCAGAAGAGATCTTCTGATTGACTTCGCATGGGCAGAAGTTAAGCATAAGCCAGAGATCCAGAGATCCCACTGATGTTGTTAGATAGGACAAGGGTCTCAATGTATGGGCCATTCTTACTAAATGCTATTCTTGTTAAACCTTAAATTTATGATACCAACTGGAAACAAGATGAGCTTGACAAGAACTCAACAGGACAAATGTAGCCAAAAAGAAAGGAAAGAAGGAATGAAAGGAAAGGAAAGGAAAAGGAAAAAGAAAAGGAAAAGGAAAAGGAAAAGGAAAAGGAAAAGGAAAAGGAAAGTGTAATTGACCAAATACTGTAAAGAATTGCTAAGTCTTTCCCTCTGGGGAGATAGAGCTTTTGATATGAATCCCCTGTCTCCTTAACTTGCTACAAGTAAATAAAACTACCCTGTAACAACCATGTCTCCTTCTGAATTGGACAACCCAAATGGAGAAGCCCTTGAGTTTGGTAACAATATAATCTACATAGATCAGCCTCCTGGGACAAAGAGCCAGTTTGAAGGAGGGAAAACCCTGGATTTACAGATGCAAATGAAAAATATTTAGCATATTAGATATTTTGAAGTTACAGTCAGGGACATTTTAGGACGGTACCTAAAAGAGAGAGAGAGAGAGAGAGAGAGAGAGAGAGAGAGAGAGAGAGAGAGAGAGAGAGAGAGAACATTAAGAAGAGAATTCAGGAACTTATAAGCATCCACGTGTTACCAGACAGGTACTGGCCCATAGTGTGTGAGTTCTTGACTTGGTGCAGGAAAGAGGATGCTCATTAAAGCTGGGGTCAGTGAAATAAAAGAAGGGTTTAGGATAGAAGAAGCAACAGCAGAGAGCCTAGGCGGAGCTGCTTTGGCTCTAGAAGTATTACATGAAAGAAGTGAGCCAAGGTGGGACTGCTTCAGCTCAGTGGGAAGTCAGGGAAAAGGGGTCTTGGAGACAGGATCAGGGGCTGAGGCTGGGTGCCACTGCCCACTGCTCCCCTGGTTGCACGTCCCTCATGAGGATCCACAGAGTTTAGGAAGAAATAAAAAGTTCATGCCTGGTATAGGGCATGGGCTTGTGCAAGGGCGAGTTTTAGTGTTTTATTTTATCTTAAAGTTGCCTGGCTTTGATTAGTTGTTTGCTTGTTTGTTTGTTTTTATTTAATATATTTTATTGATTTTTTACAGAGAGAAAGAGAGAGGGACAGAGTTAGAAACATCAATGAGAATCATTGATCAGTTCTCTTGCACACCTCCTACTGGGGATGTGCCCACAACCAAGGTACATGCCCTTGACCAGAATTGAACCTGGAGTCTCCCAGTCTGCAGGCCAAGGCTCTATACACTGAGCCAAATAGTTTCAGCTGATGTGGTTTTTTATATTTTTCCCTGACTTCATCTGCCCTTGGATTTAGTTGGCACAAATGTCATGAATTGGGTCTTTGTGCTCTACTTCCTAGACCAGTCTCCTGATTTAAGCTATGTATTCTCTCGTTAGGGAGGAGACATAAAAAACATTTGTTCTCAAGTGCCCCTGGTTGGAGAAGATGAGATTTGTGATTGACAACTAGCTATAAGCTGCCCGTCTTCTCATCTCAGTTTTCTTATTCCATTCATCCAGGAATGTTTCTAGCTTCTTACTCTCCTGCCTCACATGGACCACAGAATCATCTTGCTGGAGAAAACAACTGCTTCACTAACAAGGTGCACGCAGACATGGACTGAAAAAATGTCCATGCTAACACTTGAAACATGGATTTCTGATTTGAATTTTCCTAAATTGAGTCTGTGAACTTTTCATAATATATTATTGCCTGATTATGCCAATTCTATAACTATTTGCATTTGTTAGGATTGTGAGTATTGGTGGTGAGTGAGCAGGGAAGATGCTGGTGGTTACTATCACAGCATAACAAGCCATCCCAAAGCCTAGTAGTTGAAATCAACAAACTTTATTTTTCTCATGAATCTGCAATCTGGGCAGGATGAAGTAGGCGTAGCCCATCTTTGCTCTTTGCTGCTTCATCAGAGGTGGCTCAGCTGGCAGCTGGAGAATCTGCTTCTATGTTGCCTCACTTGCATGGCTGTCAAGTTGGTTCTGCTGGCAGGTGAAAGACCAGCCAGGGGAGTGGGCCAGTGACTTAAAATCCTCTTCACATGGTCTCTCAATGGGCAACTGGGGTTTCCTCACCACATGGTTGCCAAATGCCAAGCCCACAAACTTTAGGAAACAAAGAGGCATTTTTCCTATCTCACTTTTGAAGTCACAGCCACACACCGGTTGTCAAAGCAGTCACAAAGTCCATTAAATTTCAAGTTAGGGGATAAACCCTAAATTCAACAGAAGGAAAAATAAACTCAGATTACAAGAAGAATGGGTGGGATAGAATATATTGTTGTAGTCATCTTTGGAAAATACAATTAACCACATTAACAAATCATACTAAATTAAGAAATAAAATTTACATTATTTTCTAAACATATTCCAAATCCAGTTAACAACATCTTTAAATATATTTTCAGTTTTCCTAATCCAAATAACATCTTGAAATATACTTCTCCCAGCTTCTTACCTAATATTTTTAATTTTCTCATTATAGTTCTCCAATTTTCTTTTACTGTCCTTCATCTCTTGCTCTGATATTTTTCCCTCAGCATATTGCTCTTCAAGTAGTTTATTTTCCTTCTGTAATTGATCAGAATAGATTTTCTTCAAGGCCTCTTCCTGACATTGCAGCTTTCTCTCTATGTCCTCGTAGATGACACCAGAAAAGTGAGCCCCTCCATTTTCCTGTACCACTTCCCCTATCAGGTCCACCAGCTCCTGCAATTGAGCTTCCTTCTCAGCCTCATCTGCACTTTTGTTATTGAAGGCACGGAAGTGGTTCCCACACTCCTTGATGATGCTTTGCAGGTTTAAATTTGATGCTTCTATACTGTCTTGCAATGTCTGATCAACCAAATCATCTTTGGAGTGAACAAGACGATCATGTGCTTCATGACTCTCTCCCCTAAGAGGTTCTTGGTCAATGCAACCGTTTTCTGGTCCTCTTCAGTGTAGCAGCCCAGCTATAGAACCAGGATGATAGCGTGAGGCCCAGGATAGGAGTAGAGGACACACTAGATGATATGCTCACAGGAAGTTTTCATTGTCTTCTCCTTGTAAAAGAGCCCTGGGGTGTCCAGGACAAGAAGTTTCCTCCCCTTCCAGGGTTGCATTACACTTTTACATCTCTTGGTAACAGCATGAGCAGCAATTTTAGAATCAAATGCTTTTCTGCCAAGGATGCTGTTTCCTGTTGCACTTTTTCCACTTCCGGTTTTCCCCACCAGAACAATCCTCAAAGTGTTGTCCTGACAGCCAGCCATCTTCTTTCAAGAGGCTCTGGGGTGCAGGTACCAATAAGATTTCAAGGAAGGGAAGGAGAAGGGAAAAGGATACTTAGGTAAGTGGGGACCATTCTGAAACCTATTTTCTTTGTTCTTTTCCTCCATGAAAATTTAACTATGATTACAAGAAGAATGGGTTACAAGAAGAATGGGTGGGATAGAATATATTGTTGTAGTCATCTTTGGAAAATACAATTAACCACATTAACAAATCATACTAAATTAAGAAATAAAATTTACATTATTTTCTAAACATATTCCAAATCCAATCAATAACTCATCTGGAGGAAATAATAAAGCAGAGTTTTTTTCACAAAAGAGTACAATTCCCAGGTGCTTTCACAGGAGAATTCACTTAAACCTCTACAACACTGATCATCTCAGTATTATGTAAGATATTTTAGATCATATAAAAAAGGAGAAAAATCTTTTAATTCTGTTATGAATCAAATGTGATGCTGATTCTGAAGTTTAACAGAGATTTGGCCAATAAATAAAGCTATAGACCTATCTCATTTGGAAATATTCATACCAAAATTTATTATTATAACACATCTTATTAATAACTGAAATAAAAAACTACCCAGTGCAGTCAAGACATTTGACTATATTAAAAACTGATCCATGTTTAAAGCATTTTATACATTGAAATGATAGATAATTATCTAACATGATCTTATATAACTATAAATTTAAATTTTTTATCATAACTTTTTTCTGTAGCTGAGAAAGAGTGGACTATAAAGTTTAAAATAATGAGTCACGAAGTTTTGGGTTGAAGAAAAAACAAATATTTCTCTAACATTATTTTGTAGTAGAGTGCTGGCGTACAAAATTTATGCACTGAGAGGGTATCTCTCAGCCCAGCCTGCACCCTCTTGCAGGCTGGGGACCTTGGATTATGTCCACCCACCTGCTCATTGCTCCTTATCACTTGATGTGCTGCTCCTTAGCACTGTCACAGAGGCTGGAGAAGCTCCTTCCATAATCACTGTGCCCACCAGCCAAGAGCTCAGCTTCTGGCTGAGCAGCACTCCCCCTGTGGGAGCATACTCACCACGAAGTGGTAGCTCCTGCATTGAACATCTGCCTCCTGGTTGTCATTGCGCATCATAGCAACCAGTCATTCCACTGATAGTTCCAGTGTGTGGTCGATTTACATATTAGGCTTTTATTATATAGGACTAGAGGCCCAGTGCATGAAATTTGTGCATAGGGGTGTGTGCCCCTCAGCTCAGCCTGCACCTTCTCCAATCTGGGACCCCTTGAGAGATGCCCATTTTGGGACTAAATGGGCAGTCGAACATCCCTCTCACAATCCAGGACTGCTGAATTCAAACTGCTCTCCTGCATGCCTTACTGATTGCCCCTATCCACTTCTGCCTGCCAGCCTGATCACCCCCTAACCACTCCCCTGCCAACTTTATTTATGTCTAACTGCTCCCCTGCCAGCCTGTTTTCCCCTAACTTCCCTCGTCTGCCAGACTGGTCATCTCTAACTGCCCTCCCCTGCAGACTTGATCCCTCACAACTGCCCTTCCTGGCTGGCCTGATCACCCACAACTGCCCTCTCCTGCTGACCATCTTGTGTTCACATGGAGCCAGGATTTTTGACCACATGGGGGCAGCCATCTTGTGTGTTGGAGTAATGGTCAATATGAATATTACTCTTTTATTAGATAGGATAGAGGCCTAGTACATGGGTGGGAGCCAGCTGGTTTGCCCTGAAGATTGTCCTGGATCAGGGTGGGGGTTCCCTTGGGGCATGGGGCAGCCTGGGTGAGAGGCCTGTGGTGGTTTGTAAGCTGGCCATGCCCCCTGGTGACTCAAGCAGAAGCCCTTGTATCTGCAATTTATTTACCTTCTACAATTGAAACTCTGTAGCCTGGAGCTGAGCCAAGACTTCTGCTCACTCTGTGGTGGCAGCCATTTCTGTTGGGATTTATTTATCTTCTATCATTGAAAGTTTGTAGCCTTAAGCGTAGGCCAAAATAGGCCAGGGCTGCAGAGCTTGGCTTCCTCCATCACCAGGGGCAACCCTAGCCTCCTGCTCTCTTCAGCTCCATGGCCGCTGCCATTTTTGTTGGTATTTATTTATCTTCTATTATTAAAACTTTGTAGCATTGAGTGGAGGCCTGGCTAGCCAGGGTGTGCAGAAAGCTTGGCTTCTTCCATCACCGGGGAAACCCAAGGCTTCCTGTCTCTGAGGCAGCAGTCATCTTTGTTGGGTTAGTTTGCATATTCGCTCCTAATTGGCTGGTGGGGTGTGGCTGGTGGGAGTGGCTTGTGAGTGTAGTGGAGTGATGGTTAATTTGCATGTTACTCTTTTATTAGATAGGATAACTATAAAATTAACATTTTTGTCATCACCATTTTTTTTTTAGGCAGGTGAAACAGTGGATTATAAACTTCATTTTAATGAAGAAAAAAAGCAAGTTATTCAGCAGCATGAAGAAAAAGAATAAGGAGGAAGGGCTAGCTCTGCCAGTAGTCAAGCATTTTAGTTTCTATGATTACAGAAGTGTGATTATGATGCACAAATAGAGAGAACAGTGAGCTAAAAACAGAAAATTCAGAAACAGACCAAATTAATCATACCTTATTCATTTATATTAATTCAATTACTCTCTGTTACAGTCAGATTCAATATGGCAGCATACCACATCAAAGGGGCCAAAGATGTTGCAATAAAGCAACTTTAGGGTAATCATAATCATACAGAAAAAAAGATAAAATTGCATCCATTGCCTCATGCCATTCAAATTGCAAGCAAATTAGAAGTTTAAATGTAAAAAAAAATGCACATAAATAAAAGAAAATCATGGATATATTATTTGTAACCTGGAGGTAAGAAAATTATTTCTAAGATTTGAAATAAAGTAAGGAAAATAATTAGTAATATGATTACATAAAAATATCATAAATAATGTGGAACAAAAGACACCTTAGAAAAATTAAAGCAAAAAATGTCAAAGTAGTGAAAGTAATACTTTACAGCTTACAACAAATGGGGTAAATGTTCCTGTTATACTCAGAAAATTAAGTACAGAAACCAAATACTAGAAATTTGATAGAATATGAAGCAAGAGGTGGGGATAAACATTCAGAGAAAAATGAATTTAAATGTACCTTAAATATATCAAAAGTCATTAACATATACTCAGAGAAAAATAAATCAAAACAGAAGAAATAAAATCACCAAAAATATCAATTAAATTATACCTCTATTTCTGAAGTGAGATACTATTTAACACCTCCATGTTTGGCAAAAATTCAGTTTGCTAGCATAATCTGTTGGCAAAGGTATGAGGGAAACAGGTCCTCTCCTGCATGGCTGGTAAGAATGGAAAAACAGTCCAAACTCTACTGAAGGGAAGTCAGCATTGTCCTGCAAAAGTATATATGGATTTTCCCATTCATTGTCAGTCCCCCAGTTTAATATTTATTATCCCTTAACTACACTGACAAAATGCAGAAAAATTACATGTAAGGCTATTTATTGCATCATTATTTGTATTAGCAAAAGACCAAAAACCTCTCAAATGGCCATCAGTAGGGACTGGTTGAATTACTTAAGATATAGTAACACAGTGAGGGGCTATCCAACTGTGAAAAGGAATGTATCTCTCTATACATGCCTGGAGAGGTCTCCAGGATACATCATTAAGTGGGAAAAGCAAAGTAAAGAAAATAATGTAGAGTTTACTTACCATTTCTCTAATAGGGAGAATATGCACTACATATATAAAATATAATACATACATTTTATATATATATCAAAAGGCAATAGCAGGATACTCTGAAAACTAAACCAACAAAAATTTACTTACATGGGAATGGGAGAAGCAGGGTGGAGATGACAGGGACAGAGCTGAAAACTGGATGCCTTTGTTACACTAAGATTTCATAGATATGATCTTGAAACCATGTAGGTAGTTTACATAATTATACAAGGAAAATTATATTTTAAAATACTAAAACCAAAAGCAAATGTCAAACATATCTGATTTTACATTGTGGAGTGGGTGAACCATATAAGGAATTGGTCCAAGACACTTAAAAAAAAAGCAGTACTTTGTTATTGTCCATTTTTAATGATATTAACTTAAAATTAAAAAAAAATAACCTGAAGAAATATAAAATTATTTTCAGAAATTCTATTCTTGTTTTTGTGTGCATGCAATTTTGGAGTCCATTTAAAGGCATAGAGATAATAATGAACTCAGTGACAATGACCACCCTCAGTACCTGGAGTGTGGTTTTAACTGTGAAGAAAAGTTGTTCACATCCTCTGAAAACATAGAGGCAGGAAGCTCAGATTGGGTGGAACCAGTGGAGGAACTGTTGACTTAAAGGGGCAGTAATATTTCCCCTAATTTGGTGGGTGCTTCAGTTTTGCCAAGCTGAAACCTTTTCCTCCATATGCTTGCTCTTGTACCAAAATTACCAAAGCTGTATTTGGTGTTTTTGGTTATAGTAGTGGATCCAAAGGCCCTTATTAAAGTACATAAATCTTGAAAAAACAAACAGACAAATAAACAAACACACACACAAACAAACAGGTACAAGTGTCCGTCACCTTCCCTGGTGCAGTGGGAGACTGTGGGAAGAAGAAAGTTGAACATGAGGCTTGGAATATTTGTGGATCTTGCTAGTGATGGTACAATATGGGTTTTGACCCTACTCTTTCAGCAGGGTCTCAAGCTACTCATTCAGAAATTAACAAAACTCAGATACAAAGACAAAGGGGTATAAACCATTGGAAGCCAATTATAAAATAGGAAAGAGAGGCCTGGGTAAAGTCTTCCAATGATCACAATCTCTCCGTTTTGTTTATTTGTTTGTTTGTTTCATATGGTTCTTACATGGTTGAAAGTCTACATTACATGACACATAAAGATGCACCTAGAAAGTAGATGCAACCTTCCCTTCCAGCCTTTCTACCTTCTCCCACTCCAGCCCTGACAGAGGCAACTTATCCTAGATTTACCAGTGAATGTTTCCAAAGGGATCTAGAAATTACTTTCAGGTGAGAGGCAGACTATGGAATCTCTCATGGTTGACAAGATGTTCTAGTTGTCTGTTCCATTACCAAAAAACATTGAGTTTTTATTATACACTAGGGATCTGGTGCATAGATGTATGCACATTGAAAGGAAATTAATTAGAAGAAATATTTTAAAGGCCAGGAAGTGATCAGGGGAGAATGGCCTGCCAGAGAAGACCATAGGAGGAGGACTCCAGGACATGTCTGGCCATCTTTCCCAGTCCCAATGAGACAGACCCCAGCATAAAGCTAACCTACCAGACATAGTGTCTGCATCCTGGTAGTCAGTGCATGTCACAGCGACTGGTCTAAGAATTGAATGGTCTGACACTTAGTATATTAGGCTTTTATATATATACTAGAGTCCCAGTGCCCAAAATTAATGCATGGGATGGGGAACAGGGGATGTCCCTCAGCCCAGCCTGCACCCTCTCCAATCTGGGACCCCTCCAGGGATGTCCAACTTCCCGTTTAGGCCCAATCCCAGTAAAATTGGGCCTAAATAGGAAGTCGGAGATCCCTCTCACAATCCAGGACTACTGGCTCCCAACTGCTCACCTGCCTGCTTTCTTAATTGCCCCAACTACTTCTGCCTGCCAGCCTGATCACCCACTAACCACTCCACTGCCAGCCTGATTGATGCCTAACTGCTCCCCTGCCAGCCTGTTTGACCCTAACTGCCTTCCCCTGTAGGCCTGGTTGTAGAGGGCCAAATGGGAAGACACCGGACATTTTTTAGATTGTTGTTGACTGGGCCCGAGATATTGGCAGAATCATGTCAGTTGTACTCCCGCCCTGGGAGTGCGGAGATGTTCTTAATTCCTGGCTTGTGTTTGTCCAGGAGGAAGGAGTGGGGTGGGACCTGGGCTCTCCCAGGCTCCTTGTTTTCTGTGAAACCCCCTTGTTAGATTGGAGTATAAATAGATGTACTGCATGGCTCTGGAGGTCGTCAGTCTGCCTCTCTAGCAGAGGAGGTCGGCGGCCCTCCTAGCTCCCAGCTTAAAATCTATCTCTGTGTCTTCTCTCTTTATTTCTAATATTTCTCAATCCCTGGCCGCCTCCCCTTAGAACCGGTTCGTTCATCTCTCTTTCTGTGCGGGACGTGGAAAAGGGAGATCCTGCCACATCAGGCCCCCACACCTAGTCACCTCTAACTGCCCTCCCCTGCAGGCCTGATCCCCCCATAACTGCCCTTCCCTACAGGCCAGGTCGCCCCCAACTTCTCTTCTCTGCCAATCTGGTCATCCCTAACTGCTCTCCCCTGCAGGCTTGATCACCCCCAACTGTCCTCCCTTGCAGGCCTGGTCCCTCCCAACTTCCCTCCTCTGCTTGCCATCTTGTGTCCACATGGGTCAGCCATCTTGTGTGTTGGAGTAATGGTTAATTTGCATATTATTCTTTTATTAGATAGGATTAGATAGGATAGAGGTCTGGTGCATGGGTGGGGGCCAGCTGGTTTTTCCTGAAGATTGGCCTGGATCAAGGTGAGAGTTCCCTTGGGACATGGAGTGACCTGGGGAAAGATCCTGTGGTGGTTTGCAGGCCGGCCACACCCCTCAGCAACCCAAGTGGAGGTGTTAGTATCTGGGATTTATTTATCTTCTATAATTTAAACTTTGTAGCCTTGAGTGGAATCAAGCCTCCTGCTCCCTTCATGGCCACAGCCATTTTTGTTGGAATTTATTTATCATTTATCTTCTATCATTGAAAGTTTATAGCCTGAAGTGGAGGCCTGGGCCCTCCAGGACAGGTGGAAAGCTAGGCTTCCTCCATCTCTGGGGCAACACAAGCCTCCTGCTCTCTTCAGCTCCATGGCTTCCACCATTTTTGTTGAGATTTATTTATCTTCTATCATTGAAAGTTTGTAGTCTAGAGTGGAACCCTCAGCCTGCTAGGACAGGCAGAAAGCTTGCTTCCTCATCTCTGAGGGCAACTCAAACTTTCTGCTCTCTCCAGCTCTGTGGCTGCCAACATCTTTGTTGGGATTTATTTATCTTCTATCATTAAAATTTTGTAGCATTGAGTGGAGGCCTGGGATGGCAAGGGCAGGTAGAAACCTTGGCTTCCTCTATTGCAGGGGAAACCCAAGACTCCCTCCTGTTCTCTTTGTAGCCACAGCCATCTTGGTTGGGCTTATTTGCTTATTTGCTCCTGATTGTCTGGTGGGTGTGGCTTATGGGTATGGCTGTGGATGTAGTGGAGATATGGTCCATTTGCATATTACTTTTTTATTAGATAGGATTAGAGGCCCAGTGCACAAATTTCATGCACTGGAGAGTATGTCCCTCAGCCCAGTCTGTACCCTCTCCAATCTAGGACACCTCCAGGGATGTCTGATTGCCAGTTTAGGCCCAATCCCTGTAAAATGGCAGTCAGACATCCCTCTCACAATCCAGAACTGTTGGCTCCCAACTGCTCACCTGTCTGTCTGCCTCATTGTCCATAACAGCTTCTAATTTCCTCCTATCCACTCCCCTGACAGCCTGATTGATGCTTAATTGCTCCTCTGCTAGCCTGATCATCCCCAAATGCCATACCCTGCTGCCCTCTTTTGCTAGCCTATAACTGCCCTCCTTTGCCAGCCTGGTCACCACTAACTTCTCTCCCCTACAGGACTGGTTATGCCTAACTACCATTGCCTGCAGGCTTGGTCATCTTTAACTGCCCTCCCTTTCCAGTCAGATTGCCCCTAACTGCCCTCCCCTGCTGGCCTGGTTGCCACTAACTGCCTCCCCTGAATGTGTGGTCATCTTTAACTGGCTTCCCATGCAAGTCTGGTCCCCCCTAACTACCCTCCCTTACAAGCCTGGTCACTACTAATATCCCTCCCCTGCATGCCTGGATGCCCCTAACTGCCCTCCCCTGCCAGCCTGAATGGCCCTAACTATCCTCCCCTGTAGGCCTGGTCACCCCTAACCACCCTCCCCTCAGATTGGGTTCTCCCTAACTGCCCTCTCCTACCAACCTGGTCACCCTAACTATCCTCCCTGACAGGCCTGGTTGCCCTTAACTGTCCTCCCCAGATGGTCTGGTCACCCCTAACTGCCCTTCCCTGCAGGCTCAGTTGCCTCCAACTTCCCTCCTCTGTCAGCCTCATTACTCCTAACTGCCCTCCTCTGCAGACTTGATTGCTCACAAATACCCTCCCTTGCGGCCTGGTCCCTCCCAACTACCCTCCTCTGCTGGCCATCTTGTGCAGCCATTTTATGTCCACATGGGGCAGCCAAATTTGACCACATTAAGGCAGCCATCTTGTGTGTTGGAGTGATGGTCAATTTGCATATTAAATTTTTATTATATAGGATAGAGGCCTAGTGCATGGGTGGGGCCTGACAGGTTTGCCCTGAAGGTTGTCCTCCTCCCCCCAAATTGTCCTCTCCTGCAGGCTTGGATCCTCTAAACTGCCCTCCCCTGCTGGCCTACTTGCCCCCAAACACCCTCCCCTGCCAGCCATCTTGTGACAGTCATCTTGTGATGACCTGGGCATGGTCGTTTTAAAACCACATGGGAGGCAGCCATCTTGTGACCACATTGGGGTGTCCATCTTATGACCAATAGGGGTGGCTATCTTCTGTGAGTGGTGATGGTCAATTTGCATTTTACCTCTTTATTATATAGGAATTGCTTCACTGGATTGAGAAAGTGAATTAGTCAATGCTTAAGCTTGAGGGTCGGTACTAAGAGGACCAAATGTGGCAAAAGTAATGGATAATGGGATTGCTACCCATGGAAGGAAGCAGAAAGATTTGGAATGGTGTAAATTGTTGGTATTGATGACTTTGAAGGAACACAGGTAATAGTTTTTCTATTTCCAATAAAGACAGATCAGGACAGCTATGTAATTCACATGTCTAAAACAAAATGAAAATACCTGGCCCATTGTTTAAAAATCATGAAGAATTTCAAGATGACATTACAGAGCTTTAACACAGGACCTAAGCACAGGACCTTGAGCAACCCTACAAGTCACACATAGAGGAATCTTACATTGACAGGCTGCATATATGTGAGTCCAGAGCAGAGTCAAAACCGCATCTCTTGCTCAAAATATCTCCACTACTTCCCAATTTCACTTCATTCTTGGTATTTCCTGAATGAAACTTGTTCTGCCAGAAGCTACCTTTTACATTTTATTGGACAACTAATTCACACTCATAGGTCCCCCAAAGGGAAGAGGGATATAGTTGAAATAGAATCCATAAATGCTACAGGGAATAGGATGCCAGTCTTGAGTGGTCATAGTCCTGAGGTCATTGGACATGGAGAAATATTTGGAACATGGCTCCCACCCCTGAACCCTCTCTTTGGAGTGACCTCCCTCTAGGAGATTTTTGATAGAAGAAATTTTGCCTCATGTCTCTCTTGTGCTGTTCAATTGGCATGCTTCTCATCCTTAGGAACTACTTTCCATGTCCAGCTCTGCTGTGATCTACCTGTATCTATGCTGCTCATCCCCACCTGCAATTTCATGAAGATGTTCTCCCCACCTCTCAGGATGCTGATCCTTCTACATACTCAGAAGGAAAGAAATGAATGTGGAGAAAGCCACCACTTCATATTTTACATTTCCCTATTATTCTCTCCCGCCCTTTATGCTTTACATCATAGTCATACAGGGCAATGTCAAAATACATAGATTTTTTTTAAAAAGATTGGTAGTTTTTAAGATACATTTCTTTAATTTCTATCAAAATCTGTTTTGTAGAGTCCAAGGCTTTTTCTGCTGAAATGTTCTAGATAAATTCAAAGCTCAAAATTATTACCGCTTTGCAAAAATAATAACAGGAGGTGAAAAGAATGGTTTCTTACACTGTCACGCCACTTCCATACTGAACAATTAACTTGGTATATCAGTTACCTATTGCTGCCATAACAAATTACCAAAAATTTAGAGTCCTGACACAATGCAAATTAATTTTCTTAGAGCTTTTCAGGTCAGGAGCCTGAAATTAGTCTTATGCAGATAAAATGAAGGTAGCCTCATTGCTAAAGGTATCTCCTGAAGAGTATCCATTGCTTGCCTCTTCCAGCTTCTAGAAGCTTCCAGAATCCCTTGTTTTGTGATCACATCATGCCAGTCTCTGCTGCCATCATCACATTGCCTTTGTACTCCTTTGATCTTGCTTCATTCTTCTGAGGGCCTTTGTGATTACATGCAGGACCCACTCAGGTAATCCAAGACAATCTCCCATCTCAAAATCAATAACTTCATCACTCCTGCAATAAGGTAACATTTATATGTTCTGGGGATTAGAGATACTTATGGAAATAAGGGGTGTGTGATTTTCAGCCTACCACATGTGGATAAGTTAACCTCTCTGTAACTCCCTTTACTGATCTTTAAAATGGAGTATTTACTTCATACGGTCAGTGTGTATACCAGGAAGTGGGGTTCTACTGTAAAAGAAGTGCTTAATAAGGACATTCATGTAACACCTTAATCAATAAAAAAAAAAAATTAAAAGTGCTTAAAATATTATTGTAATTGGGGGATTGGGAAGTGCACATATACTGGGCACATTCTGGAGTACTTGATAGGAAGTGCCTAGATACCCTTGATGAGTCTGTTTCTGGGAATTTGAATATTAAAGGTGAGACCTCAGTTCAAATTGAGGACCGTGATATTGGACACTGAAAAAAAGGTGATATTTATTACAAAGTGGTAGAGAAGTTGCTGAGTTATGTTCTACTACTGGGTGCAAAGAAGATCTTGAAAGCAATATACTTGAGTTTCCAAAGACAGTTTTGAGGGTACATCCTTGGTTCTCCTTGTGAAATGCAAAACTCAAGAAATGAGAACAATGAATCCACAAGCCAAAGACCTCCAAGGGTTGGCAGCAGCCACAAGAAGCTGGAAACCAGCAAGAATACTCCCCAGCAACTTCAGAAATTGCGTGGCTCTGCTAACCTTTTGATGCTGGATGCCTAGAACTATGGGACCATAAGTTTCTGTGGCTTTAAGCTACAAAGTTGGAGGTACTGTGCGACATCAGCCCTAGGAATCTCACACAACACCTTTCTCCTGCCCTCTTCAGGTTTCATAACCTCAGCATCCCAGAGATTTCCCCTTCTGCATGAGCTTGTGTTTACTACAGTAGTCCTTCCCACCAGGACTTCCCAGGTGGACCACAGAGGCTGCTAATGAGGGAAGTGCTGGCTTTCTCAGAAAGGCCTATAAACTCTGCCTGACCCAATCTCTCAGCAATGCTTTACTGTCCAGGGCTCGCAGGCCCTATAACCATCCCACCCCATTCTCCTTACTTTTATAGTGTCTGAACTCAGCCCTTTACTGAAGAATTTAGTAAATATATGCAGCACCAAAACAAACCCCAAATCCTTTCTTTTTGAGAGAGAAAGTGCTAATGAAGGGCTCCTGGACTCTTAAGGGAGTGGGCAGACTACCTAGCTGGTGGGAGCACAGCAGGTCCTGAGACCACCTCTGCCTGAGAGCATGCTCCAGGCCCACTGGCAAGACCCGACCTCACATTCTAGCAGAACAACAAAAGAATAAGTAGTTTCACAAAAAGTCAGAGACAAAGACAAAAATATGGTGGTTAGTAGCAGAAAGGAGGATGGGGATTTGTAAGGGATAAATGGAGTCAAATATGTGGAGATGAAAGAGACCAGAATTTTGGTGGTGGGTACACCATGTAATATACAGATAATGTACCATAGGATTTCACACTAGAAATACACATATTAGTAATAAACAATGTCACCCCCAGTAAATTTGAATTTTAAAAATTATAAATAGTTTTATCTAAAAAAAACACAGTAGGGCCTCATTCTTTGCTAAGTAAAACAAAAATAACGTTTGCACATTTCAATACACAGGAGCCACCTTGCTCTGCTGGCATCACATAATGCTGATGCATCTGACAATGTGTCCCCTTCTGTTAACATCAGTGACAATGGTTTTGATACATGAGCTACAAAGCAGATTGACATATTAGCACATCAGCACTATTGTCTGCCATTAAAACATGAAATGCAGTCAGGAAAGCTGTATTGTTCTGGTTCTGCCACTAGCAGCATCTATGGTTTTGGACAATATGATAACCTCTCTGAGGCCTGAAATCTCTACAGAGAAGAAGACAGATTAAGTGTCATATCTAAGTCTGATGCCTCCAAGGAATTATACCATACACCAATATCTGGCCTTGTTCCAGAAGAACAAGTCCTCAGACTCTCCTACTGGTTTGAATCCTGACCCTGTTTACCCACAATTCCTCTCAGATGTTGTTTGGTTGTAGTGCTAAACCTGTGCTAATGAACAGGGTTCCTCATGGAAGAGCACATGGAGGGACCAATCCTGAGACTCTTGGCTTGAGGGTCTGTGTGAAGGAGCGATACCACTGCGGGCCTCTGGTCATCAGAGTCACATGCTTTGAGTGCCTAGGGTCATCAGAGTCATGTGTAGTTATAGACAGTGACAGATCCCAGCCCTATTACCATGTGGCATCAACAGCCAAGAAGGCAGCAAGTAGGGAAGCAAGTGTGCTTCTCCCACAATTCTCTGCTACTCTCAGTATATCCCCACTCCCTTCATTACTCATCCACCAAGACATTTTAGTCACCTTACTTCATAAACCTTTGTTTACTTGGACAAACCTGAATTCTTAGCTCTTCCATTACCCTAGGGGCAGAAGAATAGGCTGCTTAGAACAGGAACCCAGAAAGAATTCAGAGGCTCTTGGATCCATCTATTAACATTCAGTCATTTGCCTCCTTTCTGGGATTTTCATTTTGGTTTGCACAATTTCTGCTGTTAACTGCATTTCTTCCTTTTGGGTTTAATTTGACTTTTTTTCCCCTTCACTCCAGTTCTCCCATAAACATATGTCCTTAGGTGCTTTATTAGTACTGATAAAAGCTGTAAGTACATCTTTACCAAGGGACAATGGTGCAATTTTAATGTTTATCCCAGTGTATCACAGCACAAAATTTTTTATTGTTTCTCATAATCCACTCCATTTCCAAGAAATGAGCCACAGGAAGATTTACTGTAAATTCATTTGTGCACAGGAAAGCACGAATCCTGCCTCCACTGCAGCACTTTCCAGCCCTTGCTTCCTCCTTATTCTGTTTAACTCATCACTTGAAGTTTTGATCACAGCACAGGCTAGAAAGGCTAGGTCACAGGGCCCATACCCCCTTATCTTTACCTGCTGAAGTGTTTGTTCAGAGGGTTGAGAGGAGAAGGCTGGGCCAAGAAAAAACTTCACCATAAAGATCACCCTGAACTCTGTCCAGGGTCACTTTGGACCCCTCCTAGGCTGGCGCTGGCCTGAGGATGCAATGGAGGAGCTGTCCTGTGAGTCTCCAAACCCTCACCTCTTCCTCCTCCAGAGCAGGCACCACACTTAGCACTTTGACTCTGACATAAGCCAAACAAATTAAATTCTACTTTCAATTGAACCAGTGCTCAAGAATGTTGCCATCTTTCAAATTCTAACAATTATATTCTCAAAGCTTAACTGGTGAATAAACAGCTGATTCAGCCTCATTGTCTTGGAATATTTCTTGAAGAAATATCACTTGAAAATATCACTTAAAATTAGAATTATGGAACTTATTTATGAGCTGTGAAATGCCATAAATAACTATTTGGGAATATAAGGAGACACCAGCATTTCTCCTATCCTCTGCAAGTATAACACATCTGTATTTATTGGAAAGCCAAGGACCCCAGATAAACAATGCAATCTGGAAGGCAAAGAAGCTGTCACCCAGATCCCATTTAGCAATAGTTCATTCAACTCCACTAAAGAACAACAAAAAGTGGAATAGTAAATTATACAAAATTCATGCATTAAATAGGAAGGAAGATGAGGGGAGCTAGGAGAGTAACCAACATTGAATCTAAAACTACTGACTGGGTTTCCATATTTAGACAGGATTGTGAGGGGCCCTGCAGAGTTATAGCTGGTGGGACAACCATATATGGGGAACTTTTTTTTTTTTTTTTTTTTTTTACAATTAAAGTCACTAAAACTGCCGTAAGGTAATATAGCAAATGAAGAATTGTTAATTTTTTACAATGTACCAAATTTTAGTAGTAAGAGTGAGAATCTTAACTACCTTCTCTGAAGGCCTTGTCTCTCCCCTCCCCTCCCCTGACCCCCCCCACTCCCACCCTACACCTGATTTCCCCCACATGACTAGGTCCCCCAGCAACTGCCCTTCCCTGCAGGCCTGGTTGCCCCTAACTTTCCTCCTCTGCCAGTCTGGTCACCCCCTAACTGCCTTCCCCTTCATGCTTGATCACCCCCAACTGCCCTCCCTTGTAGGCCTGCTCTTTCCCAACTACCCTCTCCTGCTGGCACTCTTGTGGCAGCCACTTGTGTCCACATAGGGGCAGCCATCTTAAACCACATGGGGGCAGCCATCATGTGTGTTGGAGTGATGATCAATTTGCATATTAAGCTTTTATTAGGTAGAATAGAGAACTGGTGCTCAGGTGGGGGCCAGCTGGTTTGCCCTGAAGAGTGTCCGGAATCAGGGTGGGGGGTTCCCTTGCAACATGGGTTGGTCTGGGTGAGGGGCCTGTGATGGTTTGCAGGCTGGCCACATGCCCTGACATCCCAAGCAAAGGCCCTGGAATCTGGAATTTCTTTTTCTTTTATAATTGAAATTTCCTAGCCTTGAGCAGAGGCCAGGGCCAGCCAGGAAGCTTGGCTTCCTACATAGCCAGGGAAACCCAAGCCTCCTGCTTGGTCTAAGGCTACAGCCATCTTGGTTGGGTTAATTTTCATACTCACTCCTGATTTGCTTGAGGGCATAGGGGAAGTACAGTCAATTTGCATGTTTTTCTTTTATTAGTGTAGATGAACGTGGGGGAAAACTAGGTGAAGTTAGTGGGACTTTCATTCTTCACTAGAGATAAGTAACTGGAAAGAATGTGTGAAAATCAGTCCCCAGCCCATTAGTCACATTAAGTAAAACCCCTCACTATAAATAGGAAAAATCAACTCAGAGAGTGTGACTGAGTTAGACTTGGTCACATCCTGATTAATGACCTAACCTGGTTAAGCCCCCTATCAGCATAATCCTGTTATAGCTTCCCTCTCTCTCTCTCCACTCAGTAACAGGCCATTTTCCTCAACTTTCTCAGGACTCTCTGGGGAGACAGACCTATAGAGATTGCTAGAATAAGCCCTGAATGACAGTTTTCATCCTCTGCCTGTTCTCCCATTTGTAATACTGAAAACACCTTTATTTCCTTTGAGAACTAGGAGACTTTGCCAGTGATTCCTGGCACCAGGACCTCCTTGGTGGCACTGTCCCAGAGAAAGGAGGCTCTCAAGAGGACATTTTATAGGAAATATAAAAGACAAAAGGAGTTAAGATTTGTCATCAAGGCTGGATGTGAAAACAGGCCTCAGAAACCTAATATACTCTTTTCCTCTGAGGCTATAGCCCCTGAGGGGACAAGTGCTAGTGTCACAGAGAACTGTGTTTACCAGGGAAACTTCCAAAACCACTGCCATAGTGGTGAATGATCCTGTTTCTTTAAGTTGTCATCCTTACCACAACCCCCGCCCCCCCGGGCTTCCTTCTGAGTTCTGAGAGTCAAGACACTTCCCCATGAGCTGGGAGGAAGAGCCTGCTGTACTCACAATCAGGGAACAGCAGTAGGTAAGGGCCTTTGGGGCCAGCCTCAGAGCCTGTCACTGATTCTGCAGAAAAGGTAAACGCCAGCAGGGGAAGAGGACAGGCCAGCAAGTAGGATCTTTGAGGACCTGGAAGAATGCAGTACTTGCAAGAAGCTCACTGAGTGCGCACCTCTATTCTAGTAGATTCCAGGAAGGGGCAGTGATCTAGAAACAGTAACTTCACACTCTCAGGTGTGTAAGGATGCCTGCACACACGGAAGCTTCAGGAGCAATGGCAAGCATCTCCTCCAGCCTAGATGCACATTCTCTTGCTTGGGCTAAGCCCTCTCCTAACCTACTCCCAAATAAGGAAGGAAGGGGTCTGCTCACTTTCCTGTGAGAATCAAAACATGCTTTAGGAGGCAGCAAAGATGATGCCCCATGTACATATCCAGCAAGGCAAAGACATTTCTGAGGACATATTACTGAGTCTAAATTCAGAACACATTAAAGTGAAAATCCTGTGTGTGTCTGGGCTAAACCGCCTAAAGCACTCCACTCTCCTCCAAGTGTCCAGAAAGCAACTTTCCAGAGACTGCAAAGTTTAAGACCATGGTCTTCCAACACTTTCCCTTAAACACCCGCTCCCCAACACAAGCTGCTCAGGACTGTGTGCATGGCTGTGCCCTCTGAACTCCCTCCCCTCCTCTTCATGATGAGGGGCTTGACTAGGAATTCTGATTCAGACACTGAGATCAGGCACTGCATCACAAACATTGGCCGGGGTGTGGGGGTACTTATATTATGAAAGTACAGGTGTGAACCAAAATCTTTGAGAAATACACATTTGACAGAATCCCCTACATAATTCCCAGAGAAAGGAGGTCCAGGAAGCCCTAGACTAGGTGAATAGATTCAGTCCCTTGGAGGTTTAACATATAAGACCTCACATGGTTTCCATTGCTCTATGACAGTATGTGTTTGTGAAAGGGTGAGGCTAGAACCCTGCCTCCTTGTGGGACAGGGCAGAGCTATCCTCCATTTTGTGGCCGGACCCTAGCCCTAACCCAACCAATCAGGGTCATATCCCCCTTGTATAAACCCCATTGAGATGTTACATTCTCTCTCTTTTCCGCCATGCTGTTGGCATGAGTGGAATGGAGCCCATGCTAGGATGCAAGAGACTCTCTTGCTAATTGCATCGGATTTGGTTCCCTGGTCGTCCTTGGGGATCACGAAATCTGGGCACAACATATGGGGGCTCGCCCGGGATCCCCAAGTCCCTGAGGGACCCCAGATCCGGAGAGCCTTACTGGCCGCGGTGAGTGTGTGTGTGTCTGTGTGTTTGTTAGCTGGTTCTGAAGTGATCTCTGTGGGAAGTGCCCAAATGGCCTAGTGGACGCACTATTGAAGGTCTGGGCTGGAGTGGTCAAAAGACATTTTGATCCTCCTGAAGTGGTCTGCGTGAGGCCATACTTGGTGGGAGTTGGTAGCTATTTGTCGGGCCCCACCCCCGTCTGTTCCTGTGTTCTTTGTATAACACTGAAGATGTTGATGGAGGGAGTTCCCCTTTGTTGGTTGTTGTGATTTTCTGTGTTGTGGAGGTTAGTGGAGAAGCCCTGACTTCCCTGAGTCTGGAGACCAGCGTGGGCTGTCTCAAATGCGGGAGAAGTTTGGAACTTTTCCCAGGTAGCAGCATGAGGCGGCACCAGGATGGATGGGACTGCGGAGCACGGCCGGGGGTGTGGGACCCTCGGCGACTGAACTGGGAGCCAGCGGGCGGCGCAGTGTCCCAGGATGGAGCCGGCAAAGCGGGTGTGAGGCCGGCGTGCTGGCACGGGCCCCCTGGCAGTGTCGGGCCCTTCTGGTGGATCAACCAGGCTTTGGCGGGCGTCCTTGCCGCATCCGGGCCATGGTTCCGTGCGGCGCCCCTCGCCTCTGCCGGTGCCTAGCAAATGACTAGAGCTGATGCGGACCAAGGAGGTTTCATGGACGAATTTCTGTGCTCATGTAAAGAGAAAAGGCCGGTTCAAAATGAGTGCGCATAGTTTTGGGCCGTGCTTAAACTCTTTTGTGGATACAAAAATGAGCTTAAAAAATAATAGAGGTGAACTAGGAGATAAATTAAAGCTGGTTTCCCAAGGCATTGTAAACAGCTTTTAAAATTCCTGCCCTGAGGCAAATAAACAGCAGGAAGTAAAGGTTGCCACAATTGCCATTGCCTCAAATAAAGAGTGGTTGGCTCTGACCTTCCAGAGCTTCAAGGTTGATCAGCCTATTTCTATTAGCAAGACAATAGTTGGTTTCTGGCACATGAAGTCTAGAGAATTGCTTTTAAAATGTATAATTATTATTGATTTGGGAAATGCTAAGTATTTGATTTGCTACCTGAAAAATTTATTTAAAGTTCTGAAAGTTTAAGTTCCCTTGCCATGAAGAGGTTTTAAAGCTACACCTTATTTTTAATAGAGAAAGGGGTGGACCACTCTTCCCACCCAGAACAGGTAATCCAATTCTAGCCAGCAGCTATCTTTAAAGAATGCTCATTTGTTTGAATGCCTTTTGCTCAGTTTCCCAGGGCAGAAAACAAAACACACAAAACGTGGTTTAAAATTAATTGTTAGATTTTATAAAGGTTTATTAATGGGGAGCTGCTGGATGTTTAACTTGCGAGCTCTAAAGATTTTGGGACTCAGAATGAATTGGGAAAAGTTATATAATTATGGTAACTAAATGCTTAGAGTATAGCAACCTGTTTTTGAAAAAATATGTTTTCTCTTAAATAATTACTCTTTTCAAGGATTTTACAGCAGGTGATTTATTTACCAAGTGAATTTAAAATTTGTGATTTTATTTAATAAAGCAAAATTTGATTAAAGTCAAAAATCTGAAAGGACAGATACATGAACCAGTTTTACATGATGATGTATATTAAAATATACTAAACATAGGATTAGAGCAATAATCCATGTAATGCTTAAGCCCTATCCAGGTTGTTTTATACAGACCTACGTATAGTATGCCTCTTGTGAATGGTTTAATTTCTTTGTTTTGCTTTATTTGTAATCACATTGTAAGCTTGAATTTAGGTTTGTACCTGCATTTTGTATTTTGTGCATTCAGTTGTTTATAATTTATTTAGAATTGTGCTAAAACAATGTGAAAATGATTATTTGTATTTAACCTCTGCTACTGTGTGGACAACCTTCACCAATGTTCTGGGGAGGGCAGCGCTTAGAGATGCAGATAGGCCTGTATCTGTAGGAAAAATGTAGCATTTTAAGGTTTAAAAATTAGATTTCTATAAAGGTTGTAGAAAGAATATCCTGACAGGTTAATTAGAAATTCCCTGGTGGACACTGGGGTAGCCTATTCAGTCCTGACAGAGCCGATGGAACCCAAACATCAGTTCCGGGAGCCACTGGATATCTAGGAAAGACTATGGACCTCGCAAGGAACACGTGCTGGAGGAATGCAGCTGCAAGGAACACGTGCTGGAGGAATGCAGCTGCTGAAGTTCAAGACTCAGCGTCTGACATAAGCATTGCCAGACGTCGTGAAGCTTTACGTGAGTGAGGTAAGGAGCATTGCCAAAAGAATTCTCATTCAGACTCTAGGTCCCTGGAAGAGACCTGTTGCCATAGAGGCTAGACCCTGAGGCAGCAGGGTGGCCAGCGTGCCTCCGGGCAGTGGCCACCACAGCATTGCTGGTGAAAGAGGCAGATAAGCAGACTCTGGGTCAGGAGTTACACTGGCCATCAGCCCTGCTGGCCTGCTTCCGGATGATGGTCCAGAAGAGCCCATTTGTGGCTGCATGGACGCAGCACTGCCATCATCAGAGGCAGAGGTAGTCACCCTGGACCACACCATTTGAGCATGGAGACACTGTGCCATCCACAGAGAAATAAAATTACCGACTGCAGCCGGAAGGAACTGGCTGAACAGAAGTGAGCCACCGAAGGACCAGATGATGGGTGGACCCTCCAGATGACAAACTATTGGTCCCAGAGACTCTAGGTCAGAATTGCCCAGTGACACCAGGTTGCCCACTTAAGTATCACCAAGACTTCTGAGCTTCCTTCTGTGGGCCAGAATTGCTAGAATTACTGTCCGCACAGGTAAATGCTAACCAAGGTAAGGGGCTCGGGGGTCCCCCTAGGAATTCAGGTCTCAGGAAACTTTCCCAGGAGAGCATTGGTAAGTGGATTTCACAGAGAGTAAGCCACTAGCATTTAGGTCTAGTTTTGGTGAGGCAGGACTCTGAAAAGAGGTTTGACTAAAATCGGTGAAGATTGGACCAACCCTCTGTCTTTCGACCTTTTTTTGGGCCAGGTGTACCCTTACTGGGATAGTTTCCTTGCTTTTTGAGAACCATTCCCTTGCTCAAGTCCTTACAGGCTCAGCAGTTTGCTTGTTCCAGATGCACTGCCAGTGCCCACTGCAGACCCTGTAGCCTGGGAACTCAGTGTGGATAAAGGCCCAAGGACTCAAAAGGATCCTGAGCACGCCCACAGCTGTTGAAGTAGATGGCACCCAGACCTGGCTACATGACTCCCAGCTCCTGCATGGCCTGGATCCTGGCAGCTAGTGGCTTCACCTGTGAAGCATGGATTCCTAAGCTGAGCTCCACGCAGGCCAGGAGGAGACTTGATGCCTGCAGGAGAGGAACTGAACAGTACTTATGGGATCTGTGGTACTAAAGGTCTTGGTCGGATGAGTCAATGGTTTGACTCCGTGCACATAAGACAAGGGGGGAATGAAAGGGTGAGGCTAGAACCCTGCCTCCTTGTGGGACAGGGCGGAGCTATCCTCCATTTTGGGGCCGGACCCTAGCCCTAACCCAACCAATCAGGGTCATATCCCCCCTGTATAAACCCCATTGAGATGTTACATTCTCTCTCTTTTCCGCCATGCTGTTGGCGTGAGTGGAATGGAGCCCATGCTAGGATGGAAGAGACTCTCTTGCTAATTGCATCGGATTTGGTTCCCTGGTCGTCCTTGGGGATCACGAAATCTGGGCACAACATTTGTAACCCCACATTTCAGCTCTCTAGAGCTGTACAGGAACTCTCTAAATCCCAGTTTACCCAGAGTACTTTCAGTTCCCTGAACCTTTTCGGTTCATCTCCACCTTTGGCCAGGATTCCTTACATTAACAAAATTCCCAGCCCTTGCATCTGTGGCTCTTTCTCCAATTTTGCTCTTGTGTCAGTCATGGAAGTGTATTGATTTCCATGGGAATGAACACTATGGAGGTTGTGGGTGTGGGGGGAGCTCCTGCAGAAATGTGAACGCCTTTGGATTGAGGGCCAGGCCAGCCCATCATCTAAGTCCTTTGGCCACAGACAAGGTATTCCGCCTGCCTCTCCCTTGGCTTCTCCTTGTGCGGTGCCAACTGGAGAGAATAGTCACCTGTGGTAACGAGGACAACAAGGTAGAAATAGAAATGGAAGGTGAAGCACAGGCAGGGCTCAGACAGAGTGTGGGGGAGGCTGGAACAGTCACCGGCCTGAGGGCACACAGCAGCTGGGAAAGGCCCAACATCTGCTCTCTGGGGAACATGTGAATTAGTGGCTCCCTTTGTCCTGAGGCTGGAGTGGCAGATGGAGGACAGACTGCCCTGAGCACAGGGACTTGGTGAGCATAGAATGTTCAATTGCATTAATTACTGACTGATTGGGTGGAGACACTTTACTTGGAGAAGCCTCAGCTTGGGTCAGGAGTTGGAGGGGAGTGTCCCAGTCTCTCCAGGACACTGAACATATTTAGAAACATTGAGACAGGACAGTGAGTTGACTCCCAGAGCAGAGTCAGAGGCTGCAGATCCCCTGGAACATAGGTTTCTTCTCCAATTTCCAAAACCAAAACTCCAGTTCTCTTCTTGTTTGTCTCCAAGGACAACCACCCTAAGTCTTTCTCTTGGCCTTGCCAAATTTTCTAGTTCTCATCATTTTTCAAAGTCTCTCCTGGCTGCTGAATCTCCTGGGAAAACATAGTTTCTACAGTTTTGGTCACTAACATATAAATTACCTCAAAAATTTAACACTTACTATCATAAGTGTTACAATCTCATGTTTTCCCTTTGCATTTGAAATACCTGAAAATACAAAGTAAAGTCAACAAACCCCCTCACAATATCATTCAAAAATCCAGCCCAGGCCCTTCCAATGTTTTTTTCCTCTATTCTGACATTCTGTGGAATCTGGAAGCACAGCTGTGTCTGTGTGGTGTCAATAGTTTTTGGATTTGGCTCAATGCATTATAGGTAGTTAAACCTATTTAATAAGTGAACTAATGAAATTGTGTTTGGGACCTGTAAAAATGGTGGAAGAACAGGTAGTCAGGGTCTGAGCCTGGTGCCAAAGAGGAAAGAGACAGCAGCCGAGGGTCGCACTGGGAGTGCTTGTCAGCAAGCCAAGAGAAAGGCGAACAACCAGGGAAATTGGGGGTCGGCTGATCAGGGTGACCCTGACAGTTAAGCACCCACAGCTGGCTTCCCTTCCCGGACCTACCTACAGGTGCAGACGGGGAAATATCGCCATCTTGATGGGAAGAGGTTAGTGTCAGAGTCCTGAATATCCACAGCTTCAAAAACCACCAAGCAGCTGTGAGCTCCAAAACGCTGACCACAATCAGCGTGAACATTTGGAGTCAAAGGAGCACTCCACCCAAAGGCTAAAAGGTCAGATTTTTCGGAGATCAGGTCAGTCCCTCACGGCTTGGTAGCCCACGCGCGCCAGGCGCATGGAGGCTGCAGGACTGGGCCTGGGTTTACAAGAATCCCCAGGGTTTTGGGCTGGAGGTGCCCCTGACTGTGGACAGGGCTCCTAAGTGGGGGGGATATCTAAGGAACAGCACGTTTGGATCTGACCCCGAGAGAGTTACAAGGGAGTGCAGTTGGCTCATCCTGCCCCACTAACACCCCTCCACAGATCAGGGACACAAAGAGGCGGGTGGGGGGGAGCTAGAAAGGCTCCAGAAACCTGGAGGTCAACCCAGAAACAATGCCACCCAGAGGCTAAAGTACATATGGACTCTAGAACTGCTTAAAAATCAGGACCTGATTCCAACAGCGAAGAAACACAGACAATTGCAAATACCGCCCAGACTGGGAACTGGTGAGCTAGACAGAATAACAGAGGAAGTGAATGACCTTCATTACTGCAAATTTCATTTAATTTTTGATTTTGATTTTGTCATTGTTTAATTTGTTGTTCTTGTTGTTTTGTTTTTTATTTACACCACTTGCAAAGTTTACTCAAGAAGTTATTTTTTTCATCTTCCCTCACTTGATTTTACCTTTTTAATTAATTCATTTTTATATGTAATCAATATGATTACTACTACTATTTTAACATTTTTACCTTTTAAATCTTATTTTCTTTTGTTTATTTTTATTATTATCTTTTAAGTGCCATATTATATACCTTAAAAAATTGTTTTTCTTTTCTCTTTTTCCCCCCTTTGGGATTACCAGTCTACAGACTAGTTATACCTTTCTTCTCCAACGCTCTATTCTAACTCAACCCTACCTTTATGCCATCACTCTCTACCCAACCCTTTCCCTTTGGTGTCCAGCTTATCTCAACCATTTACTGCTCTAGATTTTCCCCTATTTTTTCTATTTACCCCCTCCTAAAATTTCATCCTACCTTTGTATATCTAACTTCCAACCCCCTACGCCCAGCCCATTCACACCTACCTTGTCGCTGTCCTAAAAAAAAAAGAAACAATCCTTCTCTCTACCCCTTTGTAGTTGTATATTGAATGCTAACTATAACAAGTTTTATACTTTTTTGTAAGATTGGTTTGCTTATTCTATTTATTTGATTGTATGATTATGTTAGCTGAGTTCTAGTCAACTTTATTGGAGGATAATAATATTGTAAACACATTTCTGTTCAGTGCCTTGTGTGTTGTAACTGGTTGTGCTGTATTTTGTACCTTTCAATCTAAGCAGGAGAGAGAGAACTACATAATCAGACATCCTAAAAACAGAGATCATGGGGAGGATAAGACATAACTCGCCCATGAAAGAAAATCAGGCACCAGAAAAGGAAGTAAACGAGATAGAGGCAAGCAACCTACCAGAGCAAGAATTCAGAGTAATAATCATGAGATGGCGAAAAAGAATGGAAGACAAATTTGACAATATGAGTAAGACCGAAGAGGAAATGAAGAAGAACCAAGAGGAAATGAAGGTGACCCAAGAATAAATGAAAAATGACATCGCTACCATGAAGAACTCAATAGAAAGCATCAAGAGTAGACTAGAAGAAGTGGAGGATCCCATCAGTGAGCTAGAAGACAAGATGGAAAAAAATACACAATGAGAGCAGCTGCTAGGGAAAAAAAATCAAAAAACAGGAGGAGAGCCTACGGGAGCTTTGGGACAATACAAAACAAAACAATATTAGAATAATAGGGGTCCCAGAATGAAAGGAAACTGAGCAAATTATGGAAAAAGTATTTCAAGAAATAATGACAGAAAACTTTCCTGAGATAGAGAAGAAAAAACCCATATAAATCCAAGATGCTCACAGAATCCCGAACAAAATGAATCCCCAAAGACCAAGACCTAGGCACATTATAATTAAATTGGCAAACACCATAGACAAAAATAGAATCTTAAAAGCAGCCAGAGAGATACAAAAAGTTACATGTAAAGGAACCCCCATCAGACTAGCAACTGATTTCTCAACAGCAACTCATCAGGCCAGAAGGGAATGGGATGACATATACAAAATCATGCAAAGGAAGGGTCTGAACCCAAGAATACTGTACCCTGCAAGACTATCAATCAAAATTGAAGGTGAAATCAGGAGCTTCACAGACAAAAAAAGACTAAAGGAATTTATCTCCACCAAACCAGCAATGCAAGAAATGCTAAAGGGTCTACGGTAAAAATTAAAAAAAAAAAAAGGAAGCGAAGAAGAAACACAGGGGGATAGAAAAAATGGCATCAAATACCTACCTATCAATAATCACTTTAAATGTAAATGGATTAAATGCTCCAATCAAAAGACATAGGGTAACAGATTGGATAGGAAAGCAAGACCCATACATCTGCTATCTACAAGAAACCCACATCAGAAAAAAAGATGGCCACAGACTGAAGGTGAAGGGATGGAAAAGGTTTTCCAGGCGAACGGAAATGAAAAAAAAGCTGGGGTAGCAATACTTATATCTGACAAATTAGATCTCAAAGTGAAGGACATAATAAGAGATAATGAAGGCCACTTCATAATACTAAGGGGAGCAATCCAACAACAAGAAATAACCCTGATAAACATATATGCACCCAATACAGGAGCACCCAAATACATTAAAAAAAACTGCTGGAAGACATTAAGGGAGAGATTAATAGCAATACAATCATAGTAGGAGATTTTAATACCCCAATGTCACCTTTGGACAAATCATCTAAACAAAATATCAGCTAAGAAACATCAACGCTAAATGACACACTAGACCAGATGGAATTAATTGACATATTCAAAACATTTCACCCCAAAGCCACAGAATACACATTCTTCTCAAGTGCAAATGGGTCATTTTCAAAGATAGACCACATGTTGGGACATAGGAAAAGTCTCTTCAAATTCAAGAAGATAGAAACCATATCAAGCATCTTCTCAGATCATAGTGGCATAAAATTGGAAATGAACTACACCAAAAATAATCCAAGGAAATCAAACACATGGAGACTGAATAGCATGCTATTCAACAAGGACTGGGTTACCAGGGAAATTAAAGAAGAAATTTAAAACATCATGGCAACAAATGATAATGAAAACACGACAATCCAAAATCTATGAGACACACCAAAAGCAATCTTGAGAGGGAAGTTCATATCTCTGCAAGCCTATTGGAAAAGACAAGAAAAAATGGTAACAAATTATCTAACTCAAAGAGTTAGAAAAAGAGCAACAAGAAAACCCCTGTGTAAGCAGAAGGAAGGAAATAACAAAAATCAGAGCGGAGATTAACGATATAGAGACCAAAGAAACAATACATAAGATCAACAAAACCAAGAACTGGTTCTTTGAAAGGATAAACAAGATTGATCAACCTCTAGCCAGGCTAACCAGGAAACAAAGAGAGAGGACCCAAATAAACAAAATTAGAAATGAAAGAGGTAAAATAACAACAGACCCAGCCGAAATACAAAGAATTGTTACAAAATACTATAAACAACTCTATTCCAACAAACTGGACAACCTGGAGGAAATGGACATATTCCTAGAAAAATATAACCTCCCAAAACTCAATCAAGAAGAATCAACAAACCTCAATAGACCATTGGCTTTGGAAGAAATTGAAGCAGTCATCAAAAAGCTTCCAGCAAACAAAAGCCCAGGGCCAGATGGCTTCACAGGAGAATTTTACCAAACATTCAAGGAAGAACTGAAACCTATCCTCCTCAGACTATTCTAAAAAATACAACTGGAAGGAACACTTCCAAACTCCTTCTATGAAGCCAGCATCACCCTAATACCAAAACCAGATAAAGATAACACAATGAAAAATAATTACAGGCCAATATCCCTCATGAACATAGATGCAAAAATCCTCAACAAAATTCTAGCAAATAGGCTCCAGCAGTACATCAGAAAGATCATACATCATGACCAAGTAGAATTTATTCCTGGAATTCAAGGATGGTACAATATCCCCAAATCCATAAACGTGATACATTACAAAAACAAACTGAAAGTTAAAAATCATATAGTCCTATCAATTGATGCAGAAAAAGCAATTTATAAAATGCAACATCTTTTCCTGATAAAAACTCTCAACAAGATGGGAGTACAAGGATCATGTCTCAACATAATAAAAGCTATATACAATAAACTCACAGCAAGCATCATACTCAATGGGAAAAAACTAAAACCATTCCCTCTAAGAACAGGAACAAGATAGGGATGCCCACTCTCACCATTCCTGTTTGACATAGTACTGGAAGTACTAGCCATTGCAATTATACAAGAAGAGGAAATAAAAGGCATCCAAATTGGAAAAGAAAAAGTGAAGTTGTCCCTATTTGCAGATGACATGATATTGTACATAAAAAATCCAAAAGACTCCATAAAAAAACTAATAGACTTAATAAATGAATTTGGCAATGTAGCTGGATACAAAATTAACACTAGGAAATTGATGGCATTTCTATGCACCAATAGTGAACTCACCGAAACAGAGACTAAAAAAAGCAATCCCATCTACCATCGCACCAAAAAAATTAAGATTCCTAGGAATAAACTTAACTAAGGCAGTAAAAGACCTATATGCTGAACTACATGACACTGAAAAAAGAGATAGAGGAAGATGTAAACAGATGAAAGAACATTCCATGTTCATGGATTCGTAGAATCAACATCATCAAATTGTCCATACTTCCCAAAGCAATTTATATGTTCAATGCACTCCCTATTAAAATACCAACGACATACTTCACAGACCTAGAAAGGACTCTCCAAAAGTTCATTTGGAACAATAAAAAACCCCGAATAGCCGCAGCAATCTTGAGAAAGATGCGTAAAGTAGGAGCGATTTCATTATGAGATTTCAAGCTGTATTACAAAGCCACTGTTCTCAAAACAGCCTGGTACAGGCACAAGAACAGACACAGATCAATGGAATAGATTAGAGAATCCAGATATCAACCCAAATCACTATGGTCAATTAATATTTGACAAAGGAGGCACAAGCATACAATGGAGTCAAGACAGTCTCTTCAATAAATGGTGTTGGGAAAATTGGACAGATATATGCAAAGGAATGAAACTAGATCACCATCTTACACCATACACAAAAATAAACTCAAAATGGATAGATGACTTAAACATAAGGTGGGAAACCATAAAAATACTAGAGTCATCCACAGGCAGCAAAATCTCAGACATATGCCTAAAGAACTTCTTCACTGATACTAAGCCTAGGACAATGGAAGCTAAAGGGAAAATGAACAAATGGGACTACATCAAAATAAAAAGCTTTTTTACAGGAAAAGAAACCATCAACAAAACAACAAGAAGTCCCATGGTATGGGAGAACATATTTGCAAATGATATCACTGATAAAGGTTTTATCTCCAACATCTACAGACAGCTTATACAACTCAATAAAAGAAATATAAATGAGCCAATTAAAAAATGGGAAATGGACCTAAATAGAGTCCACTCAAAAGAAGACAGAAGGAAGGCCAAGAGGCACATGAAAACATGTTAAAGTCATTAATTATCTGAGAGATGCAAATCAAAACAATAATGCGGTACCATCTCACACCTGTCAGAATGGTCAACATCAACAAAACAACAAACGACAAATTTTGGTGAGGTTGCAGAGAAAAAGGAACCCTTGTGCACTGCTGGTGGGATTGCAGGTTGGTGCAACCACTGTGGAGAACAGTATGGAGCTTTCTCAAAAACCCGAAAATGGAACTCCCATTTTACCCAGTAATCTCACTACTAGGAATATACCCCAAGAAACTAGAAACACCCATCAGAAAGGATATATACACCCCTATGTTCATAGCAGCACAATTTACAATAGCTAGGATTTGGAAACAGCCTAGGGGCCCGTCAGCAGATGAATGGATCAGAAAACTATGGTACATCTACACAATGGAATACTATGCTGCCATAAAAGGAAGGAATTCTCATCATTTGGAGTAACCTGGAGAGCATCATGCTGAGTGAAATAAGCCAGTCAATGAAAGAGAAACACCACATGACTTCATTCATTTATGGATATTAAAGAACATTATAAACTAATGAACAGAAAGATAGTTATAGAGACAGTAAAACAAGCAGACAGCGGGGACGGGGGGGGGTGTAGATAGATCTGGGGGAGATAAGAGATCAACTGAAGGACTGGTATGCATGCATATAAGTACAAACAATGGACACTAAACTCTGGGGAGGGAGGGCATGTATGGAAGGGAGGGGCAATAGTAAGCTATGTAAACATATAATACCTTAATAAATTAAAAAAAGAAAGAAAAAGAAATTGTGTTCGGAATCTTTCTGGTAAAAATGGAAGGACAGAAGAGATGAAGAAAGTGTCTGTGAAAGCCCCTGGTGTGAACTTTGTGAGGGGAATGGGCAAACTCTGGACTAATACGAATACCCCAAATGTGTCTTGAGTGAAACAGTAAGAGCCCTGAATGTGCATTAAACTAGGTCAGTGTCGTGGTTCAGACAGGAGATATGAACTTGATTACCTTACAATTTCATTCCCCAAGTACAAAATGAGGATAATAAAACTACTCTGATCCCCTTGAAAGAGCAGTAAGAAGGTATCAGATCATACACTGGATGGAGTGTTACTTACCAGCTAGAATGCTAGAGAACCAAAATGGAGGGTTAAAAGGATGTCTTATTAACAGGCAGCATGTTTAAGAGGGAGAGGAGAGTGGAGGAGAGAGAGAAGAAAGAGTGAAGGTGATTTCAATGAATCCTCTCAACAACCCCAGAATAAACAACTCAATACCCTTTGTCCCATTTTTGAATAAAATTTCATGTTTAGATTAAGCAACTTCCAAGGTGGCACAGCTAGCCAATGGCGGGACTGTGAGTCAAACCCAGAGTGTCTGGTTCTCCAGACAACTCTTCACACTCGATCTACTGACCTCTCCTGCCAATCTTCCCTGGACTTGAATCTGGAAGTATGGCAGATGCCACTGTAACCTCAAATACGGATACTTCTGCAGGGTGTGGACCACCAGGGATAATGGAGGTGAGGTCATGTCTGGAATGATGAAGGTGTTTGTTTCAATTGAATCTGAATTTCATGAACAAATGCCCTGGACATTCATGTTGCATTAATGGAAATCAATATTTATAGATGTTCGTTCATCAGCCTTATATGCCCATTGAAAAAAAAACACTGCTCTGTCATTCCTAACTCCTTTTGCAAAAACCATGCACCCAAGTGCAATGCACAGTACACACCTCTTCCCCCACCACATGTACATATTGAAGTAAGTGCCCATAAAAATATAAGACACTGGCCAAAACCCGTTTGGCTCAGTGGATAGAGCGTCGACCTGTGGACTGAAAGGTCCTAGATTTGATTCTGGTCAAGGGCATGTACCTTGGTTGTGGGCACATCTACAGTAGGGGTGTGCAAGAGGAAGCTGTTCGATGTTTCCCTCTCATCGATGTTTCTAACTCTCTATCCCTTTCTCTTCCTCTCTACAAAAAAATCAATAAAATATACTTAAATTTATATATACACACACACACACACACACATAAGACACTGAACTGCCCATCTGTCTCAGAAAGGGCCGCCTCCTCCCTGATCTAAAATCAGACCCCTTTGCAGCTAGAATGCAGGGGCTTCTACAAGTCCAAGAAAACTGTAACCAGAGACTTGAGTCTCTAGGAGCCACTAGGAATTTGGATTATCTGGCCACCCACACTTCTCTGTCCCTAGTGTCTCCACCTTCATACACAAATTCAAGCCCACCTCCAATACTGCTGGATAATTTCAAGACACTTCACAGTATCCTCCACAGGGTGCCTTCACAGATATAGATTCCCAGATCACTGATACCCTTACACCACTAAAGAAACATGTAAAAATGGAAAATAATCTGCAACAGTTGAGTGAATCATGGAGCAAAAGACCCACAAGCCCTAGACAGTATTAGGAACAAGAATGGAACCACCAGTGCCAAATGCTGAGACTTGATATTTCCTCTGCTGCCAAAGCGCATTGAGGTTCAAGGGTTGTGCACAGATCTCAGCAGAGGCACTGATAGGAATCTTGATTTTAGTAATGTCCATTTGTCAATATCCTTTTGTAAGAAAACGCTACCACTGTCACTTTCCTGAGGAAGGTGATGGTCTCTGATGAAAATAAATAAGGAAAAAAGAATAGCAGATATCTAGTGTGATGAAATACTTGATTATTGCTCTTTGGTTGGGAGGATTGGAGCTCAGAGAGTCCCTAATGAATATTTATTGAGCTGGTAGAAATCTAGGAAGGGGCACCCAGGATTTGCAGGGGACATTCACACCCCATGATGGCTGTAATACAGGCAACTAGGGAAGAGAGTATTTTTGCTCTCTACAAATCAATTAAAAGACAGAGATTGACAGAGTAGATTACAACTCATGACCCAACCATATGATAGAAACAGGCTGAAAATTAAAGGATGGAAAAGATCAGTGATGCAAGTATCACTCATGTAAAAGGAAGGAGGAATGGCTTTATTGATAGAAAATAAATTAGACCTCAGAACAAAGAAAATTACCAGAAACAGAGGGAACATTACATAATGATAAATAGGTGACTCAACCAAGAAGACAGAGCAATCCTAAATGTGTTTTCCCAAACAACAAAGATGTGAAAAATGTGAAGCAGAAACTGACAACTGAAAGGAAAAACATACAAATCCACAATTAGAATTAGAAACTTCACCACACCCCCAACAATTGACAGAACAGCTACATGAAATCAAGATTAGAAGAATTCTATAACACCCTCAATGAATGGATTTATTGAGGTTTGTAGAAGTTCATATTTGCTGAGGACATATTTTTTCTGGTACACATGAAACATATACAAAGACAAGCCATATCCTGAACCATAAAAATATCTCACAACATTTAAGAGAATTGGAATCATATGGGATATGTTATGGGACCACAATGGAATTGAGCTGGAACTCCATAATGGAAAGGTAGCAGAGATGATAATCTGTACTGCTTTATCAGCAGTGTCATGAATCCCTAAATGATACTCAGCATCTAGAAAAGGCCTTAATGATGGTCCTACAAGGTCAAATTCTACCTCTGAATATGGAGTTTTCTGAGCTTGGAAGACACACACCATGCTATCACTGAAGAATAGAAGGTAAGGGGTAAATGGTCATTTCCCCCTGTTTTTGCTACCCATTGATGAAGCAAATCTCCTTTATTGAAAAGAGTGGATAATGTTCCCCAACACACATCCATCTCCTGGTCCCAACACTCACTCACTCCCTTTATACTAGAGGACAGATGACCTTGCTCAGAAGGGACAACAGCCTCTTCTCACCCTTGGACAACCCTTGCCCATCAGTTATGGCATGCTGGCTTGTGATTTCGATCATGCTGGTATAATTTAGCCTCTTCATAGAAGTTCTGAGAGCAGCAGCTTGGTCAGGGAAGATATGTTTCCAGCTGAGTTGATGATCATCCTCACAGAACACTGCCAACAGAACCTCTGTGCACAGTGTCCTCCTCAGTCCACTCACAGTGGTTTCAGGAGATCTCTAAAAAGGAGAGAATGCTTTCTATTTCTGACAAAGGAGGAAACAGGGGCCTAAAAAGAGTAGATGGCACACACCAAGCCACACACTGCCAAGAGATAAGGAAGCAAATCTAAGTCTTAGAGTTCCTCTGACCCTCAGGAATCGTTTCAGATAAGACTGCAGGAAATGTGGCAATGAAATCACAAGTCAGGGTTGGGCTGGGAGATTTCTGTACTAGAAAACCCAGCTTCTCTTCCCTTATCTGTGCTCAATTTAACAAAAAAGGAAGATAATTCCAATATTGAGAGAGGAATGTTGAAATCTTCAATTACAAATGTGCATTTGAATATTTCTCCATTTGTTTTTTCAGCATTTACTTCTTGAATTTTGAAGCTCACTGGTGTTTTGTTTTATTTTGGATTTTTTTGAATCTCAGTTACCTATGAGGTACATGAAAATTCAGTATTATTATCTCACTAGAGGCCCAGTGCATGAAATTCATGCATGACGTGGTGTCCCTCAGCCCAACCTGCACCCTATCCAATCTAGGACCTCTCAAGGGATGTCAAACTGCCCATTTAAGCACAGTATTTTGTAGGCATAGCGGGAAGCAAGATGAGCTTGCCAGGAACCCAACCCAACCTCACAATAGTAGCAAACTGCAAAGCAAAAAAAAATCAATGTTTAGATTTTCATCTCTCAGGTGATTAGTGACTTTGGGTATGCTTTCATATGTCACTTAGCCTTCCTTATGTATTCTTTCAAAAAGTACCTATTTATGTCCTTTATATTGGATTGCTTATCTTCCTTTTGTTATATTGTTATGAGTTTTCTGTACATGTTGGTAATTAAATGCTTATCATTTAAAACATTGGCAAATATGTACTGCTATGCAGTGGCCTTTTTTGTTGTTTAGTTGATGGTTTCTTTTGCTGTGCAGAAGCTTTTTATTTGTTTATAGTCCCATTTGTGTATTTTCTCTTTAGTTTCCATTGCTCTAGGAGCTGTATCAATGAAGAAATTGCTTTGGCATATTTTGCTTCTTGTGGATTCCTATAGTATTTTTATGGTTTGCCATCTTATGTCTAAGTCCTTTATCCATTTTGAGTTTATTTTTGTGTATGGTATAGGTTGGTATGGAGATAATAACAGTATAGAGCTTCCTCAAAAAACTAAAAATGGAAATTCCATTTGACCCAGTGATCCCTATTCTAGGAAAATATCCCAAGAAAAAAGAAACACTAATCAGAAAGGATATATGTTCAAAGCAGCTCAATTCACCAAGCTAATATTTGGAAAGAGCCTAAGTACCCACCAGCAGATGAGTGGATTATAAAACTGTGGTCCATCTGCACAATGAAATACTACACTGCTGTAAAAAAGGAATTCTTACCATTTGCAACACCATGGATAGAATTGGAGATCATCATGCTAAGTAAAATAATGGACTCAGAAAAAGATGAATATCACATGAACTCACCCATTAATGGAATATAATGAACAACATAAACTGATGAACAAAAACAGATCCAGAGACAGAAAAGCTTTGATCAGATAGTCAAACCTCAGAGAGAAGATAGGGGAGAGTGGGAGTAAGGGGAGAGATCAACCAAAGGATTTGTATGCAAGCATACAGGCCTAACCAATGAAGACAGACACCAGGGGGTTAATGGCATGAATGGGGTTGGGGGAAATGGGGTAATAAGGACACATAGGTAATACTTTAATCAATAATGAAGAAAGAAAACAAATAAAAGGAAAGAAAGTGATGTATAATTAACCAGATAATGTATAAAAGCACTCCCTTTGGGAAGACAGAGCTTTGTCTGTGAATCCTCCATCTCCTTTACTTGCTGAAGAAAATAAAACTACCTTAACAACCACGTCTTGCATTTATTTTTTAAAAATATATTTTGTTGATATTTTACAGAGAGGAAGGGTGAGAGATAGAGAGATAGAAATGTCCATGAGAGAGAAACACGGACCAGCCACCTCCTGCACACCACCTACCAGGGATGTGCCCACAACCAATGTACATGCCCCTGACCGGAATCGAACCCAGGACTTTTCAGTCCTTAGACCAACTCTCTACCACTGAGCCAAACCGGTTTCTGCACATCTTGTGTTTAAATAGAGCATCCAAAGAGTGAGCCTTGAGTAACATCATGAAACTTTGCAGACAAAGTGTCTAAGACCAAGACAGATTCGAAGATATAGGATCTAAGGGTTGCTGATGAGTTAACAGTAGCTGGTACATATGTCAACCAAACAATGGTTTCTGCTCTGGATAACAAACACTCCTCTACTGCAACAAATGAAGAAAATGCTGGAATGCAATGACTAAAATGATCCCATTTTGGTGTGCTTGACCTTGTACCCAAACTCTTCTCAAAGTAACATTTTTCTTGTTGCTTTTTGCTATGTGATCCTAAATATAAGACAAAGATGGGTGTGAAGTGTTAAAAATCACCAACTTATTTCCAAAGCAGTGGCCTCTAGTTTCACATACTTTTCTTGATGCCCAGGTTTGAGGAGCTCAATGTAACAGTTAAAGGTGGTGCCAGAATATGAGTGAATAACAGGTACAAAGTTCTGCATTTTGGTAACTATTCCCTGCAGATATTTTCAGGAAAAGTATTGCCAAAGGAGTTGGTCACTTATCCAGCAGCTGTTAGTGAAGTGCCCAGCGAGGAACCTATATTGAAATGACCTTTTGAACTCTAGCTCTGAGCAACAAACAAGTGTCTGGTCTCGAGTTGCACTAGAAGCCACCCAGAGTGTGAAACCACAAGGGCAGAGTATAAACTGAACTCAAACACAGTCACCTAGAAAACGAAGAATGATGAGGTCAAAAGCTGCAAAACAGGAAGCACAGCACAAAACCACTTTTCTCAGCCAACATCCTGAGACTGTGAGATAAAGGAAGAAAATAAAGAATAAGAAACAGAAAGCAACCAGACAACTGATATAACCAGCAGCAGCCAGCAAACAGGTAGAAAAGCCAGTTGGAGAAAATTCAAAAGGAGACAGCCCTTTTCCTACAGCTAGGAGATTTGGATGGAGTCTTTTAAAAGTCCAAGAAAAGAAATAAATGCTAGAAATAACCACACATATGTCTTCTTTTAAACGGGATGGTAGTAACCTGAATGCTTTTTGGTCCACACTTGATATTTGTCTATACTTTATCCAGTATTTCCAATATGTAGAAAAATTTAAAATGTTTGTTAAATTGACTATTCCTGCCTTTCCATATGAAGTGGGAGCAGGAAGAGTAAGGTGTTTTGGTGTATTGCTTTTTAAGCCAAAGCTGGAGTGTCTAAAAGAGACATGATTTTTATCCACTCAAGAACAGAGTCTCATTTACACAAATAAAAGCATCTTAAAAACTAGATGGAAAAAAGAGGGAAAAACAAAGAGAAGAGAGTCATCAAAATGAGAGTGAAAATCTGTGTGCTGGTTCTTGTACTCTGTAGCATTTCCAATAAAGTTCCTAAAACTGAAAAAGAAATAGCTGGATAGGAATAGTTCTGCATAAACACCAGTGTTTTTTAAAAAACAGTAAAAATGGTGCCGTTGGGGCTTTGAGAGTCACAGGCTGGAGTAGAAACAGTGCACACTGTCACAGGAATGAGGAGACAGGAGAGGCTGAGGGAAAGGAAGGGGAACCCTTACAAACAGGGGAGGACTGTGAAGCCTTCTTGCTGTGCAATGACAGTTTGCACCAATTTCACCAAGTCACCAAGGAGTGGGGACACTCAACTGACGTACGACTGACAAAGTATACATTGAGGGCCTTGGACATATCAGATATTGGGATGTAATTCAATAAGTGAACTACAGTATAAATCCCAGATAGCTATACTTACATATGGTACATACTTCTCACGTATATACTTGTATTTATAAGTTGCCACATTCAATTTGCTACTATTTTGGTGAGGAATTTTATGTCTAAATTCATAAAGGATATTGGTTTGTAGTTTTTTCCCTGTAATATCTTTGAAGGATACTGACCTCATGGAATGAATGGTGAAATACTTAGCTCCTCTCCTGGATTTTTAAAGTGTCTGCAATGCATTGGTGTTAATTCCTTAAATATTTAGTGAATTCACCAGTGATGACATACGGTACTGGGCTTTACTTTGGTTGTAGCTTTTTATTTTAATTTAACCTCTTTTAGATTTTATTTAGGTTTGAGTCACCTTCAGCAGTTTGTGTCCTTCTAGGAACCCAATGTACAGCATAAAAATGCAAAAGAAGAAATGAAAATTTAATTAGCAGTTAGCTGTCAGATTCCAGTTGCCAGAACCTACCTATTGAGGGACAAAACAAATCTCACTAAATTAATAGAAATGTGTGCAAACATTTCTATATAACAGAAGCAACCTGAATAGCAAGAAAACTATGAAAACCATTTTTAAATTCAATGGTAATCAGTAATATGGACTTATAAATGGACAAAGACATCACTATGTGTGTCCTTAAGGTGATAAAAAGAAATTCACAATGGAATATCACCAAGTGTAAGTGCAGAATTGGGGACTTCTCACACAGGGCTTGAGTCAATGAGAATTGGCAGAGTGCTCTCCAGTCATATTGACAATATCTAGTCAGATGAAAGCCATCTATTAACTGTTGCACAGAGATATGCAGAATATGGAGATTATTTTGCAAAAGTATATATTTTGGAACATCTTAAAAGTTTGTTAATAAATAATTGGATACAATTTTATACAAATGGCATTTATGAAAAAGCTTAAACTACAAAAATCAGTATTAGATATTACCTATAGATGCATGTGTATGTAAAAGTATAATTACACACATGAGATGATACATAAAAACCTCAGAATATAGGTTGTCCTTAAAACGCAGAAGGAGGGAAAAAAGCATAAATGAAATTCATGTGTAATGTGTTAACTTTTTAATCAAATAGAATAGCTGCAATAAAAATGCCAAAATACTTACATTTCTTCATTGAAAATTGTAGGCTTTTCTTACAAAAGTTCCTGTTTATCTTCATTTAAATACTTGTTTTATAGCTGCATAATATTTAAGACTGAATACATAAATATAACCTCATCTTAAGTATGTAACATCTTGTCCTTTCTAACAACAAAATGAGTGACACAATATGATGCCTCATTTGAATGAGACATTAATGCTAATTCATGCCAATGGTTGTAGCCGATTTCTGTTTAAATCTACTGGGATACAGAATGGTGATCACTGGGAGACAAGGACCACAGAGCCAGCCACGAAAAACATTTGATTAAACACTGAGCAGGAAGTGAGTTTTTCTTGAATTTGTCCTCAGTGTTGATTCTTTCTCTTTGGATATGGCACTCCCTTCACTGGACCAACTGCTCAGTTGGCTAATCACAAACTTGCTAGAACAAAAAAAAAATCACATTGCTATAAATGGCATTGGTTTGTTTGAAGTAATGAGAATCTCTGGTGCCTGAAACGCTTTGTGCCACATGGATATTCAGTGGCCAAGAGGAAAAGCACAGTGCACCTTCCCAGGGGAAGGTTGGATTTGTGACATGACTTCTTCAAGGACTGACATGAGAGGGAAATACTTTTCCCAGAAAGTTAGCCTACTTTGATTCCAAAACATAAAATAAGATAATATTCCTCCCCATTCCATAATGATTTTTTTCCATTTCGTGCCTTATACAGTTGGAGAAACATAAGTAATGGATTGGTTTTAAACACTTCCTGCTTTCCTGTATGCTGAGACAGAAAGAAATAGACCAAGCATTGTGTTCACAGTCCATTGTATTAGCCTCACCAGGATCGCTTAAAGTTATGTATAGACTTTTGAGGGGGCATAATGTGAGTTAGAAAATTAGTAATGGAAATGGCTCCGCAATGAAGAATTATCTTACTAGTATGAACTGGAGGTGACCTCAGGCCTTACCATCTCCATGTGGATACTTACTTTTTATCATTTTCCTGTTTTTATTCCAGAAGAGGATGGAAGGCCTTCCAAAGAGCAAATATGGAGCTTATGCCTAAGGAAAGAAAGGCTCCAAGTCCTTAAGAGGCATCGTTTCCTCATCTCAAACACAGTGACGGAAACCAGTGGTTTAAACTAAAGAAAAACAAGTCAGTGCTCAGTTTTTCTTTAACTTCCCCACCACCTTCACCTCAACCTCCACCTGACCCCTTCAGTGCAACGCTCCTCGATCACAGGATGTGTGAGAAAGTTGAAAATGAAACTTCAAGTCAAAAGTTGCAGGGTTTTGAACTGAAATGTGTATAAATTTTATCTTTCCGTGTCCACTTTAAGCAGAAAATAGAAATATATCCGAGAAAAATTTACTAATCATCTATGCTATTAAAAAACCCAGAACAGCCGAAACTAGTTTGGCTCAGTGGTAGAGCATCGGTCTGCGGACTGAAAGGTCCCAGGTTTGATTCCGGTCAAAGGCATGTACATTAGTTGTGGGCACATCCCCAGTAGGGGGTGTGCAAGAGGCAACTGGTCAATGCTTCTCTCTCATTGACGTTTCTAGCTCCCTATCTCTCTCCCTTCCTCTCTGTGAAATATCAATAAAATATATTTAAAAAAAAAAACCAGAACACTGCAGAAAAGGAAGATCCAACATAGAGTAGAAGAAATAAAATAATAGATATTAAGACACTGCAATAAACTTGGAATTCATTTGGGCTGATAGAACTCCAGATCTCCCTGGGTTCTCACCCTGGAAGGTTTTAGCTCTTGGCTCAATGTTACCCTCTCCAACACCACTTTTGTTAACTTTCTGAAATTCAACCAGCCAAATAGGAGATCTTTCCATCACATATAATACTAATTGTCTTAAATTCCAATCCTCTTCAGCCACGCATCCTGAGTCATTTCTCAGATATTGCCTTTGACACTATGACTTTTCTATTGTCTTAACAACAAGCAGAAAACTCCCCACCCAAAGAACAGAAACCCAGGGACCCTCAGCTGGTCCTTGGTGGAAGGTCACTGTTGACACTTCCTTTTCTCCCAAGGTTTAAGTGAACATGTTGAGCACTTCTACACAAGTGTTCCTGGGAATTTGTGGGTGAAAAGAGGTGGTAATATTTTCCTATGTGTGACTTCTTATCCTCTGCATCCTTCTAACTTCACATTTAACATGAAACTGGACTAGGCACTATTCCTGGAGAAACACAGGGACCACTTTACTTTTAGAAAAACTATCTTCCCTGGTCTTGATGAAGGATGTGGTACAACCTTCTCAGTGTAACTTACTTGTTGGCTATGGGTCCAAAGTGGGCTTCCTATGTAGACTTCCTGTGGCTTTTGGGTGAAATGTTCTGAAGACGTCGATTAATTCCATCTGATCAAGTGTTTCATTTAGCATTGATGTTTCTTTGCTGAATTTTGTTTAGATGATTTGTCCAAAGGTAACAGTGGGGTATTAAAATCTCCTACTATGATTGTATTGCTATTAATCTCTCCCTTAATGTCTTCCAGCAGTTTTTTATGTATTTGGGTGCTCCTGTATTGGGTGCATATATGTTTACCAGGGTTATTTCTTCTTGTTGGATTGCTCCCCTTAATATTATGAAGTGGCCTTCATTGTCTCTTGTTATGTCCTTCACTTTGAGATCTAATTTGTCAGATATAAGTATTGCTACCCCAGCTTTTTTTTTTTTTCATTTCCGTTTGCCTGGAAAACCTTTTTCCATCCTTTCACCTTCAGTCTGTGAGTGTCTTTTTTTCTGAGGTGGGTTTCTTGTAGAAAGCAGAGGTATGGGTTTTGCTTTCTTATCCAATCTGTTACCCTATGTCTTTTGATTGGAGCATTTAAATCATTTACATTTAAAGTAATTATTGATAGGTAGGTATTTGATGCCATTTTTATTCTATCCCCCTGTGTTCCTTCTTCACTTCCTATTTTTTTAAATTTTTACAGTACATCCTTTAGCATTTCTTGCATTGCTGGTTTGGTGGAGATAAATTCCTTTAGTCTGTTTTTGTCAGTGAAGCTCCTGATTACACCTTCAATTTTGATTGACAGCCTTGCAGGGTACAGTACTCTTCGAGCATCTTGGATTTGTGTCGATTTTTTCTTCTCTATCTCAGGAAAGTTTTCTGTCATTATTTCTTGAAATACTTTTTCCATATCTTGCTCAGTTTCCTTTCCTTCTGGGACCCCTATTATTCTAATATTGTTTTGTTTTGTATTGTCCCAAAGCTCCTGTAGGCTCTCCTCCTGTTTTTTTTATTTTTTTTCTAGCAGCTACTCTAATTGGGTATTTTTTTCCATCTTGTCTTCTAGCTCACTGATGCGGTCCTCTGCTTCTTCTAGTCTACTCTTGATGCTTTCTATTGAGTTCTTCATAGTAGCGATGTCATTTTTCATTTCTTCTTGGGTTACCTTCATTTCCTCTTGGTTCTTCTTCAGATCCTCTTGGTTCTTCTTCATTTCCTCTTGGGTCTTACTCATATTGTAAAATTTGTCTTCCATTCTTTTTAGCCATCCCATGATCATTGCTCTGAATTCTTGCTCTGGTAGGTTGCTTGCCTCTAAATCATTTACTTCCTTTTCTGGTGATGGCTGGTTTTCTTTCATAGGCGGGTTGTTTGTTAGCCTCCTCATGATCTTTTTAGGATGCCTGTTTATGTAGTTCTCTCTCTCCTGCTTAGATTTAAAGGTACAAAATACAACACAACCAGGTACAACACACAAGGCACTGAACAGAAAAGCATTTGCAATATTAATATCCTCCAATAAAGGTGACTAGAACCCAGCTAACAAAATCATACAATCAAATAAAAAGAATAAGCAAAACAATCTTACAAAAAGGCATAAAACTTTGATATAGTTAGCATTTAGCATACAACCACAAAGGGGTAGAGAGAAGGATTTTTTTTTTTTTAGGACAGTGACAAGGTAGGTGTGAATGGGCTTGGAGTAGGGGGTTGGGAGTTAGATATACACAGGAAGGGTGAAATTTTAGGAGGGGGTAAATAGAAAAAACAGGGAAAATCTAGAGCAATAAAGAGTTAAGATAAGCAGGACACCAAAGGGAAAGGGTTAGGAACAGAGTGATGGCATAAAGGTAGGGTTGAGTTAGAATAGAGCGTTGGAGAATGAAAGGTATAAATAGTCTGTGGAATAGTAATCCCAAAGGGGAAAAAAAGAGAAAAGAAAAAAAAAGCAAGAAAAAAAAAGTATATAATATGGCACTTAAAAGATAATGATAAAAATAAACAAAAGAAAATAAGATAAAAAGATAAAAAGGGCAAAATAGTAGTAGTAATAATATTGATTACATATAAAAGTGAATTAATTAAAAAGGTAAAATCAAGTGAGGAAAGATGAAAAAAAATCTTCTTAAGTAAACTTTGCAACTAATATAACTTAAAAAACAAAACAAAAACAGAAAAAATTAAACAATTAGAAAATCAAAATCAAAAATTAAATAAAATTTGCAGTAATGAAGGTCATTCACTTCCTCTGTTGTTCTGTCTAGCTCTGCAGTTCCCAGTCTGGGCGTTAATTGCAATTCCCAGTGTTTCTTCCATGTTGTAATGGGTCTTGATTTTTAAAGCAGTTCTAGAGTCCATATGTACTGTAGCCTCTAGGTGGAGGTGTTTCTTGGTGGCAGAGAGCCAGGGTTCTGAGGCTTTTCTAGCTTTTCCCCCCTCTCTGTGTCCCTGATCTATGGAGGGGTGGGGGTTTGGCAGGAGGAGCCGACCATACTCGCCTGTAACTCTCTCTGAGTCAGATCCAGACGTACTGCTCCTTAGATATCCCCCCCACTTAGGAGCCCCGACCACAGTCAGGAGTGTCTCCAGCCCAGCTCTGGTTTCTTATAAACACAGACCCCTCTGTGCGCCTGGTGTGCACGAGCTGTTGCTCACAGGGTGGTGCGCGCAGACTGCTGTGCACGAGGTGCTGAGCGGGGGATGCGCGCTCTGTGCTGGGAAGAGCCGCGGTGGGAACTCACCCGATCTCCGCAAAATCTGATTTTTCACCCTGGGGTGGAGCTCTCCTTTGAATCCCAGCGTTCACGCTGATTGTGGTCAGCTTATAGGGGTGAACGGCTACTTGGTGGTCTTCCTCTAATCCAAATCTCTTCCCGTCAAGATGGCGAGATTTCCCCGTCTTCGCCCTTAGGTCGCTCCAGGAAAGGATCGGGCTGTGGGTGCTTAATTGTCAGGGACACCCTGATCAGGTGCCCCCCAATTTCCCCAGGTGTTCGCCTTTCTCTTGGCTTGTTGACCGGCACTCCCAGCGCGACCCTCGGGTGCTCTCTCCTTCCTCTTTGGGACCCGGGTCAGAACTTGCCTACCTATTCTTCCGCCATTTTCCCTCCTGTAGACTTCCTAATACCCAAGAACCTCCTAAAGTTGAAAATCTTTGTATGTATTTAGATATGACACTTTTTTTTTGGAGAAAGGTCCACAGCTTTAATAAGATACCCTGAAGGTCCAGGACTGAAAAATGGAAGCAACACTAGCTTCAAAAGACACACAATTTTTCTCTTTCATTAAGTGAAGAAGATAAGCAGTTTCCATCATCTTCCTCACTGAAGTTCAACCTGGTGGGAAAATCTGGTTTTAGAAAAAGTGCCAACTTCTATCAACTTGTGTTTGAGTTCAGGCTCGGGGCTCAGGACATGGCAAGGAAGTGCCAGTTGGCCACAGGCACATGGGATGGAAGGAACATCCTGGTGGTTGACATGCCCTGCATCTTTGAGGCTTAGGCCATGACCAGGAGTTGTATAAGGACATCATTGACTGCTATTTGCTCTCAGCCCCAGGGCCCCATGTGGTTCTGCTGGTGATGCATTTGGGTAGCTTTACTGCCCAGGACACAGTGGCAGTGAGGAGGGTGAAGGAGGTCTTTGGGGCAGGAGCCATGAGGCACGTGGTGGTAATCTTCATCCACAAGAAAAACTTAGGGAGAGAGTCCTTAGATGAGGAAGTAGTCAAAATGGACAACTACAGCCTGCAGATCCTGGTCCAGGCATGTGGGAAGAGATACTCTGGCCACCAGAACCCAGAGACTGGGGAGGACCAGAGGGAACAGCTGGAGAAGCTGATGTCTGTGGTCTAGAACTTGGGGAGGGATAATCAGAGCAACATCTACACAAACAACCTCTTCTACATACACAGATGCCCTAGGGAGATAGGGATAGCACCCCAGAAGATCACAGGTCCTATCTGCCAAAGTTCAAGTGCACACCGAGGAACAAAAGTGAGACCTGAAGGATACTGGGAATCACTGGGCATCCAAGCCAGTGCACAGTCAAAAAGTGTGTTTTGCCTTAAATAAGTATGCTATTTTAGCCTTTTTTCTTTTTTCATTTCATGAAATATATTTCCTGCCCCTTTGTTTTCAGGCTCTAGGTGTCTTTCATTCTCTGGGTTGTGTCTTGTACAGAGCATATATATCGGTCTTGCTGTCTCATCTATTCAGGTACCCTATGACCTTGGATTGAAGCATTTCATATATTTACATTTAAATTGATTATTAATAATATGTTCCTTTTTTTCAATTGTTACTTCTTCTTAGAAAAGTTCCTTAAAAATTTCTTTAATACTGACTTGGGGGTAATGAACTCCTTAAACATTTATTCGCCTGTGAAGGCCTTTATCTCTCCATCAATTATAAATGATACCCTGCCTAGGTAGAGTAATCTTACTTCTTATGATTTTTCATATTTCATACCAATCTCCTCGGGCCTTGACAGTTTCTATTGAGAAATTAATAGGAAGTGTTATGGCAGCTGCTTTTTTGCTATTTTTACAATTCACTTTTCCTTTTCATGCTTTGCCATATAAATGATAATGCACTTTGGTGTGGACCTTTTAGGGTTCATTTTGTTAGAGACTCTCAGTACTTCCTGGACTTCTCTTTTTCAGTAGATTAGGAAAGTATTCCATCATTATTTTTAAAAAATAGGTTATCAGTTTCTTACTCGCATTTTCTCCTTCTGGTATCCCTATGATGGGGATGATTTTATGCTTCATATTGTTCCAGAAGTACCTAAAATTATTGTCACTTTTATTTTTTTATTTTTGCTGCTTTTATTAAATGCTTTCCACTACCTTGTCTTGTAAATCACTGATTTGATTATTTGCTTCACCAAATCTCCTATTGATTCATTCCAGTATATCCTTTATTATAGATATTGTATTTTTCATTTGTGACTGATTCAGAGAGGAAGGGAGAGGGAAAAAGAGAGAAATGTCAATGGTGAGAGAACACTATTGACTGGCTCCCTCCTTGAACGATCTAACGGGGGACTATCCCATAACCCAGATATGGGTCCTGACAAGGAATTGAGACTTCCTGATTCATACCAGTCGAGTTCAGTGTGGATTTTTCATTCTTTCTATTCCCTGTATCTGATGATTTTAGGCTGTAATCTATTTTAAAGACTGAACCCTACAGAATAGTAATTCTTTCAGGGGTTGATGCTCTGAGGATATTTGTATAAATAAATGACTTCTTTTACTATTCATGTAATTTATAAATAAACTAGAAGCTTTCAGGGATAGGGTTGGGTGAGGAGAGAGAACCAGAGCTGAGGAAAGCTGTTGGGTGAAGAGCACTTGGAAGTGTGAAAAGTACAGCTCCTCATATTATCCCTCTGAACATCTATCACCAACATCAACTTTGTAGACAAAGCTGAATTGTAAACACTTCTCTGCTTAGTATATAAGAAGCTGTTTCCTACTCCCTATCCTTAAGGTATTAAGACATAACTCTTGATTGCTGTGGCTATTCGGGGTCTTTTTAAATTTCAGATGAAGTTTTGGGGAGTTCTTTCTAGGTCTGTGATATATGCCATTGGTATTTTAATGGGGAGTGCTTTGAATCTATAAATTGCTTTGGGTAGTAGCTTCAGCAATCCTGAGAGAGAAGAATAAAGTAGGTGAGACTTCAATACCAAATTTCAAGCTCTATTACAAAGCCACTGTTCTCAAAACAGCCTGGTACTGGAATAAGAACAGACATATAGGCCAATGTAATAGAATAGAGAACCCAGATATCAAACCAAACTACTATGCTCAATTGATATTTGGCAAAGGAGGCATGAATATGCAATGCAGTCAAGACAGTCTCTTCAATAAATGGTGTTGGGAAAATTAGACAGATATATGCAAAAAGGAAACTAGACCACCAACTTACACCATACACAAAATAAAATAAAAATGCATAAAGGACATAAACATAAGACAGGAAACCATAAAAATACTAGAGGCATCCACAGGCAGTAAAATCTCAGACATATGCCTAAAGAACTTCTTCACTGATACTGCTTCTAGGGCAATGGAAGCTAAAGAGAAAATAAACAAATGGGACTACATCAAAATAAAAAGCTTTTTCACAGCAAAAGAAACCATCAACAAAACAACAAGAAAGCCCACTGTATGAAAGAACATATTTGCAAATGTTATCACTGCTAAAGGTTTAATCTCCAATATCTACAGCAACTTATACAACTTAATTAAAGGAAGACATATGATCCAATAAAAAAATGGGCAACGATTCTAAATAGAATCTTTTCAAAAAAAGACAGAAGGAAGGCCAAAAGACATATGAAAACATGCTCAAAGTCACTAGCTATTGAATAGATGCAAATCAAAATGACAATGCAGTGCCATTTCACACCTGTTAGAATGGCTATCATCAACAAATCAACAAGCAACAAATGTTGACGAGGATATGGAGAAAAAGGAACCCTTGTACACTGGTGGATGAAATGCAGGTGGTACAGGCACTGTGGAGGACAGTATGGAGTTTCCTCAAAAAACTAAAAATGGAACTCCCATTTGACCCAGTAATCTCACTCTTAGGAATATATCTTAAGAACTAGAAACACCAATTAGAAAAGATAAATGAACCCCTATGATATAGCACAATTTACAATAGGTAAAATTTGGAAACAGCCTAGGTGACTGAATCAGAAAACTATGGTACATCTACACAATGGAATACTATGCTGCCATAAAAAAGAAGGAATTCTTACCATTTGCAGCAACCTGGATGGAACTGAAGAGCATTATGCTAAATGAAATAAGCAAGTCAATAAAAGAAAAATACCATATGATCTCTCACTCATTTTTGGATAATAAAGAATATTATAAACTGATGAACAAAAAGATAGATACAAAGGCTGTAAAGCATTAAACAGACTGCCAAATTATATCAAGAAGTTTAGGATGAGGTGGAGGAGATAAGAGATCAACTGAAGGACTTGTATGCATGCATATAAGCATAACCAATGGACACAAAACACTAGGGGTGAGGGCATGTATGAGATTGGGTTGGGGGGCAACAGTAAGATATATATACACATATAATACCTTAATAAAACAATGGGGGGAAAACATAACGCTTCTTTCAAAAGGAGTATCTTGGAGAAGGAAGATGGCAATTAGCATGAAGGTAGGAAGGAAAGAGTATCAGAGAGTTAGAGAGTGATAGAGGAGTGTGTGGACGTGTGTGGTGTGTGTGTATGAGCTTGGGACTGTTAGACTCTGCAGGTCTTCCAAGGTGCTGTCAAACTGGACAGGCTTAGATGGCTGAGCCCCCTCCCACCTCGTATACTCTGGGGCAGGCAGTGTGGGCACTGTGAACATGCCATCTTGGGAAACAGACCTGCTTGAGCCTAGCATCCTGGCCTCTGCACCACCCATTCTGGTCTCAGATGCAAAACAGAACCCTGCAGCCACTGGGGACAGAGACCTGTGAGCACAGCTGCAGACCTACACACACCAAGAATCCAGACATCCCAGCTGCAGATTTATGTGAGTCACAGAACCTATCTCTCTCCCTGCAGGATTGCGGGCAGTGCTATAGTAACTGATAGACCAGCTGCTCACACAGGTTGCAGTACCTCTACAGGAATTTGACCCTGGGAGCTCGAGGACACTGGGAATATGTTCCCAGCAATGCAATGGGGTGGCCAAACTTAAATCCAATGCAGGGCGGCAGTGTCACCTGACTTTCATTCTGGGAAAGGATACATGGAAGTCTGTTTTCCAAAGTGCAGAAGTGGTCCTCCTACAGACACAGTGATACCATGCAACCTGATCCCCCAAGCTGTGGGCCCCCAATTCTCTGGGCAGGAGGCAGCACTGAGCACTGGTGATTTGACTCTGTTTTTTATCACATGTGCAAGAGATCCCTGATTCCCACTGCATTCACACTAATAGCCAGTGACTCCAATTCTTGGTGCATGCATACACATGGACCCTGACTTTTAGTGTGAGGCAACATGAAGCAAGTGAGACTTTGATGCAAGATTCTTAGTGCAACCACAGTAAACTCTGACTCTTGAAACATGCTAGGAGTCTTTGAATTTCGGCACATGCCAGCAAGGTCTCTGTTTCAATGTGGTGCAGGTGGGGTTCCTAATTCTAAGTGCACACATAAGGTCACACTGAGCACTGTAAGGCTGACCCTGTGTGAGTGTGGTTCCTACCAACCCATGACAGTCACACATCTTGGTGTCAGAACTCTTCAGGGACACTGGGGTGGTGCAAAGCTCCCACTAAACATGGCCTAGGATCACGCAACTCGACGTTTGAACCTTCTGGTGATAGTCAGAATTGAAACACAACACGATTCTCAGAGGAAAGAAAATGGGGAATTGCCAAGGAAGGAAATCAGTGAAACTGAAGCATGCAACATGACAGAAAAAATAATTCAGAGTAATGGTCATACAATTCATACACTATATGGATGAGAAAAATCAACAACCTATTCAAGAATAAATAAAAAGTGATATAACTACAATAAAAAAATACACCATGGAAGGTTCCAACGGTAGACAAGAAGAAGCAGAGGACCAAATTAGTGAGTTATAAGATAAGGTGGAGAAACAAGAAATCTGAAAAGCAATTGGAGAAAAAAAATAAAAAGCAGGAGGAAAGCCTAATGGAGCTTTGGGACAACATGAAATGAAATAACATACATATAATAGGTCTGCCAGAAGAACAAGAAGAGCAGCAAAGGTAAGAAAACCTATTTGAATAAATAATGACAGAAAACTTCCCAGATTTGTGGAAGAAAAAAAGTTACACAAGTACAAAGAGTCTCAAGCAGGATGAATTCCAAAAGAACCACACCAAGAAACATCATAATTATGATGGCAAACATTAATGACAAAGATAAAATCTTAAAGGCTGCAATAGACAAAAAATTAACTACAAAGTTTCCCATATCAGATTATCAAATGATTTCTCAATATAAACACATCAAGTTAGAAGAGAATGGAAGGATGTATACAAAGTGTTGCAAAGCAAAGGACTGAATCCAAGAATACTCTATCTAGCAAGATAATCAATCAAAATTAAAGGGGAAATCAGGAGCTTTGCAGACAAAAAAAAGGCTAAAGGTGTTTATCACTACCAACCTAGCAATACAAGAAATGTAGAAGGGACTGGTGTTAAAGAAGAAATGAAAAGGGACGAAGGAACACAAGCACAAAAAATTAATATGGCTACAAACAAGTATCTATCAATAATAACTTAAACATAAATGGACTAAATTCTCCAATCAAAAGACATGAAGTGGCTGAATAGATAAAAACAAACATGACCCATATGTATGCTGTCTATAAGAAACCCACCTCAGAACAAGGGACTCACAGAGACTGAAAGTGAAGGGATGGAAAAATATCTTTCAGGAAAATGGAAATGAAAAAATACTTATAACTGGCAAATTAGACCTCAAAGTTAAAGGCCATAATGAGAGGTAAGGAAGGTTACTTCATAATACTACAGGGATCAATAAACAAGAGTATATAATCCTGATAAACTTATATGCACCCAAATACATAAAAAAAACTCCTGGAATATATCAAGGGGTAGATAAAAATAATAAAATCATAGTAGGGGACTTTAATACACCACTGACATTATTGAATAAATCCTCTAGACCAGTGTTTCCAAAACTTTTGACATATGTGTACCCCTTCTATAATTTTCATAAATCTGAGTACCCTTCATCAAAAAAACATGGATATATTTTAATAACTGTCAAAATATATTTATTTTTTATTTTTTTGGTACATACACAAAATAATAATAAATGAAAAATAAAATTATTCATAATAAAATAGAAATAAAAGTTATATTATAAATAACATTTATTTGGATCAATAAGAAGGATGAAAGTGACTTGATTCATGAGAAGGTAGAATTAGTGCATATCCCCACCAAACTCCAGTGCAATGCGTACGCCCACCAAACTCTTCTCATATCCCTGGGGGTATGCGTACCACACTTTGGGAAACACTATAGTCTAGACAAAAAAAATCAGCAATCCTAAATGACACACTAGATCAGATGGACTTAATTGACATCTTCAGAGCATTTCACCCCAAAGCCACAGAATATATGTACTTCTTAAGTGCACATGGGACATTTTCAAAAATAGATCACATATTGGGTCACAAGCAAAGTCTCCCTAAAGTCAAGAAGACTGAAATCATATCAAGCATCTTCTCAGACCACAATGTTATAATAGTATAAATAAACTGCAATAAAGATTCAAACACTTGGAATCTGAATAGCATGCTATTAAATAATGATTGGATTACCAGTGAGATCAAAGAAATTAAAAACATCCTGGAAACTAATTACACTAAAAACACAACAATTCATAATCTATGGGACACAATGTAAGCAGTCCTGAGAGGGAAGTTTATATCTCTGCAGGCCTACCTCAAAACACAAGAAATAATGGTAGTAAATCATCTAATTCTACAATTCAAAGAAGTAGAAAGAGAACAAGAAAAGCCCCGAGTGATCAGAAAGAAGGAGATAATAAAGATCATAGCAGAAATAAATGACATAGAGACAAAAAAAATAATACAAAAGATCAATGAAACCAAGAACTGGTTCTTTGAAAGGATAAACATGATTAATAAGCTTCTAGCTAGGCTCACCAAAAATATTGTACCAGCCTTGCATCCCAGGAATAAATACCACTTGAACATGGTGTATGACCTTTTTAATATATTGCTGGATCAGACTTGCTAATATTTTTTTGAAGATTTTAGCAACTGTGTTCATCAGGAATATTGTCCTGGAATTTTCTTTCTTTGTAGGGTCTTTATCTGGTTGTGGAGTTGGGATAATGCTGGCTTCATAAAAAGAGCTTGCTCTTGACTTTTTTGGAATAGTTTGAGGAGGATAGATGCTAATTCTTTGAGTGTTTGGTAAAATTATTTTACAAAACCATCTGGTCTGGGACTTTTATTTGCTGGAAATTTAATTCTGTGATGTTCATTGTATATTGCCTCTTTCATTTTTTATTTCATTTATGTGGGTCCTCTCTCTTTGTTTCTTGATAAAACTGGCTATGGGCTAATCAATCTTGTTTGTCTTTTCAAAGAACAATCTCTTAAGATTTACTGAACTTCTTTTGGGGGGCGGGGGTTGTTTTTGTTTTTTGTCTCTATGTCACTTATTTCCTGATCTTTATTATTTCCTTTCTTCTAATTCCTATGGACTCTTCTTGCTGTTCTATTTCTAATTAATTTAATTTTAGAGATAGATACTTTATTAGTGCTTTTTCTTGCTTCTTGAAGTGGGGCCTGTAGTCCTATGAACTTCCCTCTTAGGACTGCTTTCACTGTGTTCCATTGCTTTTGGGTGGTTGTGTGTTTATTTTCATTTGTTTCCTGGAAGTTTTTAATTTTGGGCTTTATCTCATTGGTAACCCATTCATTGATTAATAATATGCTATTTAGCCTCCATGTATTTTAGTGATTTTGGTTTTTGTTGTTGTTGTTTATTGTAATTGGTTTCTAACTTCATGCCATTTGATCTGAGAAGATACTTGGTGTTACAGCAGTCTTCTTGAATTTATGCAGACTTGTTTTGTGCCCGATCATGTGGTATAACTTTAAGATTGCTCCCTGTTCACTTGGGAAGAATGCATATTCTCTTGCTTTGAGGAGAAATGTTCTATAAATATCCGTTATATCCCTCTGATATAGTGTGTCATTTATAGTCTCTGTTTTCTTGCTAATTTTTTTGTATGTAATACCTATCCAGTGATGTCTGTGGATGTTAAAGTCCCCTAGTATGGCTGAATTGCTATCAATATCTCCCTTAAAGTCCATCAAGAGTTTTTGTTTTTTTTGTGTGTTTTTTTTTCAATGTATTTGGATGCTCCTATATTGAGGAACCAGTGCTGAAAAGGATTTTCTTCTGGGAGAAACAGTCTCTCAGATGTGGTTGTTGGTTGTCTTCCATGGTCCAAGCCTATGCTTAACAAATTCTGAAGACTTCAACTTTATAGATACATTAGAAATATAAGCAGAGAATTACTAAATAGAAATAGGAAAAGAGCTATATAGATGATTTGGTGTTTAACTAAGGTAGTGATCTTTAAAACATCATTCAAGTTGTAGCCTTAGTTGTTCTGTTATCAACTTTCCAGTGTCCTAGGAAGTAGACATGCTTACAGAAGTGAAACTAAGAAAGCAAATCTCTACCCATGTTACTCTGTATGAGTTATTATTATTATTTATATATCAAGAGACTTGAGAGTAACTCCAGAAAACTGTTAATACTTTCTGTCTATACATCTTCAATTTATTAGTTTATAATAGAAAAACTTCATTGATTTCTATGGTAAGGTGGTAACGTTAAAATAAAGCATTTTGTTCTCCTGTGGTTCAGAAACCCTGAGAAGATTGCTGCATACATGAAATCTAAAGGAATACTTTGCCTTCCTGCCCATGTGCCCTTTTCTCTCCCACAAGGGTGGGATGGCCTGAATCATCCATTGACTTGGCTTCTTTTATTTTCTTCCTTAGTATATATTTTTATTGATTTCAAGGAGGTAGGAAGAGGGAGTTAGAAACATCAATGATGAGAGAGAATCAATGATTGGCTGCCTCCTGGCCATCCACCACTGGGGATCAAGACAACAACCTGGGATCTCAGAAAAACCAACATGAAGGCATAGGTAAATACCTAAACTGTTGCGTCACACAAGAATTTCAAAACTACAACTAAAAGAAAAACCATCTTTCCCCCAGAACCATGGGAAAGCTGTCTGAGTGGAAGTTCTACAAATAGAAGGAAAAGGGAAAGAGCATTGAGACATGTACAAGCACTGAAAAGCTGAGGTACAGAGGCAAGCAAATTGGGCTGGCAGTGGGTGACTGTGTGTGCTGCTTTTTTCAACCTGAAGTGAGTCAAGCTCCAAATTACTCTGAACTCCTTTCTGGAGGGACGCTGGGAACCCAGACTCCTAAGGGGAGAAGCTGGACTGTCTGCCATTGGCCAGAAAGTGAGTGTGGCTTACTTGCAGAGGTGTGTGCAGCAATCATTGTTTACAATACTGGAGCTCAGGACTCAGGACCAGAGATACAGAGACTACTGCCTGGCACCCATCTCTGTTTGCCATGGCCTAGCCTAGTGACTCCCTAAAACCCTGCCCCACACAATCTACAAACCCACCCAAGTTCCACAGATAGGCTTTTGCATGTGAATGGCCTCCCCTCTCACAGTTTAACCTAACAAACTGCAGCTTTGGTAAAATAGCTCCAAAACCTCCAAACCACAAGCAAAGAGGAGAAAACTATAGTTCTCACTGTAGCTCCTCCTGGGTGGCCTCAGAGTAGCTTATCTGTACCTCATTGGAGATCCAGAAGCTAGTGTATCTAGTGGTCATTGTGAGGTGACATCAGATTTAAACTACTCACATCCATAAGTGACACATTCAAGAGGCAGACGCAGTGAGCACCAAAGCTCCGCTGAAACAAATCCTGCCCCATAAGCATGTCTCCAGCACAGAAATTCTTCCATTATAGACACAGTGGGTCCTCACAGCCAACTGGTCAATTCCTCCAAATAATACCAACAACAATCAAGACTTAACTACAACAAGGCTATACACACAGTCCACAAAGGGGTGCACTAAGAGAGTCCACCTCAGGTAACTGGGAGGCTTACCTACTGGGCCATATAGGACACCATGCATATAAAGCCACTCTACAAACTCAGGGAAGCAACGAAAATGCAGAGACTAAGGAATAGATCCCAAACAAAAGAAATGGAAGAAAACAAATGACTGGATATAGTGTTCAAAACCATGGTTATAAGGTTTTCCAAGAATTTCCTAGAAAAGGCCAATAAATTTAATGAGAATTTTGAGTATATGAAAAAGGAACAACTAGAAATTAAACATACACTGACTGAAATAAAAAAAATATTATACAGAGACCCAACAGCAGAATAGAGGAATGAAGAATCAGGTCAATGTTTTGAAACACTAAGAAGCAAAAAAACACTCAATTGGGAAAGCAAAAAGAATCCAAAAATTTGGAGATAGTGTAAGAAGCCTCTGGGACAACTTCAAGTGTACCAACATCAGAATTATGGGGTGCCAGAAGAAGAGAGAGAGCAAGATACTCAAAACCTATTTGAATAAATAATGACGGAGAAATTCCCCCACCTGGTGAAAGAAATAGACTTACAAGTACAGGAACAGTACAGAACCCCCCACCACCACCAAAAAAAAGAAGAAAAAAAGAAAGAAATCCAAAGAGTTCCACACCAAGACACATCATAATCAAAATGCCAAGTTCAAAAGACAAAGACATAATCTTACAAGCAGCAAAAGAAAAAGAGTTAGTTACCTAAAAGGGAGCACCCATATGATTGTCAGCTGATTTCTCAACAGAAACTATGCAGGCCAGATGGGAGTGGCAAGAAATATTCAAAGTGGTGAAGAGCAAGAACCTACAACCAAGATTACTGTACCCAGAAAGGTTATCATTCAGAATTGAAGGGCAGATAAAGAGCTTCACAGATCATAAAAAGCTAAAGGAGTTCATCACCACCAAACAAGTATTATATGAAATGCTGAAAGGTATTCTTTAAAAAGAAAAAGAAGAAAAAAGTAAAAAATAAAAATTATGAACAATAAATACATATCTATCAACAAGTGAATCTAAAAGTCAAGTGAATTAAAAATCTGAGGAACAGAATAAACTGGTGAATATAATAGAATCAGAGGCATAGAATGGGAGTGGATTGATAATTCTCAGCGAGGAAAGGGCGTCTGTGTGTGGGGGGGGGGGTACAGGAAGAGACTGGAGGAACTTCGGTTGATCTCTTTCAGTTCCCTTCCCTCCAACCTTCCTTGCTTCCCACTATAGTTTGACAGTCTGTTCAATGGTTCTTTATCTCTATAACTATTTTTCCCCATTTCTTTTCTTTAAAAAAATTTTGCAACTGCAGACTAGAAATAAACATACAATAACAAAAACATTTGAGTCCTAATTTCAATGGCTAACAGTTCTGAGACCCAGTTTCAATATCAAATAGTTTCTTATGTGTACATGTCAGCAATGATATCTGGATGAGGGACAGATGGTGGCAATGCAGGTCCAACCCTCTCTGGTTTGGTCCTGGGCAACCTGCATCAACACACAGCTGCTGACTGCTAGCGTGGCCAGGCATTGTCAGATTCTTCCATCTCTGGACGTTTCTCCTCTTGTCTTTGTGGTTGGAGAAGACCTAACATCTCCTTTCTCTTGCAGGAATCCCCATGGTCGTGGAGTAGTTTTCTGAAAATATACAAACATATTCTTGGCCAAAAGTTAATAAAGAAATCTTTTCTATAAAATTGACTTGGGATACTTTTACTTTTGTCCAAATGATTTTCCTTAGGCTTATTTTACGCCATGTGTGATTTTCATAGGTGTCTTCTATTAGCATTGCAAATGAAAATTAATTTTCTACAGTAAAAATTTTCTAGATGTAATTTACTTACAGGATATTTTTCCTTATATGATATTACAGTATTATCCCTACTTTTTTTCCCTTAATAGATCCTTTTGTACATTTTGTAATGCAGTCTTAATAACTTTAAATTTTAATTTTTGCACAAAAATAAGACTGCTTTAGGTTCATTTCATGTTAAGCAATTCCATGAGATGCACTACCAATAGAAATTTTAGTTAATACTTAGGAACAGCTTTTTATCCAACACACTCAAATTTTCTAGGATGTTCACTTATTTCTATTAACCAATTTAAATTAACCTAAATACTTGATTACTATTTACTGTAAAATTTAATACTCTAGGCACCAAGGCTGGCTCCCCTGCAACCCTTTCCTTCTGGTTACAAAGGAGAGGCCACCCGGATTGGCTAGCCCTGAGAGGCTGCAGGGGGAAACTGCTTATCTGGAAGCTGGAAAACAGAGCTGGGGAGAGACCAGCTGCGATTCAGCTCCGAGGCAAAATCAGTATTGAATCCCATAGAAAAGACTAGAATAGCCAAAAAACATGAACATAAATCCAGAAACACTGCCACCCAGGGGCTGGAGTACAAATTGACTGTGTTTATCACTAGTTTTATTTAATCAAAAACAAAGAAACTAAGAAATCAACATCTTAAAATTAAGGACTAGTTTACAACACTGAGGTGCAGAGGAATGCAGGGAACTGAAATACTGTCTGGACTGAAACAGGCGTGCCAAACAGAATAACGGAGGAAGTGAATGGCCTTCACAACTAATTTTTTAAATTATTTTTTATTTTAATTTTCATTTTTTGCATCTTTAACTTAAGAAACGAATTGTCTCCTTTTTTTCCTCTTTTGATTTTACCTTTTTAATTATTACATTTTTAGGTTCAATCAGCATTATTACTATTGCTACTTTAACTTTTTTGTTTCCTTTTTCTTTCTTTCTTTTTTTTTAAAAAAAAGTGCCAATTTATTGTCTCTTTATTTTACATTGGAATTAGTGTTCTTCATTCTATATTAATTTTTCTTTTAACCTTATCTTAACAAGAACTTTACAACATCACTCTCTTCCTAACCTTCCCCCTTATGCTATCCTGTTTATCTTAACCCATTCCTGCTTTAGATTTTCCCTACTCTTTCTGTCTCCCCCCTGCTAAAATCTCTACCCTACTTATATAGCTAATTTCCAATCCACTGGGCCAAGTGCATACACACCCCTCTCTGAGCTGTATTAACAAGCAAAAAAAAATTGTTTTCCTCTGTCCTTTTGATGCGGTTTGTGCAAATATTGATTATATTGTATTTTTATGCTTTTAGTGAGATTATTTTGCTTAATCTTTAGTTGATGTTGTTGCTTGGTATTTTTGTATTTGTTTTGGTTTTGTTTGTTTGTTGTTATTTTTTTTTACTTTGCTGGATATTGTGGGTGTTGTAGTTTGTATTATTCGCCAGGTACTGTTGCCAGCATTTGCTGGGGTTAGTGGTTGCTCTACTGAAATTATTGTCCCTTATATACAGTTAGTTCCCCTTTTCTCTCTTAGTCTCTCTCTCTCACTCTCTCGCTCTCGCTCTCCCTGTCTCCCAATGTCATCTTGACACGCCTTTTTTTCTTTCTATCTTTTTTCCTATCTTTTTCTTTTTCTCCTCCCTCTTCACTCTTTACTCTTCTTCTTTCTCTCCTATCCCCTAATTTGCCTTTCCCTAGTGGTCACCTTTATTGAAGGTTATTAACACTGCAAATACATTTCTGTTCAGTGCCTTGTGTGTTGTACCTGGCTGTGTTGTATTTTGTGCTTTTAAATCAACTCAGAAGAGAGAGATGTACATACCCAGACATCCTGAAAAGAGAGATCATGGGGAGACAAAGAAACAGCCCACAAATCAAAGAAAAGCAGGCATCACCAGAAAAGGAAGGAAAAAAGTTAGAGGCAAGCAACCTACCAGAGCAAGAATTCAGAGTAATGATCATAGGATGGCTAAAAAGAATGGAAGACAAATTTGACAATATGAGTAAGACCCAAGAAGAAATGAAGAAGAATGAAGAATAAATGAAAAATGACATAGCTACTGTAAAGAACTCAATTGAAAGCATCAAAATTAGGCTAGATGAAGCAGAGGACCGAATCAGTGAGCTAGAAGTCAAGATGGAAAAAAATACCCAATTAGAGCAGCTTCTAGAAAAAAAATTAAAAAGCAGGAAGAGAGCCTACAGGAACTTTGGGACATTACAAAACAAAACAATATTAGAATAATAGAGGTTCCAGAAGGAAAGGAAACAGAGGAAGGAATAGAAAAACTATTTCAAGATATAATGACAGAAAACGTTCCTGAAAAAGAGAAGAAAAAACCCACACAAATACCAGATGCTCAAAGAGTCCCAAGCAAAATGAATCCCAAAAGACCAACAGCTAGGCATATTATAATTAAATTGCAAAATACCAACGACAAAGCAAGAATCTTAAGAGCAGCCAGAGAGAAAAAGAAAGTTACATATAAAAGAACACCGATCAGACTAGCAACTGATTTCTCCACAGAAACTCAACAGGCCAGAAGGGAATGGAATGAAGTATACAAAGTCATGCAAAGGAAGGGTCTGAATCCAAGAATACTGTACCCAGTAAGGATATCAATCAAGATTGATGATGAAATCAAGAGCTTCACAGACAAAAAAAGACTAAAGGAATTTATCTCCAACAAACCAGCAATGAAAGAAATGCTAAAGGGTTTACTGTAAAAATAAGGAAATAGGAAGCAAAGAAGGAACAAAAGGGGTATAGAATAAAAATGGCATCAAATACCTACCTATCAATAATAAATATAAATGTAAATGGTTTAAATGCTCCAATCAAAAGACATAGGGTAACAGATTGGATAAGAAATCAAGACACATATCTGCTGTCTACAAGAAACACACTTCAGAAAAAAAGATGCACACAGGCTGAGGGTGAAGGGATGGAAAATGGTTTTCCAGGTGAACGGAAATGAGAAAAAGGCTAGGGTAGCAATACTTATATCTGACAAATTAGATCTCAAAGTGAAGGACAAAACAAGAGACAATGAAGGCCACTTAATTATACTAAAGTGAACAATCCAACAAGAAGAAATAACCCTGGTAAACATATATGCACCCAATGCGCGAGCACCCAAATACATAAAAAAACTGCTGGAGGACATTAAGGGAGAGATTGATTGTAATACAATCAAAGTAGCAGATTTTAATATCCCACTGTCACATTTGGACAAATCATCTAAACAAAAAATCATCAAAGAAATATCAACCCTAAATGACTCACTAGACTAGATGGAATTCATCAACATCTTCAGAACATTCCACCCCAAAGCCACAGAATATACATTCTTCTCAAGTGCACATGAGTCACTTTCAAAGATAAACCACAAGTTGGGACATAGGCAAAGTCTCTTCAAATTCAAGAAGATAGAAATCATATCAAGCATCTTTTTAGATCAAAGTGGCATAAAACTAGAAATTAACTACAATAAAAATAATCCAAAGAAATCAAATACATGGAGAATAAAAACAGCATGCTATTAAACAAGGACTGGATTACCAGAGAAGTCAATGAAGAAATTAAAAACATCCTGGCAACAAATGACAATGAAAACACAACAATCCAAAATCTATGGGACACAGCCAAAGCAGTCTTGAGAGGGAAGTTCATATCTCTGCAAGCCTATTGCAACCCCCCCCCCCAAAAAAAAAAACAAGAAAAAAAAAACAAGAAAAAAAGGTAACAAATTATCTAACTCTAAAACTCAAAGAGTTAGAAAAAGAGCAACAAGAGAAGCCCACTGTAAGCAGAAAGAAAGAAATGATAAAAATCAGAGCGGAGATAAACGAAATAGACCAAAGAAACAATACATAAGATCAACAAAACCTGGTTGTTGATCTTATGTATTGTTCTGGTTCTTTGAAAGGATAAACAAGATTGATGAACCTCTAGCCAGGCTAACCAAGAAACAGAGAGGACCCAAATAAACAAAATCGGAAATGGAAGAGGTGAAATAACAACAGACTCCACTGAAATACAAAGGATTGTTACAAAATACTATGAGCAACTCTATTCCAACAAATTGCACAACCTGGAAGAAATGGACATATTCCTAGAAAAATACAACCTTCCAAAACTCAATCAGGAAGAATGTAAAAATCTCAATAGACCAGTTTCTTGGGAATAAATTAAAAAAGTCATCAAAAAGCTTCCAGAAAACAAAAGCCCAGGGCCAGATGGCTTCACAGGAGAGTTTTACCAAGCATTCAAGGAATAACTAAAACCTATCCTCCTCAGACTATTCGAGAAAATTAAAGAGGAAGGAACACTTTCAAGCTCCTTCTATGAAGCCAGCATCACCCTAATACCAAAAGCAGATAAAGATAATACAATGAAAGAGAACTCAGACCATTCCAAAAAATTTAAGAGGGAGGAACACTTTCAAGCTCCTTTTATAAAGCCAGTATCACCCTAATACCAAAACCAGATAAAGACAACTCAATGAAAGAGAATTACAGGCCAATAACGCTCATGAAGATAGATGCAAAAATCCTCAACAAAATTCTAGCAAATTAGCTCCAGCAGCACATCAGAAAGATCATACACCATGACCAAGTAGGATTTATTCCAGGAATGCAAGGATAGTACAATATCTGCAAATCAATAAACGTGATACATCACATAAACAAATTGAAAGCTAAAAATCATATGGTCTTATCAATTGATGCAGAAAAAGCATTTGATAAAATCCAACACCCTTTCCTGATAAAAATTCTCAACAACATGGGAGTACAAGGATCATACCTCAACATAATAAAAGCTATATATGATAAACCCACAGCCAACATCATACTCAATGGGCAAAAACTAAAGCCATCCCCTCTTAGAACAGGAACAAGACAGGAATGCCCACTCTCACCAGTCCTGTTAGACATTGTACTGGAAGTACTCGCCATTGCAATTAGACAAGAAGAGGAAATAAACGGCATCCAAATCGGAAAAGAGAAGTAAAGTTATCCTTATTTGCAGATAACATGATATTGTACATAAAAAACCCAAAAGACTCTATCAAACAACTAATAGACTTAATAAATGAATTTGGCAATGTAGCTGGATACAAAATTAACACCGGGAAATCGATGACAGTTCTGTACACCAACAATGAATTTACAGAAACAGAGACCAAAAAAGCAATCCCATTTACCATCACACCAAGAAAATTAAGATACCTGGCAATAAATTTAACTAAGGAGGTAAAAGACCTATATATGGAAAACTACACAACACTGAAAAAAGAGATAGAGGAAGATGTAAACAGATGGAAGAACATAGCATGTTCATGGATTGGTAGAATCAACATCATCAAAATGTCCATACTTCCCAAAGCAATTTATAGGTTCAATGCACTCCCCATTAAAATACCAATGGCATATTTCACTGACCTAGAAAGAACTCTCTAAAAATTAATTTGGAACAATAGAAGACCTCGAATAGCATCAGCAATCCTGAGAAAGAAGAGTAAAAGTAGGAGGGATCTCAATACCAGATTTCAAGCTGTATTACAAAGCCACTATTCTCAAAACAGCCTGGTACTGGCACAAGAACAGACATATAGATCAATGGAATACAATAGAGAATTCAGATATCAACCCAAATCAATATGCTCATTTAATATTTGACAAAGTAGGCATGAGCATACAATAGAGTCAAGACAGTCTCTTCAATAAATTGTGTTGGGAAAACTGGACAGATACATGCAAAAGAATGAAACTAGATCACCAACTTACTCCGTATATAAAAATAAATTCAAAATGGATACAGGATTTAAGCATAAGACGGGAAACCATAAAAATACTAGAGGCATCCACAGGCAGCAAAATCTCAGACATATGCCAAAAGAACTTCTTCACTGATACTAACCCTAGGGCAATGGAAGCTAAAGAGAAAATAAACAAATGGGACTACATCAAAATAAAAAGTTTTTTCACAGCATAGAAACCATCAACAAAACAACAAGAAAGCCCCCTGTATGGGAGAACATATTTGCAAATGATATTACTGATAAAAGTTTAATCTCTAACATCTACAATCAGTTTATTCAACTCAATAAAAGGAAAATAAATGAGCCAATTAAAAAATGGGCAATGGAACTAAATAGAATCTTCTCAAAAGAAGACACAAGGAAATCCAAGAGGCACATGAAAACATGCTCAAAATCATTACTTATCCGAGAGATGCAAATCAAAACAACAATGCGATACCATCTCACACTTATCAGAATGGCCAACATTAACAAATCAACAAACGATAAGTGTTGGCAAGGCTGCAGAGAAAAAGGGACCCTAGTGCACTGCTGGTGGGAATGAAGACTGGTACAACCACTGTTGAGAACAGTATGGAGTTTCCTCAAAAAACTGAAAATGGAACTCCCATTTGACCCACTAATCCCACTCCTAGGAATATATCCCAAGAAAATAGGAACACTAATCAGAAAGGATATATGCACCCCTATGTTCATAGCAGCACAATTTACAATAGCTAGGATTTGGAAACAGCCTAGGTGTCCATCAGCAGATAATTGGATCAGAAAACTATGGTACATCTACACAATGGAATACTATGCTGCCATAAAAGGAAGGAATTCTCTTCATTTGCAGCAACCTGGATGGAACTGGAGAACATCATGCTGAGTGAAATAAACCAGTCAATGAAAGAGAAACACCACATGACCTCACTCATTTATGAATAATAAAGAACATTATAAACTGATGAACCATAAGATAATTATAGCGACAGTATAGCAACAAGCAGACTGTCTAATTACAGTGGGGAGGGGAAGGAAATATGGGGGATATAAGAGATCAACCGAAGGACTTGTACACATGCATATAAGTATAACCAATGGACACAAAACTCTGGGGAGGGAGGGAATGTTTGGGGGGGGGCAATGGTAATATATGTACACAGATAATAATTTAATAAAAAATAAATTTAAAAAAATAATACTCTAACAGCAATCTGAGTATATCCTTTAAATATTAGTGGAAAGGATTATTTGCATTCTTGAGTAGGCTCTAAGCATTCCTCATGCTAGGCTGGATTTAGATATAGGGCATCTGCTGTTGGCCAAGTCTCCATCTGTTACCTGAGTCTCGATCTGAGCTGGGCTTGGGAAGTGAAATAGCCATGGTGGCAGGAGACCTCCCTCAGAAGGAGTGAGGGTTCAGGTACCTACCAAGTTGGGGGGTGAGGGTCTGTACCCCACCTCTGTTGATATAGACGTTTTCTCCTAAAATTTTTATATAGGAAAATATATATATATTAAATTTAATCTATACAAGTGGTCACCATAACCTTAAGAGAAATTGTTTCATCTGACAAAGATTTTAAATGAAATTCTCTGTAGCCTGAAAATTATCATGGAAGGAAATAGAGTTTTCCTTGAAAAGTCATAAGGATTGTAATTAAAAGTCAATAGATTTGGCCTCTTGAACTAAAATAAATAATTTGTGTGTTTTCCTCCCTGACAAATTTTAATTAAAGTTACAAAAAGAAATTCACAGCCAGTTTGAAATTGAATTGCCAAGGCCCAGAGCAAAGAATATCATTACATAATATTATCCTACAATGTCATTATACTTTTTTATATTTTACAACAGAATATTATTACCCCCCCAAAAAAAAAGAAAAACACCTTACAAACTAATTCTATGTATGCTTGGCAGCAATTTTAAAAAGGACATGAAAGTATTTAATCCCTTTCAGAAGGAATTAAGGCACTGGGAAGGCACTGGAACATTCTATATTGTCCCTTCATGCGCTTTTGGCCAAGAGGGACCCTCATTTTACAATCCAATTGACCACAGCTATTGCCTGAGCTTCCTGTTCATACTGAGGTTGAAACCCCATGGTGGCTGGTACCATGGATTCTTCTCTAGCCCAATGGTGTGAGCTGGGCCCTCCCTGGAAAAGAAACCTGAGTCTCCAAGATATGTGATCAGTGCTGGGGCCCACCAACAGGCAAGTGGATCCCAAGACAGGAGCTGGGCAAGGAGGCCATGGGGGCATAAGCTACCAAAGAAACAGAACCGAACCTCAAATCACCCTGCTTGGCCCTAGAAGATGGCTGGTTATCCAGAGACAGGTAAGATTCCTCAAGGAAGGAACAACCTAAGACAGACACAGTTGCACAGGAGCCATCAAAGGTGCAATTTTAATGTAATATCTAAATTGTTTCTTTTTGAGAAAGATAGAGGAAAATAAGGGGTTCTGGTCTCTTAAGGGTAAGGGGCATATTGCCACCTGGTGTGAGCACAGCAGGTCCTAAGAACATGTCTGCCCATCCTCAGGCCCACTGACAAGAGCTGACCTCACACTCCCACAGAACACCAAATTCACACAAAAGAATAGGTTTACAAAACACAGAGACACAGACAACACTATGACGGTTACCAGAGGGAAGGAGGGTGAGGAGACAGTGAAGGAGGTCAAATATATGGTGATGGAAGGAGACTTGACTTTGGGTGTTGGGTATACAAATCAATATACAGATGACATAACATAGAATTAGACACCTGAAACCTACATCATGGCATTAACCAACATCATTCCAATGAATTTAATTACAAAAAGAATAGACTTACCAAAAAATTAAGGAGGGCATTATCCCTTACAAAATAAGACAAATGGACTTTCATGTCAGAACTCATCTGCCAGGACTTTTATGTCCCCTCCCTCCAAACCCACTCGTTTACTTGGACAATTCTGAATTCTTAGCACTTCAATGACACTAGGAGCAGAAGAGACTGCTTAGAACAGGAATTGGGAAAGATTTCAGAGGCTGCCGGATCCATCTGGTAGGAGTCAGTTACTTGCTCTTTTTCTGGGATTTCAAGTTTTTCTCCATTTAAATACACAGGAGAACCTGCCTCAGCTGGCAGCACAGGATGGCTAACATGTCTGACAGTGTGTCCCCTTCTGTTAGCCCAATAACGCTTGCTTTGTTCCAGGCATAACCTTCATAGCAGACTGTCATATTAGCACATCAGCACCAGTGTCTGCCATTAATATGTGAAATGCAGTCAGGAAAGGTATGTGATTTTGATTCTGCCACAGTTCGATCTATGCCTTGGGACAAAACCATAACCCCACTGAGCCCTGGTATCTCTATAGATGAAAAGATAGGGAAGTGTCAGATCAGTAAGTCTGATGCCCACCAAGGAATTACATTTTATAGCAATAACTGGACCATGTGCCTAGAGAACAAGTCCCCAAACTCTCTCACTGGTTTGAATCCTAAGCCCTAGCTGCTTCCCGACACATCTTCTCAGATGTTCGTCAATTTTAGTGATAAACCTGTGACCGTGAACAGGGTTCCTCATGGAAGACCATTGCAGGAGCCAGTCATGGGACTCTTGGCTTGAGGGTCTGTGTAAAGGAGCAATATCACTGCGGGCCTCGGCTCCCATGCTTTGAGTGCCTGGCGTCATCAGAGTCCTGTGTAGTTACAGACAGTGACAGGTTCCATCCCCATTACCATGTGGCACCAACAGCCAACAAGGCAGGAAACAGGGAAGCAAGTGTGCTTCTCCCACAGTTCTCTGCCACTTTCAGCACACTCTCCACTCCCATCCTTACTCATCTGCCAGGACTTTTTAGTCCCCTTCTTCCAAACCCACTCGTTTACTTGGACAACTTTGGATTCTTAGTCCTTCAATGATACTAGGAGCAGAAGAGGCTGCTTGGAACAGTAACTGGGAAAGAATTCAGAGGCTGCTGCATCCATCTGGTAGTATTCAGTTACTTGCTCTTTTTCTGGGATTCCCGTTTTTTCTCCATAATTTCTGCTGTTGTCTGCATTTTGTCCTTTGGTTTAGTTTGACATCATTTTTTCTTTCTCTTTACTTTAATTCTCCCATAAACATATGTCCCTATGTGCTTTATTACTACTGATGAATGCTGTAAATGCATCTTTTACACAGGACAAAAGTGCAATTTTAATGTGATATCTAAAATTTTTTGCTTCTCATTATCCCCTCTATTTCCAAGAAATGGGCTACAGGGTGATTTATTGTAAATTCACTTGTGCACAGGAAAGCATGCATCCTTGCCTCCACCGCAGCTCTTTCCAGTCTCATTTCCTCTTTATTCTGTTTAAGTATCACTTAAAGTTTTGGTCACAGCACAGGCTAGAAAGGCTAGGTTATAGGGCCTATACCCCCTTATCTGTACCTGCTGAAGTGTTCAGAGAGGTGAGAGGAGAAGGCTGGACCAAGAAAAAACGTCACCATAAAGATCACCCTGAACTCTGTTTGGACTCCTCCTAGGCTGGTGCTGGCCTGAGGATGAAGTAGAGGAGCTGTCCTGTGAGTCTCCAAACCCTCACCTGTTCTTCCTCCAGAGCAGGCATCACACTTAGATAATGACTCTGACATTAACAAAACAAAATAAACACTGCTATAAATTAGAACCAGTGTTCATTGATGTTGCCATATTTTAAATTTTAAAATGACATTCTCAAAGCTTAACTGGTGCATAAACAGCTGATGCAGCCTCGTTGTTGTTTTTTCTTTTTAATATTTTTTAAGGAAATATCACTTTAAGCTGAAACCGTTTTTGGCTCAGTGGATAGATCATCGGCCTGCGGACTGAAATGTCCCAGGTTCGATTCCAGTCAAGGGCATGTACCTTGGTTGCAGGCACATCCCTAGTAGGGGGTGTGTAGGAGGCAGCTTGTCAATGTCTCTCTCTCATTGATGTTTCTAACTCTCTATCTCTCCCCTTCTTCTCTGTAAAAAATCAATAAAATATGTCTTTTTTAAAGAAATATCACTTTGAATATCACTTGAAAATTTGAATTAGGGGACTCATTTCTGAGCTGTGAAGAATCATAAATGACTATTTTCAAATATATGGAGACACCAGCATTTCTCCTATCCTCTGCAAGTATAACGCATCTGCATTGATTGGAAAGCCAAGGACCCCAAATAAACATAGAAACCTGGAATTCTAGAGTAGCTGTCACCCAGTCCCCATTTAGCAATACTTCATTCAATTCCACTAAAGAAAAACAAAAAGGAAAAACTAAATTATACAAATCCATTTTCCTCACAGGTAGGTAGATGAGGGAAGTTAATAGGTTCAGTCCAAAATAGAGCCAGGGTTTCGACTTCCAGACAGCATCACGAGGAACCCTATGGACTTATGGATGGTAGAACAACAGCAACTGGTTTAATTTTTTTAATGAAAATCTCAAAATGCTGCCATAAGGTCATATACAAAATAAAGAAAAGTTAATTCATTTTTTATTTTTTTATTTATGTCATTACTTTCACCCAATGCTAGTGAATAAAACTTAAATAACTAAGCCTTACTATTTAACTTGCTGGCCAAGTCTTCATCAATCAGTTCCACTTGAAGAGTCACTGTCCTGCACAATAAGCTGAGTTTTTCAAACTTGCCTTTGCTCTCTGGATACAAGAGACCTGCTGTCTCTATCATACATTCTTTCAAAAACTCGCTTTCAGAGAGAGGTTGCTAGCTTTTGCTAATTTGAATGATAGCATACAAATTGCTTTGGTAGTTGTCTCTTGAATTGCAGTTTGTCTGTGAAAGACATTTTGCTGAGCCTGAAATTTAGCCATCAACCTCTGTGCAGTAGCCTCCCATTCTTGAGGTGACTGCTTGCTAGCATAGTTGCCATGCTTTGTGGCAAAGTGACAGCTGAGATTGTACTCTTTGAAGACTGCAAGTGTTTCCTGGCATATCAGACATACCAGCATTTATCAGACTTTGGTGAAAAAATATTTTGTTGTCCACTCCCTCTTGAACACTCAGCATTCACTGTCCACTTTCCTTTTCTTTGGTCCACTCATGTTTAATATTGGGCTAAAACCAACAGTACCGTGCTCTTATTAAATCCTTTACTAAAATAAGACAGCAAAGTATAAAAACAAGTGATTAAATTTGCTCTACTATAACATTTTTGGTCTTCTAAAAAAAAAAATATATATATATATACACCGTATTTGCCGGCTTATAAGACGATTTTTTGGCCCTGAAAAATACCATATTTGCCAGTGTATAAGAGACTGGGCGTATAAGACGACCCCCTAACATTTCCACTCAAAATACAGAGTTTGTTATATACTCGCCGTATAAGACTACCCCCCACTTGGAGGCATATTTTTCAGGGCCAAAAAGTCGTCTTATATGCCGTCAAATACTATATAAATATATAGATAGATAGATAGATAACAAAATCATCTGAAAAAGTTCAGACATGGGACAGAGGCACACCCTGACCAGAGAGAACAACCCCTTTCCTCCATAGGAAACCTGTGTATCTTTCACACAGGCCCTTTGTTTATGATAACACACGTAGCTTCACATTGATGTGTCTTCCAGACACACTTTGGGAGGTGCTAGGGCAGTGCAAAACATGGGTAACCAGTAGTTACCACTAGCACTTCCGTTACTGGCAAAAAACAGCTGCAGTGCACATAGTGTGAAAGAGCCCATTATCAATGTCAGATTGCATCCACTGGACTCTATAAAAACAACCAAGTGCCACTTTTAAATGCCCATTGCAACAGTTTTTATTATTAAATGCTGGAAATGGCAGGATATTTATATTTATATTATATACCCCTATTGTGACAGCCTGGCAGAGCATTACAAAGGAGATAACCCAGCATCTGGTGATGTCCATAAGTACAAGACTTCAGGCTGTCATCACCAGGAAAGGGTTTCATCCAAATATTAGATATGAACATTGGATTTTCAGTTTTTCATTTGCCCAATTACTTCTGAAACCCTGAAATTAAGCGATTTTGTAATAAAATCTTTAGTTCATCACATTTCTATACAATCTTTTTGTTCAACCCACTGAATTAGGGTTCGTTCACACTAGCTGTGCTGCCATTGAAGTGTGGTGCAGTACTGCAATGCAGCGCAGCTAGGGTTAATGCAGGGAACACGGGTTTTCATCATGTTTGCATTGATGCTAATGTGCAGTGGTGCATATTAACACAAATGTCCTGTAGCATGCATTTTTACAGGCACAAGGGAGAGAAGCAAACGCAGTGCAAAATGCATTTGTTTTGGCACTAACACATGTGGTTAGTGGCCATAGTAGCCTTACTGATACCGCATCCATATCAGCAATAAAATGCAGCCACAGCATGGCTACTGGGACATGTCCTCTGTGTGTCTTTTACCCTGCTGCGTGTGTCCATTTTATGCCACTATGATCTGAGAAGATGCTTGATATGATTTCTATCTTCTTGAATTTGAAGAGACTTTGCCTATGTCCCAGCATGTGGTCTATTTTTGAAAATGACCTAGGTGCACTTGAGAAGAATGTGTATTCTGTGGCTTTGGGGTGAAATGTTCTGAAGATTTTGTTTAATTCTATCTGGTCTAATATGTCATTTAACATTGATGCTTCTTTGCTGAATTTTTGTTTAGATGATTTGTCCAAAGGTGACAGTGGGGTATTAAAATCTCCTACTATGATTGTATTGCTATGAATTTCTCCCCTAATGTCCTCCAGCAGTTTTTTTTAATTATTTTTTTATTAAGGTATTATCTGTGTACATAGCTTATCATTGCACCCCCCCATAGATGCCCTCCCTCCCCAGAGTTTTGTGTCCATTGGTTATTCTTATATGCAAGCATACCAGTCCTTCGGTTGATCTCTTATCTCCCCCAGATCTCCCTACCCTCCTCCGATCCCCCCACCCCGCTGTCATTTGACAGTCTGCCTGCTGTTTTACTGTCACTATATCTATCTTTCTGTTCATTCATTTATAATGTTCTTTAATATCCATAAATGAGTGAGGTCATGTAGTGTTTCTCTTTCATTGGCTGGCTTATTTCACTCAGCATGATACTCTCCAATTCCATCCAGGTTACTGCAAATGATGAGAATTCCTTCATTTTTATGGCAGCATAGTATTCCATGGTGTAGATGTACCATAGTTTTCTGATCCATTCATCTGCTGATGGGCACCTAGGCTGTTTCCAAGTCCTAGCTATTGTAAATTGTGCTGCTATGAACATAGGGGTGCATATATCCTTTCTGATTGGTGTTTCTAGTTTCTTGGGGTATATTCCTAGTAGTGGGATTACTGGGTCAAATGGGAGTTCCATTTTCAGTTTTTTGAGGAAGCTCCATACTGTTCTCCACAGTGGTTGCACCAACCTGCAATCCCACCAGCAGTGCATGAGGGTTCCTTTTTCTCCACAACCTCGCCAACATTTGTCATTTGTTGATTTGTTGATGGTGGCCATTCTGACAGGTGTGTTGTTTTGATTTGCATCTCTCGGATAATTAGTGACTTGGAGCATGTTTTCATGTGCCTCTTGGCCTTCCTTCTGTCTTCTTTTGAGAGGATTCTATTTAGGTCCATTGCCCATTTTTTAATTGGCTCATTCATTTTCCTTTCATTGAGTTGTATAAGCTGTCTGTAGATGTTGGAGATTAAACCTTTATCAGTGATATCGTTTGCAAATATGTTCTCCCATACAGTGGGTTTTCTTGTTGTTTTGTTGATGGTTTCTTTTGATGTAAAAAAGCTTTTTATTTTGATGTAGTCCCATTTGTTTATTTTATGATTATTCTCTTTAGCTTCCATTTCCCTAGGGTTAGTATGAGTGAAGAAGTTCTTTAGGCATATGTCTGAGATTTTGCTGCCTGTGGATGCCTCTAGTATTTTTATGGTTTCCCACCTTATGTTTAAGTCCTGTATCCATTTTGAGTTTATTTTTGTGTATGGTGTAAGTTGGTGATCTAGTTTCATTCTTTTGCATGTATCTGTCCAATTTTCCCAACACCATTTATTGAAAAGACTGTCTTGACTCCATTGTATGTTCGTGCCTACTTTGTCAAATATTAATTGAGCATATTGATTTGGGTTGATGTCTGGATTCTCTATTGTATTCCATTGATCAATATGTCTGTTCTTGTGCCAGTACCAGGCTGTTTTGAGAACAGTGGCTTTGTAATACAGCTTGAAATCTGGTATTGAGATCCCTCCTACTTTACTCTTCTTTCTCCGAAGATTGCTGAGGCTATTCGGGGTCTTTTATTGTTCCAAATGAATTTTTGGAGAGTTCTTTCTACGTCTGTGAAGTATGTCCATGGTATTTTCATGGGGAGTGCATTGAACTTATATATTGATTTGGGAAGTATGGACATTTTGATGATGTTGATTCTACCAATCCATGAACATAGTATGTTCTTCCATCTGTTTACATCTTTCTCTATTTCTTTTTTCAGTGTCCTGTAGTTTTCTGCATATAGGTCTTTTACCTCCTTGGTTAAGTTTATTCCTAGGTATCTTAATTTTTTTGGTGTGATGGTAAACGGGATTGCTTTTTTAGTCTCTGTTTCTGTAAGTTCACAATTGGTGTAGAGAAATGCCATTGATTTCTTGGCATTGATTTTGTATCCTGCTACATTGCCAAATTTGTTTATTAAGTCTATTAGCTTTTTGATGGAGACTCTTGGGTTTTTTATGTACAATATCATGTCATCTGCAAATAGTGACAGCTTTACTTCTTCTTTTCCAATTTTGATGCCTTTTATTTCCTCTTCTTGTCTAATTGCTATGGCAAGTACTTCCAGTACTATGTCAAAGAGGAGTGGTGAGAGTGGGCATCCTTGTCTTGTTCCTGTTCTTAGAGGGAATGGTTTTAGTTTTTGCCCATTGAGCATGATGTTGGCTGTGGGTTTATCATATATAGCTTTTATTATGTTGAGGTATGATCCTTGTACTCCCACCTTGTTGAGAGTTTTTAACAGGAAAGGGTGTTGGATGTTATCAAATGCCTTTTCTGCATCGATAGATATGACTATATGATTTTTATCTCTCAATTTGTTTATGTGATGTATCACGTTTATTGATTTGTGAATATTGTACCATCCTTGCATTCCTGGAATAAAACCTATTGGTCATGGTGTATGATCTTCTTGATGTACTGCTGGAGCCGATTTGGTAGAATTTTGTTGAGGATTTTGGCATCTATGTTCATTAGGGATATTGGTCTGTAATTCTCTTTCATTGAGTTGGCTTTATCTGGTTTTGGTATTATGGTGATGCTGGCTTCATAAAAGGAGTTTGGCAGTGTTCCTTCCTCTTGAATTTTTTGGAATAGTCTGAGGAGGATAGGTTTTAGTTCTTCCTTGAATGGTTGGTAAAACTCTCCGGTGAAGCCATCTGGCCCTGGGCTTTTGTTTGCTGGAAGCTTTTTGATGACTGCTTCAATTTCTTCCCAAGTTACTGGTCTATTGAGATTTTTAGATTCTTCCTGCTTGAGTTTTGGAAGGTTGTATTTTTCTAGGAATATGTCCATTTCCTCCAGGTTGTCCAGTTTGTTGGAATACAGTTGTTCATAGTATTTTGTAACAATCCTTTGTATTTCAGCGGGGTCTGTTGTTATTTCACCTCTTTCATTTCTGATTTTGTTTATTTGGGTCCTCTCTCTTTGTTTCTTGGTTAGCCTGGCTAGAGGCTCATCAATCTTGTTTATCCTTTCAAAGAACCAGCTCTTGGTTTTGTTGATCTTATGTATTGTGTCTTTGGTCTCTATGTCGTTAATCTCCGCTCTGATTTTTATTATTTCCTTCCTTCTGCTTACACTGGGCCTTTCTTGCTGTTCTTTTTCTAACTGTTTGAGTTGTAGTGTTAGATAATTTGTTACCATTCTTTGTTGTTTTTTGCAATAGGCTTGTAGGGATATGAACTTCCCTCTCAAAACAGCTTTTGCTGTGTCCCATAGATTTTGGATTGTTGTGTTTTCATTGTCATTAGTTGCCATGATGTTTTTTCTTTCTTCCTTGATTTCTCTGGTAACCCAGTCTTTGTTCAATAGCATGCTATTTAGTCTCCACGTGTTTAATTTCTTTGGCTCATTATTATTGTATTTGATTTCCAATTTTATGGCACTATGATCTGAGAAAATGCTTGATAAGATTTCTATCTTCTTGAATTTGAAGAGACTTTGCCTATGTCCCAACATGTGGTCTATCTTTGAGAATGACCAGTGTGCACTTGAGAAGAATGTGTATTCTGTGGCTTTGGGATGAAATGTTCTGAAGATGTCTATTAATTCCATCTTGTCTAGTACGTCATTTAGTATTGACGTTTCTTTACTGACTTTTTGTTTAGATGATTTGTCCAGAGGTGACAATGGAGTATTAAAATCTCCTACTATGATTGCATTGCTATTAATCTCTCCCTTAATGTCCTCCAGCAGTTTCTTTATGTATTTGGGCGCTCCCGTATTGGGTGCATATATGTTTACCAGGGTTATTTCTTCTTGTTGGTTTACTCCCTTTAGTATTATGAAGTGGCCTTCCTTATCTCTTGTTATGTCCTTCACTTTGAGATCTAGTTTGTCAGATATAAGTATTGCTACCCCAGCTTTTTTTTCATTTCTGTTTGCCTGGAAAACCTTTTTCCATCCTTTCACCTTCAGTCTGTGGGCGTCTGTTTTTCTGAGGTGGGTTTCTTGTAAACAGTAGATGTATGGGTTTTGCTTTCTTATCCAATCTGTTACCCTATGTCTTTTAATTGGAGCATTTAAACCATTTACATTTAAAGTAATTATTGATAGGTAGGTATTTGATGCCATTTTTATTCTATCCCCCTGTGTTCCTTCTTCGCTTCCTATTTCTTTATTATTACAGTAGACCCTTTAGCATTTCTTGCGTTGCTGGTTTGTTGGAGATAAATTCCTTTAGTCTGTTTTTGTCAGTGAAGCTCCTGATTACACCTTCAATATTGATTGACAGTCTTGTGGGGTACAGTATTCTTGTGTTCAGACCCTTCCTTTGCATGACTTTGTATATGTCATCCCATTCCCTTTTGGCCTGATGAGTTTCTGTTGAGAAATCAGTTGCTAGTCTGATGGGGGTTCCTTTATATGTAACTTTCTGTCTCTCTCTGGCTGCTTTTAAGATTCTGGTTTTGTCAATGTTTTTTTGCCAGTTTAATTATAATGTGTCTGGGTGTTGATCTTTGGGGGTTCATTTTGTTGGGGACTCTTAGAGCATCTTGAACTTGTGTTGGTTTTTTCTTCTCTAACTCAGGAAAGTTTTCTGTCATTATTTCTTGAAATACTTTTTCCATATCTTGCTCAGTTTCCTTTCCTTCTGGAACCCCTATTATTCTAATATTGTTTTGTTTTGTATTATCCCAACGATCCCATAGGCTCTCCTCCTGTTTTTTAATTTTTTTTCTAGCAGCTGCTGTAATTGGGTATTTTTTTCCATTTCGTCTTCTAGGTCACTAATGCGGTCTTCTGCTTCTTCTAGTCTACTCTTGATGCTTTCTATTGAGTTCTTCATAGTAGTGATGTCATTTTTCATTTCTTCTTGGGTCACCTTCATTTCCTCTTGGGTCTTCTTCATTTCCTCTTGGGTCTTATTCATATTGTCAAATTTGTCCTCCATTCTTTTTAGCCAACTTATGATCATTATTTTGAATTCTTTCTCTGGTAGGTTTCTTGCCTCTAACTCGTTTACTTTCTTTTCTGGTGATGGTTGATTTTCTTTCATAGGCGGGTTGTTTCTTAGCCTCCCCATGATCTCTATTTATAGGGTGCCTGGTTACATAGTTCTCTCCCTCCTGCTTTGATTTAAAGGCACAAAATACAACACAATCAGGTACAACACACAAGGCACTGAACAGAAATGTGTTAGCAATATTAATATCCTCCAATAAAGGTGACTAGAACCCAGATAACAAAAACATACAATCCAATAAAAAGAATAAGCAAACCAATCTTACAAAAAAAAAAAAGCATAAGCCTTTGATATAGTTAGCATTCAACATACAACAACAAAGGGGTAGAGAGAAGGATTTTTTTTTGGTGGGGTGCAGTGACAAGGTAGGTGTGAATGGGATTGGAGGAGGGGGTTGGGAATTATATATACACAGGTCAGGTGAAAATTTTGGATGGGGTAAACAGAACGAGTAAGGAAAATCTAGAGCAGTAAAGGGTTAAGATAAGCAGGACACCAAATGTAAAGGGTTAGGAAAAGAGAGATGTCATAAAGGTAGGTTTGAGATAGAATAGAGCGTTGGAGAAGGCAAGGTGCGAATAGTTTTCAGAATAGTAATCCCGAACGGAGGAAATAGAGAAAAAAAGAAAAAGAGGAAAAAGGGGAAAAAAAGAAAGCAAAAAAAAGGATTATAATATGACACTTAAAAAGTAGTAATAAAAATAAACAAAAGAAAATAAGATGAAAAAGATAAAAAGGTAAAATAGTAGTAGTAATATTGTTGATTACCTATAAAAATGAATTAATTAAAAAGGTAAAATCAAGTGAGGGCAGATGAAAAATTTCTTGAGTAAACTTTGCAATTAAAGTAGGTGAAAACCAAAAATTAATCAGTTAAAACATAAAAATTAAAAATTAAAAATTAAACAAAATTTGCAGTAATGAAGGTCATTCACTGTCTGTGTTGTTCTGTCTGGCATGCATGTTCCCCATCTGGACGGTAGTTGCAGATCCCTGTGTTTCACGGTTCCTCTGTGTTAATTACAAGTCCTGATTTTTAAGCCGATCTAGAGACCATATGTGCTTTAGCCTCTGGGTGGCAGTGTTTCTGGATGACTTCCAGGACTCTAAAGCCTTTCTATCTTTTCCCCCCTCTCTGTGTCCCTGATCTATGGAGGGCTGGGGGTGGGGCGATCCCGAGCTGGCTGCACTCCCCTGTAATTCTGCAGATATTTCTTGGATTTAAATCCAGATGTGCTGCTCCTTAGATATCCCCACTCTTAGGAGACCTGTCCACAGACAGGCGCACCTCTAGCTGAAAACCCTGGGGCTTCCTGCAAATCCAGGCCCAGTCCTTCAGCCTTGGTGCGCCTGGCGCTGTGCGGGAGCTGGTGTGCGAGAGCTGGTGCGCGGGGGTTGCTGCGCCGAGTGGAACTCAGTCAGAACTACCGGCCGAGGGGAACTCACCCACCGGATCGCTGCGAAATCTGAGCTCCTCTGAGATCAAGGGTTCGAGCTAACTATGATCAGTTGGTGCTCCTTGGGGCTGTGGATAATCAGGCCTCTGACTCGAACCTCCTCCCTTCCAAGATGGCGAGATTTCCCCGTCCGCAGTGGCAAGTATCTCCGGTAAGGGACCCAGTCGTGGGTGGTCAACTTTTGGGGGCTCCCTGATCAGCAGAGCCCAAATTTCCTCTGGTGTTTGCCAGTCTCCTGGCTTGTTGACCAGCACTCCTAGTGCGATCCTCAGTTGCTCTCTCTCTCTCTTCCTAGGGACAAGAGGAGGAGAAAATGGAGGAAGAGCAGATGGGCGGTTTCTGTGGGATCATTCTGGAAGAAGAAAGTTGGACGTGAGAAAGACATGGCCTCCTATTTTACATTTTCCTATTATTCCTTTCCCCCTTCATGCTTTACATCATGTGTAAATATAGTAATTTTCTTTAAGATTTGGTTTATAAAATACATTTCTTTATCTTCTATACAGAAGATACATTTCTTTAACTTCTATCAGAGGCTGCCTTGTGGAGCTCAAGACTCTTTCTTCTGCTCAAAATTATTACAACTTTGCAAAAATAATAACAGGAGGTAAAAGGAATGGTTTCTTGAACTGTCCTGACACTTCTATAATAAACAATTAACTTGGTATATCAGTTGTCTATTGCTGCCATAACAATTTACCAAAACATTAGTTTTCTGAGACAATGAAAATCAATTTTCTTAGTCTTGCAGAGGTCAGGAAACTGAAATTAGTCTTATGCAGATAAAATGAAAGTATCCTCGTGGCTGAAGGTATCTCCAGGAGAGAATCTATCTCTTGCTTCTGCAAGCTTCTATAAACTTCCAGAATCCCTTGTTTTGTGATCACATCACTCCAATCTCTGCTGCCATCATCACATTGCCTTTTTCCTCCTTTGATCTTTTAAAAATATATATATTTTATTGATTTTTTACAGAGAGGAAGAGAGAGGAATAGAGAGCAATAGAGAGCTAGAAACATCAATGAGAGAGAGACATTGACCAGCTGCCCCCTGCACACCCTCCACCGGGGATGCACCCGCAACCAAGGTACATGCCCTTGACCGGAATCAAACCTGGGACCTTTCAGTCCACAGACCAACACTCTATCCACTGAACCAAACCGATTTCAGCTCCTCCTTTGATCTTGCCTCCCTCTTCTGAGGGCCTTTGTGATTACATGTAGGACCCACTCAGATAATCCAAGACAATCTCCCACCTCAAAATCAATAACTTCATCACTTCTGCAATAAGGTAACATTTATATGTTCTGGATTAGGACATGGTTATCCTGGGTTTAGGGAGTGTGTAATTTTCAGCCTACCATATGTGAATAAGTTAACCTCTCTGTAACTCTCTTTAGTGATCTTTAAAAAAGAGTATTGACTTCATAGGGTCAGTGTGTATACCAGGAAGTGGGGTTCTGTTGTAAAAGAAATGCTTAATAAGGACACACATGTAGCAATATTTAATGAAGAAATTTAAAAGTGCTTAAAATATGATTGTGGTTGGGAATTGGGTAATGTACAGATACTGGGAGCATTCTGGGGCACTTGTTATGAAATGCTTAGATATCCTTGCTGAGTCTGTTGCTGGGAATTTGAATATTAAAGGTGAGGTCTCATTTCAAATTGAGGACTGTGATATTGGACAATGGAAGAAAGGTGCTACTTGTTACAAAGTGGGAGAGAAGTCGCTGAGTTATGTTCTCCTACTGTGTGTAAAGAAGAGCTTGAAAGCAATATACTTGAATTTTCAAAGACAGTTTGGAGGGCACATCCTGGTTCCTCCTTGTAAAATTCAAAAGTCAAGAAATGAGAGCAATGCATTTATAAGCCAAGGAACTCCAGGGATTGCTAGCAGCCACAAGGAGCTAGGAACCAGCATGGATCCTCCCCAGCACCTTCAGAGAGACCATGGCCCTACCAACATTTTGATGCTTGACACCTAGAACTATGGGGACATAGGTTTCTGTGGCTTTAAGCTACAGAGTTAGGGGTACTGTGCTACATCAGCCCTAGGAATCTCGCACTTTCTCTTTCCCTCTTCAGGTTTCATAAGCTCAGCATCCCAGAGATGTCCCCTTCTGCATGAGCTTGTGTTTACTACAGTAGTCCTTCCCACCCCACCCGCACATCTGGCCCAGGTGGACCACAGAGGCTGCTAATGAGGGAAGTGCTGGCTTTCTCAGAAAGGCCTATAAACTCTGCCTGACCCTGTCTCTCAGCAACGCCTCACTGTCCAGGGCTCCCAGGCCCTATAACCACCCCACCCCATTCTCCTTACTTTTACAGTGTCTGAACTCAGCCCTTTACTGAAGAATTTAGTAAATATATGCAGCACCAAAACAAACCCCCAATCCTTTCTTTTTGAGAGAAAAAGTGCTAATGAAGGGCTCCTGGATGCTCGAGGGAGTGAGAAGACTACCAAGCTAGTGGGAGAACAGCAGGTCCTGAGACCACCTCTGCCTGAGAGCATGCTCCAGGCCCACTGGGAAGACCCAACAAACTCACACTCCATAGAACAAAGTCACGCAAAAGAATAAGTAGTTTCACAAAAAGTCAGAGACAAAGATAACAATATGGTGGTTACTACCCATGTTTCCCCGAAAATAAGACCTACTTCATGGAAATATAATACATCCCCTGAAAATAAGACCTAGTGCATCTTTGGGAGCAAACATTAATATAAGACACTGTCTTATTTTCTGGGAAACAGGGTAGCAAAGGAGGGTGGGAATTTGTAAAGGGTAAATGGAGTCAAATATATGGAGATGAAAGAGACCAGAATTTTGGTGGTGGGCACACCAAATAATATACAAATAATGTACCATAAGATTTCACACTAGAAATACACATATTATTAATAAACAATGTCACCCCAGTAAATTTGAATTTTAAAAATTATAGTTTCATCTAAAAAATACAGTAAGGCCTCATTCTTTGCTAAATAAAACAAAAAGAACGTTTGCACATTTATTTTTTTTTAATTGATTTTTATTAATTATGGTATCACATAATTGTCCTTATCCCCCCATTCCCATCCCAAACCCCTCCCTACATATTCCCCTACCCCCTTATTGTCCATAGTGCATGCATACAAGTCTTTTGGTTGATCTCTTCCCTTTACCCCCACCCTCCCCTACTTTCCCTCTGAGGTTTGAGGGTCTGATCGCTGCTTCTCTTTTTCTGGGTCTATCTTTGTTCACCAGTCTATGTTGTTCATTATTTTGTCTAGATGTGTGAGGTCATGTGATCCAAGAAATACCCTTATAAAAACCTAAACTGCGATAAGCCTTAATGGTTATCCTGAGAGGCAAATGAATCAGTCTGTAGTGAGTTCCTTTCTGGGCCAGCAGTTCTTTTGAGTCCCAGTTTCAATGTCAAATAGTTCCTTGTGTGTACATGTCAGCCATGATATTTCAGATCTGGTTGGTGGACAAATGGTGGTATTGCAGGTCCGACCATCTCTTGTTTGATCGTGGGTATCCTTCAGCAATAGGCAGCCGCTGTCTGTTGGTATGGTGAGGCGTCCTCAGCATCTTCCATCTCTGAATTGTCTCTTCTGTTTTCATGGCTGGAGCACTTCTGTCTATTCCTCTCTGTTACTGGATTCCAGGTGGTCTCAGAGTTGTTTTCTGAAACTATACAAACATATTCTCGACTAGAAAAACTGAGTGTACTGTACAAAATGCTGTTCCTATAGTATTAACAAAAATTCTTATTGGCAGAGCGCCTCATGGTAAAATTGCACAACATGTTATGAACCTAATGCAGTCATAGTGTAGCGCAAATAATTAAAATGTAAAAGATATCAAGACTAACGTTTGCACATTTAAATACACAGGAACCACCTTGCTCGGCTGGCAGCACACAATGCTAATACATCTGACAGTGTGTCCCTTTCTGTTAACATTGGTGACAATGGTTTTGATCCATGAGCTACAGAGCAGATTGTCAGATTAGCACATCAGGACTATTGTCTGCCATTAACACATGAAATGCAGTCAGGAAAGCTGTATTGTTCTGGTTCTGCCACTAGCAGCACTATGGTTTTGGACAAAATTATAACCTCTCTGAGGCCTGTAATCTCTGCAGAGAAGAAGATAGATTAAATGTCACAGCATCTAAGTCTGATGGCTCCAAGGAATTTGCCCCATGAGAACAAGTCCTCAGACTCTCCCAGTAATTTGCATCCTGAGCCCTAACTGCTTACCCACACTTCCTCTCAATGTGGCTGCTTACCCACACTTGCTCTCAGATGTTGTTTGGTTGTAGTGCTAAACCTGTGCCAATGAACAGGGTTCCTCATGGAAGAGCACAAGGAGGGACCAATCCTGAGATTCCTGGCTTGAAGGAGCGATATCACTGCAGGCCTCAGCTCCCATGCTTTGAGTGCCTGGCGTCATCAGAGTCCTGTGTAGTTACAGACAGTGGCAGGTCCCAGCCCCATTACCATGTGGAACCAACAGCCAAGAAGGCAGGAAGCAGGGAAGCAAGTGTGCTTCTCCCACAGTTCTCTGCCATTCTCAGCACACTCTCCACTCCCTTCATTACTCATCTGCCAGGACTTTTTAGTCACCTTACTTCATAAACTTTGTTTGCTTGGACAAACCTGAATTCTTAGCCCTTTCATGACCCTAGGGGCAGAAGGATAGGCTGCTTAGAACAGGAACCCAAAAGAATCAGAGGCTGCTGGATCCATCTGTTAACATTCAGTCATTTGCCTCCTTTGTGGGATTTTCATTTTGGTTTGCACAAATTTTCTGCTGTTGTCTGCATTTCTACCTTTTGGGTTTAATTTGACTTTTTTTTGGCTTCACTTTATTTCTCCCAGAAACATATGTCCTTAGGTGCTTTATTAGTACTGATAAATGCTGTAAGTACATCTTTATCAAGGGACAGAGGTGCAATTTTAATGTTTATCCCAGTGTATAACAGCACAACATTTTTTATTGTTTCTCATAACCCACTCCATTTCCAAGAAATGCACCACAGGAAGATTTATTATAAATTCATTTGTGCACAGGAAAGCACGCATCCTGCCTCCACTGCAGCACTTTCCAGCCCACACTTCCTCCTTATTCTGTTTAACTCATCACTTGAAGTTGTGATCACCGTAGAGGATAAAAAGGCTAGGTTATAGGTCCCACATCCTCTTATCTGTACCTGCTGAAGTGTTCAGAGGGGTGAGAGGAGAAGGCTGGGCCAAGAAAAAACTTCACTATAAAGATCACCCTGAACTTCAGGGTCACTTTGGACCCCTCTTAGGCTGGCGCTGGCCTGAGGATGAAGTGGAGGAGCTGTCCTGTGAGTCTCCAAACCCTCACCTGTTCCTCCTCCAGAGCAGGCACAACACTTTGCACCTTGACTCTGACATGAGCCAAACAAAATAAATTCTACTCTGAATTGAACCGATGCTCATGAATCTTGCCATCTTTCAAATTCTAACAATTATATTATCAAAGCTTAACTGGTGAATAAACAGCGGATGCAGCCTCATTGTCTTGGAATATTTCTTGAAGAAATATTACTTGAAAATATCACTTAACATTAGAATTAGGGAACTTATTTATGTGCTGTGAAAGAGCACAAATAACTATTTGGAAATATAAGGAGACACCAGCATTTCTCCTATCCTCTGCAATTATAATGCATCTTGGTTGATTGGACAGCCAAGGACCCCAGATGAACAATGGAATCTGGAAGGCAAGGGAGCTGTCACCTAGGCCCCATTTATCAATAGTTCATTCAACTCCACTAAAGAACAACAAAAATGGAAGACTAAATAATACAAAATCCATGCACTCAGCAGGAAGGAAGATGAGGGGATCTAGCAAAGTAACCAACATTGAATCTAAAACTGACTGGGTTTCCATTTTCAGACAGGATTGTGAGGGGCCCTGCAGGTGGAACCATATATGGTGAATTTCTGTACAATTAAAGTCTCTGAAACTGCCCTAAGGTAATATAGCAAATGAAGAAATGCTATTTTTTTTACAATGTACCAAATTTTAGTGATAAGAGTGAGAATCTTCACTACCTTCTTTGCAGGCCTGGTCCCACCCAACTGCCCTCCCCTGCAAGCCTGGTCCACCCCCTCCAACCGTTTTCTCCTACAAGCCTGTGTCCCCCTGTACCTGCCCTTCCCTGAAGGCCCAGTTGCCCCCAACTTTCCTCCTCTGCCAACCTGGTCACACCTAACTGCCCTCTCTTGCATGCTTGATCACCCCCAACTGCCCTCTCTTGTAAGCCTGGCCCTTCAGACTGCCCTCTCCTGCTGGACTGATTGCTCACAACTTCCCTATCTTACAGGCCTGGCCTTTCCCAACTAACCTCTCTTACTGGTCATCTTTTGGCAGCCATCTTATGTCTACATAGAGGCAGCCATCTTTGACCACATGGGGGCAGCCATCTTATGTTTTGGAGTGTTGGTCAATTTGCATATTACTCTTTTATTAGATATAATAGAGGCCTGGGGCACATGGGTGGCAGTGAGGCTGGTGGGCTGCATGTGGGATGATGAGGTTGAGGGCTCCTGTGGTGGCTGCGCATATGGATGGTAGCAGGGAAACAGCACACAGCTGCACTCCTGGGCTTTCTGGTCCTCCGTTGCCAACTCAAAGCCAGAGATTATAGCTGGTATGCGTCCTAAGTGACAGATTGTATCTAAGTAAAACTTGAACCAATGACCTGACAATCACATCCTTCCCTGGTGTCTGTGCCTCTGGGGCCCACAAGCTTTCCTTATGTTCCAAACCTGCCCATGGGACCTGGCCCCCCTGAGCTCTTCTTACTGGAGCCAAACAAGTATTGCTCTTACCTATTTTTCACACACCTCAGGGTGCTGTCCCAGATCCTGGAATCATTCCTGGTCGCCCCAGGAGACCAAGGGCCAGAATCAACCCAAAACTTCCGTCCATGCCTGTTTGTTTCAATTGAATCTGAATTTCATGAACAAATGCCCTGGACATTCATGTTGTGTTAATGGAAATCAATATTTATAGATTTTTGTTCATCTGCCTTATATGCCCATTGAACAAAGACTCTGCTCTGTCATTGCTAACTCCTTTTGCAAAAACCATGCACCCAAGTGCAGTGCACAGTACACACCTCCTCTCCCACCACATGTACACATTGAAGTAAGTGCCCATAAAAATATAAGACACTGAACTGTCCATCTAGCTCAAAAAGGGACGCCTTCCCCCTGATCTCCAATGAGACCCCTTTGCAGCTTGAATGCAGGGGCTTCTACAAGTCCAAGAAAACTTAACCAGAAACTTGAGTCTCTAAGAGTCACAAAGACTTTAGATTATCTGGCCACCCACACTTACTCTGTCCCTAGTGTCTCTACCTTCATACACTAACTCAAGCCCACCTCCAATACTGCTGGGTAATTCCAAGACACTTCTTCACAGTATCCTCCAACCGGTGCCTTCACAAACATAAATTCCCAGGTCACTAAAGAAACATGTAAAAATGGAAAATAATCTGCAACAGTTGAGTGAATCGTGGAGCAAAAGGCCCACAAACCCTGGAAACCATTAGGAACAAGAATAGAACCACCAGTGCCAAATGCTGAGACTTGATATTTCCTCTGCTGCCAAAGGGCACTGTGGTTCAAAGGTTGTGCACAGATCCCAGCAGAGGCACTGATAGGAATCTTGATTTTAGTATTGTCCATTTATCAATATCCTTTTGCAAGAAAACTCTACCATTGTCACTTTGCTGAGGAAGAAGATGGTCACTGATGGGAATAAATGATAAAAAAAGAATATAAAATGTCTAGTGTTATGAAATACTTGATTATTGCTCTTTGGTTGGAAGGAATGGAGCTCAGAGAGTCCTCAATGAACATTGATTGAGCTGGTAGAAATCTAGGAAGGCGCACCCAGGATTTCCAGGGGACATTCACAGCCCATGATGGCTGTAATCCAGGCAACTAGGGAAGAGAGTATTTTTGCTGTCTACAAATCAATTAACAGGCAGAGACGGGCAGAGTAGATTAAAACTCATGACCCAACCATATGGTAGAAATAGGCTAAAAATTAAAGGATGGAAAAGATCAGTAGTGCAAGTATCACTCATGTAAAAGGAAGAAGGAATGGCTGTATTGATAGAAAATAAATTAGACCTCAGAACAAAGGAAATTACTAGAAACAGAGAGGATCATTACATCATGATAAATAACTGACACCACCAAGAAGACAGAGCAATCCTAAATGTGTTTTACCAAACAACAGAGATGTGAAAAATGTGAAGCAGAAACTGACAACTGAAAGGAAGAACAAACAAATTCACAATTAGAATTAGAAACTTCACATCCCTTCAAAAATTGACAGAACAGCTACATATAACCAGGAAAAGAAGAATACCATAACACCCTCAATGAATGGATTTATTGAGGTTTATAGAAGTTGATATTTGCTGAGGACATATTTTTTCTGGTGCACATGGAACATATACCAAGACAAGTCATATCTTGAACCATAAAGAAATCTCACAACACTTAAGAGAATTGGAATCATATGGGATATGTTATGGGACCACAATGGAATTGAGCTGTAACTCGGTAATGGAAAGGTAGGAGAGATAATATCTGTACTGCTTTATCAGCAGTGTAATGAATCCCTAAATGGTCCTCAGCATCTAGAAAAAGGCCTTTATGATGGTCCTACAAGGTCAAATTCTACCTTGGAATATGGAGTTTTCTGAGTTTGGAAAACACACACCATACTATCACTGAAGGATGGAATGTAAGTGGTAAATGGTCATTTCCCCTGTTTTGCTACCCATTGATGAAGCAAATCTCCTTTGTTGAAAAGAGTGGATAGCCGAAACCGATTTGGCTCAGTGGTAGAGTGTCGGTCTGCGGACTGAAAAGTCCCAGGTTCGATTCCGGTCAAGGGTATGTACATTGGTTGTGGGCACATCCCCGGTGTGGGGTGTGCAGGAGGCGGCTGGTTGATGTTTCTCTCTCATCAACATTTCTAGCTCTCTATCTCTCTCCCTTCCTCTCTATAAAAAATATCAATAAAATATATTAAAAAAAAAAAGAAAAGAGTGGATAATGTTCCCCACCCCATGTCCATCTCCTGGTCCCAACATTCACTCACTCCCTTTACACTAGAGGACAGATGACCTTGCTCAGAAGGGACAGCAGCCTCTGCTCGCCATTGGACAACCCTTGCCCATCAGTTATGGCATGCTGGCTTGTGAACTTGATCATGCTGGTGTAATGTAGCCTCTTTGTAGAGGATCTGAGAGCAGCAGCTTGGTCAGGGAAGATATGTTTCCAGCTGAGTTGATGATTATCCTCACAGAACACTGTCAACAGCACCTTTGTGTACAGTCTCCTCCTCAGTCCACTCAGAGTGGTTTCAGGGTATCTTTAAACAGGAGGGACTGCTTTCTATTTCTGACAAAGGAGGAAACAGGGGCCTAGAAAGAGTAGATGGCACACACCAAGCCACACACTGCTCAAAGATCAGAAAGTAAATCTACGTCTTAGAGTTCCTCTGACTCTCAGGAACTTCTTCATATAAGACTGGGGGGAAATATGGCAATAAAACCACAAGTCAGAGTTGGGTGGGAGATAGCTGAACTAGAAAACCCAGTTTCTCTTCCCTTGTCTGTGCTCAATTTAGGAAAAAAGGAAGATAAATCCAATTTTGAGAGAGGAATGTTGAAATCTCCAACTATAAATGTGCATTTGAATATTTCTCCATTTGTTTTTGTCAGCATTTACTTCTTGAATTTTGAAGCTCACTGGTGTTTTGTTTTGTTTTGGATTTTTTTGAATCTCAGTTACCTATGAGGTACATGAAAATTCAGTATTATTATCTTACTAGAGGCCCATTGTAAGAAATTCATGCATGGGGAGGTGTCCTTCAGTCCAGCCTGCACCCTATCGAATCTGGGACCACTCAAGGGATGTCTGATTGCCCGTTTAGGCCCAATCCCAAGGATGAGTCCTAAACTGGAAGTCAGACATCCCTCCCATAACCTGGAACCTCTGGCTCCTAACCACTTGCCTGCCTACTGAAATGATCACCGCTCAACTGCTCCCCTGATGGCCTGATGGCCCCCAACTGCCCTCCTCATGGGAATCAGGTCTAAATGGGCAATCGGACATCCCTTTCACAATCCAGGACTGCTGGCTCCCAACTGCTCCCCTGCCTGCCTGCCTGATTTCCCCAAAACACGACTTTCTGCCAGTCTGATTACTACCTAACCACTCCCCTGCCAGCCTGATTGATGCCTAACTGTTCCCCTGCCAGCCTGTTTGTCCCTAAATGCCCTCCATGCAGGTCTGGTCCCTCCCAACTGATCTCCCCTGCAGGCCTGGATACAACCTAACTGTTGTTCTATGCAGGCCTGATCACCCCCAAATTCCTTCCTCTGTGGCCTGGTCAGCCCTAACTGCTCTCCCCTGCAGGATTGATCACCCCCAACTGCCCTCCCTTTCAGGCCTGGTCCCTCCCAAATGCCCTGCCTGATGGCCATCTTGTGATGGTCATCTTGTTTCCCTGTGGGGGCAGGATCTTTGACCACATAGGGGTAGCCATCTTGTGTGTTACAGTGATGTTCAATTCGCATATTATTCTTTTATTACACAGGTTTAGATAGGATTTGAAGCCTGATGCACTGGTGGGGGTTGGCTGGTTTGCCCTGAAGGGTGTCCCAGATCAGGGTGGGGGTGCCTTTGTAGCATGTGGCAGCCAGGATGAGGAGCCTGTGGTCATTTGCAGGATGGCCACACCTCCTGGGAACCCAAGGGGAGGCCCTGGTATCTGGGATTTATTTATCTTCTATAATTGAAACTTTGTAGCCTTAAGTAGAGGCCAAGGCAGGCCAGGGCTGGAGAAGCTTGGCTTCCTCCATCACCAGGGGAAACCCTAGCCTACTGCTCTTACCAGCTCTCTGGCTGCTGCCATTTTTATTGGGATTTATTTATCTTCTATAATTGAAATTTTGTAGCCAGGAGTGAGGCCTGGGCCTGCCAGGGTGTGCAGAAAACTTGGCTTCCTCCATTGCTGGATAAACCCAAGTCTCCCTCCTCTCTTTGTGCTGAAGCCATCTTGGTTGTGATAATTTGTATATTTTCCCCTGATTGGCTGGTGCGGGGTGGCTTGTGGTGTAATGGAGTAATGGTTAATTTGCATATTACTCTTTTATTAGGTAAGATTGAAGAAGTAAACTATTTATCATTATGGAATGTCCTTCCTTATCCAGAGTATAAAAATGGCATCATTCTGAATCCTGCTTTATCTGATATTAATACAGCCCCTGCAGTTTTCATGTGCCTAATCTGTGCATGGTGTATCCCTTTCAGTATATAATTTTTAATTTTTTTCTTTAACCTGTCTCTGTTCTAATATTTAAAGTGAAATTTCCTTTAGACAACATTCAGCTTGGTCTTGCTTTTACAATATCCCAAACGACTATCCAAGTAGAGCATTAGGATAATTTACATCTAATATGATTATTGAGAAGATTGTGTTTAAATTCATCTTCTTGCCAAACCAGTTTGGCTCAGTGGATAGAGAGTCAGCCTGTGGACTCAAAGGTCCCAGGTTTGATTCCGGTCAAGAGCATGTACCTTGGTTGTGGGCACATCCCCAGTAGGGGGTGTGTAGGAGGCAGCTGATTGATGTTTCTCTCTCATCGATGTTTCTAACTCTCTATCTCCCTTCCTCTCTGTAAAAAATCAACAAAATATATTTTTAATTAATTAATTAATTAATTAATCTTCTTGCTATTTGTTTCAGTTTGTCCCATGTATTCTTTTTTGGGGGGCTTTTTTCTGCTTTTTTGAGAATTTTTAAAATTCTGTCTTATTTTAACTCTTGTGTTATTCTATATTTTATTTGATTTTCTTATTGGTTGCTCCATAGTTTGCAATATGCACCTGTAACTTATCATATTCTATTTTCAGTGAATGTTATATATCACATCATATATGCTCTAAGGTCTCTTCCCACCTTCTGCATTACTGTTATACATTACTGGAAGCCCAGTGCATGAAATTCATGCACAGTGGGGTGGAGGGGGACCCTTCAGTCTGGCCTGCACCCTCTACAATCTGGGACCCATCAGGAAATGTCTTACTGCCAGTTTGTGCCCACACTTTTAACAGATGACAGCTCCATTATTGTTTCTTTCTTTTTATGCTTTAACCCTTTAGAATTAGTAGGTATTCAAAGAGTGTATCCATTTAGGGGGGGGCACTCTGTATATCTCTATTCAGTAGTAAAAGGAATCAATATTCAAGTAGTGAAAGGAATCGGTGCCCCCAGATGGAGAACCACACTCACTCCCCACATGCCTCCCCACTCCAATTTCCACCTTCACAGGCAGAGGGAGAATCAATGTTTTCTCTCATTAACTTGAAAAAGCACCCCCTGTCACCTGCTATTTGGCAAGAGTGCACTAGGCTCCAAGCGAGCAAGGCTCAGTATGGGCACCTTCTCTCAGGGGTGCCGGCACCCAAATGCGCATTTTGTAGTCACCCTGACTCTCCCACCATTTCACTGAGAGGACAGAACTCTTCGCCTCCTCTGGGTTCCCAATGGTGAATGCTGACTGAAAGCACCCGCAAGGTGTGACTGTCCCTATCTGTTCCTGCCTCAGCACCTGTATTAGCCCCACAGAGGTGATCTCCTGGCTGCACTGGCCTCTGAGGGAACAGAGCATCACCACTCTGCCCTCTCACTGTCATCTTACAGGCACCTACCCTCAGCACCCAGAACACCCAGACACTCTCCAAAGAATGTGAGCATGCTGGAGGGAACATGCACACATCCTGTGGGGGACATAGGCATGCTGGGGTTCATGGAAGTGCTGCAGAGGGGCTGCGTGAGTGAGGGAGGGAACTTGCTAACACATGGTCCTGGACTGTTGCAGCTCATGTGGGTGACAGCATGCCAGGGGGGAGAGGAGACGATCCATGCACTGAAGGCCTGCAGTTGTGCAGCTCTGCAAACCCAGTGGCACAGCCAGTAGGACTACAATCTGGCCCAACACAGTGGCTGTCCCTGAGATCACACCTTCTGGGCCAGAATGTGGGACTTGCGCAGCCACTCCTCTCTGCTGATGACCTGCGGGAGCTACTTCAGCTTGGCCAGCAGGCTCCACATGGTGCACTCACAGCTGCCACCACCGCCATCGGTGGAGTACAGGCCGCCCTGCACTGGCCCATCTCCCCCACCCAGCAGCTCTCTGTGCCTGCTGCCCACAAGCCTGGAGCAGCCTGGGCAGGGCGGGATGCCTGCAAGCTCTGCCCACTGGCCCAAAGCGTATTGCCAAGCTGCTGGTCTACAATTGCCTGTGTTGCCCACCCCCTGGAGCACACTGCCCAAGATGATGAAGGCAGACATTTTGCTCTCCCCTGCCCACCAGCCTCTCTGTGCACACTGCTCCAGGCTTCCTTGCCTTGGGCAGCACTCTCCAGGCAGGTGGGCAGGCATCCCTCCCAGTCCACTGTCTGCTCTGCCTCTCAGCACACTGCCCACAAGCTTCTCCACACCTGCACACATTGCCCACAGGCCCAGAGCAGGGCTCTTGGTGTTGTCACCTTTGGAAACCCTCCAGGCACATGGGTAGGCCCCGCCCCTGGCCACTCAGTGCCTGCACACATTCTTGCTGCCCACAGGCCCATCATCTTTGTAGGGTTAATTTGCATACCCACTCTTTATTGGCTGTGGATATCACAGACATATGGTAAATTTACGTTATTTGTCTATTATTAGTATAAATACATTTACAGGAAATATAAACTCAACCATATATTGTTATTTTGCTTCAAGTATCAATTGAATTTTGCAGAGATTTTTAATTGATAAAAATATTTTCTATTTATCTACCTTGTCACTATTTTATGTGACTCAATCCTTTGTTGAGGTGCCAGTTGTCACCGCTTTCATTTTCTACACACCTGACCAATGTCTCAAACAGTCCTGAGTAGCCTGTTGTTCAGTGACTGGACATAGTATATATATATATATATATATATATATATATATATATATATATATATGCAAATTTAAAAATATTTTTAAAAAAACACTAAATATCTTTTCTGGCTACAATATTATTAAACTACAGAAGTCACAAGAGGAAAAAAATTGAAAAACTTACACAAAAAACATGAAAATTAAACAATACACTCCTTAACAACCAATGGATGCAAGAAAGAAGTCATAAAGGAAATAAAAATATTTTTGAAATAAAAGTGGAAACTCATACAAAAACATGAAATTCAGCAGAAGCAATTCTAAGAGGAAGGGGGTAATGTTAGATGCAACATTAAGAAAGAAGAAAGATCTCAAATAAACTTAACTTTCCATTGGGAACTCAGAAAATAAAGAGAACAAACTAACCCGAAGTCTGCAGAGGAAAGAAACCGAGATCAGAAAAACAATAGAAAAGATTTTTTAAAAATCAAAGCAAACAAGCAAACAAAATCCTAGGATCTGTATTTTGAAAAGATAATCAAAATGTACAAACATTTAACTAGACTAAAATTTCCAAATAAAGAAGGCTCAAATAAATAAAATCATAAATGAAAAAGGAGACATTTTAACTGATATAACAAAAATACAAGGATCATAAAAGACTACTGTAAACAGTCATGTGCCAAGAAATGTATAAACCAGAGGAAATGGCTAAAATTCCCAGAAGCATAAAACTTACCAAGACCAAATCATAAAGAAACAAAAAATATGAACAGGCAAGTAATGAGAAAGGAGATTGAAACAGGAATAAAAAAATCTCCCAACAAAGAAAAGGTAACACCAAACAGTTTCACAACTGAATTGTAGCAAACATTTGAAAGACAATTATTGCCCATCCTTCACAAACTCTCCCAAAAGGGCAAAGGAAGGAAAACTTCCAACCTCATTTTATGAGGCCAGAATAATTGTGATATCAAAACCAGACAAGGGCACTGCAAGAGAAAAAACAAAACAAAACAAACAAACAAACAAAACAAAAAAACTACAGGCCAATCTCCCTGATAAACGTAAATGCAAAAACCCTACACAAAAGTTTAGCAAACTGAACTCACTGGCACAGTAAAAGAAGTCACTAACTAGACTACCATCAAGTGGGATTTCAATGAGGGTGGACTTCCTGTTATTAGTGTAAATCGGCACCATACTATGGTGGATATCACTGTTAGGACAAGAATGTTAAGGTCTGGACAGCTCTTACTAAATGCATCTTGTCAAGTGTTTAAATGTTGCACAGTATTTTGTAGGCACAGCGGAAAGCAAGATGAGGTTGCCAGGAATCCTACCCAACCTCACAATAGTAGCAAACTGCAAAGAAAAAAAAAATCAATGTTTAGATTTGCATCTCTCAGATTATTAGTGACTTTGAGTATGTTTTCACATGTCTCTTGGCCTTTCTTATGTATTCTTTCAAAAAGTATCTATGTAGGTCTATTCCCCATTTTTTATTGGATTGTTTATCTTCCTTTTGTTAAGTTGTATGAGTTCACTGTACATGTTAGGAATTAAACACTTATCATTGATAACATTGGCAAATATGTCCTCCCATGCAGTGGGCTTTCTTGTTGTTTTGTTGATGGTTTCTTTTGCTGTGCAAAAGCTTTTTATTTATATATTTTCTCTTTAGTTTCCATTGCTCTAGGAGCTGTATCAGTGAAGAAATTACTTTGGCATAGTCTGATATTTTGCTTCTTGTGGATTCCTCTAGTATTTTTATAGTTTTCCATCTTATGTATAAGTCCTTTATCTATTTTGAGTTTTTTGTGTATATGGTATAAGTTGGTATGGAGATAAACACTATAGAGTTACCTCAAAAAACTAAAAAATGGAACTTCCTTTTGACCCAGTGATGCCTATTCTAGGAATATATCCCAAGAAACACCGATCAGAAAGGATATATGAACCCCTATGTTCATAGCAGCTGAATTCACCATAGCTAAGATTTGGAAAAATCCTTAGTGCCCAACAGCAGATGATTGGATTAAAAAATTGTGGTACATCTACACAATGGAATACTACCCCACTGTAAATCAAAAGGAATTAGTACCATTTGTAGCAGCATGAATGGAACTGGAGATAATCATGCTAAGTGAATTAACCCACTCAGAAAAAAAGATAAATATCACATGATCTCACTCATTTATGGAATATAATGAACAACGTAAACTAGTGAACAACAACAGATCCAGACACAAGAAACTTTGATCAGATCACCAAACCTCAGAGTAGTAGGCAGGGGAGGATGGGGGTAAGGAGAGGGATCAATCAAAGGATTTGTATGCCTGCAAATAGGCCTAACCAATGGACACAAACACCAGGGGGTTAAGGGCATGAATGGGAGGTGGGGGCAATGGGGCGATAAGAACAGATATGTAATACTTTAATCAATAATGAAAAAAGAAAACAAAAAAAAGGAAAGAAAGAAATGTTTAATTAACCAGATAGTGCATAAAAGTACCCCCTTTAGGGAGACAGAGTTTTGTCTGGGGATCCTCCATCTCCTTTATTTGCTGAATAAAATAAAACTACCTTAACAACCATGTCTTGTTCTTAAATAGAGCATCCAAAGGGTGAAAACCTTGAGTAACATCATGAAACTTTGGAGACAAAGTGTTTAAGGCCAAGACAGATTCGGAGATACAGGATCTAAGAGTTCCTGGTGAGTTAACAGTAGCTGGTACAGATGTCAACCAAACAATGGTTTCTGCTCTGGATAACAAACACTCCTCTACTGCAACAAATGAAGAAAATGCTAGAGTGCAATGACTAAAATGATCCGATTTTTCGTGTGCTTCACCTTGTACCCAAACTCTTCTCAAAGTAATATTTTTCCATTGCTTTTTGCTATATGATCCTAAATTTAAGACAAAGATTGGTGTGAAGTGTTAAAAATCACCAACTTATTTCCAAAACAGTGGCCTCCATACTTTTCTTGGTGCCCCGGAGGGAGGAGCTCAATGTAACTGTTACAGGTGGTGCCACAATATGAGTGAATAACAGGTACAAGGTTCTGCATTTTTGTGACTATTCCCTGCAGAAATTTTCAGACAAAGTATTGCCAAAGAACTTGGTCACTTATCTAGCAGTTGTTAGTGAAGTGCCCAGCGAGGAACCCATATTGAAACGACCTTTTGAACTCTAGCTCTGAGCAACAAACAAGTGTCTGGTCTCCAGCTGCACCACAAGCCACCCAGAGTGTGAAACCACAAGGGCAGAGTATAAACTAAACTCAAACACAGTCACCTAGAAAACAAAGGATGGTGAGGCCAAAAGCTCCAAAACAGGAAGCACAGCACAAAACCACTTTTTTCAGCCAACATCCTGAGACTGTGAGATAAAGAAAATCAAGAATGAAAAAGAAACAGAAAGCAGGCAGACAACTGAAATAACTAACAGCGGTAAGCAAACAGATAGGAAAGCCAGCTGGAGGAAATTCAAAAGGAGACAGCCCTTTTCCTACAGCTAGGAGATTTGGATGGAGTCTTTTAAAAGTCCAAGAAAAGAAATAAATGCTAGAAATAACCACACATATGTCTTTAAACGGGATTAGAGTAACTTCAATGTTTTTTGGTCCACACTCGATATTAGTCTATACTTTATCCAGTATTTCCAATATGTGGAAAAATTTAAAATGTTTGTTAAATTGACTATTCCTGCCTTTCAATATGAAGTAGGAGCAGAAACCGTAAGGTGTTTTGGTGTGTTGCTTTTTAAGCCAAAGCTGGAGTGTCTAAAAGAGACATGATTTTCATCCACTAAAGAACAGCATCTCATATACACAAATAAAAGCATCTGAAAAAAATAGAGGGGAAAAAGAGGGAAGAGCAAAGAGGAGAGAGTCATCAAAATGAGAGAGAAAATCTGTGTGCTGGTTCTTGTACTCTGTAGCATTTCCAATAAAGTTTCTAAAACTGAAAAAGAAATAGCTGGATAGGAATAGTTCTGCATAAACACCAGTGTTTTTTAAAAAACAGTAAAAATGGTGCCTTTGGGGCTTCCAGAGTCCCAGGCTGGAGTAGAAACAGTGCACACTGTCACAGGAATGAGGAGACGGGAGAGGCTGAGGGAAAGGAAGGGGAACCCTTACAAACAGGGGAGGAATGTGAAGCCTTCTTGCTGTGCATTGACAGTTTGCACCAATTTCACCAAGTCACCAAGGAGTGAAGACACTCAACTGACATACAACTGACAAATTATACATTGAGGGCCTTGGACATATCAGATATTGGGATGTAATTCAATAAGTGAACTATAGTATAAATCCCAGATAGCTATACATACATATGGTACATACTTCTCACGTATATACTTGTATTTATAAGTTGCCACATTCAATTTGCTACTATTTTGGTGAGGAATTTTATATCTAAATTCATAAAGGATATTGGTTTGTAGTTTTTTTCCTTGTAATATCTTTGAAGGATACTGACCTCATGAAATGAATGGTGAAGTACTTAGCTCCTCTCCTGGTTTTTTAAAGTGTCTGCAATGCATTGGTGTTAATTCCTTAAATATTTAATGAATTCACCAGTGATGCCATATGGTACTGGGCTTTACTTTGGTTGTAGGTTTTTATTTTAATTTAACCTCTTTTAGATTTTATTTAGGTTTGAGTCACCTTCAGTAGTTTGTGTCCTTCTAGGAACCCAATGTACAGCATAAAAATGCAAAAGAAATGAAAATTTAATTAGCAGTTAGCTGTCAGATTCCAGTTGCCAGAACCCACCTTAGGTTTACCTATTGAGGGACAAAACAAATCTCACTAAATTAATAGAAACCTGTGCAAACATTTCTATATAACAGAAGCAACCTGAATAGCAAACAAACTATGAAAACCATTTTTAAATTCAATGGTAATCAGTAATATGGACTTATAAATGGACAAAGACATCACTATGTGTGTCCTTAAGGTGATAAAAAAAAATTCACAATGGAATATCACCAAGTGTAAGCACAGATTTGGGGACTTCTTACACAGGGCTTGTGTCAATGAGAATTGGCATAGTGCTCTCCAGTCATATTGACAATATCTAGTCATATGAAAGCCATCTATTAACTGTTGCACAGAGATATGCAGAATATGGAGATTATTTTGATAAAGTATATATTTTGGAACATCTTAAAAGTTTGTTAATAAATAATTGGATACAATTTTATACAAATGGCATTTATGAAAAAGCTTAAACTACAAAAATCAGTATTAGACATTACCTATAGATGCAGGTGTATGTAAAAGTGTAAGTATACACATGAGATGATACATAAAAAGCTCAGAATATGGGTTGCCCCTGAAAGGCAGAGGGAGGGAGAAAAGCATAAATGAAATCCATGTGCAATGTGTTAACTTTTTAATCAAATAGAATATCTGCAGTAAAAATTCCAAAATACTTATATTTGTTCATTGCAAATTGTGGATTTTTGTTTCATAAGTTCCCTTACAAACTTGTTTCATAACTGCATAATATTTAAGACTGAATAGGTAAATATAACCTCATCTTAGGTATGTAACATCTTGTCATTTCTAACAACAAAATGAGCGACACAATATTGTGCTTCATTTGAATGAGACACTTATTCTAATTCATGCCAATGGTTGTGACAATTTCTGTTTAAATCTACTGGGATACAGAATGGTGATCACTGGAGACAAGGACCACAGAGCCAGCCACGAAAAACATTTGATTAAACACTGAGCAGGAAGTGAGTTTTTCTTGAATTTGTCCTCAGTGTTGATTCTTTCTCTTTGGATATGGCACCCACTTCTCTTGACCAACTGCTCAGGGGGCTAATCATAAACTTGCTAGAACAAAGAAAAAAATCATATCGCTATAAATGGCATTGGTTTGTTTGAAGTAATGATAATTTCTGGTACCTGAAACTCTTTGTGTCACATGGGTATCCAGTGGCCAAGATGAAAAGTACAGTGCACCTTCCCAGGAGAAGGTTGGATCTGTGACATGAGTTCTTCAAGGACTGACATGAGAGGGAAGTACTTTTCCCAGAAAGTTGGCCTACTTTGATTCCAAAACATAAAATTAGATAATATTCCCCTCCTCATTCCATAAAGAATGTTTGTTTGTTTTTTCATTTCTTGCCTTATCCAGTTAGAGAAACATAAGTAATAGATTGGTTTTAAAACACTTCCTGCTTTCCTGTATGCTGAGACAGAAAGAAATAGACTAAGCATTGTGTTCATAGTCCATTGTATTAGCTTCACCAGGTTCGCTTAATGTTATGTATAGACTTTTGAGGGGGCATAATGTGAGTTAGAAAATTAGTCATGGAAATGGCTCCTCGATGAAGAATTATCTTAGTAGTATGAACTGGAGGTGACCTCAGGCCTTACCATCTCCATGTGGACACTTACTTTTTTCCTTTTCCTGTTTTTATTCCAGAAGAGGATGGAAGGCCTTCCAAAGAGCAAATATGGAGCTTAGGCCAAAGGAAAGAAAGGCTCCAAGTCCTCAAGAGGCATCGTTTCCTCGCCTCAAACACCGTGATGGAAACCAGTAGTTTTAAACCAAAGAATTAAAAGTCAGTGCTCATTTTTTTCTTTAACTTCCCCTCCATCTTCATCCCCATCTCCACTTGACCCCTTCAGTGCAATGCTCCCAGTTCACAGGATGTGTGGGAAATGTGCAAATGAAACGTCAAATCAGAAGTTGCAGGGTTTTGAACTGAATTGAGAATAAATTTTATCTTTCCGTGTCCACTTTAAGCAGAAAATAGAAATACATCCGAGAAAAATTTACTAATCATGCATGCTATCAAAAAACCCAGAACACTGCATAAAAGGAAGATCCAACAAAGAGTACAAGAAATAAATAATACATTCTAGGACATTGCAATAAACTTGGAATTCATTTGAGTTCATAGAACTCTAGACCTCCCTGGGTCTAACCCCGGAAGGTTTTAGCTCTTGGCTCAATGTTACCCTCTCCAACACCACTTTTGTTAACTTCCTGTACAAACGTTTGAAGGATGCAGAGGATAAGAAGTCACACATAGGAAAATATCACCACCTCTTTTCACCCACAAATTCCCATACAAACGTTTTCAAGTTTAGGAGGTCCTTAGGTCATAGGAAGTCTACATAGGAATCTTACTTTGGATCCATAGCCAACAAGTAAGTTACACTGAGAAGGTTGTACCACGTCCTTCATCAAGACCCGGGAAGATAGTTTTTCTGAAAGTAAAGTGGTCCCTGTGTTTCTGAGCAGCCAAGTAGGAGATCTTTCCATCTTAAATTCCAATCCTCTTCAGCCAAGTAGATCTTTCCATCTTAAATTCCAATCCTCTTCAGCCACCCATCCTGAGTCATTACTCAGATTTTGCTTTTGACACTAACTATGACTTTTCTGCTGTCTCAGTATCAAGCAGAAAACTCCCCACCCAAAGAACAGAGACCCAGGGACCCTCAGCTGGTCCTTGGTGGAAGGTCACAGCTGACACTTCCTTTTCTCCCAAGGTTTAAGTGAACATGTTGAGCACTTCTACACAAGTGTTCCTGGGAATTTGTGGGTGAAAAGAGGTGGTAATATTTTCCCATGTGTGACTTCTTATCCTCTGCCTCCTTCTAACTTAACTTTTGTTTAACATGAAACTGGGCTTGGCACCATCCCTGGAGAAACACAGGGACCACTTTACTTTCAGAAAAACTATCTTCCATGGTCTTGATGAAGGACATGGTAAAAGCTTCTCAGTGTAACTTACTTGTTGGCTATTGGTCCAAAGTAGGATTCCTATGTAGACTTCCTATGACCCAAGGACCCCCTAAACTTGAAAATGTTTGTATGTATTTAGATATGACACTTTCTTTGGAGGAAGGTCCACAGCTTTAATAAGATACCCTGAAGGTCCAGGACTGAAAAACCAAAGCAACACTAGTGTGAAAACACACAGTTTTTCTCTTTCATTAAGTGAAGAAGATAAGCAGTTTCCTTCATCTTCCTCACTGAAGTTCAACCTGGTGGGAGAATCTGGTTTTAGAAAAAGTACCACTGAGAAAAGTATCTTCTGTCAACTTGTGTTTGAGTTCAGGCTCGGGGCTCAGGACATGGCAAGGAAGTGCCAGTTGGCCACAGGCACATGGGATGGAAGGAACATCCTGGTGGTTGACATGCCCTCCATCTCTGAGGCTTAGGCCAGGACTAAGAGTTGTCTAAGGACATCTTTGACTGCTATTTGCTCTCATCCCCAGGGTCCCATGTGCTTCTGCTGGTGATGCATCTGGGTAACTTTACTGCCCAGGACACAGTGGCAGTGAGGAGGGTGAAGGAGGTCTTTGGGACAGGAGCCATGAGGCACGTGGTGGTAATCTTCACTCACAAGGAAAACTTAGGGAGAGAATTCTTAGATGAGTATGTAGCCAAAACAGACAACTATGACCTACAGATTCTGGTCCAGGCATGTGGGAAGAGATACACCAGAACCCGGTAACTGGGGAGGACCAGAGGGAGCAGCTGGAGAAGCTGATGGCTGTGGCCTTGAACTTGGGGAGGGAAAATCAGGTTAACTTCTACACAAACAACCTCTTCTGCATACACAGATGCCCTAGGGAGATAGGGACAGCACCCCAGAAGATCACAGGTCCTATCTGGTCAAAGTTCAAGTGCACACCAAGGAACAAAAGTGAGACCTGAAGGATACTTGAAGTCACTGGGCATCCAAGCCAGTGCACAGTCAAAAAGTGTGTTTTGCCTTATATAAGTGTCCTATTTTAGCTTTTTTACTGTTTTCATTTCATGAAATATATTTCCACCCCTTTATTTTCAGGTTCTATGTATCTTTCACTCTGTGGGGAGTATCTTGTATAGAGCATATATATCTGTTTTGCTTTCTCATCTATTCAGGTACCCTATGTCCTTGGATTGAAGCATTTCATCTATTTACATATAAATTGATTATTATTAATATGGTCCTTTTTTCCAATTGTTATTTCTTCTTAGAGAAATTCCTTAAAATTTTCTTGTAATACTGGTTTGGTGGTAATGAACTCGTTAAACTTTTTCTTGCCTTGGAAACCCTTTATTTCTCCTTCAATTTTAAATGATAACCTGCCTAGGTAGAGTAATCTTACTTTTTGTGAAGGTGCATATTTCATACCAATCTCTTTGGCCTTGACAGTTTCTATTGAGAAATTAACTGGCAGTGTTTTATGTAAGGTGCTTTTTGTTGCAATTTTTACAATTCACTCTTTTTTCTAGACTTTGCCATTTAAATGATAATGCACTTTGGTGTGAACATTTTAGGGTTCATCTTGTTAGGGACTCTCAGTATTTCCTGAACTTGTATGTCTTTTTCCTTCAGCAGATTAGGAAAGTTTTCTATCATCATTTAAAAAAATAGGTTATCAATTTCTTACTCTCTCTTTTCTCCTTCTGGTATCCCTATGACGGGAATAGTTTTATACTTCAACTTGTTCCAGAAGTCACTTTTAATTTTTTTTCTTTTTGCTGTTTTAATTAAATGTTTTATACTACCTTGTCTTCTAAATCACTGATTTGATTATTTGCTTCACTAAATCTCCTATTGATTCATTCTAGTGTATTCTTTATTATAGATATTGTATTTTTCATTTCTGACTGAATCAGAGAGGAAGGGAGAAGGAAAAAAAATTAGAAACATCAATGATGAGAGAGCACCAGTGACTGGCTCCCTGCTGCACCATCCAAATGGGGACTATACCATAACCCAGATATGGATCTTGACAAGAAATTGAACTGAGACTTCCTGGTTCATATGTCAACACCGAGCTATACCAATTGGGTTCAGCATGGATTTGTCATTCTTTCTATTTCCTGTCTCTGATGACTTTAGGTTGTAATCCAATTTAAAATCTGAGTCCTACAAAATAGTAATTCTTTCAGGGATTGATGCTCTGAGGATATTTGTATAAATAAATGACTTCTTTTACCATTCATGTAATTTATAAATAAACTAGAAGTTTTCAGGGATAGAGTTGGGTGAGCAAACAGAACTAGATCTGAAGAAAGGTGGTGGGTGAAGAGCACTGGGAAGTGTAAAAAGTACAGCTCAGCATATTATCCCTCTGAACACCTATCACCAACATCAACTTTGTAGACAAAGCTGAATTGTAAATATTTCTCTGCTTAGTTTATAAGAAACTGTTTTCTACTCCCTATCCTTAAGGTATTAAGACACAACTCTTCATTGCTATGGCTATTCAGGGTCTTTTTTAATTCCAGATGAATTTTTGGAGAGTTCCTTATAGGTGTATGAAATATGCCATTGGTATTTTAATGAGGAGTGCTTTGAATCTATATATTGCTTTTGGTAGTAGGCTCTGCAATCCTGAGAAAGAAGGATAAAGTAGGTGAGATCTCAATACCAGATTTCAAGCTGTATTACAAAGCCACTGTTCTCAAAGCAACAACCTGGTACTGGCACAAGAACAGACATTTAGATCAATGGAATAGACTAGAGAATCCAGATATCAACCCAAATCACTACGCTCAATTAATATTTGACAAAGGAGGCAGGAACATGCAATGGAGTCAAGACAGTCTCTTCAATAAATGGTATTGTGTAAATTGGACAGCTACATGCAAAAGAATGAAAATAGATCACCAACTAACACCATACACAAAAATAAACTCAAAATCGATACAGGACTTAAACATAAGACAGGAAACCATAAAAATACTGGAGGCATTCATAGGAAGCAAAATCTGAGACATATGCAGAAAGAACTTCTTCACTGATATTCCTCCTAGGGCAATGGAAGCTAAAGAGAAAATAAACAAATGGGACTACATCAAAATAAAAAGCTTTTTCACAGAAAAAGTAACCATCAACAAAATAACAAGAAAGCCCACTGTATGAGAGAACATATTTTCGAGTATTATCACTGATAAAGGTTTAATCTCCAACATCTACAGGCAACTTATACAACTTAATTAAAGGAAGACATACCCTCCAATTAAAAAAATGGGCAAGGGACCTAAATAGAATTTTTTCGAAAGACCACAGAAGGAAGGCCAAGAGACACATGAAAACATGCTCAAGGTCACTAATTATCCAAGAGATGTAAATCAAAACAACAATTGGGTACCATCTCACACCTATCAGAATGGCTATCATCAATAAATCAGCAATGACAAGTGCTGGCAAAGATGCGGAGAAAAAGGAACCCTGATGCACTGCTGGTGGGAATGCAGACTGGTGCAGATACTGAGGAGAATAGTATGGAGTTTCCTCAAAAAACTAAAAATGCAACTCCCATTTGACCCAGTAATCCCACTCCTAAAATATATCCTAAGAAACTAGAAACACGAATCAAAAAAGATATATGCACCCCTATGTTCATAGCAGCACACGTTACAATAGCTAGGATTTGGAAAAAGGCTAGGTGCCTGTCAGCAAATGACTGAATCAGAAAACTATGGTCCATCTACACAATTGAATACTATGCTGCCATAAGACAGAAGGAATTCTTACCATTTGGAGCAACCTGGTTGGAACTGGAGAGCATTATGCTAAATGAAATAAGCCAGTCAATGAAAGAAAAATACCACATGATCTCACTCATTTGTGGATAATAAATAACATTATAATAAACAAAAAGATAGATACAGAGGCAGTAAAGCATCAAACAGATTATCAAATTACATCAGGAAGGTTAGGGAGAGGTGGAGGAGATAAGAACTCAACTGAAGGACTTGTATGCATATGTATAAGCATAACCAGTGGATGCAAGACACTGAGGGGGGGAGGTGAGGGCATGTATGGGAGTGGATTGGGAGGAAATGATAAGATATGTACACATATAATACCTTTTTCCCCATTTTTAAGGTGTTATATGTGTACATACCTTATCAATCCCCCACATATACTCTCATACATGCCCTCCCTCCACAGAGTTTTGTGTCCATTGGTTATACTTATATGCATGCATACAAGTCCTTTGGTTGACCTCTTATTTCTCCCATATCTTCCTCCCCTCCCCACTGTAATGTGACAGTCTGTTTGTTGCTTTACTGTCTCTGTATCTATCTTTTTGTTCTTTAGTTTATAATGTTCCTTATTATCCATAAATGAATGAGATCATGTGGTGTTTTTCTTTCATTGACTGGCTTATTTCACTCAGCATGATGTTCTCCAATTCCATTCAGGTTGCTGAAAATGATAGGAATTCCTTCAGTTAGGGTTCAGAGATGGGACTGCTGTGTTTCATATGCTCCTCTGTGGCCAATGACCTCAAGCCTGTTACCATTGGAGACCTGTATCCTACACCCTGTGTTTCTTTTTTGTAAAAATTTATTTTAGAGTGGGAAGAAGAGAGGAGATAGGGAAAAGGAGGGAGAGAGAGAGAGAGAGAGAGAGAGAGAGAGAGAGAGAGAGAGATGTGAGAGATGTGAGAGAGAAACATTGATAAGTTCTCTCCCATATACCTTGACCAGGGATTAAAACTGAGACCTTCTGGTTCCTGGAACAGTGCTCCAATCAATTGAGCCACAGTGGATTCTATTTCAACCACTTCCCCTTTGCCTTTAGGGAACTTAACAGTGTATCTAAGGTAATACCTGGAGAAGCAATTGGTTGAACAGGAAAACACCCAAAGTGGCTTCTGGCAGGACAAGTTTTATTCAAGGAATATGGAGAGTGAAGTGAAAGTGGGCAATGGTGGAGGTATTTGGATATTACCTATTCTGAAGCTCAGACATTGACGGACAAAATTTCTCAACCTAGTGAACAAAACCTATCTATCTATCTATCTATCTATCTATCTATCTATCTATCATCTATCTATCTATCTATCTATCTATCTATCTATCTATCTATCATCTATCTATCATCTTATCATCTAAAATGCTAAGCAGCCATGACAAGCACTGACCACAAGGGGGCAGACGCTCAGCACATGAGCTGTTGAGTTTCATGACTTGGTAGTGGCAGTTCTTGGGTAACACACCCCGGAAACAGAGAGGAAGGAGCTCTCATACTCCAGGACCTCTAGAGAGATGTTGGAGAGCTGGTTTTGGCCTGATCCCTGCAGACCAGACCCAGGGACCTCAACTGCAGGATGGATCCCACTCACTCTGCAAATGCCTTTGGTACAGCCCCATGTGCAGCCAGCAGGGGAGGGATCACATCACTGGAGGTTGTCTCTAGGACAGGTGTGGGCAAACTGTTTGACTCGAGGGCCACAATGGGTTCTTAAATTGGACCAGAGGGCCGGAACAAAAGCAACCTGACCATGCTGGCACTCTCATCCTGGGCTGCTGGTGAAGGAGCGGAGGGAAGAGCAAGAAAACCCTCCGCTCTTTTAGCTCCACAGGTCAGATAGAATAGCCAAACCAGCCAGATCCGGCCCGCAGGCCGTAGTTTGCCCATAGCTGCTCTAGAGTGTATCCAGCCCATCTTGTCCAGTCCTGCCCTACCAACTACCTTCTAAATAATTTCCTTTCAATTCATCGAATTTGTGCACTGGGTCACAAGTATATAATAAAAACTCAGTATTTTTATGGTGATGTAACAACTAGAACATCTTGTGAACCATGAGAGTTTTGGCAGCCTGTATCTCACCTAAAAACAACTTTTAGAGCCTAATGGATCCATACACTAGTAAATCTAGAGTAAGCTGACTCTGTCTGGACCTGGGGGGGGGGGGGAGGTGAAGGGGTAGAAGATAGGAAGGTTAGGAGGGAAAGTGCCATCTATTCCTCAGGTGCGTGTTTAGTTGTCAGGTCATACAACTTTCAATCTTGCAAGAAGTATATGGAAAAAACAAAAACAAAAAACAGAAAGCCTACTTGTTTACGGGAGGCTTTTTTGCCAGGCCTCCTCTTCATTTTTATCCTTGGCTCCCAGTAGTATAGACTACTTTGGCTTGTACCTGAATCCTATTACTTTCTGAATGAGTACTCTGAGACTCTCCTGAAATAATAGACTCAAAACACATATTTTTCCATCCCTAGTGAACACCTGAGGATTCACGAAGTCACATACCCAACTTTCTTCTTCCAGAATGACCCCAGTCTCCCACTACACCAAAGAAGATGACAGACCCTGTGCCTGGCTTTCTGAGCAAGATTTAAGTCATTTAATAGGGCCTTTTGGATCTCCACTATAATCTAAAACATCCAATATAGCTTTGGAAATTTGGGTGTGAGATTGGCCACAAGGAGGAAAAGATTTCAATTTGGCAAATCTGAGGCACCCACCAAATTAGGGGAAACCTGACTGTCTCTTTAAAAGCAAACAGTTCCTCCACTGACTCCACCCCATCTGTGCTTCCTGGCTCAGTGGGTTAAAAGGGCGTAATCATTTCATCCTACTCTCAATGAGATTCTTTGGAGAAAACCTGAGAACTTATCAACTGCTGATAAACAAGGTGAGCCTGGCTGAGAAGTGTTCCTGAGTGGCAGAGCTGTGAAGGCAGAGTGTGCAGGGCATGGGTTCTGGTCTCAGGAGGGACCTGGTTCTGGTTCGGTGACAGCAGCACGATGTGTGGCAGGGAGGGCAAGGGATGGGGAGGCGGTGCTTTCAGAGGGTAGTGGCAGATGGTAGAGAGGAGAATCAGTAGTATTATTAGCACAACATTACATGTCTCATACTGAACAGGACACATTTGTGCTGACTTGTGTACCTTCAGGCATTTGCCACTGTGATAGACACTGGGGGCTGCTGACAAGCCCTACTTTTCCCTGGATAGGAAATGAGTGTCCCCAAGGCAGGTCTTTGAACCTCAAAGGCAATTTAGAGACTGCTCTCTTTTTACTGAAAAAGAAGCAGGATCTCAGAGTGGTATGACTCTAGGGGTTGACCAATTACTAAGGGCAGAGGAAATATGGACTGCAGTTTGCTGAATCCTTTCCATCACATAGCAGAGAGAAACTGTGACCCCAATAGTGTAATATGTGAGGTGAGGAGGGGGTGTTATGGGGAGAGGGTTGGCTATTCTGGAGGAACAATGTATGTGACATCCTCCTATTAACTTCACTAGTTATAGGCTTCCTGCCAGTTCTCCCTTCTAGAAGGAGTATGGACTCTCTTCCCTGGCCTCTCTTGATCTAATTCTTATTCAATGGGATTTCAGAATCCTGGGTCTGAGAAGAAACTAAGAGGCTGTTGTATGCAGTGGTTAGGAGGGAAGCGGTCATCTGACAGACTTTGAATTGGATACCTTCTCTACCTGATACCTGTTAGCACTGTGACATGGTCAAATGTCTCAGTATTTTTGAGCCACATCAATGTCCTTATTTTAAAAGTTAGAAAAATAAAATTAGCATTGGGGGCAATAAATGAGATAATGTACAAAACATTTATGAGGGTTCTTAGTGTAGAGTATTCAATAGTGGTTTTATTACACTGGTTAAATTTTTTGTTGTGGAAAAACTTTTAAATTTATTCAATGACTAGAGGCCCGGTTCATGAAATCCGTGCATGGGTGGAGGGGGAACCTCAGCCAAGCCTATACCGTCTCCAATCTGGGACCCCTCAAGGCATGTCCGACTGCCCATTTAGACCATATTCTGGTGGGATTGGGTCTAAACAGGCAGTCGGACATCCTTCTCACAATCTAGAACTGTTGGCACCCAACTGCTCGCCTACCTTCCTTCCTAATTGGCCCTAACCATTTCTGCATGCCAGACTGATCACCCCCTAACCACTCCCCTGCCAGCCTTATTGATGTCTAACTGTTCCCCTGACAGCCTGTTTGCCCCCAACTTCCCTCATCTGCCAGCTTGGTCACCTCTAACTGCCCTCCCCTTCAGGCCTGGTCACTGCCAACTGCCCTCCCCTGCAGACTTGATCACCCCAACTGCCCTCCTCTGCAGGCTTTATCACCCCCAACTGCCCTCCTTTGCAGGCCTGGTCCCTCCCAACTGCCCTCCCATGATAGCCATCCTGTGGTGGCCATCTTATGTCCACATGGGGGCAGTCATTTTTGACCACATGGGGCAGCCATCTTATGTGTTGAAGTGATGGTCAATCTGCAGATTACTCTTTTATTAGATAGGATAGAGGCCTGGTGCACAGGTAGGGGCCAGCTGGTTTGCCCTGAAGGTTGTCCTGGATCCAGGTGGGGGTTCCCTTGGGTCAGTGGAGGCCCTGGTATCTTAGATCTACTTATCTTCTACAATTGAAACTTTGTAGCCTAGAGCAGAGCCAAGCCTTCTACTCACTCCATTGTGGCAGCCATTTCTGTTGGGATTTATTTATCTTCTATAATTGAAATTTTGTAGCCTTAAGCAGAGGCTTGGGCTAGCTAGGGTGTGCAGAAAACTTAGCTTCCTACATCACCGGGGAAACCCAAGCTATATCCTCACTGCTCCCTATGCACCCCACATTATTTTGAAGCAGCCATCAGACACTGTCTCAGTAAATATTTGAAGCCATTTAAAAATATTACCACAATCAGACTTCAAAAAGCAAGTAGACATTTTAGAAAATTACCAGTTGCAATCAGATTTTTCTGATTGTCTCATAATTTTAAAAATGTTTGAAGCCAGATCCAAAAATTCATAAATTACAATAGTTTTATTTCTCTTAAATTTATCTTAGTAATAAATTTATCTTATTACTAAAATAAATTTATCTTAAATTTATCCAACTTTCCCTGTTACTTTCTGGGAAATTTCTCTGGTGAGAAAGAGGAAGTCTTTTTTCCAACAGAACCAGGCAATATACATTTTGTTGATTATTTCCTCGTGGTGTCATTTCTTCTGCTCTTCTAGTTCTGGTGTTTTGTGTGAATTTATTTTAAAGGAGAAACTTGATCAGATTTAGGTTTGACTGTTTTTTGGTGGGAATACTTCATAGGTGCAGCTATCAACTTCCATCAGAAAGCACATAATATTTGATTGTCTTTCTTCTTGTGACATTAATGATTGCTTAGTTTCATTAAGGGTCAGAAATGATGATACTCAATTTGTATCATTTTTCTTCATTAATGAGGTGGAAAAATCATATAAAAAGAAAAGTTCCCTCAACCATCCTATTATTTCTATGAGATGTGGTTATATAAGAAAGACAAGATAAATGCTTAATTCTTTACCCTTTTTGGTCAATGTTCAGAACAATGAAATGTTTTCCTTGCAGACTCCCAATGAGGTTATGCACTACTTTTAAGAAGGCATTGCTATGAACTCATGGATTTCAACATATTTGATACATATTGATTCATTGGAATTATTATTGATGCTCAAATTGTTGCATCTTTGTCCAGTTTGATTCTCTTGAACTTGACTCAAGTCCTTTTGATAAATTTCTAAAGATTTTTTTTATAGCATTCTGACTTTCTAGTTGACTCAAATAGTTCCTGCCTACTCCTAAAATCAGTACTTTCTCCATAGAGCCCTAATCATTTGATGGGAAATGAATTGCATTTGAAGACTACACTCTGGGGACTAAGGGTACTTTTTGTCACCGGGCTCATTATTAACTCTGTGCCTTTTCAATGGACTTCAAAAGTACACACACACACACACACACACACACACACCAAAACAAAAACAAAACAAAACAAAACAAAACAAAAAGAAAGAAAGAAAGAAAGAAAGAAAGAAAGAAAGAAAGAAAGAAAGAAACCTAAAAGTAGGATTTGGGGGGGATTTAACTCAAGGGGTTTTTTTTTGGGGGGGGTTGTTTTGTTTTGTTTTGTTTTGTTTTTTTGCCTTAGTACAATCCCTTTAGATATTGACAATGAAATAATTGCATTTTCAAGTTACTTGGACCAATTACTTAAGTGATCCATCCACCACATAAAATACAATTAGATTTGTTTGTTTCATTTGCTTTTGATTTCAATATCATAAAACATAAATTTTATTGTATAATTATGTAAACTACCTACATGGTTTCAAGATCAAAGCTATGATATCTTAGTGTTATGAAGACATCCAGTTTCCAGCTGCTGTCCCTGTCCCCTTCAGCCTGCTTCCCCTATTCTCATGTAAACAAATGTTTGTTGGTTTAGTTTTCAGAGTATCCTGCTATTACCTTTTCATATACATGAAAAAATAATATATATATGTTTTATATATGTAGTTCTTATTCCTTCTTGTTAGAGAAATGGTAAGTAAACTACATTATTTTCTTCACTTTGTTTTTTGTTTTGCTTTGTTTCATTTAATGATACATCCTGGAGATCTCTGCATGCTGGTATAGAAAGACATATCTCACTCCTTTTCAAAGTTCTATAGTACTTCACTGTGTGAATATATCTTAGTTTATTCGTAGTAAGGACCATTTCATAGGATTTGGGTTTTTTGCTTTTGCAAATCATGATGCAATAAATACCTTTAAGCATCTTTTTTTTCTGTACTTTTGTCAGTGTAGTTTAGGAAGAATCCTAAAATTGGAGATTGACAATCAAAGGGAAAATGTGTACAGTGCTGACTTCTCCTCTGTAAAATTTGGACTGTTTTCCATTCTCACCAGCCATGCAGGAGAGGTCCCTGCTTTTGCCATACCTTTACCTACAGATTAGGCCAGAAAATGTTTGAATTGTTGCCAAACCTGGAGGTGAGAAATAGTACCTGACATCAGAAATAGAGGTGTAATTTTAATTTATTTTACTTTTTGTGTTTTGATTTATTTTTTCTATTATGAGTATATGTTAATGTGTTTTGATATATTCAAGACACATTTTAATTTCTTTTTTCTGGGTATTTATTCCAATCCCTTGGTCCATTTTCTATTGAGTTGTTAGTTTTTCATTTCTGTTCTTCTTAAATTTCTTTGTATAACAGGAATACTCGACACTTGGATGTAAGTTGGAAAATGTTTCTTTCCCTAGTTAGACTTGTGTGCTTTAATTTGTCTATGATGTTTTTTGTCCTACATTATGTGTGAGATTTTCATGTAATCATTCTTATTAATCCTTTTCCTTTTTTTGTTGCAAATCTTAGAAATACTTTCCCTACCCCTATTTTCCAAAAAAAATTGTATCCATGTTTTTCTATTATTTATTTGGCTTAGTTTTTTACATTTAAGCTTCTAATTTATTTGGAATTTGAATGGCATGGAGCAATAGAAGTAGTTTTATCTTTTCTATATGGTTACACAGTTATTCCAGAGTTGCTTTATCTTCCCCCATTGATGTAAGATGCTGCCTTACTGAATATAACTGTAACATAATGGGATGGAATTGAAAATAAGTGAATAGAGTATGATTAATTCAGTCTATTTCTGGATTTTCTTCTTTCATTTCACTGTTCTCTCTATAAATGCACCAACATCATATTGCTTTAATCATAGAAACTATGATGCTTGACTTCTTGAAGAGCTAGTCCTCCCTTATTATTGTATTTCTTAATAATTCCAGATAACATTTTTCTTCATTTAAATACACCTTATTATCCATTATTTGAAGTTTATAATATACTACTTAACTCTATAATGCACTGCTTATCACCTGCATGAAGAAAAGATGCTGACCAAAAAAATTAACTTTAGTTATATAAAATCATGTTAGAAAATATCTATTTCAAAATACTTTATAAACCACTACTTATCACTTATAGGGGGAAAAGGTTATGAAAAAACTCGAATTTTTTAACTCATATAAACTTATGAGTTTATATAAACTCATGTTAGAGAAGTATCAATTAATTCCAACTTTATGAAATGCTTTAAACATGAGTTGGGTTTGAATTCTATCAAATGTTTTTTCTTCAACTAAATAATGTTCTTTATCTCTTATTGGGATGTGTTGTAACAACTAATTTCCCATATTGAACAATCCTAGTATTTCTAAAATAAATTATGCAATCATGTTGTATTACATTTTTAGTGTCAAATAATTTATTTAGATTTTTTTGTATTAATATTTCAAAGTAAGATACATCTATAGCTTTACTTATTGGTGAACTCATTGGTAGCCTTTAGGATCAATATAATACTTTACTCATATAAGAATTGAAAAATTTCCCTCTCTTTTATATGATCAGGAATAGCTTGCATCACATTGAGATGATCAGATCTTTAAAGTTTTAAGTGAGTTCCCCGGTGAAAGCATCTGAACCTTGTACCCTTTTGTGGGGAGACTGAGCTATCATTTTCCCCATAATAATAGAACTGTGTCATCTCTCTGTTCTTCCTGGCATCAGTATGAGTAATATATCATTACAAATTTTCATGGAGAAAAAGAACAAAGGAGAGGTTTAGGAATTGCCCTCACTTAGCTAAGTTAACCCTTCTTCACTCTTTTTCCCTTCCATAAGGTCTTGTGGAAGCCTTAGGCCCAGAACCTCTTGAAACAAACATGTCTGGCTATCAGGACAACACTCTGAGAATTGTTCTGGTGGGGAAAACTGGAACTGGAAAAAGTGCAACAGGAAACAGCATCCTTGGGAGAGAAGCATTCAAATCTAAAATTGCTCCGCATTCTGTTACTAAGTCCTGCCAGAAAGAAGAGCAACAATGGAAAGGGAGGAAGCTTATTGTTGTGGACACCCCAGGGCTCTTTGACAGCAAGGAGACACTTAATAAAACCTGTGAGGAAATCAGCAAGTGTGTCCTACACTCCATGCCTGGGCCTCATGCCATCATCTTGGTACTACAGCTGGGCCGCTACACAGAAGAGGATCATAAAACAGTTGCATTGATTGAGACCATCTTTGGGAAGTCAGCCATGAAGTACATGATCATCTTGTTCACTCGCAAAGATGAGTTGAAAGATCAGACATTGCATGAATTTATAGAAAATGTAGATGGAAACCTGAAAAGCATCATCAAGGAGTGTAGGAACAACTACTGTGCCTTTAATAACAAGGCAGGTAATGAGGCTGAGAAGGAAAATCAAAAGCAGGAGCTGGTGGAGCTGATAGAGAAAATGTTACAGAAGAATGGAGGGGCTTACTTTTCTGATTCCATCTACAAGGACGTAGGGGAAAAGCTGAAACGTCGGGTAGAGGCCTTGAAGATAATCTATGATGATGAATTACAGAAGGGAATTAAACTATTTGAAGAAGAATATGCTCAGAAAAAAATAAGCTTGGAAATAAAAGAGAAAGAAACACAAGCCCTAAAGATGAAGTATGAAGAAAGAATGAAAGATATAAAAGAACAAGCTGCAAAGAATATATTTACATCAGTTGTACAATGGATTCAGGATAAGCTTTCAAATATATGGGTTAAGTTTTTCAAATAGTGTAAATTTTATTTTTTATTTTTAATTTACCATGATTTGTTACTGTGGTAGATTGTATTTTAAAAAGATGGATATAACAGTATCTTCTACCCACCTATTCTTCTTATGATAAGAGCTTGCTTTGAATTATAGGGGTCTGTACCACTGCCTTGGAATTCCATGGACTTTGTGATTGCTTTGGCAAATAGTGGATGGCTGTGACTTGTAAACTTAGATAGGAAGGATGCCTCCTTGCTCTCTGGAGTATGTGTCCTTGGCACTTGGTCAACATGTGGTGAGGAAGCCCAAGTTGTCCATCGAATCCACATGAAAAGGACACGAAATCACTGGCTCACACCCCTGGCTGATCTTTCATCCCCCAGCAGAACCAATTGCCAGCCATACAAGAGAGGCAAGATGGAAATAGATTCTCCAGCTGCCAAGTGAGCCATCTCAGATGAAGCAGCAAAGAGCAAAGATGAGCCCTCCCACTGCATTTCTGCCCATGTTTCAAGAGAAAAATAAATGATTGTTGTTGCTTTAAATCACTAGGCTTCTGGACGGTTTGTTATGCAGTGACAGCTAACCAGAAGCATTCTCCCAGCTCATTCCTCACCAGTCCCCACAATACCAACTAACTGAAGAAGTTAAAAAAAATTCTCATAAAAATGGAATAATACATTATGGAGATTTCACAGGCTCAATATAGGACAATTCAAATTAGAAATCCTTCATATAGCAGTGGTGATGCACATTATTTTAGTCCACTTCTCTGAGTGAATGAAGCAGCAGGCTTCTCCAGCAAGATGGTTCTGTTGTTCATGTGAGGCAGGAGAGTAAGAAGTTAGGAAATTTCCTGGGCAAGTGGAATAGGGAAACTGAGACCAGAAAATTACACAAGGCCAGCCTGTTTAGCTGGCTTGTAACCAGCTTGTGAGTCACAAAATTTATCTTCACCAACTAAGGACACATGAAAGCAAGTGGTTTATACTCTCCTCTCTAACCAGAAGATACATAGCTTTAATCACTCTGGTTTGGGAAGTAGAGCACAAAGACCCAATTAAAGCCATTTGTGCCAGCTAAACCCAAGGGAAGATGAAGACGGGGGGAAGGGGATTAAAGCCAGAAAAACCTAAGATAAAAGTAAAGCAGAACAAAGAATAACTTCACACTCTCCAGTACACTCATTTTGATTTATCAGCATATTAAAAATGCACCTGGAAAGCTGATGGAAAACAAAACGAAGCAAACAAACAAAAATGGATAGAAAGCCCTCAGGACAAAAACTCACTACTTTAGAGCAGACCCATGCCCATTCCTAGGCATGAACTTTTTATTTCTTCCTAAACTCTAAGGGTCCCTGTGAGAGACTGCAGCCAGCAGAGCAGTGGGAAGTGACAGCTGGACCAGGGCTCAACCTCTGATCCTATCTCCAAGGCCCTGTTTTCCCTGACTTCCCAGTGAGCTGAAGGAGCCCTGCCTAGGCTCAGTTCTTTCCTATAACATTTCTAGAGCCAAAGCAGCCCTGCCTAGGTGCTCTGCTCTGGCTTCTTCTACCCTAAACCTTTCCTTTATTTTACTGTCCCCATCTTTAATAAACATACTCTCAAAATCACCTGGACTTGTGTTTTGAAATCATTCCTGCATCAAATCAAGAACCCATACACTATAGGGTAAAAAAATAGGACATCTGTCATACTCTCAACAATAAAGATTACTTTAAAAATAAAAATAAAAGGAAAAGAGCCCACACACTACAGGCCAGCCTGAAGGAAACCCACTCTGATCCCATCCCTGTCTGGTAGCATTTGTACATCTGAAAATTATGAAATTTTCTTATTGTTTCTCTCTTTTCTTTTTAAGGTACCTAACTTAAAATGGCTATTAAAACATTAACTTTAAGTATCTTCTCTGCCAAATATTTTTCCTTTGCCTCTGCAGATACATCTTTTGCTCTTATTCACTATAGCTCTTTGCCCCCAAGAGGCTGACCTATGTGGATCACATTGTTATCCAATCCAAAGATTCTCCACTTTGGGTGTTCTATTCAAGGAGACAAGGTTGTCCCAAGGCAGTTTTATTTATTTGTAGCAAATTAAGGAAACATGGGATTCATATAAAAAGATCTATTGCCTCAAAGGGAGTCTTAGCCATACCTTAAACTATTTGGTCAATTACATGTTGATTTATTCTTTGCAATTGGCTACAGTTATACTACTGAGTTCTTGTCAAGATCATCCCATTTATAGCTGGACTGGTGTATTTGAACATTTAGCAAGAACAGAATCCTATCTAATAAAAGAGTAATATGCAAATTGACCATACCTCCAATACACCCACAAGCCACACCCACCAGTCAATCAGGAGTGAGCATGAAAATTAACCAAACCAAGATGTCTGTGGCCACAGAGAGAGCAGGAGACTTGGGTTTCCCCATTAATGGAGGAAGCCAAGCTTTCCGCACACCCTGGCCAGCCTAGGCCTCCACTCAAGGCTACAAAGTTTCAATTATAGAAGATAAATAAATCCCAACAAAAATTGATGTTGCTATTGAGCAAGCAGGAGGCTTGGCTCCACTCAAGGATGCTAAGTTTTAATTATAGAAGATAAATAAATCCCAGATACCAGGGCGTCCACTTGGGTCAGTGGGGGCTGTGGCTGGCCTGCAAACCACCACAAACACCTCACCCAGGCTGCCCCATATCCCAAGGGAACCCTCACCCTGATTTGGGACACATTTCAGGACAAACCAGCTAGCCCCCACCTGTACACCAGGCCTCTATCCTATCTAATAAAAGAGTAATATGCAAATTGACCATCACTCCAACACACAAGATGGCTGACTGTCCCCATTTGGTTAAAGCTGACTGCCCCCATATGGACATGTGTGAGATCACTTAACACGACCCATGTGCTTCAGGGTTCCACTCAGAGTCTGGTTTCTGGAGAAGGCCACACACTAAATGAAGAAAGACTAGAAAAAAAGTTAATTTGGGAAAATGGGGGTGGGGGGCCAGGCTGGAGTCCACCTCTAGGGGAAGGACTATCCAGTGCTCTGGCCTTTTGCTACCCTTTTATTGAGGTGCTGAGATAAAGATATCCTTTAGGCAGGAAATTCCAACAACAGAAAATCAACAAGAATTTATATATGATTAAAAAATTAAAGTTGCTTCAAATACCAGTGTCTCAACTAAATAATGAGTTAATAACTCCGATAATTCAGAGCCATTAAGGTTGGCCAGCCTTTTTTATATTTGACTACTAGTGGCTCAACCTAAACAATGAGTTAATAGCTCAGACGATTCAGAGCCATCAAGGTTGGCCAGCTCTTTTTACATTTGACTACTAGGGACAGTGTTCAGTTTCCAACAGACACAAGATGGCCACCACAAGATGGCCAGCAGGGGAGGGCAGGTGGGAGAGACCAGGCCTGCAAGGGAGGGCAGTTAGGGGTGATCAGGTTAGCAGAGGAGGAAATTGGGGGTGACCGGGCCTGCAGGGAAGGGTAGTTGGTGGGGGGGGACCCAGGTCTGCAAGGGAGAACAGTTGGGGGGCCAGGCCTGCAGGGAAGGGCAGTTAGGGGCAAACAGGTTGGCAAGGGAGCAGTTAGGCATCAATTAGGCTGGCAGGAGAGTGGTTAGGGGTGATCAGGCTGGAAGGCAGAAGTGGTTAGGGGCAATCAGGAAGGTAGGCAGATGAGCAGCTGAGAGCCAGCAGTCCTAGATTGTGAGAGGGATGTCCCAGATTGGAGAGGGTGCAGGCTAGGTTGAGGGACACCCCCATGCACAAATTTCTTGCACCAGGCCTCTAATATATATATAGCAACTGGAAGGCCATAACAGAACAACCGATCACTATGATACCCATTGTGGCCTGTTCGCCATGGCCTGATCTAGGGGTGGAGCCAGACAGCCAATCTCTTGCAGCCTCTCCCCCACACCAGCCTGCCCCTGATTGCCTCCTTACTCCATTCGGGGATGGGGCTTGTAAGCCAACCTCCTGTAGTTCCTCCCCCTGCCCAGACTCACCCTAGAATAGCACCCCCACCCCCACCCCAAGCAGGGGCAGGGCTGGCTGGCCAACCATTCCAATCATCCCCCCCAACCCAATCGGGGATAGTGCCCACCTGCCAATCACACACTGCTCCTCCCCCCAGCCATCCCTGCCAATATTCCACTGTCTCCCCCCAAAAGGCCCAGCCCCAATCTGGCAATTGGGGCCAGGCCAACAGGAAACCACTTGAACACAAATTTGTGCACTGGGCCTCTAATTTAGTAAAAATGGCCCAGATCTTAAGACTTTTGTCCTCTCTAACAACACCAGCAGATCTCTGGCTCTCTGAGTTCAGCTTTGATTCTGCCAATGGAAAGTCCAAGCAGGAGATCTCTTCTGGGTAGAAAAGCGAGGTTGGGGTATTTGTTCTCCCACCTCTCTCCCAACAAGACCACCTCTGACTAACTGCAACTCTAACCCAAATGTCATACCCTCTCTACTCAACTATTTTTCTGTGTTCCTGTTTTCTTAACCCCCTTTTAGTTAGGGTGCAATTTCCTCACTGCTTCCAGAAGTCTCTCCTGTCACTTGTATACCTTGTGCACAGCTTGTAGGAAACCCTTGCACTTGACTTTCCCCTAATAATACCTAGTTATAATGGGCCATCTCTGCTGATAGAATCCTGACTGATAATTTTTAACAATACCCACCATCTTTTCTCTTTCAGACATACACTGACCATTATTAATGTTTCTTTTTTAAATGCCCTCTAGTGTTTTCTGACACCAGACTATCTCTCCTGATAGCTGAAATCTGTGTCATTGCCCAAGCAAAATGTTATGTATTCATACCTGATGAGTCCACTAATGTATTATCTTTTCAAAATCACATGAGAATACCAGTCAACTCCCTGAGTAATTAGACCCCCAGCTCAGGAGAGTTGCAAAGTCAGTAGTTTGGGTCATGTGTTCTGAGTAAAAAAATGTTATCCCCGATTTGGGGAATTGATGTCATAGCCCATGTTTTCACTTGTGATTGTATTGTTGCTGTGACATATGAGAGTAGCCAACAAAAGAGCCATTTCCATGCTTTTGAAGACTATTGATGACCTCTAAGAGCACATTGCAGAAGGAGGGGGTAGCATATGAAATTGTGAAAGCCGTTCACCATGCATGAGTCTTGGTGATAGATGGACAAGAGTCTTAAGTCTGGGAAGTTCTTACTAGATGCTAAAATGTGGCACAGTATTTTACAGAGGAACTCCAATGGGATGAGCTTGATCTGAACGACTACTGATGAGTTTAGCCAGCTACAAAGGAGAAATCAACATGTAATTAATCAAACCATGTATAGGAGCAATGGCTAAGTCTCCCTTAGGAGAAGCAGAGCTTTGAAAAATATTCGCCTGTCTTCTTTACTTGTTACAACTGAAAATAGAACTTTTTCTCCCACCAAGACTGTGTTCCTTTGAACCCATTGTGTTCTGTTACACTGAAGAAGGTCATGGAGAAGATGTGACCTTTGATTGACCTGAACCAGGAGCTGCCTCAAGGACACAGCCTTGAGATAGTAATGTGTTGTTGAGACCATCTGGATGGTGTATCTGACTCAGCCCAGATACATACTTTTTTCAAATCTGGCAGGCAAGTGTAGAGAATATTTGTCTCTGAGCCACCCAAGACAAGGCTTGTAAGTAAGTTTCCTGGCTTATTAAACTGTCACCTACCCATCAGCCATGGCCTGCTTCTCTCTTGTGTCTCTCCTGCCCTCTATATAGGGGCCAGTTTCTGATTATTATTTCCAGGAGGTTTGGAACCAACATGTGCTTTTAAAATAGCAGTCTCATATATGTTTTTAAGCAAATATAAAAAATGAAGTATCTAAGGTAATTGTCCTCAAGTACTTCCTTCTTGTTAAAAAGCATCTTAATTTTCTAAAAATCTTTCTAAATCAGGATTTAGAATCAATGAATTGCCATGTTGCAGAAAATCATCATCTTCTCCTCCTCCATAGAGAGCTGATATCTCAGCTCTATGACTGGGTCTCAGCCACTCACATACATGTGCACATCAAGGAAAGATGGCAGAGCATATCTGCGCTGAGCACACAAGTGGTTGTTGCATGAGGTGTGGGGGGCCAGGGTAGGTGGGGTGGGCAGAGATTACTAAAGGACATGAGGAAACCAATGGACCCATTTTCTTGGTTGTGTTGATAGTTTCACTGGTGAATACATATGTAAAAATACAGTCAGTTCTCTGCTTTAATTATATACAGCATATTATGTGTCAAAATGCTTATTCATATATTTTTTCCGTTTAAAATTGGGTTGTCTTTTTATGAATGCATCGTTAGAGTTCTTTATACATTCTGTTAATTTTTAAAATTCTCCATTGTTTAAAGTGTTACATATGTCTCTGTTTTCCCCCATTGATCTGTCTGTGTCCATGGGTTATGATTATATGCAGCTTACAAGTCCTTTTGGGCCATGAGAAATATACATTCTGTTCTTTGTCATATCTTTATCAAGAATATTTAAAAGTTCTTTATCAGATATGTGATTTGCAAAATTTTCTCCCAGTTCATAGCTTGATCTTATTTCTGTCATTTCCTTGTTGACTTAAATATATTTTGCTGATTATTTTTAATTCTATTTCTCTAATATGCACCCTTTTTTCTTCCAAGATAGTAATTTTTATTTCATTAAATTTATTGGGATGTAATTGATCAATTAAAAAAAGGTTTCAAATGTATCTTCCTATCATATAACATCTATATATTGTATTGTATGTTCAACACCCCACAGTCAAGTCTCCTTCCATCACCATATATATCTTACTATTTTCTATATGCCCCTTAACCCCCCTTTTTCTATGGTAACCACTATACTGTTGTGTGTCTATGAGTATCCATTTGTTTTTGAAATGGGACATTTGGGTATAAGGACGCCTGTCAGGACTTGAGCCAAATAAAGCAGAGATGGAGTTAAATTATATATGAGCTTTTATTCCAATAATACCGGTAGTATGGGGAGAGTACTTGGTTACCCTGGAATTTCTGTTCTGAGAAATCCCCCCCCCCTTTCAATTAGCTGATAATATACACAAAAGAGAGAAGATAGTTTCATGTAGCTGGGAGCTGCAAGTGTAGCATGGAAAGGGGAAGATAGAGTCTGCAGTTCAGATTTCGCGGGCTCAAAGTCTAATAACAAGGTGACTAATCTTCTATAATGTTACAAACAGCTCAGCCCATTCCTGCAACTGGAGAATGGTCAGCATTCCGGAAGAGTCAGGAGAGTCAGGGTTTAAGCAACCAAACCAAAGTGTGCTCTGTCCTTGGTCTGTTCTCAAAATGTATTTCTTTTCTAAGTCATGGACCCATGGAGGCAGCTTATTTTTTTTATAGCCTTGTTTCATCCTTCAGTTTCCCAGGGTCTGTAAGAAAACTTCTTTTCTATAGTTAGTAAGGTGAATAAATGTTAGACAACTGTGGCTCTATTCTTTTTTTTATGACACTTTATTTATTTTTTTAATAAATCATTATTACTCAGAATATGACAATTGTTTCTCCTTTTTCCCCCCATAGCTCCCTTCAACCAGGTTCCCACTTCTCCCTCTACCCTTACCCCCCCCCCCATTTTCCTCATTCATAGGTGTACAATTTTAATCCAGTCTCTTCCAGGATCCCCATACCCTTTTCCCCCTGATAATTATCAATCCACTCCATTTCTATGCCCCTGAATCTATTATATTCACCAGTTTATTCTGTTCCTCAGATTTTTAATTCACTTGATTTTTAGATTCACTTGTTGATATATATGTATTTGTTGATCATAATTTTTATATTTTTTTCTTCTTCCTCCTCTTCTTAAAGAATACCTTTCAGCATTTCATATAATACTGGTTTGGTGGTAATGAACTTTAGCTTTTTCTTATCTGTGAAGCTCTTTATCTGCCCTTCAATTCTGAATGATAACTTTGCTAGGTAGAGTGATCTTGGTTGTAGGTTCTCCCTATTCATCACTTTGAATATTTCTTGCCACTTCCATCTTGCCTGCATAGTTTCTGTTGAGAAATCAGCTGATAGTCGTATGGGTGGTCCCTTATAGGTAACCAACTGCTTTTCTTTTGCTGCTTGTAAAATTCTCTCTTTGTCTTTTGCTTTTGGCATTTTAATTATGATGTGTCTTGGTGTGGTCCTCTTTGGATTCCTCTTGTTTGGGGTTCTGTGCACTTCCTGGACTTGTAAGTCTATTTCTTTCACTGGGGGGGGGGGGGGGGGGAAGGTCCTGACATTATTTCTTCAATTAGGTTTTCAGTATCTTGCACTCTCTCTTCTTCTGGCACCCCCATAATTCTGATGTTAGTATGCTTGAAGTTGTCCCTGAGGCTCCTTACACTATCTTCAACTTCCTGGATTCTCTTTTCTTCTTGCTTCTCTGGAAGAGTATACTTTGCCTCTTTGTATTCCAAATCTTTGACTTGATTCTTGTGTTCCTCCAGTCAGCGACTGGGTCTCTGTATAATATTTTTTAATTTCAGTTAATGTATGTTTAATCTCTAGTTGGTCCTTTTTCATATCCTCAAGGGTCTCATTAAATTCATTGGCCTTTTCTAGGAAATTCTTGAAAAGCTTTATTACCCCTGGTTTTGAACTTTATATCCAGTCCTTTGTTATCATCCATATCTTTTGTTTGAGATCTATTTTTTTTGTCTCAGCATTTTCGCTGCTTCCCAGAGTTGGTAGGATGGCTTTCTGTGTTTGGTGTCCTATATGGCCCAGTGGGTCAGCCTCCTCAGTTACCTGAGATGGACACTCTTGGTGCTCCCCTTTGTGGACTGTGTGTATAGCCTTGTAGTTAAGTCTTGATTGTTGTTGTTATCACTGGGAGGAATTGACCTTCAGACCAATTGGATATGAGTATCTGCTGTGTCTACCCTAAGATACCTTCTGTATTGGAGACAGTCTTATAGGATCAGACTTGCAAAATTGCAAAAGCCTCTGTGCTCAGCTTGGATGGGCAGAGTCTCAGGGCTGAGCTGACAGTCTTGGTTTCCAATCAGTCCTGACCTTGTGTGTGTGCCTCAGACCCCTACCTTCTGTGGCTCCCTGAGTTTCCACCTGATAGTCCAGATTCCTTGCGCAAGAGTGTGGGTGCCCCAGGGGCTCGCCCAGAATTGGGTTGGGTCTCTGTAGTCTGGAGCTTCAGACTCCTGCTGTGGAGAGGCCGTGGCAACTTCTGAGGTCAGATCTCTCTCATGCACTCACTCAGAAGTGACTGTAGTCCCTGCCAGCTGCGGCTCCAGGCTCCCCTGAGTCTCCCAGACTCTGAGTCTGCAGGTGCCTTTCTCTACAGTCCAGACTCCACCAGTGTGAGCCTGAGTCCATGGGGTTTTGGCTGGGGTTGGGGTTCAGTGCAGTCAGGAAGTGTTCAGTGGAGTTGGGGGTTTCCTTTCCCATCCTGCCAGCCAGGCACTGGGCCACCCTTCCTCTCTCTGCGCAAGCTTCTCCCTACCTCAGCGCTTTGTGGCTCCCCTCATCCTTGAGCCTCTCTCCTTTCATCCTTGAGCCTCTCTCTAGTTGTAGATTTCCCACTCTGCCAGCTTTCCTGTGGTTTTGGATGGTGTCCGTTCTGTCTTTTAGTTGTTGTTTTGAAATTGTTGTGTGAGGCAGCAGCTTAGGAGCTTACCTATGCCACCATCTTGGTTTCTCCTGTGGCTCTATTCTTATTGCATGGCCTTTCACATTATCATTTGTTTGTGTTGTTTGTTCCTTTGTTGCTTTCTGATTATATCCCACATAAAAATGAAATCATATGGTTCTTGTCTTTTCCATCCAACTTATTTCACTTGATGGTCTCAGGATCTATCCATGTTGTCCCAAATGCAATATCCCATCCTTTTTATTGTTGACTATATTCCACTGCATATATGTATTACACCTTTTTTATCTAATTATTCATCAAAGGACACTTAGGTTGTTTCCATGTCTTGGCCACCATGAATAAAGATGCAATAAACATAGAAGTACATATATCTTCACAAAGAAGTGTTTTCAGATTTGTTGGGTAGATACCAGAAGAGGAATTGCTGGGTCATCTCATAATTTCATTGTTTATTTTTGGAAGAACCTCCATGTCATTTTCCATATGGCTGTATCAGTTTACATTCCCACCAGCAGTGGATGAGGGTTTATTTTCCTCCACAAACTTGTTACTACTTGTATTTTTTATGATAGTCATTCTAACAGGTGTGATGTGGTATCTCTTTGTGGTTTTGATTTGCATTACCATCATAGATAGTGAAGTTGACCATCTTTTCATGTATCCGTTAGCCATTTGCCTGTCTTTTGGGAGAAGTGTCTAATCAGGTCATCTGCCTTTTTTTAATTGGATCTTTTGCTTTTTATTACTATTTCTGTAAAACTTGATGTATATTTACTTTTTTCAGTTATACTTTAAAAAGTACATTTATTGTTGAGACATTTATATTACAGATGTCTCACTTTTTACCTTTTTTGGAGCCTACAACAGCTTCTGCTCCCTCTCCAGATCTTCACTGCACTATTGTCTATGGGTTATGAATACATGCATTAAGTTCTTTGGTTAATCTCTTCCCACCCAACACTCTGAAATGTGCCGATCTCTTACTACTTCAATGTCTCTGGATCTATTTTGTTTGTCAGTTTATTTTGCTCATTAGATTCTACATATAAGTGAGATATGTGATACTTGTCTTTCTCTGACTGGACTGTTCCACTTAGGATAATACTCTCCAGGTCACTCTTGCTGTCTCAAAGGGTAAAATATCCTTCTTTTTCACAGCTGCATAGTATTCTATGCAGTAAATGTACCAGATCTTTTATTTTTTTTTCCCTGTTCAAGGTTTATTTGGCATTTTAGTTGGTATGGTACTTGAATAGTTGGCTGTATTACTTTTATGTAGACTTTTCTTTTTACATTATATGGAAATGTACATATAATCTGATATGTACAGTACACAGAATAAGATCCTTTAGAACAGTTATGCACAAAACATGCAATATTGGATTTACATTGGATCTCAGGATGCAATTTATTGGAGAAAAAGAAACCACAAATTATGTAACACACAGTGAACACACATCTAGTCTGAAGGGCAACTGTAGTGTGAGCAACATTGGCAGTGGTGCCTTTGAGGAGGTGAAACTATTTCACACTAACCAGTTTAGGACTACAAAAGATAAGGACCATCCAACATCAGGATGCAGATGCTGTGTTTTATGAACCATTACTATCTCTATCTTTAGGAAACTGATGTTCTCAGTCACAGATCAGGTAAAAAGGACAATATGCACTCTCCAACTAAAATGCTGCTATAGCTTATACAGTGAGGTGGTATGACATTAGACGACTTTAAAACTGCAGCTCTTTCTGGATCCCCCACAGTGTATCTGCATTCTTCTTCAAAGGAGCCTCTTCCTCAGGTGTCAGAGTCACCTTCACAACATCTGAGATTCCATTCTGTCCCAAGATTCAAGGAACACTAAGGAAGATGTCGTCTTTTATTCCATAGAGACCCTTAATCATGGCGGAGATTGGATGCACCTGCCTAAGATTCTTTATCATACTTTCTGCTAAATCTGCCACAGATGGGCCAATGGCCCAGGATGTATAGCTTATCAGTTTGATTACCTATAAGCACTGTCAACCACCTGCTTGTGAACTTGTTTCCACTTTTCCTTATCTGTATCAGTGCCTAAATCAGGGGTGCAGGTTCTTTAGGGAGACACCAGCTATATTCACTCCACTCCATAGAGGCACACTAGAGTCTCCATGCTCCCCAAGGACCCACTCATGACTGCTTAATGGATGAACTCCCAGCCTCTCCCCCATCAGGTATCCAGCAGTGTTTCTCAAAGTGTGGTATGCATACCCTCAGGGGTACAGGAAGAGTTTGGTGGGGGTACGAGTTGCACCAGAGTTTGGTGGGGATATGCACTGCATCGTGCTTAGCTGCACCTAATTCTACGTTCTCATGAGTCACTTCAATTTCATCCTTCTCATTGATTCAAATAAATGTTATTTATAATATAACTTTTATTTACATTTTATTATGAATAATTTTATTTTTCATTTATTATTATTTTGTGTATGTACCAAAAAAATAAAAAATAAATATATTTTGATTGTTATTAAAATACATCCATTTTTTATGAGGGGTACTCAGCATTATGAAAATTATAGAAGGGGTACACATATATCAAAAGTTTTGGAAACACTGAAGTATTGGAACCGGGCTGAATCCAGATTGCAACCACTTCCAATAACACGGTTTTGGGCAAAGCCACTTAATTTCCAAGCCACACAGGTCAAGATATCCACTGGATTGGAAACAACACGCAATTTGCAGTTGGGACTGTATTTTACAACATTAGGAATGATGAATTTAAAGATGTTCACGATATGCTGGACCAAATTAAGGCATCTTTCTCCTTCTTGTTGATGAGCCCCAGTTGTGATAATAACCAACTTTGAGTTTGCAGTCACACTATAGTCTTGGCCAGAGAAAATTTTTGGTGTTCTAAGGAAAAGGCTGCCATGTTTGAGATCCATCATTTCTCCCTTTAATTTGTCTTCCATGACATCAACAAGAGCAATATCATCTGTCAAGTCCTTCATCAAGATACTGATGGCACAAGCCATGCCAACAGCACCAACCCCAATGACTGTAATCTTATTCTGGGGGCTCTGTTCTTCCTTAAGAAGATTCACAATCAGCTGATCCTTGAGTGTTGCCATTTTGGACTTGGAACCACAAGGAACAGGGAGTTCACGGGGAGGGAGGCACGGGGTGGGTGTTGGTGGCTTGTGATGTAGGATCCGGATTTGGCAGCTGCAGCTCCAGTACCTGTACCACATATTTTTAATACAATTATCTACTGATGGGCTATTTCTAGATCTTAGCTATTGTAAATAATGCTTCTATGAACATAAGAGTGCATATATTCTTTCTGATTGGAGTTTCTGCTTCCTTAGATTATATTCCTGGATGTGGGATCACTGGGTCAAATGACAGTACCATTTTTAATTTTTTGAGGAAAATTCATAATGTTTTCCATAGTGGCCACACCAGTCTGCATTTCCACCAGCAGCTTATTGGGGTTCTCTTTTCTCTACATCCTCACCAGCATTTGTCATTTGTTGATGGCAGTCATTTTGACAGGTATAAGGTGATACCTCATGTCATTTTAATTTGCATCTCTCTGATGATTAGAGACTTTAATCATTTTTCATGTGTCTCTCAGCCATCTTTACATCCACTTTGGAGAGTCTTTTGTGTCCTTTGCCCATTTTCTAATTGAATTTTTGGCCTTCCTATTTATAAGGTGTATGAGTTCCTTATATATTTTGGAAATTAACCCCTTATCAGATGCATCACTGGCAAATATGTTCTCCCATACTGTGGGCTCCCTTACATTTTGTTGATTGTCAGTTTGCTGTGCAGAAGCTTTTTATTCTAATGTAGCCCCATTTGTTTATTTTCACCTCTGTTTCCCTTGACCTAGGAAATGAATTGGCAAATGTATTGTTAGGAGTCATGTTTGAGATTTTACTGCCTATGGTTTCTTCTAGGATTTTTGTGGTTTCACAACTTACATTTTAAGTCTTTGATCTATTTTCAGTTTATTTTTATGTATGGTATAAGTTGGTGGTCTGGTTTCTTTTTCTTTTCTTTTCTCTCTCATCTTTTTTTTTTTTTTTTTTTTTTTTTTTTGCTTGTACCTATCGAATTTTCCCATCACCACTTATTGAAAAGATTGTATCTTCTTGCCTACATTGTCAAATAATAATTGAGCAAAATGGCTAGGGTGGATTTCTGGGTTCTCTGCTCTGTTCCATCAATATGTATGCCTGTCCTTGTTCCAGTACCTGACTGTTTTGATTAAAATGGCTTTGTAGTAAAACTTGATATCCAATCTTATGATCCCAAAATTTTGTTATTCTTTCCCAAGATTGCTTCAGATATTTGGGTCATTTTTTGGTTCCATATAAATGTTTAGAGTATTTGCTTAAGAATTGTGAAATATGCCATTGGTATTTTAATGGGGATTACATTGAATCTATAGATTGCTTGGGTAGTATGGACATTTTAATGATGTTGATTTTGCAAATCCATGAACACAGTGTATTCTTGCACTTGTTCATATCTTCCTCTCTCTCTCTCTCTCTCTTTTCAAGCTATAGTTTTCCAAGTACAGGACTTTTACCTCCTTGGTTAAATTTATTCCTAAGTATCTTACTTTTTTGTTGCAATGTATATTGGGTTGTTCTTTAGTTTCTTTTCTGAGAGATCATTATCCTGTATAATAAAAGCATAATATGCAAATAAACTGAACGACAGAACAACTGGTCACTATGATGTGCAATGACCATCATGGAGCAGATGCTCAACACAGAACCTGTTCCCTGGTGATCAGTGCTCTTCTGCAGGGGAAGTGCCACTCAGCCAGAAGCTGGGCTCACAGTTGGTGAGCACACTGGTGGTGGTGGGAGCCTCTGCAGCAGTGCTTAGGATGTCTGACTGATGGCTTAGGCCTGCTCTCCAAGAGAAGCAATCGGACATCTCCTGAGGGCTCACAGACCACAAAAGGGTATAGGCCAGTTTGAGAGACCCCTGCCAGGTGCACATATTTTGTGCACCAGGCCTCTAGTTGGTGTATAAAATGCCATCTATTTTTGGCATTAGTTGTGAATCCTGCTATATTGCCAAATTCATTTATTAAAACTATTTGCTCTTTGGTGGAGTCCTTAGGGCTTTTTATGTACAATATCATGTCATCTGCAAAAAAAAAAAAGGGGGGGGGAGTTTTTTCTCCTCCTTTTGAAGTTGGAATCTTTTTCTTTTTTCTTTTTGTCTGATCACTATGGGTATGACTTCCAGTTGAATGCGATTGGTGAAAGGGGGGTCCCTGTATTGTTCCTGTTCTTAGGGGAATGCTTTTAGTCTTTAACCATTGAGTATGATGTTGTCTGTAGGTTTGTCAAATGGTATTTACTTGTTTGTTTGTCTTTAGTTGTTGAGTTGTATGTAGTATTCTTCATATTTTTGTATTAATTTTTTATCAGAAGTGTTATTTGAGAATATCTTCTCCCATTTGTTGTTTGCCTTTTTGTTTTGTGATGGTTCCTTTTGCTGGTTTGAAACATTTTATTTAGAGTCTCATAAATTTATTTTTGTTCTTACTTCCCTTGCATTTGGTGTCAATTTTATAAAATCCTTCCAAGACCAAGCTTATATATTTGGCACCTATGTTTTCTTCTATGTATTTATTATTTAATGTATCATATTTAGGCCTTTTATCCATTTTGAATTAACTTTTTTGCATACTGACAAATAGCAGATTTCTCTAGTTCCATTATTGCATGTGTTTTCCAGTTTTTCTAGCACAATTCATAGAAGAGGCTATCTTTTCTCCATTGCTTGTTTTTGGCTCTTTTGTTGAAAATTATTACCCATATATATGTGGGTTTATTTCTGGGATCTTAATTCTGTTCCATTTGTCCAGAGTGTCTGTTTGATTGGTCAGAGTTTCTGCCATACCTACTGTTTTGCTTATTGTTGTAGAATAACTTGAACTCAGGGACTGTGGTACCTCTGGCCTTGTTCTTTTTCCTCAGTATTGCTTTAGCTTTTTGGAATATTCTGTGGTTCCATACAGATTTCATTATTTTGTTATTGTTGTTTTTCTTTTAATGTCATTGGGATTTTAATGTGAATTGCATTAAATCCGCACATTGCTTTGGGTTATATGGCCATTTTAACTATGTTGATCTTCCAATCTACAATGGGGATTGTCTTTCCATTTCTTTGTGTCTTCTTTACTTCTTTTTAATAATGGCTTGTGGTTTTGAGTGAATATGTCCCTTGCATCCTTTGTTAAGTTTATTTTTAGGTATTTTATCCTTTTTGTTGCAGTTTTAAAAGGAATTGTTGTGTATTTTTAAAAATATATTTATTGATTTTTTTTTAAAGAGAGGAAGAGAGAGGGATAGAGAGTTAGAAACATCAATGAGAGAGAAACATCAATCAGCTGCCTCTTGCACACCCTCCACTGGGGATGTGCCCGCAATCAAGGTACATGCCCTTAACCAGAATCGAACCCGGGACCCTTGAGTCCGCAAGCCAACGCTCTATCCACTGAGCCAAACCGGTTTCGGCTTGTTGTGTATTTTTAAATTTATTTTTCTGAAATGTAATTGTTATAGGAAAACAAGAAAGTTCTGTACATTGATTTTGTATTCTGCTACTTTACTATAATTGTTTCTAATAAATATACTTAAAGCTAAAATTTGTGTAATTATAATTTAGCAGCATCTCATATGCTTTAAATTATAGTATTTATGCTCTTGTTCTAAATATTTATCAATTTCTATTACATTTTATTTGATCCATGAGCTATTTACAATTGCCAAGCATATGGTCTTTTATTTATTTATCTTTTAATTACATTGTAGTCAGGAAATATGGTCTATGTTATTTCAACCCTATGCAGTTTTTAGAGCACTTCTTTAGGGACAAACTTAAGACCAATATTAGAAGGTGTTCCATATGTATTTGAAAACAACTGGCTGAAAGTTTATGAAGTATGAATATATATTCATTAGATCAAGCATATTAATCAGATTGCTTCAATCTTCCATGGTCTTTTTGCATTCTTATTCACTTGTTCTAGTGATGACTGAGAAATGTGTGTCAAACCTATTATAATAAAGGCAGGTTTATTCCTTTTCTCTTCTGATTAAACTAGAGGCCTGGTGCATGAAATTCATGCAAGAAAAGGCTTTCCTTCCCCTGGCTGCAGTGACCAGCTTCCCTCTGGCACCTGGGACCTGGGCTTCCTTCACAGCTCCAGTTTCTTCTGGAAGAAAGGATTTCTGGTCTAATTAGCATATTATGCTTTTATTATTATAGACTAGAGGCCCAGCACATAAAATTCATGCACAGGTACCATCCCTAGGCCTGGTCTATGATCAGGGCCATCTTCCCCAGCTGTCTGCTTCTTGCTGCCCCCCCACCTCCAGTTCCCTATTCACCATCAGGTGATCGGAACCTGCCAGCCAGGGAAAGGGACTGAAAGGTGGTCAGTGACTAGTCAAGTGGTCATTTTGGTTGTTCTGCCATTAGGGTCAATTTGCATCTTACCCTTTTTTATATAGGATTATTCTCTTTCTGATACATACAAATATAAGGTTATGTTTTATTTTGGTGAACATGGCTTCATAGCTATGCTCTGACCACACTATTGAAATTTAACTAGCCTTCTCCACTTCTCATTCTTTTTATATACTGTACTAGTAACCTGGTGCATAAAATCTGTGCACATTAAAAGGGGATTAATTAGAGGAAATATTTTAATATTGCTATTTGCCCTTTCTCTATAATAGAAGTGTCAGAGATTTAAAAAAAAATAGTAAAATGTATATGAAAATCTCCCTCCTGTCAGAGTCTGGGGCATGCCATGGGACCCAGAGTCAAGTCTTTGCCCACCTGTGGTGCCTCAAAATTGCATGAGTCCCAGACCCAGCCAGCCCCACCCTCCTTGGGAAAGATCCAGACCTGGCCCGCCCCACCCTTGTCAAGCCCTACTGGATTAGGGGGGTTGTGCAACTTCAGGTCCCCTGGCCCAGAGCCAGTGGGGAGTGTAGCATCAGGTTCCCCATCAAGCCCCACTGGGTGGGGAGCATAGCCTAAGGGCCCCGCACCCTAAGGTCCCCAGGCTCAGTTTCAGGGCAGAGGGCATGACCTGAGTGAGGTCCCTTGGCCAGCACCAGGGCAGCCTGAGGTCCCCCATCAAACCCTCCTTGGTGGCAGGTATGGCCTGAGGTTCTCCATCAAACCCTCTTAGGCAGGGAGCACAGCATGTGGTCATCCAACCCAGCACAGGGAAGAGGTGCGGCTTGAGGTCCCCCAACCTGGGCCAGGGCAGGGTACATGCCTTGATATTGCCCATCAAGCCCTGCTGGGCAAGGGATGCAGCCTCAGGTCTTCTGGCTCGGTGCTGGGAGGGTGGCACAGCCTCACATCCTCTGTGAAGTCCGGCTGGGTAGGGGTGTGGCCTGAGATCCTCTGACAAGCCCCGCTGGGCAGGGGACACTGCCTGAGGTCTCCAGACCCAACACCAGGGAGGAGCACGGCCTGAAGTCCCCAAGCTCAGGCTAGGGAAGAGGATGTGCCTTGAGATCCCCCGTCAAACCCTGCCAGGCGGGGGCATGGTCTGAGGTTCCCTGTCAAGCCCTGCTGGGCAGGTGTCACAGCCTCAGGTCCCCCAGCCCAACACTGGGAGGGAGGAAGAGCCTCAGGGACCCCATAAAGCCCTGCCAGGTGGGAGGCATGGCCTGCGGTCCCCCAGCCTGGTGCCTAGTTGGGAGGCATGGACTGAGGTCCCCCTTCAAGCCCTCCCTGGTTGGGAGTTCAGCCTGAGGTGTCCCAGCCTGGCACCTAGGTTGGGGGCATGCCTGAGGTTCCCCGTCAGGTGGGGGGCACAGCCGTGGGTCCCTGCTGATTGCTCATTACGGCTCATTACGGGAACTGGGCCTCTGCTGTGGGTGCTGCCAGCTTTGTGATGGTCAATTCGCAAATTATTTCTTTATTAGATAAAATTGTGTTATTTCTTATAAATAGAATTTTTTTTAACATTATCGTTGACCTTTAGAAAGGTAGAGGAAGAGAGAGAAATATCAAGTGGCTGCTTCACTCATCCACCATAGGGCATCTAGCCCACAACCCAGGCATGTGTCCTGTGAGGAATGAAACCAGCAAGCTCCCAATTCATGAGACAAAGCCCAATCAAATGAACCCACACTGTCCAGGGCAATATATCCTATGTTTTATAATTTACAAATTTATACTTTTTGTTTATTTTAAGTCCCTTCAAGAAACACTAGAAGATCCAGAACAAGAAACATTGTCTGCTATAATTGGCTGATATCTCCAAGTGCTTAGAACAGTGCCTGGCACATAATAGGCTTTCAATAAATATTGAAGGAAAAGTATATTTCATTTGCTATTTTGTTCTCATTGGCTTAGAATTTATTTGCCTGTACTTCTGTTTCCAACTGTTCTCTGCTTTTGTGTTTAAATTGTTTTTGAAATCCACTAAAAAAGAAAAAGGTGTTGATTTGTTTGGGTTTTTTTTTAACTGAAACCATTAGTGCATTTATCATAATTATGATTTCTGATCTATTTGGATGCATATATAAAATTTTATTTTTTTCTTTCTATTTGTTTAAACTGTTCCATATTTTTTTCTTTCTTCTTTGTGGTTGAATTTGGATTATTTGGGTAAATTTTCACAGTTTTTGTTTTTCTTTACTACTTTGGAAATTATATACACGTTTCCTAATATTTTAGTAGCCATCTAGTGATTGTAACATAATTCTTAATTTATCAAAATCTAAAGGATATATATATATATATATATATATATATATACATATATTTATCCTCCTCTATACAACAAATTGAACATTTTAATTCCACTCCCATTCTCCATCCCAATCCATATATTATTGTGCATTTCCATTTAATTATTTTCTTTTAAAATCATTTAAATTATATTTTGTACAGTTTAAGTTAGTTTAGATTTAATCTTTTTTAACCTCTAATTTACTAACTGGTATTATTTTCCACTTGTCCTAAGTACATTCTTTAGAAATTCCTTTAATAAGGTTGTGCTGGTGGCAGGAAGTCTTATCTTTGTTGTCTGCAATGTGCTTTTTTGCCTTTATTTCTGACAGCTATTTTCTTGAGTATAGAGGTTTTAATTTACTCTTAGTTTCTCTCAGCACAATGCAAATCTTCTTGCCTTGAATTCTGGCTTTTTTGTTACTAATAAAAAATTAGTGCAGCTCCAACAACTCCTTCTCAAAGTTCATCTGCCTAATTTTCTGGCTGCATTTAAGATCTTTTTGCTTTGATGCCCTGCTCTTATTTTTTAAAGCAAGGGTTCCTTCTTAATTATCTCCTTTTGATTTGTTAGATTTTTTGAATTTATGTATTGGTATGTTTCAGTTCAGAAAATAACTCCATCATTATTCCTTTAAATATTTTCTTTGTGGTCTTCTTCTCTGTTATGTCCACAAGCATCTTTTGCCTGTTTAATTGGATTCTGGCCTTTTTTTTCTCAAACCTGTCCTCCACTCACCAGTAAGAAGTCACTGACATTATTGAGGGGGTTGCCTTTGGTTTTTATGGTAGAAGTTCCCTTGAGACTCCTTTAGAATTGACCCTGGCCTTTGACTCTCCTGTCAATGTGGCTTCAAGGAGCCAAGTTTAAGTCCTCCACATTTGGTAAAGTACCTTCAGAGTGACAGCCAGCTGCTACACTTCACCTATGCCTCTGAGTTTCCAATTTCACTTTGTTCTGTGGCTGAGAAATTTCATTTTATTGCCTTTTCATGCATGCCAAATACCATATATATATATATATATATATATATATATATATATATATATAGTATTTTTCAATATTTTTAGCTGACTTCAGTGGGATGGTTAGTAACCTAGATACCTGAAAGAGCATATTTGTATTTCTTTTTCCCTGTTTTTGTTTCCTGAGTTAATGGCTCCCTTTAGGGTAATATTTTTCTGTTATCTTTGTCTCTTCTCTTCCTCTTTAAAATGTCAGTTCTCCTTGATTGCCTTTCATATTGAGAATAAATTGTTAGAGGAGCTACTTGGAGGCAAGGAGTGAGGGTTGTGACTGCAGGCTTTCCCTGAGGAGACAGGACAGGAGAGCTGTTATGCCAGAAAGCAGATGTTTTCCTTTGGAGATGCTCTAATCTTTAGAGAGGACCCCTCTTCAAGTGTGGGGCTCTGAATTGGAGGGAAGAAAGGGGATCATAGAATCATCTGTCTCATATTCACATTTTCAAGCCATTCCTTCTGTCAGCCAAGGTGCCCCACTGCATTGGAGCTGAAAGTTCTGGAGCCAAATCTACTGGGTGCTCCAGTCAACACCTGTGGTCACCTCAGCTCCAGAGAGATCATATGGCTGTGAATGGTATGTCCCAGTTCATCCTTCATCCCTGTCTGCCTTGCAGAAACAGGTTGAAACTTCTTGTCAATGATGCTGACACTCCCAAGTATGGGAAGAGATTCTGAGAAATGGGCTAACAGCAATGGTAGAGCATTCCTTGGAACTATGGTGGGATGTGTGTGAAAATCGTCCTTTGTTCTCTTTATCATTCAATTTCCCATGAAGTGGTATAGCTACTTTTATATACATTTAAAGGTAAAACATAGGTTAGAAAAAGGTGTCAACTTGTGAAGAAAAAACAGGAAATGTTTACAACATGGGAAATTGTGGAGAACAAAAGTTCAAAGCCTTTGAGGTTTTGAGCTTCAAGAGGTGCAGAAATACCTCTGTTGGAGTAGCTCATTTGGTTAGAGAGACATCTTTCTACCAAAGGTTGCAGATTCAATCTCAGGTCAGGGCACATATGGAAGCAACCAGTGAATGCATAAAAAAGTGGAAAAACAAATATGCTTTTCTCTCAAAAAAATCAATACATTTAAAATATAGGTGCAGAAAAAGACAAAAACTGATACAAACTCATATTGTAAAAGGGCACCAACAGGAGATAGTGTGACAATTGTTTGCCCATTTTACAATCAAGCTGCCACAATTGAATATCCTAGTTATATCCAATTGTACTTAAGTGGCTTCAAGATCCCAGCTTTATTAAATTTTAATTTATATAAAATAAAATTCAATGCATTCTTTAGTAGACTCAATAATCAATCTTGTGAACAAATTTCCCACAAGTCTTGGTTTGTGTATATATGTTGACATGTGTATTCATTTTATATTTTACTAGTGTTTATTACTTATATTTTGTTACTGTTAATGTGCACAAAATGCATGCACATTAACAGGGAATTAATTAGAGGAAATATTTTAATATTGCTATTTGCCTTTTCTCTATACTAGAAGTATCAGAGATGAAAGAAAATTAATAAAATATATATGAAAACCCCCCTCCTGTCAGAGTCTGGGGCACACTGTAGGACCTAGGGTCAAGTCCTCGCCCACCACTCACATGCGCTTCAAAAATGCAGGAGACCCAGACCTGGCTGGCCCTACCCTCATTGTGTTAGACCAAGACCTAGCCGACCCCACCACCATCAATCCCTTCTGAGTGTGGGGTGAAGTCTCAGGTCCTCCTTGAAGTCTTTCCAGGTGGAGGGTTCAGCCTCAGGTCCCCCAGCCTGGCACTTGGGGTGGGGAGCACAGCTTGAAGTCCCCGTCAAGTCCTGCTGTGTGGGGGACACAGCCTGAGGTCCACAGCCTGGCACTGGGGTGAGGGGGAGCTTAGGATGAAGTCTCCCGGGCCAATGCCAGGGTGGGGAGCATTGCATGAGGTCCCTGGCAAACCCAGCTGGGTAGGAGGTGCAGCCTGAGGTCCCCTATCAAGCCCCACCAGGCAAGAGCCATGGCCTGAGGTCCCAGTCAAGCCCTGCTGGATGGGAGGCACCACCTGAGGTACCTCAAGCCCTGCCAGGCATGGGTCAAGGTGTGAGTTCCCTGTTAAGACCCATGGGGCAGGGGACACAACCTGAGGTCCCTCACCCTGGCCAGGTGCTTTGCAGCCTTAGTTCCCTACTTTTAGGTTGTGACATTACAGTGTCCTGGCTAATTTGCATATTCCTCTATTATCATACTAGAGGCCCAGTGCACGAAATTTATGCACTAAGGTAGGGGGGTGTCCCTCAACCTAGCCTACACTCTCTCCAATCTGGGACCCCTCAAGGGATATCTGACTGCCCTCTCACAATCCAGGATTGCTGGCTCCCTACTGCTCACCTACCTGCCTTCCTGATTGCCCCTAACTGCTTCTGCCTGCCAACCTGACCACCCCCTAAACACTCCAATGCCAACCTGAATAATGTCTAACTCAGCCGTGGGCAAACTACAGCCTGCGGGCCGGATCCCCATTCAACTGTTCTATCCAGCCCGCGGAGCCAAAAGAGCAGAGGTTCTCTTGCTTTCCCCTCCATTCCTTCACCAGCAGCCAAATATGAGAGTGCCAGCATGGTCAGGTTGCTTTTGTTCTGGCCCTCTGGTCCAGTTTAAGAACCCATTATGGCCCTCGAGTCAAAAAGTTTGGCCACCCCTGGTCTAACTGTTCCCCTGCCAGCCTGTTTCCCCCAACTTCCCTTCTTTGCTGGCCTGGTCACCCCTAACTTCCCTCCCCTGCAGTGTTGATTGCCTCCAACTGCCATCTCTGGCAGTTGGTCACTTGCAGGCCTGGGCACTCCCAACTGCCCTCCCCTGCTGGCCATCTTGTGGTGGCCATCATGTGTCCACTTGGGAGCAAGATCTTTGACCACATGGGGGAAGCCATCTTGTGTGTTGGAGTGATGGTCAACCTGCATATTACTCTTTAATTAGATAGGATGGGATTTTATTTTAATTTTTACCTTTTGATCCCTTTCAACCATTTCTCCCACCCACACCTCTGGCAACCACAAAAACTATCTGGATCTTTGAGATGTTTTTTTGTGTTGTTTTGTTTTGTTGTTGTTGTTGTTGTTGTTAATCCTCACCTGAATATATTCCTCCATTGATTTATAGAGAGAATAGAAGGGGGTAGAGACACACAGAGAGAAGCATCAATATGAGAGGGACCATTGATTGTTACCTCCCACACATGCCCCAACCAGCACTAGGAATGCAGCGTGCAACCAAGGTATGTGCCTTTTACTGGTCCGAATCCAGGACCCACCAATTCATGGTCCAACACATCAACCACTGAGTCAAACCAGCTATGCCTGAGTTTGCTTCCTAATTTTTATTTTTTATTTGTTTTACATTCCATATATACGTGAGATCATATAGTATTTGTATTTCTGTTTGACATTTCACTTAGCAAATGCCCTCAGATCCATCAATATCACTGCAAATGGTAAGATTTTTTTAATGGCAGAAAAATATTATTTATATATATATATATATATATATATATATATATATATATATATATATCACAATTTATCCTTTCATTCATAAGTGAACACAGGTTGTTTCTAACTTGTGGCTATTTTAAATATTGCTGTAATGAACATGGGAATGAAGATATCTTTTCAAGTTAGTGTTTTTGTTTTCTTCAACTGAATATACAGTAGCTGAATTGCTAAATCATATGGTAGATCTATTTTTAATTTTTTGAGGAGTCTCCATACTGTTTTCCACAGTGGCTGCACCAATTTACATTCCCACTAACAGTGCATTAGGATCTATTTTTCCACATCCTCACCAACATTTGTTATTTTTGACATTATAATCATAGCCAGTCTGACAGATAGAAGTAATATCTCATTGTGGTCTTGATTTCCACTTGCCTGATGACTAGTGATATTGAGCATCTTTTCATGTACCTGTTAGCCATCTGTATGTCTTCTTAGGAAAATGTCTATTCAGATTTTCTCCCTATTTTTTCAAATCAAATTGTTTGGATTGTTTTTGAAATTGATTTGTATGAGTTTTTTTTAACAGAGCTTGGATATGTCAATATCTTCTCCCATTCAGTATGGTGCCTTTACATTTTGTTGATGGTTTCCTTTGCTGTGCAGAAGCTTTTTAGTTTGTTGTAGTCCCATTTGTTTTTTGGTTTTTGCTTTTGCTTTTGGTATCAGATTTTAAAAAATCATGACCAAACCTGAGTCAAGGAGTTTACTTCCTATCCTATCTAATAAAATAGTAATATGGCCGCCCCCAAGTGGTCAAAGATGGCTGACCCCATGTGGACGAAAGATGGCCACCAAAAGATGGCTGGCAGGGCATTGTGGCCTATCAGGCCAGCAATGGGGGAGGGAAGTTGGGAGGGACCAGGTCTTCAAGAAAGGAAGCTGGGGGCAATCAGGCCTGCAGGGGAGGGCAATTGGGGAAAACCAGGACTACAGAGGAGGGTAGTTGGGGGTACCTAGGCCTGTAGGGGAGGGTAGTTGGGGGCAACCAGGTTGGCAAGGGAAGGCAGTTAGAGGTTACCAGGCCAGCAGGGGAAGGTAGTTGTGGGCAACCAGGCCTCCAGACAGTTAGGGGTGACTAGGCTGGCATAGGAGGGCTATTAGGGGCAATTGGGTGGGCAGGGGAGCAGTTAGGCATGGATCAGGTTGGCAGTGGAGTGGGTAGGGGGTGATCAGGCTGGCAGGCAGAAGCGGTTAGGGGCAATCTGGCTGGCAGGCAGGTGACCGGTTGGGAACCACAGTCTTGGATTGTGAGAGGGATCCCAGATTAGAGAGGGTGCAGGCTGGGCTAAGGGACAGCCCTCACCCCCCATGCATGAATTTCATGCATCAGGCCTATATTATTTTTATATAGGAATTTTATTGTCAGATTTATGTTTTTCTAATCTTCAATTCATTGTGATTAATTTTTGTATCTGGTGTAAAACAGTGGACAACTTCTATTTTTTTCCGTGTGACTGTCCATTTTTCTCAACTTCTGTTATTGAAGAGATTGGTGTTTTCCTATTGTATATTCTTGTCTCCTTTATCATAAATTAATTGGCCTATATGAGTAGGTTTGTTTCTGAGCTATTTTGTTTCAATGATCTTTATGTATCCGTCTCTATGCCAGTGTCATATAGTTTAAAATATTGTTTTGTAATAAAGTTTAAAATCAGGTGGAATGATGCCTCTAGTTTTTTTTCTTTTTTAAAAATTTATTTTTATTGATTATGGTATCACATAATTGTCCTTATCCCCCCATTCCCATCCCAAACCCCTCCCTACATATTCCCCCACCCCCCTGTTGTGCATGGCCACCTGCTAGGCCCATGTGCATGCACACAAGTCCTTTGGTTGATCTCTTCCCCTTACCCCCACCCTCCCATACTTTCCCTCTGAGATTTGAGAGTCTGATCGCTGCTTCTCTTTCTCTGGGTCTATTTTTGTTCACCAGTCTATGTTGTTCATTATTTCCTCTAGATGTGTGAGGTCATGCGATCCAAGAAATACCCTTGTAAGAACCTAAACTGCGACAAGCCTTAATGGTTATCCTGAGAGGCAAATGAATCAGTCTATAGTGAGTTCCTTTCTGGGCCAATAGTTCTTTTGAGTCCCAATTTCAATGTCAATTGAAATTCCTTATGTGTACATGTCAGCCATGATATTTCAGATCTGGTTGGTGGACCAATGGTGGTAATGCAGGTCCGACCATATCTGGTTTGGTCCTGGGCATCCTTCAGCAGCACACAGCTGCTGTCTGCTGGTATGGTGAGGTGTCCTCAGCATCTTCCATCTCTAGTTTTTTTCTTTTCAAGTTTGCTTTGGTAACTTGGGGTCTTTTGTGTTTCCATAAAAATGTGACAATTATTTGCTCTTTTTCTGGGGAAAATGAACAAATAATCCTCACTATAGTTTTTTCTTTCCTAGAATTTCATATTATTGTAATGTAAAAGAAGCAGTCATTTATACTCGATGAGTTTTACTTAGCATTTCTGTTAAAATTCATCCATGCTGGGCATGTACTTTTTTTGTTCTCTTTCTTTGCTGACTAGTATGTGTATTAGTATCCTAGCACTGCTATAACAAACTACCATAAATTGTGTGACTTAAAACAACAGAAACTTATTATCTCACAGTTCTGGAGTTTAGAAGTCTGAAGTCAAGGTGTCTTCTTGGCCATGCAATCATTTGTGGGTTCTAGGAGAGAACCCATTTTTAACTTATTTTATTTTATTTATTTTTTTAGCTTATGGTGTTATGGTTTAGCTTGGTGCTCACTAACTTTGTATTCATCACTCAGGTCTCTGCCTCCATTATCACATGGGATTCTCTTCTTGTTAGGACACCAATCAAATTAGACTAAGGAACAACCCAGCTCCAGTATGACCCCATCTGAACAAGTTATACCTGCAAAGGACCTATCTAGATAATAGCCTAAGTGACCATCGCAACCGAACAGGTTGTGTGGGGCGACTAGGCCTGCAGGGGGGTCAGTGAGGGGCAACAAAACGACCAAGCAGCAGGCTGCATGGGGAGACCAGGCCATATGGGGCATTTGGGGGTGACCAGGCCAGAAGGGAGGGGTTTTTTTTGGCTTCTTCATATTCCAAATTATTTATTTCATTTTCAGAATCCTTTACTGTCAAATCCCTGGAGACACCCCTATGAAATGAAATTTGCTTCAGTGGGCTTTGGTGCTCACTGAGTCTGCCCCTTGTGTGTGTCACTTGTGGATGTGTCAAGCTGTAATCTGGTATAGTCTGAGGCTGTCCACCAGGTGCACTAGCTCTGTGGCCACCCAAAGGAACTACAGAGAAGACTGTAGATGGCTGCTACCTATATTGGACTTGTGAAGTGCCCAGACAAGACCCAGCTGTGAAGTAAAGCAGGCTGGTGCTAGTGCTGATTCTTAGACCTTTTTTTGATGGTTTAGGGAATGCTGATGCCAGCTGATGCTTGTTTCAATTATTTTAGTAAAGGCTGAAGCCTGAGGGATGGAGTCTGAATAAGTTTGTGCACTGGCCCTGTAAGAGCAACACCTGGGTCTCCAGCAGTCTCCACATCACTCAGCTACAATCCCTGCTGGATTTTACAGCCCAAAATGATGGGGACTTCTCTTCCTAGCTTTGAAACCCTAGGCTGAGTGTCTGGTTTGGGACGGGGATCTGTTGCTGCTCATGTGGAAGTGGGGGAAAGAAGGGAGGCTCTGCAGTGGTGATACCTCTTCAGATTAAAAAAGGGGCCCATATGTTTGTCAGACCAGCCCTCCTATCAGTCTCAATGTGCTTTCTTCTTTACTTCTCTGGTTGAAGAATTGGGCCCAAACCAGCAGTCAGCATTCAAGCAGTTCTGAATGGTGGTTGTTTTGTATTTTAGTTGTAATTTTTATGTTTTCGGGAGGTGGGAAGTATCTGAATTTACTTACACCACCATCTTAGTAGCTTTTTCTATGCCTGTTTGCAATCTATGAGAGCAAATCCTTGCCAACATTGATCTTGTCAGTGTTTTTAACTTTAGTTAGTACTTTTAATGGGTATGTAGTGGTAGCTTCTTTTGGCTTTCATGTTCATTTCACCAAAGATTAGAAAAGTTGAGCATTTATTAATGTGCTTATTCATCACTTATACGTCTTCTTTTCATTAAAATATTTTTCCCATTACACAAATATCTTGCTATTTCAATACAATTTCTTAAAATAACTGTCTTTTCTAAGTTATATTGCTTTGGCACCTTTATTGAAAAATCACTTGATGATTCAAATATGGATATGTTTGGGATCTTGTATTCTATTCCATTGATCTCTGCATTTTCTAACATGCCTATAACATTATCTAGATTTATATGCCTTTATAGTAAGTCTTGATATCAAGTACTGTATGTCCTCCATATTGCTTTTTCTTTAAAAAATTGTTTTGGTTATTCCATGTCTTCTGCCGTTCCTTGCAAATTTAAAATTTTGCTTAATAATTTCTTTCAAAAATTTAGTTAGGATTTTGTTTGAGATTATAGTACCCACCAACCACCATACTTAGTTTTCATAGATCAATTCTTAGAATTCATAGATCAATTAGGGAAGAATTGCCACTTCAAATATTGAATCTTTCAATCCACAAACATTACATTTACTTAGGTGTTGGTATCCTATCACAATTTTCAGTGTATAGTTATATACATCTTTTCTTAAACTTAACTTTTTTATTTTAAATTGTATTATTTTAAAAATGTAATGTTGAATATTGATCTTGTATCCTGAAATTGTGTAAATTCTCTTATCTACTGTTTTGTTCATAGTAATTAACATTTTCTATACACATGATCATGTCATCTTCAAATAAAAAGAGTTTTACTTTATTCTATCTCTTGTCCTATTGCAATGGCTTGAGTCTCTGGGATACTATTGAAGAGAATTAGTGAAAACTGACAATCTTGCCTGATGCCTAATATTAAATCTAAAACTATTAGCCTGTGGTCATTAATTATGATGGTAGAAATCATTTATCCCCTCCCCCCAGGAGTCCTGAATCAGGTGGAGGAAGTTCCTTTCTATTTCTAGTTTGCTACGAGGTTTTAATTATGATTAGTTCTTATATTTTATCAAATGCTTTTTCTGGAATGGTTGAAATAATTATATATTTTCTGCAATCTGTTGATGGTTAGTAATGCTTATTATCAAACTAGAGGCCCAGTGCAGGGATTTGTGCACCAGTGGGGTCCCTCGGTGTGGCCTGCAAGAATTGGGCCCAAACCTGCAGTCCAATGCTGCCTACTGCTCCTGCCTGCCACTCCCACTTATCTCAGCCCCTCTGCACCTGCCATGGGCTCACAATCTGGGACCAATGACTTCTAACCTCTCTCCTGCCTGCCTGCTAACCTGCCTGCCTGATCACCCCTAACCACTTTGCCTGCCTGCTTCAGGTGCCATCACTGGCCACACTCGCACCCACTGCCAGCACTCTGTGCCAGCCCCGATTGCTTGGCACCATCAGCAGGTGCAAGCATCAGCTGCCAGCTCCAATCACCACTCACAGCTACTCCACCTCCCCCTGCTCCTGAGGGGAGATCAGGGCCAGCAGCTGCCTCTTACATCCACTGCTGGCAACAGCCCCCCTCACATATGCTACTGGCACTGGCCCCAATTACTCCTCACCTTCAGTGGGTGAGAGTGGGGCTGCCAGCAGACAGAAGACCAGGGCCCCAGGAGGAGGGGTTGGGCTGGGACACAGAGAACAGGCTGAGACCCACTCCTGTGCTGACTACAGAGTCGCAGCCCACTGTTTCTTTCAAGGTGCAAAAATTTGTGCACTGGGCCCCTAGTGAAAAATAAAAATAGAATGAAGAAAATATAATTTGAAAAAAATAAATAAAAACAAAAAAGTAAATAAATGTTTAATAAAAGATAAAAAAATAAAATTTAAAAGTGAAGTGTCATTAACTTCAGCCAAGTTTTTAATGCCCAGGAGGGCTGTTTTAAGAGCATGCTCTTCTGTTATGTCTGCTACTTCTCAGTTTCCTGTTATGTAGTCAGCACCATGCTGATGTTCCAAGAGATCCACCACTACTCTGTTTGTGTGTATCTCCATAGTCTTGACTGCAAGCAGGCAGGACTAATCTGCCCCCTTAGCCTGTCTTCCTCCTGTCAATCTTAATCTTTCAATCACTTCTTTCTGACAGGGGTACAGGTAGGGAGGTTGCTGCATTGCTTTCTGGGACTGAACAGCCTCTCTATTTGCTCTGAACCGCAAACATTGGTTGCTTCCCTCACATGCCTCCACTGGGGCCAGGGATTAAACCTGGAACACAGGTATGTGCCCTTGAACATAAATCACACCCACTAACCTTTGCTGTGTGGCTCAATGGCAGAGTTCTATGCCATTTTTATATTTGCTATTTCTTTGTTGAAGTCCTCCCTAATTCCTTGAGCACCTTTAGAACCATTGTTTTGAACTCTGTATCTGGTACCTGGCTTGCCTCATTTCATTTCATTTCTTTTCTTTTTTTCTGGTGATTTCTCCTGTTCTTTTGTTTGGGGCATGTTTCTTTGTTTCCTGACTTTGACTTCCCCTCTGTGTTTGAGTCTTTGTATTAGATAGATCTTTGTCTCCTAGTCTTGGTATGGTGAACTTAGATATTAGATGTGTTTTGGGATTTAGTGGCAGAGTCTTCCTGAACACCTGAGATAGATGTTCCATATATAGAATATGTGAGCCTGCCTTGTAGTGGGGTCTTGCTTGGGTGTGGTTGACCCTCAGGCTGGTTGGGGATCAACCACAATCACAGTGTATTGTGAGGGGGCTAACTCCAGGAAACAGAATTTGCTCCAGTAATATCTGCTGTCTCCCAAGTTCTCCTTTTAGGTGTGTTACTTGTGGAGCTAATTGGGTCAATCTCTTATGTGGTCTGGACCCTATCACCAGGTGTGTTGCTTCTGGGGTCTATTGGAAGGCACTCTGATGTAGGACCTTCCTGTGACTGACCCTGGGCTACCTGTTTGTAGGTGCAAAGGGATCCACAGTCTGTGGCTGCTCTTTTGGGCATGGGTGTGTGTGAAAGGAACCAAGCTGTACACCAAGGCTAGCTTCTACCAGCAATAAGCACAGAGGCAGGTCAACAAAAAGCAAAAGATTGTTTTATATCAGGGGTAGTGAATCTGCCAAGGACCATTTGCATATTTATAACATCAATCATGGGCCAAACAAAATTATCAACTTATAAATTAGTCTGCTGTTTTTTGGTGAAATATTTAATTAACTCACCCCTAATGCCATGGAAGGATTAGACCAAATGATTCCATGGGCCTTACATGGCCCATGGGCAGGCGTTCCCATGGGGAGCTGCCCTGAATGCAGGGGTTCTACGTGCCTGAATGCAGGCATAAATGTAGGACACAGCTCTCCATGTGCCCTTAATATTAATCTAAGTGAGAAATAACTGCTACTTTTAGGAATGCTAATATGTACTTAACTGCAGACAGCTTTTTTTATTCAGAAGGTCAAAGATTAGTCAGGAGACTGTTGACTTAGAGGGACCTAGAAACCAGAGGAAGATAGCATGTTTGTGTAAGAAAGTTGGCAGGGTGAAAAGATTAGGAACCGGTTAGATTTCGAAACTCATTGTGCTTGCCTGAGCACAAAAAGGCTTTGAGAAATAAACTCAGGACTGTAGACCTCAGTATCAGTCCTTTGGACCCCATCTGTTCTTGTCTTTTTCTTATCCTCACCCCCTCATTCAGGTACTGTTCGTTGCCAGCAGGTACCAGCACTCAGCCATGTTTTAAATGATAAAGTGGGCCTGTCTCTTACAAGAGCAAGTTGGAACAGCTCCTTCCCTAACTTCCTCTACCCTCCTTCCCCTCAATGTCCTTGCTTAACTTTGCCTTCAAAGTTAGAAAAGGGAGGAAGACCTAGATTTCCCAGGTAAAGGAATAAGGATGTTTGTGCGTGTGTGTTGTGGAGAAAGGAAGGGAAATGATGGATATGGGGCAGAAGGAACCTTTCCCCTGGATTTATACCATAAACCTCCCAGCCAAACTTGTGCTCAGCATATGCTTCCCATTGCTTTCTGTTTTCTGCCTCTGCTGATTTTAGGCTGTAATTCATTATAAAGGCTTAGCCCTTCTAATTAGTTCCTCTTTCAGAGACTGCTGCTTGCTGGGGCTGGTCAGCATACCCTGAGCAATGGAAGAATGATGACTCAGACACACATTTCTGTGAAAGAGAGAGCTAAGGACTGATTGGCTATAGGGACCAAACAGCCCCTTTCACCTGCCTCCCTAGGTTTTTATTGTAACAACAGCTTGAGCTAAAATTAACTATTAGATACTATTAATAGGATAAGCATACTTGAGAAGACACATGCCTCTGCAGTGTCCTTTAAGCAAGGACATCTGAAGACTAAGCATAAAGATTCCAATAAACATCCGGGGCTAAGACTTTTCAATTAAGTCCCATGTTTCCCCATATCAGGTCAGAGAATATTCATACAAGTACCAGAATTCCTTTCGCCACCTATAGGATTTCTAAATTAATTTGAAGCTTTCAGGGATAGAGAGAGTAGCATGAACAGACATAATTAGTTCTGAGGGCAGCTGGTGGGTGAAGAGTACTGGGAAGTATAATAAACATAGCTCGCTATATTCCCCCTCTTTGAATCTCATCACCAACATCCACTTTGTGACAGAAGCTGATATGTATAAATTCTGTGATTTCTCTTCCCAGTTTACAAGAAGTTGTTTTCTATTCCCTATTCTTAAGAGAAAAGACATGTCTTTTTTAGAAAGGAGTTTGTCTTTCTCATAGTATTTCAAGTGTATATTTTATGGCTGTGATGAGATGAACTTGTTCTTAACAACTAACATTTTCAGACTGTTGCAGGCATACTCTGCTCCAACCTGAGTTTCTCAAACAGATTTCCCCATTGCTAAATGTTTTTAGATAGCAAGGATAAAAGATATTTAAAATGTAATAACATATTTATATGGCTCTAAGCATTGATAAATAAGGAGAGGATAATATTTTTCAGAGATGTATGCTGGACATAAAGATCTGAAAGGAAGTAAGAATCAGAAATATTTTTGATTAATTTATTTGTTTGACAAATAGTTATTGAGAACCCCTCTATGTACAGTATTGTGTTTATTTCAGGTAATTAGAGAAATGCAAGACACAGTTGGTCATATCATCATCACAAAGCTCATAACCTAAAGGGGTATAGGGGAAAAAAAGCAAACAGCTTCTTATTATAGTATGTGTTCTGTAGGAACCCCTGGGAATACGATTAGAGCAAATGGCAAGATGTTTTTGGTGATAGTGTTGGGGGAAGAATCATTGAAGAGAATAAAAAATAAAATTTATTTTTTTAAAAGCACTCGATTATAGAGGAGAAAAGGAATTGGAGACGAAATGATTGGTTAGGAGTTTTAATCATGGCAAACAAATAAAAGTGGCTTGGCTTATCATGAAGGTGGGGAGAATGGATCATTTTGGATGTTTTGGAGGTAGAATCCATAGTAGTTGATGGTAGACTGATGAGCAAGTGAGGAAAGAGAAGATGCAGCTAACTCCTCGATTCTGTAGCAGCCAAAGGCTGAATGGTGATGACATCTACCTAAATAGGAGTAGAATCATTTACATGGTCTAGAGTTTGGGGTTTGGAGATGGTCAAAGGCTCTATTTTTGTCAAATTTTGTTTGAGATGCCCATGAACTTGCCCAATGGGGAAGTTGAATGGGATATAAAAGTTCAAAATTCTGAGGAGGGTCTAGTTTATGAGGACATACAGATGGTATTCAAAACAATAATTTACTGAATGGATGGGGAAAGGCACCCAGAACCAGAGCTGAGAAAGCACATAAAATATGTTTGTGTAGAGGAGAAACAATAAGTGAAAATGAAACTGACAATGGGGATGTGAGAAGTGTTAGGAAATAGGGAGGGTGAAGTCAAGTAGCAAGTTTATGGAAAATAAAATAAAAAACTGTTGGCTGCATGAGGTTATGGTTTTCAGTTACTATCCATTTCCCTGAAATGAATTCTGTTTATCTATAGAAATTTAAACCACGATGGCAGCTCAAATGGACATTACTCCTTCCAACTTCAGTGAACCCAGGACCGGCCATGATGAGAGGGTGCTTGGGTTCCCCAGGCCAGATGGGATGGAGGGAACCTAGCAGTGGGATCTCCTGTCCTCTTTGCTAGTCCCCATCTGAGCAAAAACAAACAAAATATTTCCAACCTTATTTTATAATTTCTCTTAATTGACTCAGCTCTTGCTTTCTCACAATCTTCTGCGCTGCCTCCTCGTGAACTGCATAACCTCTAGAGCAGTGGTTCTCAACCTTTCTAATGTCACAACTCTTTAATACAGTTCATCATGTTGTGGTAACCCCAAACCCTAAAATTATTTTTGTTGCTACTTCATAACTGTAATTTTGCTACTGTTATGAATTGTAATGTAAATATATGTGTTTTCCGATGGTCTTAGGCGATCCCTGACAGCTGTTCTCAACCTGTGGGTTGAGACTCCTTTCACAGGGGTCACCTAAGACCATTGAAAAACACAGATATTTACATTATTATTCATAACAATAGCAAAATTACAGTTATGAAGTAGCAACAAAAACAGTTTTATTGTTGGGGGTCGCCACAACATGATGAACTGTTTCAAAGGGCCATGGCATTAGGAAGGTTGAGAACCACTGCTCTAAAGGAAGAGAGGTTAAAGTATCCTGATTGATCCCAGGCTGATGAGGTTTCTTATTCCCTACATCCTATGATATGGACACATCAGAAGGGCCAGTGGTAGCTGTTTTTCTATCACTCTCTTCAGCCTGAGAGAGGACTGGGAAGGGGGAACATGAGAGGAATTTATTTATTCAGGTCTCTTAATTCCCAGGCTTCTGGAGGCCTGGCTACCAACAAATTCAATAGACTAGCTAACTCAGTTGCTCAGACATCCTCTTTTTACTCCCTTACCTATAGAATTAACTATATCAGTAGAACTTTTGTTGATTTGGAACCACACTACAGCACACCACAATTTAGTTCCCTAACAACTAAATTGTTGTTAGGGAACAATTTAGTTTCCTAACTAAACCATTTCTTTGGCAATCAATTTGGTAGACAGCTGGGCAGTCATTGGATTTGCAAAATTGGGCTCATCTCAGCCAGACATGCTTATGCACCAGAGTAAGCTGGTAATTAAGTACACAACTGGATAATCATTCCATCTAATAAAAGAGTAATATGCAAATTACCTATCACTCCAACACTCAAGATGTCCACCCCCATGTGGTCAAAGATGGCTGCTCCCTTGTGGAGACAAGATGCCCAACACAAGATGGCCTCCAGGGAAGGGCAGTTGAGGGCAATCAGGCCAGCAGGGGAGGGCAGTTAGGGATGACCAGGCCAACAGAGGATGGCAGTGGGGGGTGACCAGGTTGGCTTAGGAGGGAAGTTGGTGTGACCAGGCTAGCAGGGGAGGACAATTGGAGGTGACCAGGCCTGCAGGGAAGGACAGTTGGGGTGACTAGGCCTGCAGAGTAGGGAAGTTTGGAGGGACCAGGCCTGCAGGGTAGGGAAGTTGGGGGTGATCATGCCAGCAGGGAAGGACAGATCGGGATGACTAGGCCAGAAGAGGAGGACAACTGTGGGTGACCAGACCTGCAGAGGAGGGCAGTTGGGGGTGACCAGGCCTGCAGGGGAGGATAGTTGGGAGGGACCAGGCCAGCAGGAGAGGGTAGTTAGGGGGGGCCAGGACAGCAGGGGAGGACAGATAGAGGTGACTAGGCCAGCAGAGGAGGGCAACTGGGGGTGACCAGACCTTCAGAGGAGGACAGTTTGAGGTGACCAGGCCTGAAGAGGAAGACAGTTGGGGGAGACCAGGCTAGCAGGATAGGGCAGTGGGGGTGCCCAGGTCTTCAGGGGAGGTCAGTTGGGGCAATCAGGCCAGCAGAGGAAGGCAGTTGGGGACAATCAGGCTTGTAGGGAAGGGCAGTTTGGGTGATCATGTGGGCACTAGATAGCTCCCACAACATGGCCTGTAGGTGAGGACAGTTGGGGGCGACCAGGCCAGAAGAGGAGGGTAGTTGGGATGGACCAGGCCTGCAGGGAAAGGCAGAGGGGAGGGACCAGGCCTGGAGGGAAGAACTTTTTGGGGGAACCCAGGTTTGTAGAAGAACGTAGTTGGAAGTGACTGGGCCAGCAGGGGAGGACAGTTGGGGGCATTCAGGCCAGCGGGGAAGGGCAGTTAGGGGTGACCAGGCCAGCAGAGGAGGGCACTTTGGGGTGACCAGGCCTCCAGAGCAGGGCAGTTGAGGATGATCAGGCCAGCAGAGGGCAGTGGGGTGATCAGGCTGGCAGAGGATGGTAATTGGCAGAGACCAGGCCAGCAAGGAATGACAGTAGTAGGGGACCAGGCCTATAGGTGAGGGAAGTTGGGAAGACCAGACCTGCAGGGGAGGGCAGTTGGGGGTGATTAGACTGGCAGAGTCCCAGATTGGATAGGTTTCAGGATGGACTGAGGCACAAACACCCCCATGGATGAATTTTGTGCACCAGGCTTCTAGTCCTTTAGATAAAATTTATTGACGTAACATTGGTTAATAACTTTATATAAGTTTCAGGTATAAAATTCTATAATATGTCATTTGTGTATTCCTTTCTCTACTCACCACCCAAAATTTTGTCTCCTTCCATTACCATATATTTTACTTACTCTCTTTACCTCTTTAACATCTTCCCTCCCCTCATTCCTTCTGGTAACTATGATATTGTTGCCTGAAACTATGAGTTTCTTTGTTCCCTTGTTGTTTTCTATTTTATATTCTATATATGAGTGAAATAATTTAGTTCTTGTCCTTTATTCATCTGACTTATTTTGCTTAGCATAATACTCTCAAGATCCATCAACTGGAAACTTTTGAAATGGATAGCTCCATGGCCATATTTGGTAGTTATCAGACTCTTGGGCAGGCTAGGATGATAGGGATAACCAGTCTTTGTGTCCTTCATCATCAATCAATTTCAGGGTTCTGAAGAACAAAAGACAGAGAGCCACAGCACATCAGCAATTTTGGAGTCTACTAGCATCATGATTTTACTCCCCTATTATCTAGAGCAAGTCACAGGGCCCATCCAGATGCAGGGGGTGGAGAGACAGACTCAGAGCCTTGTGGGAGGCCCTGCATATCCACATGATAAAGAGGTATCTGTACAGAAATGAGATTTCATGGCTGTATTTCAGTCTATCACACAAACTGCCAGCATTGACAAATGGTTGCAGTATTGGAACTGGCCTTTGATGACTTTCCATTTTATCTCCCATGATTTTCCTACTTCTCTCTGAATGACCAACTAATGCCCTCCAGATAGCCTTTGGTTGGAGTCTTCCACTGTGGTGCTAACTAAATAATACTTTGAATTCCCACCTGCATTTTATCTTCATCTTAACCATCATATAGCTACTGCTCTCAGTTTCTGGAAATATACTTCTATCACCCCAGAATTCTGGTTATCAAATGCAGGATATTCTGCCATAGGGATGGTTTTTCTAATCTCTCTTTGTTTGATTTATTTTTTTAAATCACTCCAATGTACAGAATATAAAAAGAAGCAATAATGGAAATAAAGAGATAGGTTAGGGGGTTGCTGACTCATGGAAGGTGATGGTAGCTTGGGCTAGTGTTATGGTCTTCAAAATGAAGAGAAGTGGTCAGATTTGTGGATGGAGCCAGGAGAACTTGCCAATGGGTCAGATCTGGAAAATAAGAGGAATATAGGAATCCAGGGAGATTCCTAGTTTAGTTTGAGAAAGTGGGTAAATAAATGGTGATGATATCTCTGAAAAATAAAATGGAGCTTACAATTATGTCAGCAATATTGTCATTGTGGTGATGCATGCATCAACTCAAAGCAGAGACAGATGGTTATAATACAGGATTCCTCCTACAGGAATCAGTCTTATTCAAGGGCTAAACTTATAGAGTCTTCCTATAGGGAGAAACAGATTCTCAGATGTGCTTGTCACTTGATTTCTATGGTCCCCGTCTATGCTCAACAAATTCTGATAATTTCAACTTTATAGACACATGAAAGAGATAAGCAGAGAATGACTGACTAGAAAGAGGGAAAGAGATATGAAGATGATTTAACATAGTGATCTCTAAAACATCATTCAGATGATAGGCTATGCTATTCTGTTATTAACCTCCAGGTGACATAAGAAATAGACTGCAGTGGGCATTTTCTGTTTTCCGCATCCCTCACGGAAAACGACAGGTTCCTGAGTGGAGGAGCTTGGGGATTTAGAAATTAGAGAAAGAAAGAGACAAGAGGCAGAAATAGATTCATCAAGCTTGGCGCTAGGTGGGCGCCATCACTCTGATGGAGACAGTCACACTCACCATAGACAACACAGCATATTTATTGGTTTCCAAAGGGGATTTTAAGGTCAAAAGGAGTTTCAGGTGTGCCCAGATCCTATTCATCAAGATGTGGGTAAGCTCCTCATTTTTTGGTACAAGATTTAGCATATCAAGACCTGGGTGAGACAAGGCCCTATTTGTGCCTCATTCCATGCACTTGGATAAAGATAAGAAGTCAGTACTGATAACAGGATTCTGCCAGTGCCCTAGGGCTCAGCTGATAAGAATTAGAAGAATGTCCACATGCCTTCTCAAGCAGCTCTCTACATCTCACCCATTTTTTACTAATTAAAATAAAATTTAAACATTAATAATAGGGCTCTAAAATTAAAAACAATTTCAAATAATGCCAATGCAAAAATTAAATTATGTACATGTTATCATTTTCAAAACTTGAATGTCAAGAGCAAAACTCTGGCTATTAGATAATAACAAAACAATGCCAATACAAAACAATAATATGACAAATCAGAACTATTGACATATTAACATTTTTAGCTATTAAATGAGAGTCTCTTTTGTAACTGGTGTAGATTTACTCAGAGTCCTTGAACTTGCTGCTCAAGAATTTGCATAAGACTGGCAGCTAACAGATGCTAGCATGAACAGGGTACATGGTTGAAGTAGTAGCTTCCATTTCAGTCTTTAACTTCTTCAGATGACTCCATGTTGGCACCATAGTCCCTTGTGTAGATTCGTTTTCTTCTGCTTCGCTGTCATCAGGCAACTCAGTCCTTTTGGGTGAAGGGCCACAGGAGCTTCTCTGAGTCCATCGTGGTGATGGATGTAACACTCTGGCACCCGAATTGGCTGCCTTTTCCTTCTGGAAAGATATAAAATACAACCTCTTCCCCACATTACCGAATGTGATGAAACTTTTTTGTGTGGTTTATACTTCCTTCCACCTAGCTGACTTGGTGGAGGTTATTGTACAGGGGGCCTGATGCCTTTTACCTGCTGTACAATCCTCTGCATAACAATTTAAAAAAATTTAAAGTATAAAAAGCATGACAGAGCCTCTCTGGAGGTGACACATAACATCTGTCTCCCCCTTTTTTTGTTTTAATAAATGATTTTTAAGAGTACGATTGGCTTTTTCCACTATTGAGTGATATTCAATTGACCAGATTTCATTAGGTTTAAATCCTTGGGGATTTACCCCTAAAGTTGGCACAGACAGATGGATAACACACTGAGGACATTGCTTCTAATAAAACATGGACATTGTCCTTCTATACCATTTTAAAGGCTGAAAATTAAATGAAAAGGTCTTCTAAATTAGCATGCCTTATAGTAGCTGTTTCAATAATTTTTGCTTATACTTACCACAAAAGCACTATTATTATAGGTTGATGGGCTCTGAAGTAAAATATGTTAAGGTATCAATAAGAGCTTGCATTTCTACTGAAATATAAGAGGTTTGAAGGACATTTGTCCCCAAAACTGCAGTAGATCCAGCTTTTTTAGAACTGGACCATTCATAAAATTGAGGTATAATGCCTCCTTTAATGTGGCAGTTAATACCATTTCCTGTGTTAGAAATAAAGCAAGACCCCAAGTCAGGGTCTTGGTAAAAACATTAAACATTAAACGTTTTGATTTCTATGCAGAAGGATGTGCATACATGGTCTAGAAGTGCTTGCAAATGGACTTTCCTTGCCCTTGGTCCTGGGCAACCTGCAACAATGCACAGGTGCTGACTGCTATCATGGCAAGGCATCTTTACTATCTTTATATCTGGACTATTTCTTTGTTCTTGTGGGCCACTGCTTATTCTGTGGCTGGAACAATTCTATCAGGTCCTCTCTGGGATCCTTTGTTGCAGGAATCCATACAGTCTTGGAGTTTTCTGGAAATATAAACATATTCTCGACCAAAGGTTAATAAAAAAAATTTCTATAAATTAGACTTGGGACTCTCTTTTATTTTTTGTCCAAATGATTTTCCTATGGCTTATTTTGATATCATGTGTGTTTTTCATGACTATCTTGCTGTTAATATTAAAAATGGAAATTCATTTTTGAGTAAAATTTTTTAAAGCAAAGATTTTCAAATCAATTAAGGCCTGATATAATTTACTTATAGGATATTTCTTACAGGATATTATTCTACTATCCTCTTTCAATTTTATTTATTAGGAGACTTTTAGAAAATTTTTATAATGCAATTTTGGTAACTTTACATTTTAATTTTTTTTCACAAAAATATGATTACCTTAGGGTTAATTGCATGTTAAGCAATTTTACCATGAAATGAACTATCAATAGAAATTTTGGTTAATATTTTAGGAACAGCTTTTTGTACAATTAGGTTTTCTTGAATATTCACTTATTTCATTTAGCCAATTTAAATTAATCTGAAAACTTGACTATTTTACTGTCAAATTTAATACTTTAAGAACAATCTTAGTTTACCCTGTAAATATTAATGGAAAGGATTATATGCATCCTTGAGAAAACCCTGAGAACTCCTAGAATGCTCAAGCACCTTCCCAAGGGGCCTTCCACACAGTGGAAGGAATTAAATCTTTTCATGTCCTTTTTAAATTGCTGCGCAACATTCAAAGAATTAGTTTTTAAAGTTTGTTTGGGATAAATGCACAATATGCTATTGTAAAATATCAAAATTTATAATGATATTGTAGAATAATATCATGTAAGGATATTCTTTGCTCTAGGCCATGATTACTCAATTTCAAAACTGGCTGTCAATTATTTAGTTACTTTGTTTTGCCCTGCTTAAGAGGACAAGTATATAGGATTTACAATAACAATCCTTACAACATTGAAGGAAACCCTTTTACTTCCTTTCAGAATAATTTTCAGGCCATAAAGTCTCATTTAAGAATCTTTGTCTTCCTTTTTTACAACAAGCAACCTATAAGGCTGCTGCCTAAATTTTGTTTTTATATATCCAAATGATTTGTCATAAGAAATCTCATTACTGTTAATTGATTACTTATTTGCTGTCAGGTTTAATACTTTGATAAGAATCTTATTTTACACTGTAAATATTAGTAAAAGAGAATTCCAAATTTTTAAAATTTCTCTTTTTATTAAAATTATAATTATTTTTCAAAGTATCCTCTTAAGCTTATACAGAGGGATGATGGGAAGTCTTAACTAACTTTCATAGAAAACTTATTTAAATTGCTCATAAAGACATTGGCTTATTCAAAGGAAGGAGGCTGTTTTTTGTTTTTTTAAGATGATGGCCCCAGGCCACGTGGACAATAAGATGTGTGGACGTCATGGCGGCTGATCAATTTATTCTTTTAAAAGTCAAAATCACATTGCAGACAATCACTAGCTATTTCTTGTCTTTATTAAAACTGTTTATAGAAATATTGACTTTTTTATTTACCGTATTTGCCGGCGTATAAGACGATTTTTTGGCCCTGAAAAATATGCCTCCAAGTGGGGGGTAGTCTTATACGGAGAGTATATAACAAACTCTGTATTTTTAGTGGAAATGTTAGGGGGTCATCTTATACGCCCAGTCGTCTTATACGCTGGCAAATACGTATTTTTCAGGGCCAAAAAATCGTCTTATACGCCAGCAAATACGGTAGCTGAAAATCTTGATTATAATTTAATAATTTTATTTACTTAAGTAATTAAAGTACCGTATTTGCCGGCGTATAAGACGATTTTTTGGCACTGAAAAATACGTATTTGCCGGCATATAAGACAACTGGGCGTATAGGACGACCCCCTAACATTTCCACTAAAAATACAGAGTTTGTTATATACTCGCCATATAAGACTACCCCCTACTTGGAGGCATATTTTTCAGGGCCAAAAAATCGTCTTATATGCCGGCAAATACGGTAGGTATCTTCATGTTAAAAATAAAGCAAATCTACTTCTGAATTCACGAGCCACAAATATTGCCCTGCCTCTAGCTTAATTAAAAATGCAGGTGGCTACATAAAGTTAGGATTCAGTTACTTATAAAACATTGGCTTCTCATGTAACTTAATTTATATGGCATTGATTATATTGTAAAATTTATTGCTAATTTATAAAGTAACTTAAGTAGGTATCTTTAATTTTAAAAAAAAAAAAAAGCAAAGAAACTAATTCAGTAAAACTTACATGTTTGATACTTTATTGGTCTGATCCAAAAGCAAAAAGTGTTCCACCTACAGCCAATTAAAAAATGCAGGCTGCATGAGGCCTTTTTGTCTTTCTTTTTTTTTTCCTTTTTTTTTTAAATTAAGGTATTATATGTGTACATAGCTTACCATTGCCCCCCTCCACCTCCCATTCATGCCCTCCCTCGCCAGAGTTCTGTGTTTGTTGGTTGTTCTTATATTCATGCATACCAATCCTTCGGTTGTTCTCTTATCTCCCCCCAGGTCTCCTTCCCCTCCCCGCTGTCATTTGATAATCTGCTTGTTTTATGGTGACTATCTCAGAATCACATGAATAGAGTCTGCTCTTCCTCTGGTTCACACAGCCCCTACCCCGGGTCCCACTGCTTCCCCTGGGACACACAGCTCACCTGGGGCACACAGCCCCCTGGGACACATGGCTCACCCAGGGCACACGGCCCCTCTGTGGAGCTGGGGTCACGAATTGGAGGCCCTGTGCTAGCTCCTTGCTAGCACAACAGGCAGGCTGGGACAGCTGCAGGTGGGTTGAGATGGCTGCAGGCGGGGAGACCACCCTCAAAGGTGTCTTGTTCGGTGTGGAAGCAGAGCAGCTGCGGACACGGAGGCTAAATTCTGAGGCCGCCCACTCCCTGAGCCCCGGGGGTAGTGAGTTCTGTTCTCGGTGGGTTTCCTTTATTCCTGGCAGTGGTGGCGGGTGCAGCGGCGGGTGCAGCGGCAGGTGTGGCAGCGATAGCAGCTCCTGTGGCTCAATTTCCCCTGTAGTTTTAAAATCCACATAGTGGTAGTGGCAGAAGCTTCAGCCTGGCCATGCGGCGGCTGAGAAAGGACCTGCCGGGGCAGCGAACAGAAGGTGCCGCGCCAGCTCATCAGCAAGGCGTCCGTGGAGGCCAGGCTGAGCTGGCTGCGGGCTGGGAGATGCTGTGCCATCTCCCCACCAGCACGGCGTGCGCGGAGGCTGGGCCAAACGGGCTGTGAGCTGGGAGATGCCTTGCCAGCTCCTCTCCAGCATGGCGGGTGGGCTGGGACAGGTGCGGGCCGGGATGATTGCCGGCAGGGAGGCCGCGCTCACAGGCTTCTTGTCCGGGCAGGAGCCAAAGGCGTGGCGGAGGCCCCCATGGCAGCCAGCAGGGCTGGCCCACTCCCTGGGCCCCAGGGCGGAGCAAGGTCTGGCTTCCCTCATTTCCGGCGGCAGCTGCTCTGGCAGGTCTGGTTTTGCAGTAGTTTTAAACTCCACATGACAGCAGCAGCGTTCTGCTTTGTGTCTAGTTGTAGCCTTCCCATTTCGCCAGCTTTTCTATGGGTCTGGTGCCATCCCTTTAGATTTTAGGTGTTTTTTTTTTTCCCCAAATTGTTGAGCAGGTGGCTGCTTAGGAGACTACCTAGGCCCCCATCTTGTTTTGGTCTCCTTTTTGTCTTTCTTGAAATTCTACTGCTGTTGAAAAATTTGGCTATATTTAAGAACTATATTGTTTTTGCTTTTCTTACAGGTAAAAATATACAGCATATAATTTTTATTTGATAAAGCTTTCCATGTGATTTCAAGTATCAATCTGCTTAATTAAAAAAAAATGTTTATTTTAAGAGAGAACAGACTTTTGTACATTTCGGGGCCCGTGAAACATGCAAAAGTTATTCTTTCAAAAAAAACTTGAAATACTCTTGGAAAGATCAAATATACAATACACAATATATTTATATATATGATTTAAAGGTTATATACTTAAATTACCTTAAAGAAATACCAACTACATTCAAACTGGCTCAATGAGTTAATTCTCTTTCTTTTAAATCAGACCAAGAAGTAAAATACTTTGGATTCCTAATTATTTAAGAGAAAGCACAATTTATTTTCTCAAAAATAAGTTATACTTTAGGCATTTAGTTACCACAATTATATAACCTATCTCAATTCAATATGAACCTTAAAATTTCAGAGCTTGCAAGTCAAATATTTAGTAGTTCTTTATTAATAAACATATATTTTTAAGAATAAATTTTAAAATCTAATAATTCATTTTAAACCACATTTGTTCTGCCAGGGGAAACTGAGAAGGGAACTTGTTCACATGTAAACTTGTCCTTGGGCTATCAAAAGGTGAAGCCATTCACATTCTTTAAAGATAGCTGCTGGCTGGAATTGGATTACCTGTTCCGGGTGGGAAGGGCGTGTCCTCTCCTTCCATCATTAAAATTAAGGTGTAGCTTTAAAACCTCTTTTATGGAAAGAGACCTTAAACTTTCAGAAGTTTAAATTTTTCAGGTAGCAAATCAAATACTTAGCATTTTCTAAATCAATAATACTTTTACATTTCAAAAGCAATTCTCTAGACTTCATGTGCTGGAAACCAATCATTGTATCACTAATAGTAAGAGGCTGGTCAACCTTCAAGCTCTGAAAGGTCAGAGCCAATCACCCCCTATCTAATTGAGACAATGCAACTGCTTGGGAAACTAGCTTGTATTTCTTTCCCGGTTCATCTCCACCATCTTTAAATATAAAAAATTTAGGGTTTTTAATCCTGTACACAGAAAATATTCAAGTTCAGCTCAAAAACTATGCACACTCTTTTTTAAACTGGCCTTTTCACTTTACATGAGCACAGAAATCCCAGATGCATCATGAATTTGTAAATGCTTTAACTCACTAGCTGGAAAAAGGAAGATGGCGAATATTAGGCTTCTGATGGTGGCTTTCTTGGAGAGTGGCATTCATATTGGATTGCCACGTGGCTTCATTCTCCCACATCCTGCTTACTTTGGGGGAAGTTTTTGCAACAGATCTGGCCACACATTTTTTCATGCTTAATAAAGACAGATCTCAATTCAAAATTTTTTCTTCGCTTTCTAAAGTAATAACTAGCACCCAATTTGGCCAAGATCAGCATTTCCCTGTCAGTTCTTTTATAATTTTTAAAGAAAGCTTTAAGTAATCTCATTGCAGGAGAGCAGATACCTTTACCCTCTCCTGCTACCTTTGAATTTCTCCACACCAGAGGCTATTTCAGGAGTGGAGTTTCATTTCTTATCACAGATTTTAAATTCCAAATACAAACTAAGATTTTAATTTGAACAAGAAACCACATTCTCAGGGCTTTCTGCTGAGTATTAGTCATGCAACTGCTTTCTGAGCTTTTCCCAGGTTTTATCAACAAAACTTTTAAAGAAAGAAATCAAGAATTTGACTATGCTTAACAAAGCATCTATGAACTTTGAGTATAGTCTTAACTTATAGAGATTACCCAATGTTTTACACCTAGTTATTCAAGTGAATTCACAATTCACAATACACAATACACTTCCCAAAAACTTACCTTTAGCAGATCAATCTCGCAGGGCGGCTAGTCCCCGGGTGATCAGGGAGAAGTCTTCACTCGAGAGTCAATACCTCGCGGTGACTCAAGAAGTGTCCGGCCGGACCATCAGTAAGTGTTCCCGGAAAGGAGCCGTTCCTCGAGCCTCGAGTTGGGTGCCAGATATCCCAACCCGAGGGACAATCAATGTGGGTGAGGAGGATCCTGTAAGGGAATAAGAAGGGACAAGAGACGCAGAAGAATGGAGGCAAGACAAGAATCTGATCAAGCCTCCAATTTTATTTCCGGAAGAGTGGTATATATGCAGCAGGAACAAAGTGGGCAGGGTTGCCTACGGTGGTTCATTTGGCAGTGTATGATTGGTTAAGCGCTGAGTGACAAGGTGGTAAGATATCTGGCAACACAGGATTGGCTAACTGCTGGGGCGGTGCTCTAACTTGGCGGGGACGGGCTCTGATTCAATCGGCAACGGTTGACTGGCTGAAGACCAGGATGTGGAACCAGGATGTGAGCTGTTTTAAGCTTCCTGATTCACAGGGGCTAAAACTTTCCACAGCTCCCAACAAAGATCTACCGGTGCAACATTGTTTAGGTTGGAAGATACTCAAGTTATTAAGCGAGCACTTGCATTCAAGTCCTATATTGATGATGCTGACTTCTCTAAATACAATCTTTCCAACATGATTGCTATGTATTAAACTGCAGTGTTTATGGGCCAATCATCTCAAACCACAATTGAACAGTGGGGTGCCTCCTTAGTGTACATTCCCTCCACTGCTTACAAAAGTGCAGGTGTTTCCTGTATTTTGGCAATTTGTCTGGATGGCACTACAATCCCACCTTTAATCATTTATTTCTAAGGGCAAGAAGGAAAAGATTGAAAGTGTTTTGGGCATTTTTATTCTTGAAACTGCAAAAGCCTGGGCCACACAAGCAGTTATAAGGAAGTGGGTCGATTTAATGCTGCCCCTTGTTATGTGAGGGAGCCAAAGAGGTCTGCTAGTCTGGGATGCAGCCAGCACTCACCACGCTAAAGACATGAAGACATTTCTTCACGAAAGAAAAATAGATCAGATAATGATTCCTGCAGGAATGATGGCATATCTCCAGACTCTTGATATTGTGATAAAGAAGCCATTGAAAGACAATTTGCACATGGAAATTAATGAGTACATTGAAAATAGAATTGAGAGAAATCAGCGTGGAAACTTTGTGAAACCTAAACTGCAACAAGTTGTGACTTGGGTGAAGAATTCATGGGAGAAAAATCACTGACAGTTGCATTGCAAATGCACTGCAAGCAGGCTACCTTGACAAGAAGTACTCATTTAAAGACAGTGCTATTGCTAAACATGAGAGATTTGGTCCACTGATTCTGAAAGAAATGGAGTCACAAGAAATTCAGGAATTGGATTGCTATGATGATGTTCCAGAAGATGATGATATGATTGTCATTGAATAAATGAGTAAATTCTTGATACTGTAGGATTCACAGTTTGTCTAGTTTGTGTTGACAACTACAGTACTATTATACTATATACAGGTAATAAATTTCCTTTATTTTCATTTAACAAAAAATGTGTACCATATTCTTCTTCATGGAAAAATAAGACATCCCCTGAAAATAAGACCTAGTGCATCTTTGGGAGCAAAAATTAATGTAAGACACTGTCTTATTTTCGGGGAAACAGGGTAACTTCGAATTCATTTCACTCCCTTTCTGTTGATTCCTCATTCCCTTTCCTTTGTGGATTGCTTTTTTGTCTTCCCATGTTTTCCTGTAGTGTTTTAATTGTAGAAACAAATGTCTTGCTTCCCAGGTTCCTTTGGGGATGGTGTTACTGGTGTAATTTCTCAGTTCCCCTGGGCTTGTTAATCTAGTGTAGCTCCCTTCTCAAGCTCTTTGGATTCTCTTGGTGTAGGTCTGTAAACTTAGGAGGTACAACTGTGATGTCTACAAGTCAGATGATATGAAGGGGAGTTTCTTAATTTTTGCTGTCTTGCAAAAATTGTAATCATGCGTGCCTTGCAGGGACTTGCAGTGGTCCCCACGAACTGTCTGTTGGTGTGCTGTGGTTCAGAGGACCTGCTATTTGGAAAGGCATAGCTGAGGTTCCCAGAGATATGCAGTCATGGGATGGGCAGATCCAGCTTCTGTTGTTGCACCTGTGGTGAATAGGTGCTTACTCCCAGTGGTGGTTCACTGGAAAACCCACATTAGATTGCCAGTGAGGTGCACTAAATGACTCTGAAGGGCCCTGGCAGTGTAGTGTCACAGTTGATGTGCCTGTGTGTCAGTATCTAGGCAAAGTGAATCCAAAGCTTCTACTGCTGGATGGGTGTGTGCCTCCTGCTTGTTCAAGATCACATCCAAGGCAAACTCACTGTGGCTCCCACTAGTGGCTTACAGAGGCCTGTCGGAACATCACCTCTGCAATAGCTTGTCTGTAGATATGCACTCTCAGGGTTCTGAGTTCCGATGTACACATAGGGGTTCCCAGCACTTGGTTGAGCAGCTGGGCTAGCCTCCAGGAAGAGGCCATTCAGAATTTCCACTGCAAGGCCTGGAGCCCTTGTCTATACAGATTCCACTCTTGGATGCCCTTGGTGTCTCCAGCACACTGCCCCAGGAGAGTTGTGCAGCCCTGGATTGGGATGTCCTATTGTCTATGGGGCTGAAGTAATGATTCCCCCAGGATAGGCATGCAACTCTGGGGTGGGGTGTTCTTGCTTATCTTAGCCTGTGCAAGCCTACTAACCAGTGAATCCAAAGTTTTGCTGTCCAGAGAGAATGGGTGATCAGGCGTGAACCTGTGGATGCTTGAATCTGGGCAAGAGCAGAGGCAATGTGGGTCAAAGAGGGGGCAGGCATGAGCCCAGGGATGCACGTGAACTGGTGTTTTACTTCCATGCTAGAGCAAGCCCAAGGGGCCGAAAAGGGTGGGTAAAGGGGCGAACCAGGGTCTGGCTCAGGCTCAAACCTGTGAATGCCGACAATCTAGGGTTTTGCTATGAGGAATTAGCAGATTCGAGGGGGGTGGGCAGCAGTGAATGGGTAGGATGCGGCAGACGCACGAACCCAGGAGTGCTGCACTTACAGCTGCCGTGATCACGATCTGCTTATCTGTGGATGTGGAGGTCTGCGAGTCTGCAGCTGGAGTAGCAGGATATTGGCTGGAATTGGTGCAGGGTCGCAGGGCAGTTCCAAGGTATGTCTTATTGATGGTGTTGATGGGTTTCTAAAAAAGGCCTTTCTCCCCTTCAAGATAGCCTGGGCTCCATGCTGGGATGCCGCTGCCTTGGGAGGGCCAGCAGCAGTGCCAATCTCTCCCTGCTAAGGAGATGCCTTCTGCAGGCTCCTGTTGCTCCTGTGTGATTCAACTTCCCCTCACTCACTCACATGCACCCCACGCCCGTCCACACACACTCCTTTCCTATTCTCACTCACATTCTCACTCACTTCCTCTCCAGTTCTATCCTGCCAGCTGCCATCTTTTCTCCCTCTCTGATTTATTTTTTAAAATATATCTTTATTGACTTCAGAGGGGAAAGGAACAGGGGAAGGAGAGAGAGAAAGAGAGAGAGAGAGAGAGAGAGAGAGAGAGAGAGAGAGAGAGAGAGAAATCAATGATGAGAGAGAATCATAGATCACTGCCTCTTGCAACCCAGGAATGTGCCTTTGACCATATTTGAACCCAGGATCCTTAAGTCCACAGGCCAACACTCTAGTAACTGAGACAAACCAGCCAGCCAGGGCTGATTTTTTATATCTATGTTTCTCTCTCTCTCTCTCTCTCTCTCTCTCTCTCTCTCTCTCTCTCTCCCTGTCTCTCCTTCTCATTACAGCATTCCTTTAGCATTTCTTCCAGTGTTAGTTTGGTGGTAATAAACTATTAGGTATTTCTCTTTTACTGCATCCAGCATGGCTAGAGATAAGACAGGAGTCCTGAGTAGGGGTGACAGGGAAATGAGAAAATGAAATAGACAGACACAGAGACAGTAGAGAAAGCTAGGACTGAGTGGGACACCTGGCCCTCTGATGGAGAGACAGTGAACCAGAGCTGGTATAGTGCACTTATTATATACAGTATAATTCCAGGAAGTTTTACTAGAGCTTAAAACAAAGAAAATTATGTGAAATCATGGTTAAAGTTCAAGCTATAGCCATGGTTAAAGATAAGCTATAACTTTTCATTCTGTGGCTTCTTTGTAATAGTCACTGCTGGCTAAGCCCAGATAATTGCTTCCGTTCCTTGCACCTAGCTGAACTTAAATAATGAAACCCACTCACAGGCACCTGAGCTAAGGGTCAGGCTGACAACAACATACCTGGCATGGTATGTCTTCAGGACATGGCTCTGCCAACACCAATGGACTCAGCTGACAATGATTAACGAAATGCTCATGTGCCTTTCCAGGCGCTCTCTACAATAAACTCATTTAGACTTTTTTTTTTGTCTAGGAAACTCTATGTTTTACTATTTATTTTTAATTATAGCCTTGCTGGAAATAGTAATCTTGGTTTTAGATCCTTGCTTTTCATTGCCTTGAATACTTCATACCATTCTCTTCTGGCCTTTAAAGTTTCTGATGAAAAATCAGCTGACAGACTTGTGGGAGCTCCTTTGTTGGTAACAAATTGCTTTTCTCTTACTGCCTTTAAGATTCTCGCTTTGTCTTCAACTTTTGGCATTTTAATTATAATGTGTCTGGGTGTGGGCCTCTTTGAGATCTTACTTGCAACCACTGTGCCTCCTGAAATTGTGTGATTTTTCCTTCTCCAAATTAGGGAAGTTTTCTGCTATTATTTCTTCAAATAGCTTCTCTATCCCTTGCTCACTTACTTCATCGCCTGCCAGTCGTAGGATATGAATATTGTTATGGTTCATGTTGTCCCACACCTCCCTTAAGTTATATTCCTACTTTTTAAAATTGTTTTTCTTTTTGGTTCTCTGATTGAGAGTGATTTTTTGCTACCCTGCCTTCTAACTTACTGACCCGATTTTTGGTTTCTCCTAATCTGTTGTGCATTCCTTCTAATATGTTATTTATCAGTGCTATGTAATTTTTCATTTCTGATTGGTCATTTTTCATAGTTTCTATATCTTTTCTCATGCTGTTGAGCATCATTGCAATCATTATTATAAACTCTATAGGTAATAAATTTCTCATCTCCATTTCATTTAGCTCTTCTTTCTGTAAAATTTCCTTGTTCTTTCATTTGGGGCTTGTATTATTGTCTCCCCATTTTGGCTGCCTGTTTGTGCTTGTGTTTATGTATTAGGTACATCATCTATGATTCCCTATCTCTAGTGCAGGACAATGTCAGACGTTGTTTGTGACTGGTCCTGAGTACCCTGTTAGGAGTGAGCAGCAACCACAGTGTGTGGCTCCCTCTGCTGGGCTGGGGGCCTTTGGAATGGACCAAGGTGTGTACCAAGGTTTCATTTTCTTAGCTTGGGCCCAGAATTAAGTCAGGCAAATATTCAAAGCTTCCAAGTCCCATTTATACCTGCAGTTTCATCAGTGTTCAGTACTGGTGAACCTCAGTCTATTGACTCCAGTGTGGGAGGAGAGGTTTTCTAACTAGTGGGTCAATTATTTTCTCTCCAGGCAAGAGCTCCCTGGATTGAAAATGTCTGCCTGAGAAAGATGTCCTGTGTAGTATGAGGGAATGACTCAGCATAGGAAACCAGGGCAATTGCCTTCTGAGCTCTTATTCCAGAGTCCTAATCCTGGATTCTGCTCACAGGGCTCTAGTCCACTCTGACCTTCCTCTTCCAAAGCCCAAGGTGAATGAATGACTGCACATGAAATTTTGTGTGCTGGCCCTTCAAGAGGATGCCTGCATTTTCATATGTATCTCCTTAGCAGACAGAAACCCCACTGCTGAACTGGAGAGAAAATGGCGGAAGAGCAGATGGGCGGTTTCTGAGTCTTGTCCTGAGGAAGAGAGAGAGAGCAGCTGAGGATCGCACTAAGAGTGCTGGTCAACAAGCCAGGAGACGGGCAAACACCAGAGGAAATTTGGGGTCTGCTGATCAGGGAGCCCCCGACAGTTAACCACCCGCGGCTGGGTCCCTTACCAGAGATACTTGCCGGCGCGCACGGGGAGATCTCGCCATCTTGGAAGGGAGGAGGTTAGAGTCGGAGGCCTGATTATCCACAGCCCCAAGGAACACCAACTGAACATAGTCGGCGCAAACCCTTGATCTCAGAGGAGCTCAGATTTCGCAGCAATCCAGTGGGTGAGTTCCCCTCGGCCCGGTAGTTCTGACTGAGTTCCACTCGGCGCAGCAACCCCTGCCCACCAGTTCTCGCGCACCAGCTCGCGCTCGCAGCTCCAGGCGCACAAAGGCTGAAGGACTGGTCCTGGATTTGCAAGAAGCCCCAGGGTTTTCGGTTGGAGGCGCGCCTGTCTGTGGACTGGGCTCCTAGGAGGGGGGATATCTGGGGAGCAGCACATCTGGATCTGAATCCAAGAAGTGTCCACAGAGATACAGGGGAGTGCAGCCAGCTCGGGACCGCCCCACCCCCAGCCCTCCATAGATCAGAGACACAGAGAGAGGGGGGAAAAAGATAGAAAGGCTTTAGAGTCCTGGAAGTCATCCAGAAACACTGCCACCCAGAGGCTAAAGCACATATGGTCTCTAGATCGGCCTGAAAATCAGGACTTGTAATCAACACGGAGGAACAGTGAAACACAGGGATCTGCAACTACCGCCCAGACGGGGAACAGGCGTGCCAGACAGAACAACACAGAAACTGAATGACCTTCATTACAGCAAATTTTGTTTAATTTTCAATTTTTACTTTTTAACTGTTTAATTTTTTTTTACCTACTTTAATTGCAAAGTTTACTCAAGAAATTTTTTTCATCTGCCCTCACTTGATTTTACCTTTTTAATTAATTCATTTTTTATAGGTAATCAACATTATTACTACTACTATTTTACCTTTTTTATGTTTTTTATCTTATTTTCTTTTGTTTATTTTTATTACTACTTTTTAAGTGACATATTATAATCCTTTTTTTTATTTCTTTTTTTTCTCTCTCTTTTTCTTCTTTTTCTTTCTTTTCTCTTTTTTTCCCCTTTGGGATTACTATTCAAAAGACTATTTATACCTTTCCTTCTCCAACGCTCTATTCTAACTCAACCCTACCTTTATGCCATCACTCTCTTCCTAACCCTTTCCCTTTGGTGCCCTGCTTATCTTAACTCTTTACTGCTCTAGATTTTCCCTATTTTTTTCTATTTATCCCCTCCTAAATTTCACCCTTCCAGTGTATATCTAACCCCCAAACCCCTACTCCAAGTACATTCGCACCTACCTTGTCACTGTCCTTAAAAAAAAAAAATCCTTCTCTCTAACCCTTTGTAGTTGTATGCTAAATGGTAACTATATCAAAGTTTTATGCTTTTTTGTAAGATTGCTTTGCTTATTCTGTTTATTTGATTGTATAATTTTGGTAGCTGGGTTCTAGTCACCTTTATTGGAGGATATTAATATTGCAAACGCTTTTCTGTTCAGTGCCTTGTGTGTTGTACCTGGTTGTGTTGTATTTTGTACGTTTAAATCTAAGCAGGAGAGAGAGAACTACATAAACAGGCGTCCTAAAAAGATAGATCACGGGGAGGCTAAGAAACAACCCACCTATGAAAGAAAATCAGCCATCACCAGAAAATGAAGTAAACGATTTAGAGGCAAGCAACCTACCAGAGCAAGAATTCAGAGTAATGATCATGGGATGGCTAAAAAGAATGGAAGACAAATTTGACAATATGAGTAAGACCCAAGAGTAAATGAAGAAGAACCAAGAAGAAATGAAAAATGACATAGCTACTGTAAAGAACTCAATAGAAAGCATCAAAAGTAGGCTAGATGAAGCAGAGGACCGGATCAGTGAGCTAGAAGACAAGATGGAAAAAAATACCCAATTAGAGCAGCTTTTAGAAAAAAAAATTAAAAAGCAGGAAGAGAGCCTACGGGAACTTTGGGACATTACAAAGCAAAACAATATTAGAATAATAGGGGTTCCAGAAGGAAAGGAAACAGAGGAAGGCATAGAAAAACTGTTTCAAGATATAATGACAGAAAACTTTCCTGAGATAGAGAAGAAAAAAACCATACAAATACAAGAAGCTCGTAGAGTCCCAAGCAAAATGAATCCCCAAAGACCAACAGCTAGGCACATTATAATTAAAGTGCAAAACAACAACGACAAAGCAAGAATCTTAAAAGCAGCTAGGGAGAGACAGAAGGTTACATATAAAGGAACCCCCATCAGACTAGCAACTGATTTCTCCACAGAAACTCATCAGGCCAGAAGGGAATGGGATGAAATATACAAAGTCATGCAAAGGAAGGGTCTAAATCCAAGAATACTGTACCCAGCAAGGCTATCAATCAAGATTGAAAATGAAATCAAGAGCTTCACAGACAAAAAAAGACTAAAGGAATTTATCTCCACCAAACCAGCAATGCAAGAAATGCTAAAGGGTTTACTGTAAAAATGAAGAAATAGGAAGCAAAGAAGGAACACAGGGGTATAGAATAAAAATGGCATCAAATATCTACTTATCAATAATAACTTTAAATGTAAATGGTTTAAATGCTCCAATCAAAAGACATAGGGTAACAGAATGGATAAGAAAGCAAGACCCATATATCTGCTGTCTACAAGAAACACACTTCAGGAAAAAAGATGCACACAGGCTGAGGGTGAAGGGATGGAAAAAGATTTTCCAGGCGAACGGAAATGAAAAAAGGCTGGGGTAGCAATACTTATATCTGACAAATTAGATCTGAAAGTGAAGGACATAAAAAGAGATATTGAAGGCCACTTCATTATACTAAAGGGAGCAATCCAACAAGAAGAAATAACCCTGGTAAACATATATGCACCCAATACGGGAGCACCCAAATACATAAAGAAACTGCTGGAGGACATTAAGGGAGAGATTAATAGCAATGCAATCATAGTAGGAGATTTTAATACTCCACTGTCACCTCTGGACAAATCATCTAAACAAAAAATCAGTAAAGAAACGTCAATCCTAAATGACGTACTAGACCAGATGGAATTAATTGACATCTTCAGAACATTTCATCCCAAAGCCACAGAATATACATTCTTCTCAAGTGCACACAGGTCATTCTCAAAGATAGACCACATGTTGGGACATAGGCAAACTCTCTTCAAATTCAAGAAGATAGAAATCTTATCAAGCATTTTCTCAGATCATAGTGCCATAAAATTGGAAATCAACTACAATAATAATAAGCCAAAGAATTTAAACACATGGAGACTAAATAGCATCCTATTGAACAAAGACTGGGTTACCAGAGAAATCAAGGAAGAAATCAAAAACATCATGGCAACTAATGACAATGAAAACACAACAATCCAAAATCTATGGGATACAACAAAAGCTGTTTTGAGAGGGAGGTTCATATCACTACAAGCCTATTGCAAAAAACAAGAAAGAATGGTAACAAATTATCTAACCCTACAACTCAAACAGTTAGAAAAAGAACAGCAAGAAAGGCCGAGTGTAAGCAGAAGGAAGGAAATAATAAAAATCAGAGCTTAGATTAACGGCATAGCGACCAAAGACACAATACATAAGATCAACAAAACCAAGAGCTGGTTCTTTGAACGGATAAACAAGATTGATGAGCCTCTAGCCAGGCTAACCAAGAAACAAAGAGAGAGGACCCAAATAAACAAAATCAGAAATGAAAGAGGTGAAATAACAACAGACCCAGCCGAAATACAAAGGATTGTTACAAAATACTATGAACAACTCTATTCCAACAAACTGGACAACCTGGAGGAAATGGACATTTTCCTAGAAAAATACAACCTTCCAAAACTCAATCAGGAAGAATCTAAAAATCTCAATAGACCAGTAACTTGGGAAGAAATTGAAGCAGTCATCAAAAAGTTTCCAGCAAACAAAAGCCCAGGGCCAGATGGCTTCACAGGAGAGTTTTACCAAACATTCAAGGAAGAACTAAAACCTATCCTCCTCAGACTTTTCTAAAAAATTCAAGAGGAAGGAACACTGCCAAACTCCTTTTATGAAGCCAGCATCACCCTAATACCAAAACCAGATAAAGACAACTCAATGAAAGAGAATTACAGGCCAATATCCCTCATGAACATAGATGCCAAAATCCTCAACAAAATTCTAGCAAATCGGCTCCAGCAGTACATCAGGAAGATCATACACCATGACCAAGTAGGTTTTATTCCAGGAATGCAAGGATGGTACAATATTCGCAAATCAATAAACGTGATACATCACATAAACAAATTGAGAGATAAAAATCATATAGTCATATCTATCGATGCAGAAAAGGCATTTGATAAAATCCAACACCCTTTTCTGATAAAAACTCTCAACAAGGTGGGAGTACAAGGATCATACCTCAACATAATAAAAGCTATATATGATAAACCCACAGCCAACATCATGTTCAATGGGCAAAAACTAAAACCATTCCCTCTAAGAACAGGAACAAGACAGGGATGCCCACTCTCACCACTCCTCTTTGACATAGTACTGGAAGTACTTGCCATTGCAATTAGACAAGAAGAGGAAATAAAAGGCATCAAAATTGGAAAAGAAGAAGTAAAGCTGTCACTATTTGCAGATGACATGATATTGTACATAAAAAACACAAAAGACTCCATCAAAAAGCTAATAGACTTAATAAACGAATTTGGCAATGTAGCAGGATACAAAATCAATGCCAAGAAATCAATGGCATTTCTCTACACCAATAGTGAACTTACAGAAACAGAGACCAAAAAAATTAAGATACCTAGGAATAAACCTAACCAAGGAGGTAAAAGACCCATATGCAGCAAACTACACGACACTGAAAAAAGAAATAGAGAAAGATGTAAACAGATGGAAGAACATACCATGTTCATGGATTGGTAGAATCAACATCATCAAAATGTCCATACTTCCCAAAGCAATATACAAGTTCAATGCACTCCCCATGAAAATACCATCGACATACATCACAGACCTAGAAAGAACTCTCCAAAAATTCATTTGGAACAATAAAAGACCCCGAATAGCCTCAGCAATCTTGAGAAATAAGAGTAAAGTAGGAGGAATCTCAATACCAGATTTCAAGCTGTATTACAAAGCAACTGTTCTCAAAACAGCCTGGTACTGGCACAAGAACAGACATATTGATCAATGGAATAGATTAGAGAATCCAGACATCAACCCAAATCAATATGCTCCGTTAATATTTGACAAAGGAGGCACGAACATACAATGGAGTCAAGACAGTCTTTTCAATAAATGGTGTTGAGAAAATTGGACAGAGACATGCAAAAGAATGAAACTAGATCACCAACTTACACCATACACAAAAATAAACTCAAAATGGATACAGGACTTAAACATAAGACAGGAAACCATAAAAATATTAGAGGCATCCACAGGCAGCAAAATCTCAGACATATGCCTAAAGAACTTCTTCACTGATACTAACCCTAGGGCAATGGAAGCTAAGGAGAAAATAAACAAATGGGACTACATCAAAATAAAAAGCTTTTTTACATCAAAATAAACCATCAACAAAACAACAAGAAAACCCACTGTATGGGAGAACATATTTGCAAATGATATCACTGATAAAGGTTTAATCTCCAACATCTACAGACAGCTTATACAACTCAATAAAAGGAAAATGAATGAGCCAATTAAAAAATGGGCAATGGACCTAAATAGAATCCTCTCAAAAGAAGACAGAAGGAAGGCCAAGAGGCACATGAAAACATGCTCCAAGTCACTAATTATCCGAGAGATGCAGGTCAAAACAACAATGCAGTACCATCTCACACCTGTCAGAATGGCCAACATCAACAAAACAACAAACAACTAATGTTGGCAAGGTTGTGGAGAAAAAGGAACCCTACTGCACTGCTGGTGGGATTGCAGGGTGGTGCAATCACGGTGGAGAACAGTATGGAGCTTCCTCAAAAAACTGAAAATGGAACTCCCATTTGACCCAGTAATCCCACTACTAGGAATATACCCCAAGAAACTAGAAAGACCAATCAGAAAGGATATATGCTCCCCTATGTTCATAGCAGCACAATTTACAATAGCTAGGACTTGGAAACAGCCTAGGTGCCCGTCAGCAGATGAATGGATCAGAAAACTATGGTACATCTATACCATGGAATACTATGCTGCCATAAAAAGGAAGGAATTCTCATCATTTGCAGTAACCTGGATGGAATTGGAGAGCATCATGCTGAGTGAAATAAGCCAGTCAATGAAAGAGAAACACTACATGACCTCACACATTTATGGATATTAAAGAACATTATAAACGAATGAACAGAAAGATAGATATAGTGACAGTAAAACAACAGGCAGACTGTCAAATGACAGCGGTGTGGGGGGAGGGGAGGGAGATCTGGGGGAGATAAGAGATCAACCGAAGGACTGGTATGCTTGCATATAAGAACAACCAATGGACACAAAACTCTGGGGAGGGAGCATCTATGGGGGCGGGCGGGCAATGATAAGCTATGTACACAGATAATACATTAATAAAAAATATTAAAAAAAAAAGAAACCCCACTGCTTTTCACAACCAGTTGTTATGTGGGAACTTTTCTCAGTTCTGGTGCTCTGGCCTGGGGGGACCAGCTTGGGGTTTAGACCCCAGAGTTCTTAGCTGAGAAAACACATAGTTAAATTTTCTTCAGCTGCTTTCTGTGGGAGCCCAAAAAGGCCTCTTATGTCTTCTCAGTTCCTACCAGTCTTGATGCGGTCTTCATTTCCCATTCTTGGTTATTAGGGTTCTCTCCAGCTAGTCTTCAGTTCATTTTTCCAAATGTTTTTCTGTATTTTAGTTGTAATTCCAGTTTGGTCCTGGGAGAGTGTCAGTGTAGCTTCCATTAATTCTGCTGTCATTTTAGGATCTCTAAAGGGATTTTTCTTTTTTATATCAGAAAGCACACAAAGGTCTCAGAAACCTTGGTTACACATAATATATTCTAGCACATAATGAATAAGTCCAAGAAGACCATGGTCATTATACAGAGGAAAGTAGTTAAGAATTTGGTAGAAACTGTGCACAAAAGAGGCCACGTGTTAATCTGACAAGCTCAGAGGAGGCCTGCATGGCGGTCTTGCAAACTCAGAGACCTAAAGTCACCACAAAATATGGTATAAAATTAAACTTTAACTAAAAGCAATTATGGTGGGTAGTTACATCCTAGGCTGGTATCTTCACTGCCAAGATCAACTGAGCCTATCTATATTTTGGCATCTATGATAACATATCCTTGAAATGTCTGGGTAACTTCTAACTTACCTTTTCCTGGACCACTTGGGGTCCTTCATTGTTATTGTTATGTTACTTGTTGACTGTTGACTATCCTGTGCCTGTGTGTATCATTTTACTTTTTATTAAATCCCGGGGTTTCCCATTTTGCTTTCTCCTGCCTCTCTAATCTATCATGAATGGATTTCATGTAACCCCCCTATGTCTCCTCCTTTGATTGCAATGTATAAAAATATTTGAAAGCCTGTCATTCTCTGGAGCACTATCCCAATCCGTTGAGATACTGCTTCCCAGCAATTGTCGAGTTTGGCTCACATAAGATCACAAAAATTCTTTACAGGTTTTACTGTGTTTATGTTAACATTAGTTGGCATAGTTGGAAGAATTTCAAAGAAGTTCATCCAGGACCATTCAGAGGGCTCAGACCCAGTGCTAGGATCCAGCAAGAGTCACATTGAGCCCACAGGCTCCCGGCCCATTGGGTAAACTTGGTTGAGTTATCTCTTGGATCCAGGACCTTCCCTTGCTTTTGGTATAGGATCTGACCTTATTTAAACTATATTTTAAAATCCTTGAGGTAGAACCTGGATTGACAGAACCCAGGTTAAGTGTTGACACAATTGCAGGTTAAGGATTGACAGAACCCAGGCTAAGGCAGGACTGGAGAAATAAAAATGGATGGCTGGTTTTCATTTTTGTTTTTCAATTGGAATTGTTTTCTAAGAGTTTGAGCAAAAAACCTTCACCACATAAATAGATAAATTCATTTATCTCTGAAAATAAAGGCCACATCCTCCATCCAGTATGATTCTGGGGTGTTCTTAGGTGACTAAGAATCTTTGTGGAGGTGTCAGAAATGCAGGAGCCTCATAGGAAAGTCCCAACACAACTGTAATTAACTAAATGGCTCATCTAGGGGGGCCACCATAAGGCTTTGTCTGCCAGGGACCCAAACCCTTCCTGTTGTTTTAGATAGCCAGGAGAGAAACTGAGGCCACATTTGAACCACTACAGAACATGCCTAAAAAAGTTTCTCAGACTACAGATATCCAAAAATAAAATTAAAATTAAAAAATTAGCATGGGAAATTGTGCAGGCCAGAAGGTCCCAAACCCCAGCCCTCATTTAATACTCCTGATAGGAAGTATATACTTGCAAGTGCTTTACAGAAATGGGAAGCTTTAACTAGAAAATATTAACTTAGAAATGCCCAAAATGTAGTTGTTTTGGATACCTACATTAATATTTTGCATGCAGAAATTAGAAAATGCCTGCTCTGAAATTAAACTAAATGACTATATGGGAAGCATATCTTAATTTGGAAATAAGAACTTCTAAAAAAAAAAAAAAAAAAAAAAGCATAAAAAAATTCTTCCCCCCAAAAACAAAATTAATAAGAAATTTTAGAGTCTGTCTCAAAACTATTTTGAAGTTAATAAATGCCTACACTCCATTCCTCCCAGATACTCCCCCTCCCAGGAAAAATTCCCATAGGGAAAAATAAAAAACAAAAACAATAGGTGGACAGGAAATTACTGCATTTCCCCAAAAAAAACAGGATTTGGGGGGTGGGAAGAGGATTTGAACAGTATCGGTGTTCAAGGAAGATTCCCCTAGACAAAGAGAGGTTGAACACAAGAGGTCACAAAAGACCTGCCAAAGATGGAAAACAGAAATTCTAGACCTAGGGAACACATTACCACCAAAATAGTCCATTGGGAAAATGCTGAGGTTCTGGGAAAAAACAGGCCCCTAATCAGGAACAAGAGACTTTAGTACTTTTCTTTAATGCAGAGCATTCTGTGTTGTCTGTGGTGCATACACACTTGTAAATGTTATATATAAGAGTATTTCTGTTAATGTTTAATGTTTTTATTATTTGGACCAATCTGTTTAAAGATGGGGCACATCCTACTTTGCAGGGGGCCAAGCTATTTGTGGGCAGGCTGAACTTGTGGCAGGGATTGCAGCAACTTTAAGACATCAACAACCAGAAACTGAGGGTTTGAATTTTAAGAGACTTTTTGTCTGTGTGTAATGAAACTTTGGTTACTAATGTTCTTTGCTAACATAATTTACTCTTTGCCATCTTATAAACATAGGAAATCGGTCTCTGAGTTGTGTCGGCTTTGTGCCACTCAGAAGCAAAGGTCATTTTGCTATGTTAAGATTCTATGACTCTAAGACTAATGACCTAGTCCATCCTTTTGAAAGTACTCATTTATTTACTGCAGGGATTTTTAAAAATATTTGTTTGTTTATGTTTTTAAAATCTCATGTTATTACAGTGTACACGGGGAAAAAAATATGGAAAATAAAACCTTCTAACCTTCCCCTCTGTCTTTTTCCTAGAAGGACCAGCTCTGCAGGCCTCAGAAATAGTAGGGGGAGAGGAAACTGTTTTATAAAGAAGAATGAGCCTGTGAGTTATCCCTGTTTAAAAAAAAATTTATAACCTCTGCTGGACGACCCATGTGGCTTAGCTGACTAGGCCCATTTTTAGACACACAAGTATAGGTATGGTCCAAGTTAATGTCTATCTTGGGAATGCTATTCTCAGGAGAAGAAAGGGGAATGATTACAAGGTGGGCTATGGCTACCTGGGAAAGGGAGCACCTGGCTGGCTCTGGGGTACTTGCAGCAGATGTAAAATTTCCAAACCTGGGAGCCCAGTGGACCATAACAACAGGGCTCATAGTGGACACATGAGAGATCTCAGGGAACTAATAATTAAAGAGATTAGGGAAGCAGTTCCCTGGTCTCAGAACCTAAATAAAGCCTTTAATATTCAGCAAGGCAAAGAAGAAGGGCCTTCCCAATTTTACCAAGACTACAAGGTCAAATGAGAAAGTGCTCTGGGCCAGACCCTGAGGACCCATTGGGCCAAGGAATATTAAAATTATATTTTTTCACCAATAGTTGGCCTGAAATCTCAAGAAAACTATAGAAGGTAGAGAAGTGGAAAGATAGAAGTGAACAAGGGCTGTTAAAAGAGTCTCAGAAGGTCTATGTGTATAGAGATGAGAGAGGCAAAAACAGAAAGCTAACGTAAGGCTCACAACTGTAAAACAAGTGGCCCAAGGAAGGGCTGGCCCTGAGGACCAGAAACAGAGGCCACAACAACATGGACAAGAAGGGGAGCATATGGGTCACAGAGAAAAAGAAGGGACCCCTCTCTGAGCCTTTAGACCCCAAGGCCAGCATTCTCCTCCCCACCCTTTCCAAAGAACAGATTCTTTACTTAACAGTCCTGGTACTACCAGAAACTGAACCCATATCACCCAAACCTTAACATCTTATCGCTAAGGAAAAATGTGGCAGTTTTATATCCAAGAGGCTGTGGGCCTGGAAACTGCATTCCTAGAGGAGGCTGCAGGGCCAGCTCTTTTCCCTCTTCCACCTTTCTCCAGCTTCCTATTCCTAATTGGTAACTTAAAAGCTTTGCAGCTTTGCTGGGTTAAATAGTAAAAAAATAAATAATAATAATGCCTAGGTATTTTAGAAATAACAGAATACCAAAACATTAATTAATCTGAGTTTGCCTTGTATGGAGAATATGTCTTATATTTTATTTGAAATATATCCTTAAAAATTTGAATGTACTAGAAGCCTGATACACAAAGATTCATGCAAGAATGGGCCTTCCCTTCCCGGGCTGCTGGAGCTGCCTCTTTCCACTCTGGCCCTGCCTTCCCATGCTGCCCAGAGGCCCTGAGTGACTGGGGCGGTGTATGCAAATTAACCCACCAGTTTTGTTAGGTTAATTTGCCTACAGACTCCTGATTGGCTGGTGGGTGTTCTGAAGGCACAGTCAATTTGCACCTTTCTCTTTTATTAGTGTAGATTACTAATCTGAGAAATGCTAAGTACTTAACTCGCCACCTAAAATTTAAGGCTTCTAAGAATTAAGTTGAACTCATATAAATATTTGTATGCTACTATTAGAAACAGACTTAAAGATTAATAAATTAGTTTAATTTTAAGTCAAACCAGCTGATGGCATATTCAGTAATTTAAATGCCTTTAAATGTAGCTCCTTATTTATGAATCCCAATGGTAATTTTCACTCCAAACAACATTTTTAACAGCTTTATTGAGATAAAAATTAGAAATAATCCAGAATACTTTTTAACAAGGACATATAGGATATGACTACCGCCTATTTACCTGCCTTTTTTAAAATAATAACTCAACTTTAAGTGCCATCTAAGGTTATGATCTTGCCCCATGCCCAGTGGTCCACCCTGTTCAGCAAGACATGCTGACACTGACACATCCTGGGAATAAGTGCTGGAAACTGATAGTTGTCAACAACCTTCATTGCTCTGAAAAGTCAGAGCTAGTTCCCTAACTGTTTAGTTGAAACGTTGTTAGCTGAAGCAGCCTCCACCTCTGTTTGTCTCAGGTAAACTTCTTTTATTGGAGTTTCCTGCCCAAGAGCTATGGATGTATCCCATATCCTCAATAAAAGGGATAGCAAGGACAGAGCAGCGAGTAGTCCTCCCACTAGAGGTGGGCTCCCACCTGGCCCCCAATATTCTCAGATTAATACTTATCAGTCTTTTTATTTGTGTGTGGCCTTCTTCAGAACCTGAACCCTGAACAGGAACTCTGAACAATGCGGGACATGAAAAGGGTTTCCACTTCTGGCACCTAACAAAGGACTTCTGGGGGAGATTTTATTTTTCACCTAGAGAAAAAATACCCTGAGAAAAGGTGTGGAAAATTCACTGAAAAAAGGTGAGGGAAATTCACCACATGCAAAGCCCATGGCCAGCTGCAGAAACATGATCTGTAAGTAGAGTAGGAATGTCTTTTTCAGCCAGGCTAATGGGGGAAGAATTAGATTATAAATATAAAGTAATCTTTAGTATAGGCTTTATTGGTTTGCATGTTTAAAGAATGTGTTTTCTTCAAATTAAAATCTTAGTTTGTATTTGAAATTTAAAATCTTTAATAAGAAATGAAACTCCACTGCTGAAACCACCTCTGGAGCAGAGAAATTCAAAGGTAGCAGGAGAGGGCAAGGCTATCTGCTCTCCCACAATGAGATTACTCAATGCTTTGTTTAAAAATTATAAAAGAATTCACAGGGAAAGGCAGATCTTGGCCAAATTGGGTGTTAGTTATTACTTTGGAAGTGAAAAAGAAAGAAAAAATTTGAGATCTGTCTTTATCAATTAAGCATGAAAAAATATATGGCCAGATCTGTTGCTGAAACTTCCCCCAAAGTAAGCAGGATGTAGGTGAAGGGAGACAAGTGGTGATCCAATATGGAAGCCCATTCTCCCAGAATGCTAAATTAAAATTTCCTTTATTGCCATGAAAAAGTCTTAAAAATTTAGAAATGTATCTGGAATTTTTGTGCTCAAGGAAAGAGAACCTAGGTGTAAGTCAGAATGCTCACATGATCTGATTTTGGACATTTAAATTGTCTTAGGCTGGAATCTCTCTGCAAAAACTATAGAAATTGAAAAAAACCCAGAACAAAAGTCAAGCTAATTCCAGCAACAGGATTCATATTTCCATGATAAAGCGT